>CM053625.1:96850980-96884436 GCA_028646595.1 Phalanger gymnotis
AAACCATTGAACTCTTCTGCAGGACCCACAGATCCTGGGCTAACTCGTGGCCACCAATAACCCTGGACAATCGCTGGACCATAGACTGGGCATCCCATCCTTTGCCTGTCCTTTTATAAACAGTCCTTTTTATGGTGAAGCTGCTTTCTGTGACTAAAGAACATTTAGCCCATGTTGGGTTTTCAATTCTTTCTAATGCACAAAGACAACGGGCAGTCGCTCACTTGCTGCAAAGTGTCCATTAGAGTAGACGTCATGGAACAACATTTTTATAACCTAAGTGCACTGAGTTGCTTAGCAATGTGGCTGCCTCTGATTTTGTATAACAACACACACACATACACGCACATACACACACACACCCAAGACATTTCCACCATGTGTGAGCTATTTGGGAAACATGTATTTTGGCACCAGATTTGCAACCTAACTCACTTCATTTGATTGGAAGGAGCTGCTTTTTGACTTACGTTATGACACTGTCCAGGTAAGGTAAGAGTTCATCACTGGAGGTCTTTGAGCTGTTGCACTGTATAGAGGGGATTCTTATCCGGGTATCGGGTTGGACAAGATGCCCCTTGTGGTCCCTTCCAACTCTGAGGTTCTGTGATTCTTTGATCATCAAGGTTTTAATTCATTTTGGTTTGATGTTCCCCTTGGGTTCTCTAACTATACACAATTAATGCCTTAAATCGCATATGGTTTTCTTTGACTACGGGTGCTATTCCTCTGCAAAGCCTGCTCCCTGGGGCATCTCACACTCCCTCTGACTTGGTGTCCATGGAGCCTTATTATTGTCAGGTCTTCCAAGTCAGGGCCCAGCCCCAGAAAATGAGCTTTCTTTTGACCCATTCCCTTTTCCTGTGGAGGGTCTGGGGACACTTTGGGGTTCACCTTTACTTTGCCTTTGTGCTAAAAAAAGGAGTTTTAAAAGCTATTCTCCAACTGCCCCAGTGTGGCTGAGGCTATGGGGAAATGGAAGGCAGCTATGGAGAGGCTGGGAAAGGAGAGTCTAAGGAGTAGCCCTTGGGGTGACAACAGAGGTGGGCCTTTCTCCCAGCAGGGCCACCTTGTCCTCTGCTGGGCTAAACATCTTGCTCACCCATCTCCACTGCCATAGTTGATATGTTTGGGGTTTCAATTAGTCAGGGCTGCTAAATGACATTGAGACCTGACTGGAATCTCCCAGGATCCTGCCTACCAAGTATTCCAAAGTAGCACTGGGAAATCTATAGACTCACTATTCTGAGGACCCATGAGGCAGTAAGCCCAGAATAAAGGCAACAGGGGCCTGAAGCCTCCACTAGGTCATGGGATGATAAACCGAGCCCTCTGTTAGGGGAACTATTCCCATCGCAGGACAGATTTTTTTTCCTATAAGATATCTCCTTTGGTCCAATTTAATTTTTTTATTCATTCATTGTATATGTACTGAACTTATTGCATGAGAGGACCTTTGTCAAGCTCTAGGGATGTACAAGATGAATGAGATATGATATTTTCCTGTCGACCAGGACCATGCAGCCTAGTAGGTGTGTTGAAATATGCTTTAATTCGATAAGTAGATTTTTAAAAATTTTAAATCTAAATTGTTTAATTTCTCCATGGTGAGTTTTTGAAAGGTTAGTTTTCTAAATGTCTGTGTCAGTCTTGTTAAAGACACCCTTAAGAGGCTTTTTAAAATGTAATGAAACTTCTGCAACTTTTGTAAGGGGTTAAGTTGAATAGGTTTAAAGTACAAGGCTGTCAACAGATTGTGAATGTGTGTGTGTTCCTCATGGAGTGCACACAGAGGAGAGTGGCCAAGAAGGAGGGGGATTGGAAAACATGCCATGCAAAAACTGGTCAAAGGACTCTGGGGTCCTTTTGAGGGACTGTCTGAAGAAGAGAAGACATAGCAGGTACACAATGCCTATCTCCATGTGAGCTGTCATATGGGTGAGAAAACTGACTGATTTTTCTAGGGCCTAGAGAGCAGTCCTAAGAGAAATGGGTATAAGTGTTAGAGAAACAGAAAAACTTCTCAACAATGAGAGCTTTCCAGAAGTGTAATAGGTTTCCCCAGGAGGCCTTGAATTCTAGACCATTGAAGGTCTTTACACAGAGATAGGATGCCCCCCTTCAGAAGATGTTGTCCATAGGATTCTTGCTTCAGGTTTGGGCTATGCTGTGTAACCTCTGAAGTACCTTCTAGTGATGAGATTTCCATGATTCTCTACCCAGCCTAAGTGCAGAGAGGCTTGTGACTAGAAGGTGGGACACCAGCTAATTAGTGTATAGGGCTGTGCATTTGTACAAATTGTCTTTATTATGTGATAATAATATAAAGCACTTCACAAACCTTAAAGCACCATATAAATGCTAGCTATTATTATTAAGAAATGAAGAGCTGACATCCATATCAATGAAGGAAAAGTACACATTAATGAAATGTTATCCATTGGAATATTGAATGCTTCAAGGATCTATTTTTTTGTCTTGTGAGGTCTATGCCTAGCACAATACTTGACACATAGAAGGCATTTACAAGGGAAGGAAATAAGCACTTATTAAGCACCTACTATGTGCTAGGCATGGTACTAAGTGCTTTACAAAAACTCTCATTTAATCTTTTTTTTTGATAAATGTTTATTGAATTGAATCTGTGTCCTCATCGGTGCAGATATAGTCTCTCTAATGGTACAGATTACAATCCAGCTGTGCCTTCTCATAGAGGTGAGGGACCACTTTGGTCTTGTTTTTAACTCCCCAGCAACTAGGATAATACCTGGTACACCGAGGGAATAAGGAAAGGACCAGGTCCTGGCATAGGGAGCTCTTTATGAGAAAACACTTTCTATCAGTACACATTAGCACCTTCTGTGTAATTCATAATCTTGGAGAGCTACCGAGAGCACTAAGAAGTGACTTGCCCAGGGTCACACAGTCAGATGTGCCAGATGTAGGACTCAAACACAGATATTCCTTACTCAGAGATAAGCTTTCAATGTGCCAAAGTACCTCAATAAAAAAGAGGCAAAAGACAATCCCTGCTCTCAAGAAGCTTACAATCTAATGGGGGAGACAGAGCAAGCAAATATATACACATAAGCTATATACAGGATAAATAGAAAATAATTAACAGAGGAAAGGCACTAAAACTAAGAGGGGTAGGGCAAGGCTTCCTGCAGAAGGTGGGATTTTAGGAGAGACCTGAAGGAAAATACAGTGATAAAGAGGGAGACCATTCCAGGCATGGGGGACTGCCAGATAAAATGCCCAGAACTGATAGATGGAGGATCTTAGAAGGCACTTAACAAATGCAGGTTGATTAATCCTGAGTGATTCTTATCCAAATGGACCAATTAGTCCTCTTTAAAAGATCTAAATGCCTTCCTCTAGGTCTCACTACCTGAGCAGCCCACCTAATTTTCTGACCCTATGTTTCCTGGATGATATCCACAAAAATTATATTGTTCAAACATCACCATTAGCGTATACTACAGCCTATTTAAACTCAACGTTCATCTTTCCATTATTTTGAGAGTGACCTGGGATTGATTCTTCAGAAATTACAGTATTCTTTGGTTCCCTACCATACCATACCAGCTTCACCAGAAGAATATCAGTATTAAAAAAGATAAGGTTTTGTATCAAAGAGCATCTTAGACTCATTGAAAGCATGGTAGAATTCCCAAATCCAACCCAGCCTGCTCTCTTCTTCCCTTACAATTCTGGACCCAATTCAATGGCCATGTGTAGTGCTTATCTGAGCTATATAGTACTTATGGACTAACTCAATGGACTGTTCATCAATGACGAGTCAGCATTTGGACAGTGGGCATTCTTTATCCATTTGTTGATGTTTTCTGTGTGGAAAATTAAACTGCTCTATTTTGGATGGTCTTTGATCTCACTGAAGAAGTATTGTAATAGTCTGGAACTTGATACAAACAGCACAGTGTTATCTGCAAACATGTGGAGGAGACCTCAAGATCTGTAGTGAATCCCTCTTTCATTTGAATTCTGTATAGGACAGCTTCCATAACATTGGTAGAACCTTTGGTAAGCACATATCTCCCTGTTTTCTGCCTCTTTTAATACTGGTAATTGGGGAATCCTTGAACAAAATTAGATCTGTATATGAAACTGCTAATGAATTCTGTGTGATTTTAACATTTCCATTGGAGATACCTTTCGGGAGAAGAGCTCTTAAGGTTGCTTTACTCTACCAAATCAAATGATTTTTACATCATCAGTACATAGTATGATCCTATATTCTCTATACTTTTCATTCAATTCTGTGGCTGTGAAGATGAAATCTGCTATAGAAAATCATTTGGGAAAACCTGCCTGTTCTCTTCTCATATTCCCATCAAAGATCATTTTTGATACATGGATGGGTCATTCTCACGAAGTGAAAACTGAGTATATGAACCAAGAGTTTTTCATAGCTTACTTGTCTTTTTTGGTAACAGCACTGTTCATAATTTTTCCCAATCATTTGGTATCTTCCCCTTTTTCAGTTATTTTTAAAATCAATCACTCAGTGCTTTCAAAATAATGTTGCCTCCAGCATGGATGTCTTCTATGAGTAGTTAGTCTCCTATAGTTGTTTGTGCCATCTTTAGCTTCTTTAGGGCCATCCTACTTCCTTATATAGCCTATCAGGAATTAAGATAATAGAGTCAAAATCTAATGGCTCCAAAGTCATCAATTATATTTTTAAAATAGTTTGTTGTAGAAATGCTAACAAATATGTTGTAATTTTTATCTATTTTCTTTCTTGTAGCTTCATCTTTAAACACTCTTCAGATATTCTAGCTTAATTTAACTTACTGCAATTCAATAAACATTTACTAAGAACTATGTGCAAGACAGTGTGCTAGCCATTAGAATACAAAACCAAAAATGAAACGTCCCTATTATTAGGAAACTTACATTATACTTGGTCTCATGCCAAATTTTCTTCAGATGTGTTTTCCCCTCTAGTTCTTTTTATTTTTTTTTTGTAAGGGGGTGCTGCATATGTTCTTCCACTCTCCTCCTCCATGTGATCTCACAAATGAGTTCACATTCTACACTAGTGTTGCCTTTATAAGCAGTGTCTCTACTTTGTGGTGAGATCATATATCTGCTGAATAATGTGTTTCTGGACTCTCTTGACCTCATTGTGAAAACTGTTTAACATAATGAGCATAAGCAAAAAAAAATTTTCACAGGAAATGGTAATAGTCAATAGCAAAGTCTTTTCCTTTATCTATTTCCCTTTCTTTTGTCTCAATAGTTTGTTTGAATAGCTCAGGATAAAGCTGAGGTATTTGCACAGAGTATCTCCTTCACACCTTTATCTTTTTTTTTAAATTTGATATGGATGGCCTAATTGCACATAGAAAACTGATTCAAAAAACAATCCCACAGGTAACCACTTGTTTCCTGTCCATTAAGATATGATCTTAAATATAGATATTCATTTTTGTAATATTTGTTGCTTACCATGTCTAATGCCTTCAGACTCTTAAGGGAATTATTCATTTAATAATCCTGAACCATATTGCCCAACATGTGTTCACTGACCTCCACAGTGACCACTCGAAGTCACCAAGTCCCAATATTAGCTTAATTTGAAGGATTTTGCTACATTCTACATTGAATTTTTCCACAACTTTATTCTTTGCACCAGATAATGGTGATAACCTGCATTTCTCTTCATGGTGGTCTTTTTGCCTCTGCTCATCACAAGCACTTCAAGATGAGATAACCAAGAGTCTAAAGAAATGACACTGTTTATTGTCTTTGGTCATATGATGAAACCAATTCCAACTCCTTTATTTGCCCAGCCCGGGGTAACCTGTGAGCCATCCCCCTGTTAAGTAGCCAATTTCATACGTCTTCTGATTTTATTTATAGTAAGAGTGTAAATATTGATATTGTTTAATAGCTAGAATTTATATAGCATTCTACAGTTTGCAAATGGCTTTACATTTGTTATCTCCAAAAGTGTATCTGACCTAAGGATCTTACACTTAGAACACCAGTAGTTAAATTTATTTTTCAAAATGGTTTGAAACCTGTGGTTTTTATCACCTCCTGCTCCTCTTCCCACTATTCTGCCTCCATCATTACAGAAATGAAAGAGGGTCACATAGAACCATTGTATTTTTCTTGGTTTCATGGGTTGCTATGACTAAAGAATTCATCACCTAGTGACCAACCAGCTATAGGCAAGCCTCTTAACTAGACTTTCCCTTGAATGCAGGCATAGCCTACTCTTTGAAAGTCACACTTGAGTGCTTCATCATAGTGTGCAGGTTCTTAGAGATCATACCAGGGGTTCATAAGCTCTGCTTGAAAAAGGACTAGAAGAAATCATGTAGATGGATAGAGGAGGAGAGACTTCTGAACTCACTGAAGTTATGCCCCACACATTTTCAATTTACTCAATCTATTTACAGTGTTCTGGGCAAGTTCCTTTTTTTTACTTAAAACAATGTGTGTGAGTGAATTGATGATAAGGTTATAAAAATTCCAAAAGTAATCAATCCATCAGTCAATCAATGAACATTTATCAAATGCCACTATTCACTGCACAATATGCTAGGCACTAGAGCTAAGAAGACAAAAATCACTCAGCACTTAAGGAGTTTGTACTGGGAAGACAACCTGTACATACAAAATAAAGCATTCACATATGTGTACATCCCAAATAAATACATCATACTTAGATCAAATAGAAATGGTTTTTACAAAGGAATTTAATTTTGTTTATTGAAATTCTCATCCTGGGATCCTAACATGGGCTAGCACGTAGGAAATAATCATTACACACTTGCTAATCAACCATTACTAAATTCCATTTCTAAATATGTTATTGAGAAAGTAATGGAATCTCACAATTAGAAGGGAGTTCAGAAGTATCTATCTGGCTCCAAATGACACCTGACCAGAAATCCCCCCCTGATAGCGATGCCTAAAAGTAGTCATCTAGCCTCTACTTGAACACACTAGTGACAGGGAACTTACTACCACCAGAAGCAGTCAGCCCACTCTCAAACAGTTCTATTTGTTAAGAAGTTTTCCCTTGAATTGTTCAGTCCTTTATATTGAGCTGAAATCTGCCTTTCCCTTCCATCTACCCTTCACTCTGACTTCTGCTCTGTGAAGCCAAGCAAAACCAACCTAATCCTACTTTTCAACCACAGAGGAACTGTGATATAGTAGAAAGACACCCTGGGTCTAAGTGCTGGGCTTTCAAGTTATTGTCTGTATTGGACCCTAGGCCTCAGTTACCTCAACTATAAAAGGAGGGGGTTGATTCAATGATTTATAAAATCCCTTCCGACTCTAAATTCATGATCCCATGAAAATCATTTTAAAGATTTGATGACAGTGATTATGTTCCCCCAAGCCTTCTCTTCTCCAGACCAAATTTTATTTCTACTTTCCTCAACCAGTCTTTGAATGGCCTAGCATCTCTAGTTCCCTCGCTTATCCAGGCACTGTGGAGGGCATTAAAATATACCCATTAAAAGTTAGCAGTCTCCCTGGGGAAGTCAGCCATACCTACCTGAAAAATCAACTGTTAATGAATTTGTTATTTAGTCATTTCCAGTCATCTCCGACTCTTTATGACACAATTTAGGGTTTTCTTGAAAAGGATACTGGAATGATTTGTCATTTTCTTCTCCAGCTCATTTTACCAATGAGGAAACTGAGGCAAATGAGGTTAAGTGACTTGCCCAGAGTTACAGCTAATAAGAATCTGAAACTAGAATTGAACTCAGGTCTTCCTGACTCCAGGCCCCATACTCTGTCCACTGTGCCACCTCACTGCCTCGATTGATAAATATATGATTGATGAATACCCAAGGACAGTAATCATATATCATGAGAGGCAGCATGGTGTAGAGGATAGGGCACTACAGTTGGAGTCAGGGAGATCTACGTTTAGCTCGCTAGCTAACTAGCTTTGTGACCTTGGAGAGTCACTTAAATTCTCCATGATTCAGTTTCCTAATTTGTAAAATAGACGGTTTGGACTCGATGGCCTCTAAAGTCCCTTCCACCTCTTAAAAAAGAAAAACTAACTAAATCTATATCACCCTTAGTAGTTTTGATGCCTTTATGAGAGGAAATCTTGTTACTTTCTCATGAAATCCCATGGCTTCCTTTCTACTGATCTTAAAAGATTAAGTACAACCGAAGCTCAGAAATTCAGACTATCCTCATCCCAAATTAATCAAAGTTCCCATGAACACTGGGAGTTGTGCCAAAAGTTGCCTTTGCTAAGCAAAGCTTTTCTTAATTTATGAGGAAGATTATGGGAGTAAAGCTTGAACTATTTGAAGGAACAAATCATCTTCAGCATCCCCAAGCATTTTAGAAGTGCCCATTTACATACCAGTAATTGGCATGCTGTTTGCCAGTCTTTCTTATCAATACTCTATGGTCCTCTCTCTACTTGTTAACAGTTTTTTAACCTCCTTTGCTTTGCTATATGAATTGGAAAGTTTATCAAACTCTACCTTTTCTCTAAGGCAAGGAAATGTGGGATACTCTCAATCTCCACTGTTCTGAATCCAAATAGAAAAGCAGCTAAAATATGGTGTCAAGAATATTGGATTGAAGAGTTAGGAGACCTGAATTGTGGTTCCAGCTCAGCCACTAACTCAGTGTTACCTTGGATAAGTCACATGACCCCTTTGGGTTGCAGTTTCTTCATCTATAAAATGAGCAGCTTGGATCAAATGATCTTTAAAATACTTTCCTACCTTAACAATCTGTGTGCCAACATTCTTTGTTCTAAGGTCCTTTGCAGTCCTAAAATTCTATGTTCTACTTTACCATTTTGTGTTCTAAGATTCCTCCCACTCAAAGATTCCATGAAAGCCTAAAGCTTAATATAAGATTACCTTTCAGAAAGAGCAAGATTTTGAACAAATTCACTTGGAAGATGAGGGGCAGCACTCTTAGACTAGGAGTCAGAAGGCCTGAGTTCTGGTCTTGACCAGCTACTTACTAGGTGTATGACTATAAGCAAATTAGTTTCCCCTCTCTGCCTCACTTTTCTCATGTGCAAAGTGGGAATAAACATACCTGCCTTGTCTACCTCACATAGCAGCTGTGAGGAACTAATGAAATAATGGATATGAAAATGCTTTATAACCAGGAAACCCTTCTATAAATGTTTGTTAATGTTGTTGTGGAGAGAGAAGAAGCCAGACTCTGCCTACCTCACAGAGTTATTGTGAGGAAAGAAAGCACTTTGTAAAATTTTAAAAGTGCTCTATAGTTGTGAACTAGAGTTTGCTAGTGTTGTTATTATGATGATGTCCCGTTCCATTCTCAGTTCCATTCTCAACAGTAACAAAGGAGGCCTGTTGACACGGTCTCTGTTCTATTATGTGTCCTAATGATTTCCTTGGTAGAGAGTGCAGGATATTGAGTAGACAGCCAGCCTTGGAGTCAGGAAGGCTCAGGTTCAAGTACTGCCCCTTACACATACAATCTTTGTGACCATGGGCAAGTCATGTGACTTCCTGGTGTCCCAGGAGACTGTCTAAGATTATAAATTACAGACAAATTGCTGATCTGCTTCTGTGGAGGGAGTTTCCATACCAGGATTTCCCCCACACTGATGAAATCACTGGTCTGGGTCAAAAATAAAAATGATTTTTCTTAGGCAAATATAATTAGATGGACTAAATGACCTCTAAGGTCCCTTTCAACTGTAACATTCTATGTTCTAACATTCTATGTTCTAACATTCTATGTTCTAAGAACCCTTCCAGCTTGAACACTCTATGTTTTACAGTCTGTATTCTAAAGTCTTTTCCAACTTGAAGATTCTGTTAAGTCCTTAACTGCAGTATTATCCATTTACTTTCCCCTGAGTGCTAGGGGAGGCGAATCAGAGTGTGCTGGATGGATTGAAGAAAACAAGTCTGGAAATGTAATATTGGTGATGGACAATCCGCCAATGAGATAACTGGAACTCGACTGTATGTCACTGGGAAAAAAAAGATACTGAAACTAACATGCTGTGCAACGTTTCTGTATTTTAACACATCTCTGGTTTGTCAGTGCTTATAAGATCTTGAAGCTAACATTCCTGCCATGTACAGACATGTGTATATTCTTCCAAATACATCCTGTAGATGCCACAAGCATGAACACTAGAATGAGAAATTGTTGCATGATTTTATGTCTGAAAAGCAAGTCTGAGCCTTCTATAGGGAAGAGATTCTGTAATTTGAGATCAGTCGTCCTGAGTCTGGCTGGGCTGTGAGCCCCATTCAGCCTTGGAAGGACTTCAGGCCCTGAGTTGTCAATATCACCACCTAAGCTCTCCTGTGGTAATAGAAGCTGATCCCGAAGGGAGGACTCCCACCACGTGGGTTGCCATACTGAAGGACCACAGGATCCACAATCCATGATGGTGTTTTGTTTGGGAAATGGTCTTTTTATGCTTCCAGAAATCCATTATTTCCCAAATTATATTTGTATAGCTACTTTCATAGTAGGACCATGAATCATTCTGTCATCTCCCTTCCACTTCCCCGAGGCTCCCTTCCATTTCCACCAAGTCTCACAGTCATGACGTACCATTTTACAGATGGGTTAAAAAAATGGATATGAAAAGGTGACGTGATTGATAGAAACCCACTAGAAGTGGATTCCAAATTCCTGAAGCCCTGTTACCAGCGGGTGACACTAAAAAACCACAAAAACCTTCTTTTGGATCTATAAATTCTTGTAGCAACTCCTAAGCCTCCACCGAGAGTGATTCTCTTCGAAGTAATGATTGTTCCAAAAGCATCGTAATACTTTTGCTGTAGAACATTAGGCTGAGCATCAATAAGACCTGGGTTTCAGTTCTGATTCTACCATTAAATTCTTACAGAGCCATGGACAAGTCATTCTAGCCCTCTGGGTCTCAGATTCCTCATCTGTTAAGTGTGGCAGCTTGGCTAGATAATCTCTAATACTCCTTCTGGCTCACATTGTCCTGAGACTCTACTACTCTGTGAATTCAATGAATCATCATGGCTGTGTTTATCTGCCATGACAAAATACATGTATCCTTCCTACCAACAATGGTAGAAATTCTGTGCATGTCCTCACAAGAGAAATCAGCATCCTTGTAGATGTATAGAATGTCTGAACTTAAAGGAAACCTTATTGGAGATCCTCTAGTGCATCCAGTGCACCCATATTTACAGATGAAGAAACTGAGACTCAGGCGACACAACTTACCCGAAGTGACAAATCTAGGAAGTAAGAGAGTCTTGATATGAACCCAATTTTCACAATTCCAATTTTAGTACCCTATACCAATCTATACCCCTCAAATAATGACATATTGATACCTTAGTGATTTGAATCAGACAGGGTCTTAAATAATTGTTTCTTCTCCTTAGCTAAGATTAGATTGGGAAATAGTGCATAGGAGTTCTCTGCATCAGTGAAATCTGTTACCCTGTGCACCAGCCAAGACTAGCAGCATCGACAACACAAAGGGAATCCAAGACCAAGCAGGATGGGAACATCATTAGTACTTATCTCATCGTTTCTAAAAGAATCCCATACTGTTAAGTATAAGTCAAGTGCGAGGGAGTATGGTAGCGGCGGCTGCTTTCTTCAGTGTCAAGCATCTGGCACTTCTGCTGTGAATTCACAGCCTCTATGCAAATGATATTGCATATCAGGCCTATGGATAAAATAAGTGTTCCCCAACTAAGCAAGGAGTATGACCGTAATGTATTCTAGGTCAGTTTTATAAAGGCCCACCTGGTTATCCATTCTCAGAATGACTTTTTCAAATGATTGATGACTGTGCCAGAGAAGAAATGGTTATATGTGTATTCATGTTGCATAATCTCCTATGAATTTAGTGCCAAAATGCATGGTTTTCCGCTTAGCATACAAGCATCATGTAGATGGTATTTTTCATGTTCCTACCTACTCCTCATAGTAAGTTGTAAATTAGTTTCTACATTTTAATTGGTTTCTTGTGAAAATGGTTGCACTGTTCGGGATTGTCTTTTCCAGCAGATCACTGCATGCCATTGGTGGAATGCCTTTCTACAACCCTTGTGAATTGTCTTACCCATAATAACCTCTGAACTTTAACCCTGTGTGGGAGGCATCTTTTGGTTTTGGTGAAGTATTTTGTTACCTCAGTCTTGTATTCAAGTTGCTGTATTTTTTCAGCTTGTTACATTAATAATGATTGTTCCACTAATTAAACACTTTAATGTAAAAAAAAACCTTTTGTCTTGGAATTCAATATGTTTTCTCCTGAAAGTTCCTGAATTTATTAACATTGCCTTCCACTTTCCTCAACATGGCATGGCCATGGCCATCATTCATTCAATGATAGTGCTATTACTGTGTGCAGACTGGGGTGATGCAAAGTGGGGTGGGGGGTGGGGGATAAGCATTTATATAGCACCTACTATTTGCCATGCACTGTGTTAATTACTTCATAAATATTATCTAATTTGATCCTCAAAACAGTCCTGTGAGACTGGTGTTGTTATTAACCTCATTGTATAGTTAAGGAAACTGAAGCAAGATTAAGGGACTTGCTCAGAGTCACACAGTTACCAAGGGTCTTAGTTCAGATCTTCCCAAGTCCAGGCCCTGTGCTCTGTCCATGGAGCCACCTGGCTGCCTTGCCTCCAGCTGAGAAGATGAGTAAGATACAGTGCCTGCCCTTGGGAAGCCTCTAGGTTTGTAGAAACAGTAGGGCAATGACGCTAACAACTACAGCAGCATAAAATGTGGTGAATGCCGTCAGAGAGATGCAAAGCACCATACGAGGATCACTGGGAAGGATCTGGGGAAGTAAAGATTAAAAGATTTGGTCACTGACTTCAAGTCTTCATAGGGTTGTCATGGAAAAGGGGAATTAGGTCTGTTCTGCTTAGTCCTGGAAGGCAGGAAAAGGGACACCCGGGTACAGCTGGCACCAGCCTCAGCTGATGATTGCTAAATTTTCGGTGTGAGCATTCACACCTCAGAAATCAGTAAGCTACAAACCAAGGCTTGATTTATTGTTTTGTTGATTGTCGAAACTTAAGAAAGTGCTAGAGAAAATGTGAAGAATTAAGATTAAACTTCAAAGTATGTCCTGATACAGTACTTTTTTTCTGAAGAGCCAGTTGTTAAACATTTACCAGCATACCCTTGCATAAGTAGAAAATGCAGAGACTGAGATTTTGGCTAACTATTAGGATCAAAGATGACCAAAAGTAGAATGAACTGCCTCATGAGGTAGTGAGTTCCACCTCACAGGATACTGTCAAGTAATAGTTGAATGAGCATCCATTGCAATCTTATAGAAAAGATCCCTACTGAGTTATGGAGAAGATTAAATAGCCTCTAAAGTCCCTTACCAATATTAAGATTTTGCGATTGAGAAGACGAAAAGATTATTTATGCCTAGGGAATCAGTGATGGTTTTAAGGGAGAGGTGGTATTTAAGGAGCCTTAGAAAATGCATAGGGTTTTTTCTTTTTCTTTTTTTTTGTATAGGATTTTAATAAGTATAGACTGTAGGAAGGGCATTTGATGCTAAGGGAATAGCATGGCAAACGTACCTAGAGACAAGAAAGTCTAAGGAACGTTCAAGGAATAGCAAACAATCATTGTGACTAGAGGACATTTAGGATAAAAAAAATGATAGTGTGATTCAGCAAGTGGAAGAAAGAGATGAACCAGTAACAGCATAGACAAAAAAGAAAGCAAAAGGGAAAAAATCATTAAAAAATCTAATGCACAGAATAGAACATAAGAGAGATCAGAAAGAATTACAGGCAAGCAGGACAACTCTGAATTTATTTTATATTTTAAAAGAAAAGCAATCTGAGTTTCATGGTTTCTTGTACAATCTCCTTTTCTGTTCTACTTTATATGAGGAAATGTCTATTTTATTTGCTGTTAAGTTCAGAACTTTTTTAAAAGGCGTAATAGCATGAGATAATGTTGGAATGGTAAATCAAGTCAGCTACAAGGGACAGTGCATAGAGTCAGGAAGACCCGAGTTTAGACCCTGGCCTCAGACATTTACTAGCTGTGTGACTCTGGGCAAGTCACTTAAATTCTGTTTGCCTCAGCTCTCTCATCTGTCGAATGGGGATAATAATAGCACCTACCTCAAAGGGTTGTTGTGAGGATCAAATGAGATAATATTTGTTAATTACTTAGCACAGTGCCTGGCACGTAGTAGGCACTAAATAAATGCTAGCTATTGTTATAAGTCAAGAAGCCTTTATTAAGTGGCTACAATGTGCCAAGCACTGTGATAAGTTATAGGGATATTAAGAAAGATGAAAATAGTCCTGCCCTCAGGGAGCTCACATTCTAATGAAGAAGTCCACATGCAAAGAATGATATACAAACAAGATATAAACAGTACAAGTTATAGGTGATCTCAAAGGGAATGCACTGGTATTAACGGGAACCAGGAAAAGGAAAGTCAAAAGGAAAGAGAGATTTAGTGCGAAAAGGTGATTAGTTTGGCTTTGGACGTGTCAACTCCAAGGTACCAGTGGAATGGCCAAGCATTGACCAAATGGCTGCAATGTCCAGCAGCCATTTAAAAATATGGAATTAGCGTTTGGGTGTTCTGGGCTGGAGATGTGGATATAACTCAATTCAACAGGTATCTATGGAGTGACTTCTATGTGCAAGGCATATTGTTCAAAAGCAATAGACACTGCCTTCAAGCTAACTGCATTCTCCTGGGGACCTACAACATGTGCACAACTTTGTGTATAAGATACACAAAGTAATACAAAACAACTTCCAAAAAAGAGAGCATTAATAACAGTGTAACATATATAAACAATAACATATATATAAACAATAACAGGTAAGGAAAAGTCTCATGTGGGAGGTGACATCTGAGCTGTGCTTTGAAGAAAGCTAGGAATTGTTTGCAATGGAATTGAGAGGAAAATTCATCCTAGACACTGGGAAACAATTATGGTAAGATACCAAGACACGTGATGGAATGTCATATGTAAGTATACCAGTTTGACAAAAACATAGAACGTGTGAAGGAGCGTAAAGTGCAGTAAGTCTGGAAGGTTAGATGGGAGTCAGATTGTTGAGGGTGCTCAATGCCAGATAGATGATTTTGTATTTTTTCCTAGAGGTAATCAGGAGCCAAAGAAAAATTTGAGGAGGGGGGTGACATGGTGAAATCTATACTTTTAAGAGTATCAGTTTGACAGCTGTGTGGAAAGCAAAGAGATTGAAAGTTGGGAGACTAACTAGGCTATTGCATTAGTCCAGGCAAGAAGTGCTGGATTAGATCTGAACCAGAATATGGTGTGAGTGAAAAGGAGATGCTGTTGAGATAGGATGAACAAGACTTGGCAATTTGTTTCATATAGGAGTTGAGATAACGGAAAACATCAAGGATGAGTCCAAAGTTGTGAATGTGAGTGACAGGAAGGTTGATGGTACCCTCAGCAGGAGTGGGAAGGGTTGGAGGAAGTTTGGGTTTGAGTAGAAATATAATAAGTACCGTATAATGAGTATGTTATCATGTTGAATTTAAGATGCTTATAGGACATCTAGATGATGTTGTCTGAAGAGGAAAGGCTGAAGTTCAGGAGAGAGTTAAGGGCTAGATATATAGATTTAGAAACCACCTGTATAGAGGTGATAGTTGCAGCTATGGAAGCAGATGATATCACCAAGAAACAGTAGAGAGAGAGAAGATGAATCAATGAGTAAGCATTTATTACATACTTACTATGTGCCAGGCACTGTGGTAAACTCTGCATGCAAAGAAAAGCAAAAACAGTTCCTGCCTTCAAGGAATTCACATTCTAATAAAGGAGTCAACATATAGATATAGATATAGATATAGACATAATCATAGACATAGACATAGAAATATGGATATACATAATGCATACAGAGTAAAAGAAAGGTAACCTTAGAAGGGAAGGCATTAGCAACTCTGGACACGAAGAAAGGTCTCTTACAAAAAATGGCATTTGAGCTGGGCCTTGAAGGAACCCAGGGATTCTCAGAGGAGGGAGGAGAAAGAGCATTTTAGGTATGAGGTACAATCAGTGCAAAGGCATAAAGAAGGGGGTGAAGCCGCATGTGTGAGGAACCACAAGTGGGCCAATATAGCTGGACCTTAAAGTGCATCAAGGTGGAGTAATATGTAAAAAGATAATTAGAAGGGGGTATTATGAAGAGCTTTAAGTGACAAAGAAAAGATAAGGGGAAAAAGAGAGAAGGGGAAAAAAGAGAAAAGAGGAAAAGAAGGGGAGCAAGGCTAGAACCTTGAGGAACATCCACATTTCAAGAATAACAGAAAGAAGAGACTGGAGAAAGCAGTACAACCCAGCTCACTCTAACCACCACAACCACCCCAACAAAAGAGCATCAGACAGTAATGGTCAGGAAATTCAAGTACAGAAACACAATTTTCTAGCTCAGAGAGCAGGAACAGGCCTTGGACTGATGAGGGGACCTTAAGCTAGACATGGAGCTGCCCTACAGCTATTGCCTAGGAAAAGCATGGAGGGCAGAATCTAACCATGCAAGGAGTTAGAATGAGAGGCAGCCCGAAGTGGTATTGCTCTAACGTAAGAGCTGGGTTGTTAATCCTACTTGGACTAAGAGGGAGATCTATAGCTGGGGTCAGGGCTGACCTGTGCATGTGTTTCAGGGCAGGTGGGGGGTCTAGGTTCTAACAGATGCAGCTTAGACATGCCTGAGCCTGTGTACTGGGAAGGAGCAAAAACACATGTGAGTAACAGCTGTGTAGCATGGAATGCTAAGTAAGGTCACAGATTCAGACCTCAACATAGCGTGTGGCCTAGAGATGCATAACTGGGTGGTCAGAGAACTCAGACCAAAGCTGAGCTAGCTCTGAATCTGCACAACCTTCCAGACAGCTGAATGAATGCATTAGAGTGGAGGTAGTGAAGGAATTATGGGGAGGTAGGGTGGAGCAAAGCAAGAAGCAGTCTACTGGAATTCCAACCAGAGACAAGGCCATACTTGTGTTGCCCAAACCCAAAGTGGTATCAGGAGCTTGCAAAGCTCAGATCAGGAGGGTGATGACCAGACTTCACCCTAGAGCAGATACCTTAGGGCACACTGAAGATCTACAGGTCTCCTGCCTGAGCTTCCCCTGAGATCCTTTAAGAACATAGCCCTCATCAGAGAAAGCAGCAATAGGACCCCAGAGAATATAAAACAGGACCAAACAAGGCCCCAGAATTCCCTCCAGAAGTGTACAGAGCCTGAAAGATAGCCTCTACCCCATTAGAATTTAAGATCATTGAGGGTAGAGACCATCTTCTTGTTTGCATTTACAGCACTTAGCACGGTGCCTGGCACATAGTAGAAGCTTAATAAATGTGTGTTGCCTGTCTGCACAGATAAAAAGCATTATAACAATGAGGTTTGGTGGTTTGGGAGGTGCGGTTCTTAAACAAAACCCCAAATGGGATACTGTGGTATTGATAGCTGTCATGCCCGCTTGAAACTTATGTTTTATCTACCTCCACTGGAGAATTCTTAAAATCTATACTTGGAAAGTGCCACTTCTACAATCATTCACAATTCCCCAAAGACAGAACTCACAAACATGCTCATCCATCTTAGAAACAGCAGTGGCATGAGTGATGCAAATAAGGAGGAACTTAAAGGATTGTCATGTCCTATTCTTGATGAAACCCAGCCCTATGTGATTGATGCTTTCTTGTCTAGCTATTCACTGGCCAGCCTTTTAATAATCCTTTCATAAAAAGTCGAAGAATGTGAACAGGAAATTTTCAAAGGAAGAGATCCAAGCTACCAACAACTGTACAAAAATATTTCAAATCAGTAATAATTAGAAAAATGCAAATTTCAGCAATTCACATCCATCAAAGTGGTAAAGATGACAAAAGAGGAAAATGACAAATGTTGGAGGAGCTGCAGGAAAACACAAACTAATGCACAGTAGAGCTCTGAATTTGTGTAGCAATCCTGGAAAACAATTCGGAATTATTCCCCCAAAGTCATTAAACTATGCCTACCCTCTGATGAGGCAATAGCACTACTAAGTATATACCCCAAAGAGAAGAAAGAGAAAAAATGTACAAAGATATTTATAATAGCTCTTTTAATAGTAAAAAAAAGATGGAATCTAAGGAGTTACCTACTAATTGGTGAATGACTAAACAAATACTGGAATATGAATGTAACGTTATTGTACCATAAAAAATGATGAAATTGACAGTTTCAGAGGAAATTGGGAAGACTTCTATGAACTGATACAGAGTGAAGTGAGTAGAGCTAGGAGAATAATTTATACAATGACAACATTATAAAGAAAACAATTTTGAAATACCGTAGAAATCTGATCACTGCAGTGACAAACCACCATTTCAGAGATCTAAAGATGAAGCATGCTACCTACCTCCTATCAAATAGCTGATCAACTTAAAATACAAAAACAAACATATATTGGACCTAGTTAGTATGGAAGTTTATTTTGTCTGACTATGCATATTTTATGAGGGTTTCTTTATTTTTTTAATTGTTCAATGGAGGGGGTAAGTAGTGAGAGGTAGAGAAAATAAATGCTTGTCAATCTGAAAAAAAAAATTAAACTGGGAGAAATTAATAGATTCAAAATGATAATGATACTTTTTAAAATTTCTAAAATGTTGCCAGTTTACATAATTCAGTAAGTTCCCTTTTTTGAATATTGGGCAATTATTCTATAATCCTGCTGTCAGTGTCTCCATGACCTTCAAAAAATTTTTAACAATAGATCAACCATTGTATCTGTCAGTTTGATTACTATAGAATGGAACCAAATGACTTGAACTCATCAAAGTCAATGAGATTGTTTCTTACTATCTTCTTACTTATCTTCTGTATTAATTTCCTATTAGCCATTTGTCTTCTGCCATTTTTTAGACCAGCAGTCATTCTCCTTGGCAGAGAAAACAGAAGCAAAATAAAGAGATAGCTCTGCCATCTCTTCATTATCTGCCTTCATCACCATCCCATCTACTTCTGGCAGTTTTTCCTGACACCAAACTTACATTTTCCCCTTTGTTACTTCCACCTGTTGCTCCCACTTCTTTCCTCTGGATACAAGTAGAATAAGTGTAATCCCTCTTCTATGTGCCATCCCCCTCAGATACTTGAAGAGAGTTATCATGTCTCTCCAAGTCTTCTCTTTTAAACATGCTCAGTTCCTTCATGGACCCAAGGTTCTTCACCAGGTTGCCCTCCTCTGGGCAACCTCCAGTTTAGTAATGTCCTCCCTAAACTATGGTGCCCAGAACTGAATTCCATACTCTAGGTGATGTCCGATGAGGGCAGAGGACTTTACCATTCACCTGATTTTCCCAGAAGCTTTGCCTCTCTTTGTGCATCCCGAAGTGGCATTAACAATTATGGCTGTTGCATCACACTGCTGACTAGGAGCAGTCCACTAAAACCCCCAGATCTTTTTCAGAACAACTTCTGTCTGACTCTGTCACCTCCACCTCATATTTATCTTTGTACCCAAGACTAAGACTTCACATTTAGCCCTGCATAATTTCCTCTTATTAGATTTAGTTCAATGTTCTGGTTTATCATGAAGCAGTTTGTGGCACAATGACTAGATCTCTGGTCCTGGAATCAGGAAGACTTGGTGTTATGGTAATTAGGGTGAGACTTTTTTGTTTTCTCTTTTAGAATGCTCAAGTAATCAAGTACCTTTGATGAGTCTTGCCTTTCAAATATAGTGGTGTAATATCAATTAAGTTGGGTGTCTTTGATTGAGTCTTATTAGGTGCTAAACCCCAGGCCCAAACCCCTATCTACTAGGAGCTAAGCCTATGTGGGCGTGAAGCCCTCAAGGTCTTAAGGGGAGTTGCTAAGACCAGAGCCAACAGTAGGAGCCTGAGTTCTGGTCTCTCAGATGATGTTTGATGATGGCTAAAGAGTATATAAAAAGAAAGAACAGAGTTATTTGCAAAGGGCCCTCACTCTTGGCAGTGTGCTGATGTGGAAACTCTGGGCAGCTGTAGTTAAGAGCCCTCCAGCTTCTAAACCTGGATATTCAGACTTTGTTAAACTCTGGTAACTATGCATTGAGATTTGAATCAGACAAGGTCTGTCTGTTGATGTTTGTGATGTATTTGTATTTGCTCTGAAGTTCAGGGTGCTGGCTTTTTCCACTGAACTAAGTGAATGATATTTCTATGCTGAATTAAAGTAAGATTGTTAACCCCTTAACATTGCTTTCCTTAGCAAAGCAGATCAAAAGAAGCCGGGCTTGCAGCATTGCTATTGTTGGGCTTGTCTTGGTTTTTCACCTCCACAGCAGCTGCTAGCCAGATTGTTACAACAAATGGCAAGCAAAGTGGACTTTTTGTTGTGTTTTGTTTCTTTGATTGAATCAAGAGTCTTTGACCTGCTTAAGAAACAAGAAAGCCTAGTTCCCATAGGTTTGAGTCCCATGGTTGTAATGCCCTCTGAACCTGAAGAAGTGTCACATGGTTTTGAGATGCATGGTTGTGACATCCTCTGACCCTGAGAAGGGTATATAAGATCTGAAGTCAGAGTTTTGTTTTGGGGCTCTCACTCACTGGAAGAGTGTCATGTGATTTGACCAGACGAGACTCTGAGTAGCTGTTGTTAAGAGCCCCCTGGCTTCGAAAGTCTAGGTGTTGGTGCTTCTCTTTTTGGTAACTATGTATGTGATATCTTGATCAGACAAAGCCTGTCTGTTGATCTATTTGTAGTTTCTGTTTGTATTTGCTCTGAAGTTCACGGTGCTAACTTTCCCCCCTGAACTAAGTGAATGATATAGGTATGTTTAATTGAACTGAGATTGTTAACCCCTTAAAGTTGCTTTCCATAGAAAAACAGATCAAAGAACATGTACTAGCAGTCCTCCTGTATGCCCTTGTTGTAGGTCTTGTTATTGGTCTTTCACCTCCACAGCAGCTGCGAGCAACATTGTTTTTACACTTGGGTTCAAATCTGGTCTTTGACGCTACCTATGTGACCCTGGAAAGTCACTTAACCTCTGTTTGGCCTAGTTTGTAATGAGGATTAACTAAGACAACATTTGCAAAAGCACTTAGCATAGTGCTTTTCAGTAGTAGGCACTAGATAAATGCTTATTCCTTCCTTCATGAGCTTTTAGAATCCTGATGATACACACCCAGTGTGTTAATTATCCTTCCCAGCTTGATGTCATCTTCAAACTTGATGAGCATGACATCCATGCTTTTATTTAAGTCCTCAGTAAAGGAAATGAGATGAGTCTGTCATGGCCTATTTTTAATGAAGGTTTGCCAGCCCTTTTTAATTACTGTTTCCCTTTCTAGATATTTAGTCTTTAATGATCTGTCCTAGAATTTTCCCAAGAGTCAAAGAAAAGCTCACTGGTCTATATTTTGTGGACTCTGTGTTTCAATTTTTAGTCTTTGAAAAAGTGTCCCTTCTCACCATCAAGAATAACCCCCTACTTGTGCTTTCAATCCCATCCTCCCTCTCCTTGTTCTTCTCCTAGGCT
The DNA here is from genome assembly GCA_028646595.1 of Phalanger gymnotis. Classification (NCBI taxonomy): domain Eukaryota; kingdom Metazoa; phylum Chordata; class Mammalia; order Diprotodontia; family Phalangeridae; genus Phalanger; species Phalanger gymnotis. The sequence goes on from CM053625.1 coordinate 96,872,513, forward strand.
TCAGGCACATGGCTACCGCCTTGGTTCATACCCTCATTGTGGTTCCTCTGAATTATCTTAATATTCTCTTTTTTAAAAAGGACTTACTTATTTAATATCATTCTGACTGGTGTCTCTGCTTCTAGTACCCCACCCCTTATTTCTTCTCTATACAAATGGCAAAATGATCTTGTTAAGACACAGATCTCACTGTGTCGGATTCCCCTCCATTTCAGGATATAGGCTTTCAGAGAACAAGAACTGCCTAGTTTTTAATCTCCGTATTCCCAGGGCCAGGCACACAGTGGGTGCTTAATATATGCTTGTTGAATTTAAATTGATGTAATTACCAAGATCTTTAATGTCTCCCTAACCCCCTAGGATAAAATGCAAGCTTCTGAGTCTATTATTGAAAGCCTTTCATATTTTGGCTACACAATACCTTTCCAGGCTTATGGAATATTCTTCTCTTTCCTGCATTGTAGTATTGTACACTCCTGCTAAATTAGACTACTAGCTATTCACCAAGCTTGTCATTCAATAGTTTGTTGTTGTCATCGTTGTTCAGTCATTGCAGACTCTTTGTGATCCCTTTGGGGGTTTTCTTGGCAGAGATCTGGAGTGGTTTGACATTTCCTTCTCCAGCTCATTTTGCAGATGAAGAAACTGAGGCCAACAGGGTAAAGTAACTTGCCCAGGGTCACACAGCTAGTAAGTATGGAAGTGTAGTAAGGCCATATTTGAACATACAAAGATAAGTCTTCCTGACCCCAGGTCCAGCGCTCTATCTAGTGCACAGAAGGTGCAGTGGATACAATGCTGGGCCTGGAGTCAGGAATATCTGGGTTCAAACTCAGCCTCAGATACTTACTGGCTGTGTGACCCTGGGCAAGTCGCTCAACTTTGTAAAATGAGCTCAATAAGGAGATGGCAAATCACTCTAGTATCTTTGCCAAGAAAATCCCAAAAAGAGTTGCAAGAAGAAGGCATGATTGCAAAAAAAACAACTCTCTAATAGTCATTCCTCTTCCTCCATACAGACCAAATACTTGTATAACAGATGATGAATAAGAGATTAATAAAGCTGGCTTTCCTGCTTCTTGCAAACCACATGTGCATGATTCAGTTCTGATAGGGGGTTGGAGCTTTGGAGTTTAGAAACCGTCTGCTGCTTACAGCCTTGTATGACTTAGCATTGAAGGGATTGGACACTTTAGTGTGACATTGCATTTAGGTGGCAGTTGGGGGCAGCGAGGTGGCACAGTGGATAGAGTGCCAGACTTGGAGTCAGGAATACTCATCTTCCTGAGTTCAGATCTGGCCTCAGACACAGCTATGTGACCCTCAGCCGGTCGCTTCACCCCGTTTCCCTCAGTTTCCTCAACTATAAAATGAACTGGAGAAGGAAATGGCAAACCACACCAATATTTTTGCCAAGAAAACCCCAAATGGGGTCAGGGAGAGTTTAACATAGCTGAAAAAGAACTGAACAACAGCAATGGTATGGCAAACCATATGTGCTGCGTCAATTAAGCAGAAGAGATTGCTTCTGACTTGTCTTCTTTTAATTCTCCAAAGTGGCAAGTAACCCCTCTGTCACTAGAATTCCCATGAGAAGATAGGAGGATGGGTGATACCCCCTCTTTTACTCTCATCCTATGGCTACTTCAAAAAGGGATATGTAGTCACTAAGATAAGCTTGTTTATACCTGGGCCCCTGAATAACTTTTCCACTTTGTATTTCTTTTCCTGATTAGGTGACCAAACATTATTGTTGATGGACATGTTCAAACCTGGATATGACCTTTTGTGTTCAGAGGTCCTGAATCACCCACCATTGGGTGAAGCATCTGGTGGAAAGGAGAGTTTCTTCATTGGAGAAAATAACCTCAGTTAGAAGATGTGGCCCAGGAGTTGTTTGGACAGTGCAGAGCTGAGGTGAAACATGAAATACCAATTTAGCAATCCCATAAACTATTCTGGTGTTCATGTCTTAACCTCTTAGAAGAAGTTAAAGCAGTAATTATAAGTTACAAGTTACCTGATCCTGTTTTGTAGTTATTTTGCCAATGAACACCTGTGTTTTGTAGGTGCCATTTCTTTTATGTATAGGAATTAAATACTTGTACTATACCTCAATCAATCAACAGACAAATATTTATTGTTTAAATAACGCTTTCAGGAGTGGAGTCAAGGTGGCTGAGAAGAGGTAGGAAGTCATATGAACTCCCAAATTCCTCTGCAAACAACTTTATAGTAATACCTCAAATCAAATTTTGGAGCAGAAGAGCCAACAAAAGATCGGGGTGAAACAATTTTCCAGCCCAAGACAACTTAGAAAGTCAGCAGGAAAGGTCTGTCACATTGGGGTGCAGGGGTTGGGCCCAGACCACAGTGGTGGTTGCATTTTAGCAATGCTAGAAGCAGGCCTTTGGAAGTGGCTACAACAATGATAGTAGCATCTTCAAGGTCTCTCAGCCCAGAGATAGTAAGGGGGTCAGACAATTGATCAGAAAGAGATTACTGGGAAACTTACTGGCACTGGGAGCAGGACTCTGTTCCATTGCCCATACAAAGTTATAGGTTGCATTTCTAGGGCAAAGATGATCACTAGTACTTATAGCCTGAGGGGAGCAGGAGCCTTGGTCAAAGTTCCAAAGCAAAAAAATGGCCAAATGGAAAAAGAGTGCTTATAGTAGCTCACAAGAGAGTAGGGGGCCTAGCCTTACCTTTAAGGCAGAAAGGACCAATACTGCTTAAGGCCACAGGAGAAAAAGGGCCCAAATCACAGTTCCAGGGCACTTGCATCTTCAGGGGAACAATATCCTTTCCTGGGTAAATACAAGATCATAGGCCAAGAAATATCATACCAATGTGGAAGCACCAAAAATTTACAGGACACCCCCACACACACGGAACTAGCTCTGAAAAGAAGAGCACAAAAAAACGTGAACCTTATGACAGAGCTTCCTCACCCCAAGGTGAGCAGAACCTAACTTTAACATAAAGTTAAAAGTCAAGAAATAGGCTGGGGGAAGAAAAACAACAAAAAAATAATTAGATCACAAAATGTAACTGTCATAACAGGGAAGATCAAGACACAACATCAGAAGAAAATAATTTCCAAACAACTACAAGCAAAGCCTCAAATAAAAAAAAAAGTAAGTAAGTTGAACACAAGTTCAAAAAGTATTTATGAAATAGCTCAAAAAGGATTTTAAAAATCAAATGAGATTGGTAGTGGGAAAATTAGGAAAAGAAATGTGATACCAAAAAATATTAAAAAAGAGAGTCAACAGCTGCTAAAAATATTGAAAAGAAGAACTCCTTAAAATGCAGAATTGACCAAATGGGAAGAAGTACAAAAATTCACCAAAGAAAAGAACTACTTAAAAAGTAGAATTGGGGCAGCTAGTCAGCACAATGAGTAGAGCACTGGCCCTGGAGTCAGGAGGACCTGAGTTAAAATCCAGCCTCAGACACTTGACACACTTGCTAGCTGTGTGACCTTGGGTAAGTCACTTAACCCCAATTGCCCTGCTTTCCCCCCTCCAAAACACTAACAAAAAAAAATAGAATGCAAAAAGAGGTACAAAAGTACACTGAAAGGACAAGATGGAGGATTAAAGGCAGGAATTCTCCTGAGTTCTCCCAAATTCCCCTCCAAACATTAAAATGACACCTCAAAACAAATTCTGGAATGGCAGAACCGAAGGATGTAGTGAAACAATTTTCTAGCACAAGATAACTTAAAAGGTTGGCAGGAAAGGTCTTTCTCACTGGGGTGAGAGTGGAGCACAGTCCAACACAGGCTGTGCTTCACCAAGCCAGCAGCAGGCCTTGGGGATGACTGAATTAGTGGTGGTGGCTTCCGCTGATCTCAGCATATAGATGGTAAGGACGTTGGACAATTGATCATAAGGAGATTACAGGAAACCTTTTGCTGGCACTGGGAGCAGGACTCTGTTGTATTGCCCATATTCAGTTATGGGTCACAGTCCCAGGGTGAGGAAGAACCCTGGCAAAAGTGGAAACCCTTGTCATAGTTCCAGGGCAGAAAAAAGTGCTCGTGATCTCTCACTGATCAAAGCACAGGCCAGGAGAGCAGTGACCACACCTCTTCTTAGATCATACCACCTTGGAAGTACAGGCCTCCAGAACTAGCTCTGAACATAACAACGTGAAAAACCTGAAGTTTGGGACAGTAGCCCTTCCATCCCAGGAACAGAGCCCAACTTTAACATATAAAGTTAAAAGTCAAGAAATATGCTTGAAAAATGAGCAAACAACAAAAAAAGAACCTGACCATAGAAAGTCATTATGGTGACATGTAAGATGAAAACACAAACTCAGAAGAAGACACAAAGTCAAAACAGCTACATGCAAAGCCTCAGAGAAAAATGTGAATTGGTCTTTCCCCCTGCCCCCCCCCAAAAAAGAACTCCTAGAAGAGGTCAATGAGTATTTTTGAAATCAAAAGAGAAGTAAAGGAAAATTTGGAGAGGAGGGGGTGAGAGTGGTGCAAGAGCCAACAGCTTGGTAAAGGATGCACACACACACACACACACACACACACACAAATACTGAAGAAAATAATACCTTAAAAATAGAATAGGAAAAGGTAAAAGAGCACAAAAAACCACTGAAGGGCAGAGTTTCTCTAAAAAGTAGAATTGATCAAATGGTAAAAGAGGAACAAAAAGTCACTGAAGAAAATAATTCCTTAAAAATTAGAATTGGGCAAATAGAAGCTTATGATTCCATGAGACATCAAAAGACAACAAAACAAAATCAAAAGACTTAAAAAAATAGATGAAAATATGAAATATTCCATTAGAAAAACAACTGACCTGGAATATAGATTGAGGAAAGATAAATTAATAATTATTGGACTACCTGTAGTAGCAATTAGATTTGAAGATCTTTCTCACCCATTAATAGGCCATGTGACCTGCTTACTTCACAGGAAGCCTAAGACACATGTGGTAGGAGGAGCTTCCTGACAGGCAAAAGAAATTATGTCACAGGAAATGGAGAGAGAGAGAGAGAGAGAGAGAGAGAGAGAGAGAGAGAGAGAGCAAGCAGTTATGACTGGTAATGGCTGCCCTTGGGATTGTTAGAACTGAACAGGCTGACTTAGCTGTACTGTGAGTCTGTTTTGGGAAAGACCCCAGCAAGGGGTCAGAGAGGTTTTGGGATGGTGAAGTTCCAGGTTGTTATATTGTGTGGGGAATGTTTTGCTGCTGTGATAGACTGGATAAATGGCTTGTGGGATATGGTTCTTTGGTGTTCAAATAAATGGTTTACTTCTACCTTCTTTGTGGAGAGTCTGGTATACTTTGCAATACAAAACTACATAGGCATTTTGACAGTTATCATCTATATTGTTATTATTACCTTACTGTTACACTACCTTAAAGCCACGATAAAAAAAAAGAGAAGGAAGAGAAGGGGAGTGATGGAGAGAGAGAGAGAGAGAGAGAGAGAGAGAGAGAGAGAGAGAGAGAGAGCCTAGACATGATATTTCAAGAAATTACCAAGGAAAACTGCTGGGATATCCCAGAGACAAAGGGTAAAATAGAAATTGAAGGAATCCACAAATCACCTCTTGAAATAGATCTCAAAATGAAAACTCCCAGAAATATGATAGCCAAATTCCAGAATTCCCAGGTCAAAGAGAAAGTATTGGAAGCAGCAAGAAAAAAAACAATTTGGATATCATGGAGCCACAGTCATGATAACACAAGATTCAGCAGCTTCTACATTAAAGGTTCAGAGGGCTTGGAATATGATATTCTGAAAAGCAAAAGAGCTAGGATTACAACCAAGAATCACTTACCCAGAAAAACTGAGTATAATCCTTCAGAGGGAAAATTGGATATTTAATGAAATAGAAGACTTTCAAATGTTCCTCATGAAAAGACTAGAGCTGAATAGAAAATTTGACTTTTAAATACAAAATTCAAGAGAAGCATAAAAAGTAAACAGGAAAGATTCAATAGGAAGGATTTCAATAAGGTGAAACTGATTACATTATACTTGGGAAGATAATACGTGTAACTCCTAAAAACTTTATCATTTATCATCAGGTACTTAGGAGTATACACAGACAGAGGGCACAGGGTGAATTAACTAGGATGAGATATACAAAAAAAATAAAATTAAGGGGTGATGAAGAGGCATGTCTGGGAGAAGTGGGAGGGGAGAGGTAGGATGAGGTAAATTATCTCACATAAAAAAGGTGTGAAAGAGCTTTCAGAGTGGAAGATAAGAGGTAGTAAGCAACACATGAGCCTTACTCTCATTAGAATTAGCTCACAGAGGGAATAGCATACACACTCAGTTGGGTATAGAAATATATCTTACCCTATAAGGAAGTAGGAGGGGAAGGGAATAAGAGAAGGGGAGGGGGGAGTAATAGAAAGGAATGTGGATTAGAGGAGTCAGTGGTTAGAAGCAAATCACTTTTAAGGAGGGTCTGGGTAAAAGGGAGGAGAGAGAGAGAGAGAGAGAGAGAGAGAGAGAGAGAGAGAGAGAGAGAGAAGGATAAATGAGGGTGGGTGGAAGTAGGATGGAAGGAATTACACAGTTAGGGTGGAAGTAGGATGGAGGGAATTACATAGTTAGTAATCATAACTATTAATGTGAATGGAATGAAGTCACCCATAAAATGGAATTAGATAGCAGAGTGGATTAAAAATCAGAATCTTAAAATATATTGTTTACAAGGAACACATCTGAAGCAGAGAGACACACAAAGTAAAGGTAAGGAGTTGGAACAGGGCAACTTTGAAAATGATGTGTAGTATTTATTACATAGTTTTTCAAAAAAAGTAAACAGTGTCAAATGGAATTTGGGGTTTTATGTTAAATCCTCTTCTTATGTTGTGCTGTGTACATGGAAATGTTCTTTTTTTCTTTTTATATTTAGTTCAAAATAATTTAAAAAATTATAAACTCACAACCAAATGTAGAAAAGCTAAAGTATTAAATGTATCCTTTTCGGATCATAATTTAATAAAAATTACATTCAATAAAGGGCTATAGAAACATAGATTAAAAAGTAATTGGAAACTAAATAATCTCATCCTAAATAATGAGTGAGTCAAAGAACAAATCATAAAAACAATCAATAATTTCATTAAAGAGAATGATAACAATGAGACAACATACCAAAATTTAAGAAGATGCAGCTAAAACAGTACTTTTATATCTCTAAACACTTACCTCAAAAAAGCAGAGGAAGAGCACATAAGTGAATTGGCTATGCAACCAAAAAAAACTAGAAAAAGAACAATTAAAAATCCCCAATTAAAAACTAAATTGAAGGTCCTAAAAAATCAAAGGAGGGATTGATAAAATTGAAAGTAAGAAAATCATTGTACTAGTAAATAAAACTAAAAACTAGTTTTATGGGGAAAAAAACAATAAAATAGATAAACCATTGGGTAATTTGATTTAAAAAAAGATAGAAGAAAACCAAATTACCAGTCTCAAAAATAAAAAGGGTATATTCACCATCAATGAAGATGAAATTAAAGCAATTATTAGGAGCTATTTTGCCATATATATATATGCCAATAAATTTAACAATCTAAGTGAAAGGGATAAATATTTGCAAAAATATAAATTGCCTGTATTAACAAAAGAGGAAATAGAATATCTAAATAGACCTATTTTAGAAAAAGAAATTGAACAATTCATCAATGAGTTCCCTATAAAAAATTACCAAGACCAGATGGATTCACAAGTCATTTCTACCAAACATTTAAAGAATAATTAATTCCAGTACTATACAAACTATTTGGAAAAATAGGCAAAGAAGGAGTCCTAGCAAATTCCTTTTGTGACACAAATATGGTGGTGATACCTAAACCAGGAAGAGCAAAAACAGAGAAAGAAAAGTGTAGACCAAAACTTTTTACATAAAATACTAGCAAAGAGATCACCACACTATATCACAAAGATGATACAATACTATGACCAAATGGGATTTATACCAGAAAAGTAGGGTTGGTTCAGTATTAGGAAAGCTAGAAGCATAATTGACCATATCGATAGCAAAATCAACAAGCATCATATAATCATCTCAATAGATGCAGGAAAAGCTTTTAACAAAACATAATATTCATTCTTATTAAAAACACTAGAAAACCTACAAATGAATGGGTTGTTGTTGTTGTTTAGTCATTTTCAGTCATGTCTGACTCTTTGTGACCTTTCTTGGCAGAGATACTAGAGTGGTTTGCTATTTCCTTTTCCAGTTCATTTTATACTTGAGGAAACAGCATTAAGTGACTAGCCCAGGCTCACACAGCTAATAAATGTCTGAGGCCAGATTTGAACTCAGATCTTCCTGAGTCCAGGCCTGGCTCTCTATCCACTATGCCACCTACATGCTCCCAAGGTATAATTGGAGCATTCCTTAAAATGATAAGTAGTATCTATCTAATACCATCAGCAAGCATTATCTGTAATGGAAATAAGCTAGAAGTCTTCTCAATATGATCAGGGGTGAAGCAAAGATGTCCATTATCACCAATATTATTCAATGTTGTGCTAGAAATGCTAGTTATAGCAGTAAGAGAAGAATGAGATATTGAAAAAAATTATACAATGAGGAAACAAACTATCACTTTGCAGATGATATGATGCTATACTTAGAAAATCCTAGAGAATCAACTAAAATTAGTTGAAAAAACTAACAATTTAAACAAAGTTGAAGAACATAAAATAAACCCAATAAAGCATCAGCATTTCTACATATTACCAACAAAGTCCAACAGCAACAGATAGAAAGAGAAATTCTATTTAAAATAATTGCAAACAATATAAAATATTTGGGAGTCTACCTGCCAAGACAAACCCAAGAACTATATGGACATAATTACAAACACTTTTCACACAAATAAAGTCGGATCTAAGCAATTGGAGAAGTATCAATTGCTCGTGGGCAGGCCAAGCCAATATAATACAAATGACAATTGTACCTAAATTAATTTACTTATTTAGTGCTATGCCCACCAAACCACCAAACAATTATTTTATAGAGCTAGAAAAAATAATAGCGAAATTCATCTGGAAGAACAAAAGCTCAAGAATATCAAGGGAATCAATGAAAAATGTGAAGGAAGGTGGCTTAGCCATGCCAAATTTCAAATATTATTGCAAAGTAGTAATCACAAAAACAGTCTGGTATTGGCTAAGAGATAGAATGATGGATGAATGAAATAGATTAGGTACATCATACACAGTAGGTAAATGACCATAGAAATCTAGTGTTTGATAAACCCAAAGATCCAAGCTTTTGGAAGAAAAATCACTATTTAATAAAAATTGCTGAGAAAACTGGAAAGTGCTTTCGGAGAAACTAGGCATAGACCAACATCTCACACTACATAACAACATAAGGTCAAAACAGTCATATGATTCTAACATAAAGAATGATATCATAAGCAAATTAGGGGAGCATGGAAAATTTTACCTGTCAAATCTATGGATAAGGGAAGAATTTATGACTACACAAGAGATAGAGAACATTATAAGATATGAAATTGATCATTTTGATACATTAAATTTAAAGGTTTTTGCACAAACAAAACCGATGTTGCCAAATTAGAAGGAAAGCAAGAAACTGGGGGAAATTTTTTTTCAGCAAATTTCTCTGATAAAGGCCTACCATTTCTCAAATATATAGAGAACCGAATCAAATTTATAAGAATGCTGGTCAAAGGATATGAACAGGCAGTTTTCAGAAGAAGAAATCGAAGCTATATAGATAGCTATATAGATAGTCATATGAAAATATGCTCTAAATCACCATTAATAAGAGAAATGCAAATTAAAACAACTACAAGGTACCACCTCACACCTATCAGATTGGCTAACACGGCAGAAAAGGAAAATGACAAATGTTGGAAGTGATATGGAAAATTTGGGACACTATGCATTGTTGGTGGAATTGTGAACTGATTCATCCGTTCTGGAGAGTAATTTAGAACTATGCCCAAAGTGCTTATGAAACTGCCCAAAGCCTTTGACCTAGTGATACCACTGCTAGGTTTGTATCCCAAAGCAATTAAATGAAAAGGAAAAGGAAAAGGACTTATACATACAAAAATATTTATAGCAACTCTTTTTGTATTGAAAATTGAGGGGATGCCCATCAATTGGGAGAATGGCTGAACAAATTGTGGTATATCATGATAATGGAATATTATTGTACTATAAGAAATGATGAGCAGGATGGTTTCAGAAAAGCCCGGAAAGATTTATATGACCTGATGCAAAGTGAAGTGAGCAGAACCAGGCGATCATTGTACACTAATACCAACATTGTATAATGAGCAATTGTTAATGACTTGGCTATTCTAATCAATACAATGGTCCAAGACAATGCTATCCATCTCCAGAAAAAGAACTGATGGAATCTGAATGCAGATCTAAGCATACTTTTTAAAACTTTATTTTTCTTTTTTTTAATCTATTCTCTCTTGCAAGATGTCTGAAATGGAAATATATTTTTCATGACTTCACAGATATAATCTATATCAAATTGAAGACAAAAGGAGAGAGAGAATTTAGAAGTCAAAATTTCTTAAAATGATGTTAATATTGTTTATATGTGATTGGGAAATATTTAATGAAATAAATAAAAAAATATATTGGAGAAAAATAAATGTAAAATAAATAAATAATGCTTACAACGTACCCGGCACTGTATGATACCTGATGTATAACACATTTGGGGTACTTTTCTACTTTCCCTTCTCTTGGAGGAAAACCCTCGATATAAGTCATGACCTAAGTTTTACCCATTACATCAGAGTAGTAAGGAACATACTGATCCAAAAAGTGTGAGGAAAAAGCCTTCCCCTTTTCTCATTAGAGACCAGACTCTCCAAGTAATCAAACCCAGTCCTGAAGGCTCCATGGATACATAGGTCCAGAGCAGATGGGCCTGGCCCTTTAGTGGAGAAGGGCACAGCATCCATATCCACCTGAGCCCACAAGTGATCGTGTTGGACCTTGCAAACAGTCCCCCCTCACTTCTATCTCTTAGAATCCTTGGGTTTATTCAAGGTTAAGCTCAGGTGCTCTTCAGTGAAGCCTTTCCTGACCTCCTCAGTTCACAGAATTGGAATGAACCTCAGAGGACATCTGCTTAAGTTAGTACCTGAACAAGAATCCTCTCTACAACATGCCAAACAAATAGTCATCTTGCCTCTATGTGAATGCTTCCAGTGATCCAGTGATGGGGACCAGAGGTAGCTCATTCCACTTTTGGATAGGTCTAATTTTTAGCAAGTTTTCCTTACATCAAGCAGAAATCCACCTCTTTGCAACTTCCAGACATTGCTCCTAGTTCTGTCCTCTAGGAACAGAAGAACAAAATTAAATTTTCTTCCACATAACAGCCCTTCACAAACTTGTTAGTAATAATCATGTTCTCCCTGTGTCTTCTATTTGTTCCAGGTTAAACATCCCTGGTTCCTTCAACTGATGCTTGCATGATATGTTCTTGGATCCTCTCAATATTCTCCTGGTCACACTCTGTTGGACACATTCAAACATGTCAATGCCTTCCCTAAAATGTGGCTCCTAGGAATGAATATAGTTCTCTATACTCCCTCTATACTTCAGATATGGCCTGACCAAGGAGGAATATGGCAGAATTCTTACCTCCATACATCATACCTATTTTGATGAAGCCTAAGATAGCACTAGTTGTTTTGGCTGCCATGATTCATACTGAACTTGCAGTCCACTAAAACCCTCAGATCTTTCTAGAATCATAGTCTAGTCCTCTATCTCCATCTTTATTTGTGGAGTTGATTTTTTTAACTGAAATATAGAACTTTACATTTGTCCCTGTCAAATATCTTATTTGATTTTGTCAGTCATACCTATGTACAATGTCTGTTTGGTGCTTGATTTGTAGCACC
>CM053625.1:96884936-96925288 GCA_028646595.1 Phalanger gymnotis
GTTCAGAGCCATTTTTTTATAGGTTTTTGGAGGGACTTGGTGGGGCGCTCACGCCAGTTACTGCTTTCCAGTCGCCATCTTGGCTCCGCCCCCGCCTTCATTTTCTCTTTGCAATATTGATGTTACTATAGTTTAAATTATTTTCTTGGCTCTGCTCACTTCACTCTGTATCAATTAATAAAGTCTTCAGAGGTTTTCCTGAAACCAGCTTCTTTCTTCCTTTGTCTTACAGCACAATCGTATTCCATTACTTACATACTATGTGTATAATATAGATTTATATACCATAATTTGTTCATTCATTCTACAATTGGTGGGTATGCTTTTACTTTCAAATCCTTTGTCGCTACAAAAAAGCTGTTCTATTTTTGTACATATAGGGCCTTTCCTCTTTCTTCAATTTCTTTGGAATATAGGCCCAGTAGTGAAACCATTGGGTCAAAAGACATACACAGTTTAGTAACTTTAGGAATATAGCTCCAAATTGCTTTCCAGAATGGTTGTAGCAATTGTAACAATGGTTGTCCAATTCAAAGCTCTACCAGCATGTACCTTGTTGGAGTCTCTCCAACAATTTTTTCCTTTTTATCAACTTTGCCAATCTGATGGATGCAAGCTAGAACACAAGAGTTGCTTTAATTTGCATTTTTCTAATTAATAATGTTGATTAGGAGCATCTTTCATATAGTTATGGATAGCCTAGATTTCTTTCCTTTGGAACCACCTATTCATCCAGACTAGATCTAAGCACCGCATCCCTGTAGGGACATTGACAAACCGAAGCGATATTCTGAGGACAACTGGGTTGGTGAAGAGACTTGAAAATCTTGTCTACACAAGGACTGGTTGAAAGAATAGGGAGGGTTTAGCCTCTTGAAAAAAAGATTTAGAGGAGAAACGATATCTATCAGCTGTGACACTGTGTTTTCTATGCTCTGCTTCCACTCTAACTTTCCATTATTCCGTGTATGCTCTAAGGTCTCTTCCAGCTCTGAAATTCTCTATTTTAAAGTCCCTGCTAACTGTGACTGCCCGGGTTCCAAAGTCCCTTCCAGCTCTAACATTCTATGTTCTAAGGTCCCTTTCAGGGCTATCACTGTGTTCTAAAGTCCCTTCTAGCTCCAACATTCCATGTCCGAATCAGCTTTAAAATTCTATATTCCACGATCCTTTCTAGTGCTAAGATTCGGGGATCACAGGACTCTGCAATGGCTAAACAACGCCCCTTCTCCTCCAATGGACTACAAGTTCCAGCATGCACTGTGCGGACAGAATCCTGGCAGAGGGGGCCGGACCATGTTGACAGAGAACCAATCACTCATCTAGCGAGGGACGAGGGCCGGCCTCCACAGGCTCCTATTGGCTGACATGTTGTGGGGCGGGGCCAGAGCGCGGCTGCTGGAGGCAGGGGGCCCGGCCTGAGGTAGCGGACCAAGCGAGTGGAGGCACTGCGCCGCCACTGCAGGCCCTGCCCCGGCGCCCGATGGCTGCCACCCCACGGGAGCGGGGAGTTTAAGCGCTCTCTTACCCCGCAAGCCGTCCTCATGGAGGAACCGAGCGGCCTCTACCTGACATCCACCCGCCTGCTGAGCCTCACCCAGCGGTAACGCGAGTCGAGAGGGGCGGGGCTTGGGGGCGGGGCTGGTGGGAAGGGGCTGGTGAGGAGGGGCGGGGCAGAGTGAAGGGGCGGGGTTCTCCCTCCTGTCCCAGGCTGCAGGGCCTCCTGCCTCCAGCTCTCCCTCTTTTCTATTCTGGCGTTCAGGGCTTGCTTGTTTGTTACCTTTCCTCATTCCGTGGCCTTCATTCTGAGCTGCCCTTCCTGCTCTTATCTGCAGCCTGGGGGAGCTCCATAGCAAGGGTTGTTAACCTGGGGTCTGTGAACTTGTGGGCATATTTTTCTATGTAAGTATTTGAGTATATTTGGTTTCCTTTGCACGGTTTGGTAAATCCATCTTTTCCAAACTTGTCTCACACTGCCCTACACATGCTTTCCAACCCAGTTGGACAACTTGTATCACGTTCTTTAACCTGGAGTTCACGAACTTAAAAAAAAGTATTTAGATAACTGTGTATCACTGTCATTGATTTCCTTTGTAATCCTGTATGTTTTATTTTATGCATTTAGCAGCATTATTCTGAGGAGTTCATAGGCTTCACCAGACTGCCAAAGGGGTCCGTGACACACAAAAAAGGTTAAGAACTCCAGCCCTAGAGAATCTAAGAGGTCATTTGCAACTATAAAATCGTTATTTAAGATTTAAAATTAGAAGAGATCATAGAGATTGCTAGGGGGTGGGGATGGGAAGAGGGGCTAGCCAGTCCATGTCCTTCTGAGGCTCCCGGAGAGGAGACAAATTGGCCAAGGTCATACAGACAGTAGATGGCTGAGCTGGAAGTCGAGTCCCATTCCTCTGACTCCAAATCTAGCATCCTTTCCACTATGATGCACTGCCTCCTGGAACACAACCAGGGCTTTCCTGCTGCTGTCGTTTTGTTTATGCTGCACCCTCTGCCTGGAATATATTCCGCATCTCTCTTAATCTTTTAAACTCCAACCCAAGTCTTCCCTGATCCCCTTAATAGATATTGAATGACCTTCCCCTTCAGACCTCACATAATGCTTTGCTTTGTGCTTCTATAAGGTACTTACCATGTAATGTACGTTGTGGATTATATTTCTATCTTATTCTCCTGCAGAAGCAGTGGCCCATAGATTAAAGAGCTGGCCTTTCAACCAGGAACACCTGGGTTCTAGGAACTCAGCTGTTAACATACTGTATGACCCCAAGCAAATCACCAAACCTTTAAATGTTTTAGGCAACTTTCTAAGACTATAAAGTGCAGAGAAGCTGCCAACCTGCATTGGTACAAGGAGTTCCCTATACCAATGTAATCAATCACGGGCCACAGTCAATATCTCCCTGCTAGACTGTGAGCTTCATGAGGGCAGGGACTCATCTAAATTTTATATCTTTCCCCAATGCCTAGTCATTGCTTTATATACAATAAATGCTTAATAATTATTTGCTGAACTTCCTTACCATCTTTTTTTGATAGGCACACCCTGTTGTAGTGTGAAGCTGTCCTGTTAATGATTATCAGCTCCTTAGGTTGGGGGTGGGAGTGGAAGAAAGACTTGGGAAACCTAGAGCCTGTGGTAAGTCTCTTCCAAGCTGGGCTGCTTCCAGGAAATTACTTTTACATCTTGTGCCAATTTTTCTGCAAAATGGGAATAGCAAATATAAAACATAGTCAGGTAGGACTTGTTAAAGAAAAAAAAATCCACAGGGCGCTTAATACAATACATGCCACTAATAAGAGTTTGTGATAACCTTGAGGTTGAATGAGATAATATAGCAACATATCTAATTGAAGTTCCCCTAATTAAAAATTGAGGGAGATTGGTTGAAACAGAGTTTGTATAGTAAACCCTTCATTAATAGTGCACACTGATGGGTAGTTACAGTAGCTTTTGATATAAATAAATAATAAGATTATAGGAGAACTTTCTAAAATTCTTAGAGGAACACATTTAAAAGCACCTTAATGTGTCCTATATCTACAGAAGCAGCTGGTGTGCTGATTGCGAATATCTTTATCTCTTAGAGTCTTAAGGATTGCCATTGACCAATGCTTTTCATTAATCTAGTTCAAGTTAAAATATGTTCTTTAAATTAATACTTTGAAAAATCAGGGACTTTCCAATGCAGGTTATAAACCCTTAAAAGCTCCTTAGTCTGAAAAATTCACCTGATGGCCAACCTCTCCATGGACTCATCATTCCCTTTCTGGACAACTAGATAGCAAGAAGTGTCTGTAGGTACCAGCCCATTTTTGGCCTCTCCTCGAAGCCTTGCTAACTTAGTGTGAGATGGCCTACCAGTAGCCTATAACCCTTGGGAACCCACAGTCATCTCTACAATATGATGAGCCACTGGAAGGAGGACTTTGTGATTTTTATTATTAAATTTCGTTTCTTTAAACATTCTATAATTCAGATATTTCTTCCTACGTCTCCATTAGTCTAAATTAGAGATGTTTTATTGTGCGTGTGAAAAACTAGCTCTTTTGAGGAGAGATGCCTCTCCTCAAGTGATAGTTTTTATGTAGTTATATCTTATTAATGGAGAAGTTAGACTTACCCAGGGTCACAAAGTCAGTATGTACCAGAGATAGTAATTGAACTTAACTCTTCCTCTTTGCAAGACCAGCTCCTCCATCCACAATACCAATACTCCTCTCTAAGACTTTATGATTCAGAGTAGGTGCTGATCAGCATTGGTAGAGGGCCAGCTAAAGAGCAGAGTGGAAAGATCACCGGGCCTGGGGTCAGAAAGACCCAAGTCTAAATCCAGCCTCAGACACTTATGAGCCGTATGGGCCTGGGGAGGCACCTACCCTCTGTCAGCTTCAGTATTCTTGCCTGTAAGATGGAGACTATAATAGCACCTACCTCCCAGGGTTGTTGTGAGGGCCAAATGAGGCCATTTTTGTAAAGTGCTTTGCAAATCTTAAAGTGCTATA
Source organism: Phalanger gymnotis (assembly GCA_028646595.1). NCBI lineage: Eukaryota > Metazoa > Chordata > Mammalia > Diprotodontia > Phalangeridae > Phalanger > Phalanger gymnotis. The sequence continues at coordinate 96,889,461 of CM053625.1, forward strand.
CGAATGTGGGCTATGAGTTTCCTCTTCAGGTGTCCCTAGACCAGTGAAAGGGGAAAGGAAAAGTGTGGTCCAAATCCCCCCTAAACCTTACCAAGTAGTACTTGCTAAGTTAACTCCCAGAACCCTAAAGGAGCTCACTCAGATTCTGTAACAGGTGACAGACAGACCAAATCAGGACTAGATGGAGCAATAACAACAATTCACATTTCTAGAACCCTTTAAGGTCTGCAAAGTGCTTTCCTAACGATTCAAGCTCCATAGTTAAACAAGCATTGTTTTCTTCATTTTGCAAATAAGGAAACTGATACTCTGGGAGGCCAAGTAGTTTGTTTATACTCATGCAGCCAATATCAGAGGCAGGATTCCAACCCAGGTCCCCTAACTTTGTATCCACTCAGCAGCATACATATGTTCATTTCACAGGTGAGGAAACTGAGGCTGAGAAAAGCCGAGTAATTGTGGCCAGAATCACAAAGCTAATAGACATCAGGGCTCCAGGTAGAACCAAGATCTCCTGACTGGTATGGTAGAAAGTTGGTGAAGTTGTTGCCATGAGACCTGAATTCAAATTCTGGCTCTGCCCCTTTCTATGTGTGTAACCTTGGGCAAGCCACTTAACTTTTATGGGCTCATTCCCCTCATCACTAAATGAGAGGGTTGGGCTACATCTCCTCTGAGATCCCTTCCTGCTCCAGATCCATGCATGGTCCATGAATGGTATTCTTCCCACTCTGCCAGTGTACACTGCCTCACATTGGCTTTCTGCTTGGACTGAGCTAGTATATAGGAAGGGTCAGAACTTATCTTTGATCTCCAAAGAACATAGGATCTTTTCTTCCCCCTTTATCCTTACACTAAGGAATTTCAATTCAGTAATTCAGTTCAGCAGTAAATGAATACTGTGTGCAAGGAAAACAAGAGATTTGATTTCCTTTAGGGACCCCTTGGTACTGTTTCTAGAACACTTTGACTTCACCTAGGGTAGGCGAGGAACCAAAAGTAGTTTGGTTTCTTTGGGATCCTTAGAATTTAATATCATCCTACCTAATCTGCCTTCCCTAAGACTATTTCTCTTGAATAGAACCGATAGATCTATCCCAACAGACCCAAACATACTGGATTTGACTGAATTCTGACTGACTCTTGTTAATGATAATATTAATAATAGAGAGGCACTATGGCATGATGGATAGAAGACCTGCGAAGTGAAAAAGCCCTGGGTCCTACCTCTGATAGTTGCTGTGTGGTTGTCAGGCAACAAGCATTTATTAAGCACTTACTGCATGCTAGTCAGTGTACTAAGCTCTGGGGATACTGTAAGCAAGTCACATAACCTGTCTGTGCCTACAAGCATTGATGACATCACAGAGCTGGACCTAATAATGATTCTATGTCTGTGCTTCAGGGATCTATTATTTTGTCAGTGTGAATGCCAGTGGAGATCACAGCCCCTTTGTGAGTTAGTAGACAATCTTTGAGTTATACTGTAGCCAAATTGCCATTTGGTCTTGACCTTCTGACCTAAGCCTGGCTAATTTTTACTTGACAGACATTCAGTGCGTTACTATGCCATATTCAAAGACCTTTTCTTTAGGTCAGATTTAGCACAACTTGCATTCCCTGGCTGTCTACACCATAATGAGTCATCAACCAAAAGTTTTGGTCAAAAAATGCTAAAAATAACAGATGAGAAGAATGCTTCATAGCATTACATACATGATCTCATTTGATGGTGGAGCTAGCTTTGCTATCTTGATTCCCTGTGACGGTGTCTCATTTCACTGAGGGTGAGCCAGCCATAAAGTAAATAATTGGAAAGTAAGGGAAATACTGAATTGCAAAATAAAGCAAAATTTTATTGTTGTTGTTGTTCAGTCATATCAGTCTTGTCTGACTTTTCGTGATCCCATTTTGGGTTTTCTTAGCAAAGATACTGGAGTGGTTTGCCATTTCTTTCTCCAGTTCATTTTGCAGATGAGGAAATTAAGGCAAACAGGGTTAAGTGACTCTCCCAGGATCACATGGCTAGTAAGTATTTGAGGCCAAATTTGAACTCAGGTCTTCCTGACTCCAGGCCCAGCACTCCATCCACTGTGCCACCTAGCTGCCCTAAAGTAAGTGGGGTATCCTAAATGCCTGGAAAAAAATTAATAAAAATCAATGAGTTGTAAATTCCCTTATTACCTATTTTGGACATTCTAGAATTGGAATGGGAATTGAATCATTTGAGTTTTTAAGAAAGAGAAACATTTGTGAAATAAGATAGCAATAGGAAATTTTAAATGACTAAAATCTAAATTCTGTCTTTTAGTTCAAACAGTTTTATAATCCCCAGGATAGTGAGGTTGATAGGTACTTGTGAATTTCTGTGGTGCATATAACTCATCTTGGAAATGTTGTTGATATAAACTGTCAAAAGTTGTCTTTTTGCTGGAGATGTTTCCTATCAATGCCCAATAACAGAAATTTTGATTCTTAACTTTGGCGCCAGAGGTTTGATGTGTTAAAACTGTAGGGTAAGGTGAATTTTTTGGTTTACCCCAGGGGTGGGGAACTTGTGGCCTTCTAGGTCCTTGGGCATGGCCTTTTGTCTGAGAACCTAGAGGGCCACACGTGGCCTTGAGGCCGCAGGTTCCCTACGCCTGGTTTATCCTTTCAGACTTCACCTCCCTTCGTCAATTAAGAATTGTCAATATTTGGTCAGTCTTGTAACCCTAAATCTTCTTGTGCAGGAAAACAGCTCCTTTTTTGAGAGGCAACATGATATTGTAGAAAGTGTGTTGGACTTAGAGTCAGGAGACCTGGGTTTGAATCCGACCTCTGCTGCTTACCAGCTGTGTATGATGGACGAGTTACTTAAATCTCAGAGCCTTAATTTTCTCATCTGTAAATGGTGACAGTAGAAATGTACTGAGTCCCTCACAGTGTTTCTGGGAGGGAAGTACTTTGCGAACCTTAAAGTATTATACAAATATTAATTCTTTCCAGTCTTACCTAGAGTCCTAATATTTGATCGAGATGGATTTGGCTGAGACAGGGCAGGAGATAACCCGCTCGTGGTTTCCTTTAGTTTTAACAGTTCGTTAACAGCACTTGTTGATCCTCCTTTATTCTGGTTCATGAATGGAAGGAGAGTTGGGTAGACTGCTCTGGCTCCCCGCTGTTCCTAGAGACCAATGTACTACACGACTTATTCACCTTTGAACAGGAGTTGCTAGCTTACAGGGCAGCCAATGTCCAGGTAAATCACTCTGGGCACCCTTGAGAGGATTCCCGGCTTGAGAAGTGTGGCTTTGTTCCATAGTCTTCTAATCTTTCCCTGTGGTTAGTTATGAAAGCTGTATCTTGGGTACCCACATCCAGGTACCTTATCCAGTAGCAGAGGCAGCATGATGAACCGAAAAGAACAGAATCCCAGCTGAACGACCCAGCTTTGGGATTTAAAAGCTGTGTAATCTTGTTCAAGTCATTTTTTCTCTCTTGGTCTTGGTCTCCTCCTTTGTAAAATGAGTGGGTTGGACTAAATGACCTCTGTAGCCCCTCCTTTTATGTCAACATTATGTGATTCTATAAACATTCTGCAAATGTTGATTATTGATGAAATTTGAGACTTTAGATTATGGTTTTAAATTATAATTTTAATTAATTTTAAATAATTTTTGGTTTGTTTTTAAGTTAATTTGTTTTTGTACATCCTGTTTAGGCACTGGAAGTTGGCATTTTGGGGTTTGGGGGTTCAGTTCTACCTAAAGTTAATAGTTGCTTCTGGATAGGAAATATTTGTCTCTCTTATTTTCTTAGGCTCATTTTCTTGGAAGGCTGTATTTTAGTTTAGGGAAGCAGTGACATGATAAATTTTTAGAAAATTTCTCAAGAACATAGTGTGATCTTAAGAGCATATGGCGTATACCAATGCTTGAATCTGCCATCGTTCCTTAGGATCTGGGTCCAAATCCACTAAGCTCTAGAATCATTGATTCTCTGTTGATTTGCTTTTCACTTTTGCTAAGTAGTCAGACCATTGGTTCATCTGCTTTGGTTTTTGCCCTCATTGTTGGCTGTTTATGGACCTGTAAAATTGTCTATTACTTGAGCTAACCTAGATGATGTTCATAATTCTTATTACATGATCTTCCTGACATCTTTTTACATGAGTTTACCTCTGGTATATCAGTCACTCCTGGGTGCCTATGGCATTCATATGTCACATAGTCCTCTCAAGAGGGTTTGTCTATTGTTCTTTGCTTTCATTCTAAAAGGTTTCCAAAGTCATAGCTCATTAATATTGCCCCAGAAGAGCAACTATTTCATGAGATATCTCATCATGACAGTTGATCGTCCAAATATTAATGTTTGATTTTAATACTTTGAAGAATTTGTAATTTAATCAGTCTGGGTCCTCCCTCCATTGAGGCAGATCTCAGCTAAGCAGACAGTCTTAAGGAGCTGTCGCCAAACAACTGATTATTTGATGTTGCTGAGTCTCTCCAAATGGAGCTGGGTTGATTTTCAGATAGTAGTATCTGTCTCCAGGCTCTTATTTGAAGCTTTTCCAGCTTGGTAGGACATGCCTAAGCTTATGCTCTATGGCAAATGGTTTTTAATAGAAAATTAATACTTTATTTTAGGATAAACATAATTTAATCAATAATTTTACATTCATCCTATGGAGGTCTGCTATAAATAGTGCATGTTGACTATACTTGAAGTCAAGAGTCTTGAGGAATAATTCTGACTCCCCAGTTTACTAGCTTTGTGATCTTGGGCAAGTTGGATTCTACATGTTTGCCATATTTTGAAATGATTATAGGAAATATTATGAAGGGATTGGAATAGAGGGATGGAGTAGGTTCTTAAAATTTAGAGATCATTTAAAGAATAGCCTGGATCATTTTTCCCAATTACCCAAAGACAGCCTGCTGGGACTTGCCATCTTTTTATCATTTGTCTTGTTTTAAAAAGTTAAGTATATTACCAATCCAGATCAGACTTTACCTATTACACTTGTACTTTTTTTTTTACACTTATACTTTCAAACACATGCGATGATGGAGCATGGGGCAGTCTTAGAACAAATGCATTTTCAAATATTTAGCCAGAGATATCTCTGAAAGACCTTCTCATGACAGATTCACTTCTTACTAGAACACTGGCCTTTTACCATTTTGAGATGTTGCCAGGGACACAGAGACAAAGAGACACTTTATCTCCCAGCTACTTCTGCATTTACTGGTCTTACTAGTCGACATACTAAGGTAGAGACCTAGATATACCATTTCAGGAAAATTTCTCTCTGGAAATTCAGACAATGCAGTGGTACTCTGCCTACACCCTTATATATACATCTAGGTCTTATTTTTGCTTACACCAAATCACTTTTAAGTTTCACATTTGACAAGCTTGGGTAAATCCACCAGCACTGGTAAAGGGCTCTCCTTTAATATCCAGGATAAGCCTGCTTTCCCCCAGTCTTGGTGCTGACCACAGTATTTACTACCCCTAGCCATGGTGCTGATTGCTTAAGCAACCACAGTGATGACTAATATTACCATACTCACAGTGAGTTCTACAAAGTGGTAAATTTCTTCTTTCTGTGTGCCTCTCATTCCTTGTGAATTCTCTTGATAAGATAAAAGAACAGCTTTGCTGCTGGGGACCTTGTGGTCCTCTCCTTCATTTATATATTCTCTTTTTAGAGTTCAGGTTGGACAGATAAATGGCAAGCAGTGATGGTTAAGCTTTATAGTGATTATAAGATTAAGTGGCAGGGGTCTTTTCTGAGATACAGAGCAAATCAAAACCTCTCAGAGTCCTGGTTCCCTCATAAGCTAAGTGAGAATAATAGGGAGATTATTGGCAATACTGATTTAAATAATCACATCAATGACTGCTACTAGAATTTAAAGGACACCACTATATTAAAGACAGAGATTATTTAAAGTAAGTTTACAGAAATAAAAATATTTCTAAATCACTTAATCGGGCTTTTTCCACTTTATCCAAATTCAGAATTTTACACTTGTTTTGTGCGGATATTTATTTAGTGTTATAGTATCAATTAGCATAATTCCTTCATTGCAGCAATTTATGTTTTTATCTTTTTAGTAAAAAGTACTTAATCCCTAGAGGGTTGACCACCAAGTGATAAATTTTGGGGGGCCACAGCAATTAATGAAATCATCTACTAAGATGTGGAAGAGTACCTCCACTGATGAATCCTTGAAGTATTGAAGAAATTCTGAAAAATACATCTTTAGATGGAGAGATTTAAAAAAAAACACCTTATCAGTGAATAGGCAACTTATGTTGACTCTTTGGTATTGCCTTCAAAATATATTCCCTTTGGTGAGTCACATCAGACTTCATTGTCATATATTGTTAGCCTCTGGAAAAAGGGTTTTGGAGACTGTCCCAAAGTCAGGAATGTGAGTCTGGTATAATGGACAGAGCACTGGTCATTCCAGGGCTGGCTCAGGCATTTACCCTGAATGACCCTGGGCAAGTCACAGCTTTTCTGGCCTCAGTTTTTTCATCTTTCAAATGGACATAATAGCAATTGCACTAACCCTCACATTGTTTTTTTGTGAAGTACAGGTTTAAAGTGTTGTGTGAATAGGAGTTAGTGTTTGGTAAGGCAGCTTAACTTAGATCCTGGAGACCTACAGTGACCATTGTATATGAACAGTCTATTCAAAACCTCTACTCCTCAGGCTGCCTGCATTATTCTTTACCCCACCTTTTCAGCAAAAGACTTTGTCTAATATTTTGCTGATAAAATTTTGGCTGTCTGTCATAAGCTCCTTTTCCCTATTTCTATTTCAATTCAATTAGCTTAATATTTATTAGACAACTACTGTGTGCCAGGCACTGTATTAAGTGCTAGGGATACAAGCAAGAAAATGAAAGTCAGTCCCTGCCCTCAAAGAACTTGTGATCTAATGGGAGAAGACACGAAAGGAAGCAGAAAAATGGGGGGTAGGGAGGACCATTAGGGAATCCCCAGTGTGGAGGCATGCTGTTCCATGGAGTGGAGTCCAACCAAGCAGAGCTGCATTTCCATATCTCCTATTCTTTCAATACTATCACTATTATTTCTTCCTTTACCCCAGGTTTGAGGGAAAGTGACTAAGAAGTGGCTCTTCCTTTGGCCAACACCAACCACTCTACTCATGTCCTTGATCCCATCTCCTCTTGTGTCCACCATGAAATTACCTCTTAGATCATGCCCCTTTCTTCCCTAATTTTCAATCTTCCTTATCAATTGGTTCTTCTGCTACCTATAAATGTAACCATATCTCTTTCATGTAAAAAAAAGCCCTTCCCTTGGGCCCAGCATCCCCTCAAACAACCTCCATATAGTTCTTATTCCTTTTATAGTTAAACTCTTAGAAAAAGCTGCTTTTTCACCATGTCTCCACTTTCACATATTCATTTCTTAATTTCTTGAAATACGGCTCCCTTGCCACCACTCAGCTGAACTGCTTGCTCCCAGATTACCAGTCATCTCTTTATTGCTAAGTCTAATGGCCTTTTCCTAACCTTCTTGCCATTTTTGCAGTGTTTGCCACTGTTGACTACCCCTTCCTTCTAGATACTCACTCTTAGGTTTTTGTTACATTGTTCTGTCTTGGTTTTCCTCCTACCCATCTGTCTTATCCTTCTCGGTTTCCTTTATTGAATCATCATCTATATCCCATCCCCTACATATGGGTTCTGTCCTGGACCCTCTTCCCTCCCTACAGTCTTTCTTGGTGACTCCATTAACTTCTATGGGTTCAACTTTGCTCTGTACTGATGACTCCCACATCTACATATCTAGCCCCCATCCTCGCCCAAGCACCAATCTTCTAGCTCCTTCTCTACACAAGACCTTCATTTCCTGCCTCCCTGTCTTTCTATGGGCTGCCACCCCATATTTGAAACATTCTCTTCCTCACCTTCACCTCTTGAAACACCTTTTGTTGTTGTTGCTGTTTAGTCATTTCAGTTGTGTCCAACTCTTCATGACCCCATTTGGAGTTTTCTTGGCAAAGATACTGGAGTGGTTTGCCATTTCCTTCTCCAGCTCATTTTACAGATATGGAAACTGAGTTTCAACTCAGGTCTTCCTGACTCCGCTGCGCCACCTAGCTGCCCTTTGAAACACCCAACTTCTTTTGAAATTCGGGTCAAGAGCTGCCCCCGTACAAGAGGCATTTCCTGATTCATCTAATTGTTAGGGTTCTTCCTCACTAGAAATGCCTTTTTAAATATTTTGTATTTACTAATTTTTTTACATGTTCCACACTAGCAGCATGAAGGCTCCTTGAAGGCAGGAACTGCTTCAGCTTTGTATTTAGATCCCTTGACCCTAGCATAGTGCCTGGCACATTGTAGACAGTTAATAAATATTTCTTGAACTGAATGGAATTGGAGAGATTGTTTTTATTAGACTTGACAGCAGATCTTATTAATTGTAGGAATGCTCTTATATGAAACAGGAAATATGGAAAGAATACTGGTTTTAGAGTCAGAGAACCTGGGATTAGATTCCAGCTCAGCTTGTGCAAAACTCACCTTTCCCTCTGGCTTGGGGTGAGGAGGGTGCTTTGTGGCTTGGTGCCACAGAAAGTGAGTTATTAACTTCAATCCAGCAAACATTTATCAAGCACCTACTGCATGCAAGACGTGTGCTAGGGATACAAAAATAACAAACAAAAAAATCCCTACTCCTAAGAATATTATATTCTGATAGAGCTTTTTATTATAATTACAATCTGGAGGGGCAGGGCAGAATTGTTACTGCCTGAAAAAACAGAATTAGCCTGTAGATGGATCTCACAAGGGCCTACTTAAGTCAGCTTTGTATAGTTGGTGAAGTTTGTTCTTAGCACTGCCCCAGAGCAGTTATTAACCATCCGCTACAATTGAATTCAATTTAATGAGCATTTATTAAGTGTGCCAGTATCCTGTGATGCAAAGACAAAAATGAAAACATTCCCTGCCCTCCAAGAGTTTACATTCTACTAAGGAGAAAAAAACCACGCAAATAAATAAATATAAAATACGTACAGTGTCATTTCAAGTGTAAAGCAGCACAAAGAATGGGGGGAGGGGATAATCAAGAAAGGGTTCTTAGAGAAGGCAGCATTGGAGCTGAGCCTTGGGGTGGTGCCAAGAGATGGCAGTGAGTAGGAAGAGCATTCCAGGCTCGGGGATACCCTGTGTAAAGTCACAGAGCCTGAAGGAAGACTATCATCCACCAGCAACAGCAAATAGAACAGTTGGGCTGGAATCGAAAGTGCCCAAGGGAAAATAATACGAAGTGAGTGCAGACCATTGTGAAGGGCCTTAGGTGGGGCCCCACCAAATTGCAGAGCCCAATCAGCCATGGGTCCTGCCCCCATGCTTCACTAGCTGCTGAGGACATTTATGGCACTTGAGACTTCCCAGACAGCCCTATATCTTATCCTTTCAGGGCCAGACCTTCTCTGCCTTACCCTAATCTGATAAACTGATCTGTGCTCATGCTCTAATGGAATAAAGCTAGAGAAAAACCTTCAGGCTATCCCAGGTAACCTTCCGTTTTCCATAATCATCTCCTCTAAGTAATGTTTATGGTGGGAAATGGAGGCTAACATTAAAGGAGGGTAGCACTCCCTAGGGCCAGTGGAGAATGTGGCTAAGACAGGTGGGGCCTAGTAGCAGCAGGTTTCATTCACAGCAGGCGGAAGAGCTCTCCTCTCCACCTGTGAGTCAGGTTGGCCCAGTGCCTGGCTTTGCTACAACCCATTACATAACAAGCTCAACTTACAGTGTGGGTCATGTAGTCAACAAATTCTTCAGATAAATCAGGTGCTAAACAAATGGTTCCACAGATAAACTAGGAAGTGACAATACACATGACCAAAGAAGTTACAATGGTACTTTACCAGATCATCTGGGAAGGAAGCTCCTGTATTACAAAGTCTTTCACAAATAAAAGCTTCCTAAATCAGGCAAAGTAGAGCTATGTATCTCCTGGCACTGAATCATTGTGGTGGCAAAAAAAATCATCTAGTGGCCAGTTCTAGTGGTGAGACACGATTCTGTCTGCCTGCCAGCTAATACTAGAAATCTTTTCTGCTTTTTAGAACTTGCCAGGGCTGGTGCTTCACTAGCATAGACTTCTAGAACTCAGAATCATATCTGTACCAGGAGGCTGACAGACAGGAGATGGACCTTCTGAGAATTGACTAGGCATTTTTTTGAGGGAGGAAGGCATGGCAATTGGAGTTAAATGACTTGCCCAAGGTCACACAGCCAGTAAGTGTGTTAAGTGTCTGAGGCCGCATTTGAACTCAGGTCCTCCTGACTCCAGGGCCGGTGCTGTACTCACTGTGCTACCTAGCTGCCCCAGACAATTTTTGAGATATTAAAAGAACTGAAGGAGAGACTAGCATTTAGTGAATCTTTCTAGGCAGCTAGGTAGCAAAGTGGATAGAGTGTTGGGCCTGGAATCAAGGAGACCTGAGTTCAAATGCTGCCTCAGACAATAATTACTTGTGGTCCTCTGGGCAAATCACTTAGCCTCTATTTGCCTCAGTTTCCTCAACTGTAAGAAAAAATTTAACAGAACCAATCTTGCAAGATTGTTGTGAGGATCAAATAAGATAATATTTGTAAAGTATGTAGCAAAGTGCCTGGCACATAGTGGATGCTTAAAAAATGTTTATTCCCTTCCTTTCTCCTTTTCTTCTTTGGAGAACTCATGGAAGGGCAGAATGGGGAACTGTGGAAGGCTCACTCTTTGTATAAGGGGAGAAAACACACACTCCTATTGATGAGATCACAAGCCTTCAAAATTTGAACACAGCTTTCCTCTCTAGCATCTATAAAACATGCACACTCCTATCGATGAGCTCACAAGCCTTCAAAATTTGAACACAGATTTCCTCTCTAGCATCTAGTTTTCTTTCCATTTCCTGTTTTCTCCAACCTTGTGCAAGCTAACTACATTTGTTGATTGGCCCGGTGATTATACTTTCCTGTAAATTAATTTCTGTATTTCACTGTAACCTGCCTTTACATTTTAATTAAGACAATTATGGAATGTTTTCTTCCCCCTCCCTCAGAAATGCAAAGCTTAGTGTATAGTAGAGAGAGCAGAACTGAGAAATCAGTCAGAGCTCCCATAGAGTCTTTTCCTCCTCTGTAAGTGTCTTGTTCATCTGGGAAGAGCTAGGAGAGGCTACTTCAGCCATAGGTGTTCAAGGTCTTTTTTTGGAGCTACTAGAAGTAGAGAAGCCTGAGAACCTTGTGGCCAACTTCTTCCAAGATCTGTCCTTTCCTAGCTTAGGTTCACTTGCAAGCCCCTTCAGTTTCCACACTTGTTCTACACCCAAGTCACACTTCCTGCCCAGCTTCCCTTAACCATAACCCAGCCCTTTCCCATTTCTAGCCTTCTTTCACTCTTTGCCTCAGTATTCAAAAATAGATTTTTATGTTTTCTGGCACATTCAAAGTTATTTTAGTAAGCATTTAATTATATTTTTACATCATAATTCTCCCCCACCTCTTATCTTTCCCTGTGTAATTTGCTCTGGCAATGGCATCTATGACAAATTAATAAGATCATAGGATTTAGACCCTGAACAGACCTTAGAGATCATCTAGGTCATTAGTTTCCAAACTTTTTGATTACACACCCCCATCAATAAAAAGATTTTGGATGCACCTCCAATATGTGTGTATTTACTTATTTATGAATTATATACATCTCACTGTACTAACAATTATAAACATAAAACTTATGCAAAATAGAATTTTTAAGTATATGAGATAAGGATAAAATACTATTTGATCCTAAAGGCAATAGGGAGCCATTGCAGTTTATTAAGTAGAGGCATGTCATGATCAGACCTACATTTTAGGAAAATCACTTGGCAGTTGAGTGGAGGATAGATTGGAGTGAGGAGATTAGGAAGTTGTTGCAGTAGTCCAGATCACAGGTGATAAAGGCCAGAATTATAGTTACGGCTTTGTGAATAGAGAAAGGACAGAGGAGAGAGATATTGTGGAAGCAGAAATAACAAGGTTAGGCAACTGGTTGGATATGTAAGGTGAAGGAGATTGAAAAGTCAAAGATAACATCAAGGTTTCACCAATGATGACAACCTGGGTGACTGGAAGGATGGTGCTACCCTCAGCAGAAATAGAGAAGTTCAGAAAATGAAGGGATCTTGGAGGAAAGACAGTGTAATAAAGTCTGCAATGTATACTGCCATCCATCCATGCATGCCTGATCATTCTGTTTAACTGACTATGCCCTTTCCAAAATTAAAACAAGGAAGTTTTGGTCTTACTCACTGAGCTCCAAAGACCACCCTCTTAAGAGTTCCCGTTAGCCACAAGGTGATCTGTGAGGCATAGGATGGCAGAGGGGGAGATTTCCCAATGGCCTCATGCTGCTATGAGTGCCTGGGTAGCAGCTAGGTTATAATGTAAGGGGTCAGCACAAGTTGACCAGAAGGGAGAGGTTGGGAACTGTTGGGGGTAGTATTAGAAGATAAGGGTGTATTTGCATTGGAAACAATCCCCATAACTGCCTCTCATGAGGAGGGTGAGATGCAGCCCATCTTCCCACCTTGTGATTGATCACACACTCCTTTGGGTCAATCTGTGGTCCCCTCCATGTGAAATCATGGCTCACAAGGATGGACTACTAATGTAGTCCAGTCCCTTCATTTTGCAAATGAGGAAACCGAGTCTTAGGTTAAGTGACGTGCTTGAGGTAATGAATTTGGGGTTGGAGAACCTGGATTCAAAACTCAACTCTGCTGAATATTCCCTGTTTGACTTCAAACATGTCATTTGACCTCTCTAGGTCTCAGTTTCCTCATTTGTAAATAAGAGTGTTTGGCTTTATAATCACTAAGCTCCTTCCATCTTCAGATCTGACATACACATAGTAAGAAACAGAACGAGACTTAAAAGTAATAAGTAGTTTTGTCTGTAAAGTCGTCTCACCCCAAGACCAGGCCCCTTTCCGCTGGACCCTCATACAAAAGAGACCATATTGTCCTAAGGTGAAGATTCTGAAGAAGACAGACAGAGATGTGATCCATGGTATGAGAAAGAAATTAGATTTCATGACAATGCCAAGCACTCTACTTCAGCCTCAGTGAAGAATTAGAACACAGATAAAAAGAGAAAACCTAAGAGGAAAAAGAAGGCTGTCTTCAAAGATTTGAATGTTGAAAATCAGGCAGGACATAAGGAGCTGGTTGTAAAATTCAGAACAGCCCAGTGTGCCTGGTTCGGACTTGTAGAACAGTGGAAACTCCCATATAGGGTTTTTAGATGGAATGGAATACTAAGGGGTCGAAAAATGGTATAGAGCAGGGAAGACTGGGCAGGATTGACAGAAAGGGGTGACAGAGGGAGGTTTCCTTATCTCCTTTGTTGTCTCTGGAAGTAGGAAGATTACCTGGGTGACCTCTGCTAGACAGCTCCCATACCGCCTTCAGTACAGAAACTGAGGGAGTGAAAAGGTTAAATTTCTCCTCCAAGATGAATTCAGCCAGCCCTGTGAAATGGTGGCAGCAGAATGCCATCAGACTCTCTAATCTTATTTCTATCACGCTGACTTTCTTGGAGCCCATCAAGCAGTGTGCTGGCCAAGAGATCCAGTTCAATGTATGATGAACATCCCAGTCGCTATCTTCCCGAATATGGCAAAAGGGCAGTAATTTAGAAAACATAGCCTGCTCTTTAAGAAAGGATGAAAGGGTACTAAATGTACTTTTCTTTATATATCAGATTTAGGATATTTTGGATTATATGTTAAAATGTCATCATTGTGTCATTTTATTTTTGTATTTCATTCTAGTTATTTAAATCTATGGCTTTATACTAATAGAAAAATCCTTAAAGTAAAATTGCATGGTTTCTCTTAGTGTATCTCAGCTCATTTCATGGGGAGTGATTGGGATTGTAGATATAATAGGAAAGAGAATAAATGCTTTTCGTGTCCAAGGTACAAAGACATTTACTGTTTTGCCTTTTGTTTTAATTTATTCTTCAATGAAATATATGTGATTTGTCATATCTGAACTAAGGTTTTTCTTTCTATTTGGAGAATACTAATTTCTGCTGTGCAAGAAACTCTCCCTAATAGATCTCCAAATTGAATACTAGATTTTCTGTTAGTCCTTCTAGTCCTTTGTGCTGGGACATTGATCTCTTAAATTAAAAGAGATGGGCCTATCTAGAGTGGTTTCTGAAGGTGTTTTATTTTGAGTTTAAGTTTAGCAGGAAAATAATATGTTCCTTTATTTGTTGAATATTTAAGACAATTAGAAGAGACTCTCCTGAATGGAAGTTAATTGCAGCATACAAAATGGTTGCAGATTTGCTTCAGCTGTTTCATGACATGCATCAGGGTTACTGCAGGGTTTCTCTTCCCTTTGCTTATGAACAGAAAGCTCTCAAATGCAATTATAAACCACCAGTAGCCGTCTTGGAAATCTCAATCGATCGCAAATGGCTAAATATTTAATTTCCTCATTGTCTGCCCTTCCAGGGATGGCTTGAGCATTTTATTTTCTTTGAGGCTAACATGAAAGCCAGTCTCTGCAATGGCTGCTGGAGATTGTGTGTGTTGCAAGGAGGCTCCCCTGCAGTGATGAGCTCAAACCTTGTTCAGTAGGAGCTCTTTTTTGCAAATGGTGGTAGATTTTTGCAGAAGATTTGTGGCCAGAGAGCTATGTATAATACTGATGAAGCATTTTTGTTCCAGCTCCGTCTCAGAAGACCTAGGTTGCCGACGAGGGGAATTCAGTAGAAAACATTATGGATCTGTGGAGCTGGTAAGTTTATAGCCTATTCAGTGCTAACAGATTGTTTTACATTTTGTTAAAATCATGAAGCTCATCAGATCTTGCTTGTATATTTACTAATTCTGTAATACTATGGTCATAGTATGAAGATTGGATTGGGAAAAATCAGAGTGCTGAAGCGGCTTTGACAATTACATCATCTTAATCTTTTTCTTTTGTTACACACTTTTAACCTCACATCTCTGTTGATTTGTTAAAAAAAAAAAAGATTGCACTTTAATCTTTTTCATGACAGATTTTGAAAAATTGGTACCAACCAAATAACTCCTGGATAAAATAATTTTTGACTGAAAGAGAAATAGTTTCCATAATATATTGTTAATAGACTGCTTCGGTTTGTTAAGGTTAGAATATGGGTTGCTTTCCTGAAGAAAAAAAAGTGTTGGTTAAAACAGGATAAATGTGTTGATTACAGACCTCTACAATGAAAATATATACTTTTTCCACCAAGGTATTAGTGTTTTATTTGAAAATTTTTAATCAGCATTTTACATATTAGAAGAAGAAAATGTAATATATTTATCCAACAGCCACCAGTATTTCAGAGATAAATATAACCGGGATTTTACATTGCAAAAAAGCATGAATAAATGTTTGAGAAAGTGTGTTTCTCAATCGTGTTGATAAGCAATCGTTTTGTGAATATTAGATACTCCCTTTATATTTTTAAAATTTAAGAAATGAGTTATTTCGATCTCATTTATTTTCATATTGCCACCCATTAATTTGAAAGGCTTTGTGAAGCAAACTTTCTTTTTGACAGATTGAAGTATGAATCTGTCAGAGATGTGTAATTACTAAGGCTTTTCTGTGTCTGATTCATCAGATATTTTTGAAATGCTTCTTGTGTATCAAGCACTGTACTAGGTGCTGGAGGGGATATAGAAGACAAAAGATAACCTTTGTCCTCAGGGTGCTTATAATCTAGTTAGAAAAATAAGGTGTATTATTCCTTCCATTTTATGTTTCATGTAGTATAATCAAGTGCAAGGATATGATATAGATTGTAGATGCATAATAAATTGGAGAAAAGAGTTCTTTGTGGGGCAGGATTAGTCAGGGAAGGTTAATTAAGAATTGGAAGTTGAGCCAACCTTGAAAGATGTATAAATTTGGATTGATAGTGAGGAAGGACAAGGCATGGAGGTGTCAATGAGCATGGTATGTTCAGGGGACAGTAAGGAGAAAACAAGCAGCAGTTGCACAGTTGGGAGAAATGAGAATAAAGCATGACAGAATCTGAGTTAAAGAGAACCTCTGAGGCCGACCTGTGCCCAGACAAGAATGCCCGGCCACCAGATCCACACCTGCCTTTTATCGAACTTGTGTCTAGCCCACATCTCTCCGGATTGTCCATTCTGACAGAAAGAAGGGCTTTGTCAAATGCTTTGCTCAAATCTTGGTAGACTCTCTTTATAGTATCCCTCTGATCCAGTAACCCTGTTAGAAAAAGGAAATGAGGTTAGTCTGGCATGACCTAATCATGATGAAGTCATGCTGGCTCTTCGTGGAAAGACAGAGTGGATATTGTGTTGGAGGGATACTGCACCTGGAAGCAAGAACATTCGAGTTCTAATCCTGGCTCTGACACTTGATAACAGTGTGGCCTTGGGCAGTTCAGTCAACAAGCATTTATTAAGCACCCACTGTGTGTCCTGCCCTGTGCTAAACGCTGAAGATACAAAGAAAAAAATAAAAGTCTCTGCCACCATCTTACATTTCGTTAATGGAAATCTATGTCACGTGAACATAGATGAATAACATACATATACTTGTGTACATATATGTAAATAAATATAAATATGTACACAGAAATCAATTGTAGGGTAATTTCAGGGGTTAAGAGACAGGTACTAGCTGCTGGGAGAGGATCAGAAAAGGCATCATTTGGGAGGTGGCATTTGAACAGAGTATTTGGAGAAAGCCAGAGGTTCATGAGACAGAGATGAGAAGGGGGTGCACTTCAGGCAAGAGAGACATCCTGTGCAAAGGCCTGGAGGCAGGAGACGTAGAATGGCATCGATGAGGAACAAAAAATAGATTAGTTTGCAAGAATACAGAATATTATGCTAAGAACCAAGAAATGTTGGCTAGAACCAGATTGCTGAGTGCTTTAAATACCAAACAGAGGAGTTTGTATTTTATCCTAGAAGCTTTTTTAGTGGCAACTAATATAGTCAGATCTGTGCTTTAGGAATGTGCCCCATGATGGGGCAATTATAGGTGTTTAATAAATTGGAGAAAAGAGTTTTTTGGGGGTGAGTTGTACCCTGTGATATCTTTCCATGTCCAGGCACTGACAGCACTGTTCAGGAGACAACTACAAACTGAGAATTTATAAGAGTCAAATTGAAACATTTCCAACATTTGACTGTCTGCATTGGGGGTGGGAAGATGTCCTTAACTCACAGAATTACAAAATTCTGAGTCAGAGGGACCTCCACCCCAGCCTGGGAAATGGAAAAGGAATCCCTTCTCCAACAAGATGAATGGGTTTCTAGCCTTTACACGAAGACCACCAATGAGGTGGAACCCTCCGTTTCCCGAGATAACCCATTCCAATTTGGAATAGTTCCAATTGTAAGGAAATTTTTTTCAGGCATCAAGCCTAAACTTGGCCTTTTGCAACTTCTATCCTTTGCTCCTAGTTCTACCCCTTGAATCCAAGCTGAGCAAATCAACTAGGTAGTACTACAATGGAGTCAGGAAGACCTAAGTTCAAATTCAGCCTCAGACACTTATTGTGTGACCTTGAGCAAGGCATTTAACCCTGTTTGCCTCAGTTTCCTTAATTGTAAAATTGAGATAATAAAGGAATCCACCTCCCAGGGTTGCTGTGAGGATCAAATCACAGAATATTTGTAAAGTGCTCAGCACAGCACCTGGCACATAGTAGGCTTCATATAAATGTTTATTCCCTCTGCCTTTTCCCCCTCATTCATGTGACAGCCCTTCAAATAATAGACAGTTATCATGTCCCTACTGAGTCTTTTCTTCCTCAGACTAAATAGCTTCTGTTTATTTTTGTCCTCATAACAGTCCCGAAACAGTCCTCCATAATTGTCCTAAACAGTCCCTGTTTATTATTGTTCATTATTATAGCCTGCTATCGTTGTCCTCATTTTAAAGTTGAAGAAACTGAGTCAGACAGATGTGATATGACTTGCCTAGGGTCATACAGCTAGTCAATGGCTAAAGTCACATTTGAACCGAAGTTCTTCTTGACTTCATGTCTGGAGCTCTATCCACTGTGCCACCTGGCTGCCTTTTTTAAAATGAAACAATATAGTAATTTTTATTTAGGACAAGGATAAACAGTAAAGTAATAGAACTCAATCACAGCCAGTGTTCTTTGTGAGCGCTGTCTCATTCTCTTTCCCCTCAGAGCAGGAACTGTCCCAGTTTCTTTAATTGATCCTCATATGGCATGAACCAGAGGCTTTCAGAACCTTGATTGCCTCCTTTTGGACACTCTCCAGCTTATCCTGCCTTAAAAGGTAGCATCCAAAACTCCAGAAGTGGTCTGACCAGGGCCAAGTACAGGGGCACTGTTGTCTTCTTCTTCCTGCATTCTGTGCCTTTTCTTAAGGCAGCCTTAGATCACATTCACTTTCTTAGCTCTCAGATCAGTGTTGACTCATATTAAACTTACAATCCATTTAAGTCACCAGATCTTTTTCAAATAAATTACCATCTAAGCATGCCTTTCCATCTTGCACTTGTGAAATTTGATTTTTTTAACCCAATAGTAAGACTTGACTTATTCATCCTAAACTCACCATTCCTCCTGACTTCCATATTTCTGTTTAGGGAATCACCATTCTTGCAGTCAACAAGCTTTATAATCATCCTTGTCTTTTCACTTAACACTCACCATTCCCCTCCCTATGTCCAATCAGTTGTAAATTCTCATCAATTCTATCTCTATAACATCTCTTAAATATTTGTCCTTCCCTTCACTCACATCAGCCTAACCCAGGTACTCATCTCCTGGACGACTGAGTCTCCCTATATCCAGCTTTTTTCCACTCCAGTCCATCCATCACACAGTAGCCAAATTCCTCAAGCATGGGTCTGACTATTATCAGACTTGCCCTCCTCAAGAAGTTTCAGTGGCTTCTTATTGTCTTGCAGATAAAATACAAGCTTACTTGTTTGGCATTTAAAGTCTCTCACAATCTGTTGTCAAGCTATCTTTCCAGACTCGTGTTGAACTTTCAGTCTATCAGAATGATGATGCCTCCTCTCTCTTGCACTCAGTGCTTCAGCCAAATGGGCCTACTTGCAATTCACATCTCTCTCGACCTTCCATCTCTCACCTGTGTGTCTTTGTACTGGTTATCTCTGGTGTCTGAACTTCTCTCCCTCCTTACCTTGGCTGCTTGGAATCTCTAGCTCTCTTCAAGGCTTGACTCTAGGGCCATCTCTTATGAGAGTCCTTTTCTGATTCCCCTAGTTGTTAGTACTTCTTCCACCCCAAAATTAATTTGCATGCTTTATATTTACTTATCTGTGTACAAAGTTTATACCCTAGTAGAATGTAAGATATATAAAGACAGCAACTGTTTCATTTTTGTCTTTGTATTTCTATCACCTAGCACAGTGCCTGACACGTATTAGGCACTTAATAAATGCTTTTTTTAATTGACATATTGAATCATGCCTATTATATTTCATCTTATTCAATTTGGACTAATGTTTTAGCCTGCCAAAATCCATTTGGATCCTGATTCTTTCAACTTGTATGTTGGCTATCCCTTCCAACTTTGGGTTATCCATAAATCTGATAAACGTGTTATCAATGACTTTATCCAAGTCATGGATAAAATTGTTAAATGATCCAAAGCCAAGTACAGAGTCCTGGGGCACTCTACTGTAGACCTTCTCTTAAGTTTGATATAAAACCATTAATTTCTACTATGGATCTGGCTATTCAACCCAGTTCCAAATCCACCTAATTATACTATTGGATAACTCATATTTTCCACAAGAATAGCATGAATGAGAGGCTTTGCTGAAACGTAGCAAAACTATATGTACAGTTTTTCTTTGATTTGCTAGTCTGGTAAACCTGCTTAAAACCGTGTTCAAAAAAGGAAAGATATTTAGTTTGGCCTAACCTTTTTTGGGGAAGCCATATAGGCTTTTTAGAATACCACTTCCCTTTTCTACAGCTCCACTAAGCATCACTTCAATAATGCTTTCTACAATTTTGCCAGGTATTGAAATCAAGCTCCCTGGACCATAGTTTACAAGCTCTGTTCATTTCCATTTACTGAAAAATTGGGACATTTATTTTGTTCCAGTCCTGTAGGTACCTCTCCAGTTCTTCACAACCTTTCAGAGATCACTGACAGTGGCTCAGCATTCATATATACTGGTTTCTTAAGTACCCAAGGATGTAGTTGGTGATTGGAATTCATAAGGGGAGGCTAGGTACTCTCTTAATATCTCCTATTTTGCCTTGTGTTTCAGTTCCCTATTAGCCATTTTTGTTCTGCCCTTTCCAATCTAAAGATCCTTTTCTTTGACAGGAAAAACAAACTAAATAAAAATTGATAAATAACAAATAAAAATGAATGTAGAGTTACCATTGTCCCAACCACCCCAAGCAATGGTTTTATCCATTCTTTGATCTTATTTTCTTCAGGTAAGCTTAAACCAAATCAATCCACCCTTTTGGTTATTCTTAGCTTTCCTCTATAACCTCAATTCCTTTTTTAATTTCAGTACTCCTGACACTTCTTACAGGACCATGCCATGCTTTTATATTCATCTTTTGCTGTCTTATCTTGCTTCCATCTTCTGTACATGTCTTTAAAATCTAAGTTTGTTGGTAAGTACTCGGTACATCAAAATTACTCTATTTTAAAAATTTTATTTTTTATTCTTAACTTTAGAAATAAAACAAGCATTTCCATAATAAAGTGGGATAGAAACACAGAAGATTGCACTTGAAATTGCAGATCCATTATGTACAACTTGCTATTCCTTTCAAATAGACGACAAAGTTATAATGTAACTTTTTTTTCCTCTTTTTTCCTACCCCAAACTTTGAGATGGCTACTATTAGACACAAATCTCTGTGTGTGTATGCACACACACACACACACACACACACACACACACACTTTTCAGTTCTTTTTCTAGATTCAAACAACATCTTAATAAGATCTTTGTGGTTAATTTGGGTGTTTATAATATCAGAATCACTTAGTTGCTCAAAGTTGTTCTTAAAACAATGCTGCTATTACTGTATAAAATGTTGTCTTGGTTCTACTCATTTTACTCTTCGTTATTTCATGGAGGTCTCTCCATGCTTTTCTAGAACCACTGAGCTCATCATTCTTATAGCAGAGTAATATTCCATTATGAACATATACTACAATTTGTTTAGCCATTCCCCAGTTTCCAGTTCTTTACCACCACAAAGAGAGCTGTTATAAATATTTTAGAATACATAGGTTCTTTTCCATCTGCCCTAATCATCTTGGGAAACAGACTTAATAGTGGCATTGCTGGGTCAAAGGGTATAGGCAGCTTAATAATTTTGGGGGCATAGTTTCAAATCTCTTTCCAAAATGGTTGGATTAGTTCACAATTCCACCAATAATGAATTTTAAGGTCTTAATTTTTCCACATCCCCTCCAACATTTGTCACTTTCCCCTTCTATCATTTTAGCCAATCAGATAGGTATAAAATGATATCTCAAGGTTGTTTTAATTTGCATTTCTCTAATAATGATTTAGAGCATTTTTCATATGGCTATAAATTGTTTTGATTTCTTCATTGGAAAACTGCATGTTCATATCCTTTGGTCGTTTATCAATTGGGGAATGACTTACATTCCTATAGATTTGACAAAGTTCTTTGTATATTTGAGATATGAGACCTTTATCTGAGGAACTGTCTATAAAATTTTTTACCAGTCGTTCTGATCTTGGCTACATTTGTTTTATTTGTACACACCCTTTTTAATTTAATGAAATCAAAATTATTAATTTTATATCTCACAACATTCTCTTTCTTGTTTGTTCATAAATTTTTCACCTATACATAAGTCTGATAGGTACTATGTTCCATGTTCTTCAGGTTTTCTCATAATGTCTCCCTTTTTATCTAGGTCATATATCCATGTTGACCTTATCTTGATAAATTATGCAAGATATTAGTCTATGCCCAATTTCTGCCAAACTGCCTTCCAGCTTTTCCAACATTTCTTACCAAATAATGAATTCTTATCCTCAAAACTTAAGTCTTTACACTTGTCAAACACTGGGTTCATTTGCTGTTGTAGATTGTATGACAAGTCTGTTCAATTGATCTACCTTTCTGTTTCTTAGCCAGTATCAAATAGTTTTGATAATTACTTCCTAATAATATAGTTTAAGATCTGGTACTGCTAAACCTCCTTCCTTTACTTTTTTTTCCCATTACTTCCTTTGATATTCTTGACCTTTTGTTCTTCCAAATGAACTTTGTTATTATTTGTTCTAGTTCTGTAAAATAAATTTTTGGTAATTTAATTGGGATGGCATTGAATTTATAGATGGATTTTGGTAAAATTGTCACTTTTATTATATTGGCCCTGCCTACCCATGAACAATTAATATTTCTCCATTTATTTAAATCTTATTTTTTTGTGTACAAAGATTTTCATGGTTTTGTTCATATAGATCCTGGGTTTGTTTTGGTAAGTGTATTTCCAGGTATTTTATACTATCTAGAGTTATTTTAAATGGGGTATCTCTAACTATCTCTTCCTGCAAGATCCTGTTGGTGGTATATAGGATTGCTAATGATTCATGTGAATTTATTTTATATCTTGCTACTTTGCTGAAATCATTAATTATTTCAGTTAACTCTTTAGTTGAGTCTTTAGGATTTTCCAAGTATATCATCATATTATCTGCAAAAAAGAAATACTTTTATTACCTCATTGTCTATTCTGATTCCTTCTATTTCTTTTCCTCCTCTTATTGCTAGTGCTCGGATTTCCAATACAACATTGAATAATATTGATGACAGTGGGTATCCTTGTTTCACACCTGATCTTACTGGGAAAGTTTCTAACTTATCCCCATTACAAATAATGCTTGCTAATGGTTTCAGGTAAATGCTTCTTATCAATTTAAGGAAAAGTCCATTTATGCCTATACTCTCCAATGTTTTTAATAGAAATGAGTATTCTACCTTATCAAATGCTTTTTCTGCATCTATTGATATTATTGTGATTTTTGTTTCTTTTGTTATTGATATAATCAATTATGTTAATAGTTTTCCTTGTGTTAAACCATCCCTGCATTCCTGCTATGAATCCCTCTTGGTCATAATTTATAATCTTTATAATATAGTATTATAATCATTTAGCTAGTGTTTTACTTAGGATTCTAGCATCCATGTTCACTAATGAAATTGGTCTATAATTTTCTTTCTCTGTTTTTACTTTTCCTGGTCTAGGTATCAGTATCATGTTTGTTTATAAAAGGAGTTTGGTAGGACCCCTTCTTTGCCTATTATTCCAAATAATTTATTTAATATTGGAATTAATTGGTCTTCGAATGTTGATAGAATTTACAAATCCATCTGGTCCTGGTGCCTTTTTCTTAGGAAGTTCATTTATGACTTGTTCAATTTCTTTTTCTAAAATAGGTCTATTTAGACATTCTATGTCCTCTTTTCCTAATCTAGGCATTTTGTCTTTTTGTAAATATCCTTCTATTTGACTTAAATTGTTCAATTTATTGGCATCTAATTGGGCAAAATAACTCCTTATAATTGCTTTGATTTCATCTTCTTTCATTCAAAGTTATAATTACTATTTGTGTATTTCCCTCCATCCTATTTTTCCTCACTATTGTTCTTCTTAGTTTCTCTTTTTACCCTATCCCTCCTCTAGTTTACTTCTAACCACTACCTCCCTATTCCACAGCCTTTTAAAGAATCTTTCCTTTATCCTCTCCTCTAACCCTGCTTTTCCTTGTTCAACCCACTCCTCTAAGGGTCCCTCCCTTTTTTCCCCCCACCCTCCTAAATTTTAATCTACACACCCTTCTAAACCACCCCCCTTATCCTGTTCCCTCATCCTCTTATTTTTTAAATAAATTTGGAAGATTTTTATACACTTCTAGATGTATATGTGCCTTGTTTAACGCAGATCTGATGAGCATCAGGTTCCAGCACTACCAGCCCTCTGCCCCCACCTGATTCCTCTGTATCAGTTATTCCTCTCATGCCTCATTTGTATGAGATAATTGCTCTTTTCACTTTTTCCTACACAGTTTTGCTTTTTAGAATCACCACATTACTATCAGTTCATTCCTGGTTTTTCTTTTGAACTAACCAATTACTAATGACAGTTTTAAAAATATGGCTTACATTTCCTCATTGGAATTGTTACCTTGTGACTTCAAAATTTCATTCTTGACAGCTTCGCATCTCTCCTAGGCTGACTTCCTCTGTGCCTGTCCTTCCTCTGAGCCCTTTGAAATCCACTCTCCCAATATCTAAGATACTGTCAGACTATTCCTGGCTTCTCCTACCTTCTCTGTCACAGATTCAAAGATAGAGTGGTTACTTTCTCTGAGATTCCCATCCTTTCCATCCGAACAATCATTCCTTCCCTATTGGTGAGAATGAGCCCCTGGAATAGAATTTCTCTTTGTAAGTTCTCTACGTTTTGAGTAAATTGTTAGCTGTCTTGTTTTTTGTCTTTATCTGATGTCTGGATAGTTCAAGTCCCCCATCACTTCCGTACTTCTGTACTATCAGGCTTCCATACCAAAATTTCATCTCTCTCCTAAACTCTTCACCTATTTCCTCTTTGGCTCCAGGTGATTTGTAGAATACTTCTATGACGGCATTGCTTGTTTCATTCTGTATTGACCTTTCCTCAAATGCTTTTCAATATATCTCCAGCCTCTTGTCCCTAAATTTCCCCAGAAGAATATATCTTCTTAATATTGCAGTACTATCATACTTCTTCTCCCCTTACCTATCTTATTTCTTTTACCTGAAGTATAACCTTTCCAAGCCATATTCTATTTGTGGGTCTTATCTCATCATGTTTTTGTGATATCCATGAGGTTAAATTGGCCTTCTTGTATTAGTATCTCTAATTAATCTTAATTATTATGCTTTAATTAGTCACAATGATATTTTATGAAGAGTCTGTGTGTCATAATATGGACAATAGATATTCTTCATTCACTTGGCTTTTCTTGCATGGATAGTCAGGACAAACTCTTTTGAGTAGTTATAGATCTCTTCTAGGAGCCTCTTCAGTGTTCCAAGGCTTGATATGACTAGCACAATGTCTTTTACAAACAGGAGCTTTTAGAAGCCTCTAGTCTCTATAAAGAATCACTCTTCAACTTAGACTGCACTGGATCACTGTACTTTTGATCATACATCTGTCTCCCTGTGTGTTTCGCTGATTGCTTATCATTAAAAGGTTGTTAAACAAGGCTTTCTATTGTTATTTTCATAGAATTTCTAATGATTTCGATGTATGGATATGAAGAAAAGAGCCTTTAAGATGACATTGCTCTAGCCAAATGCTTTTTCATAATTAAGAAACAATAATCATTATAAAAGTTGGGGGCTTTGGGTGTGAAGCATTACATATAATGTTAGACTTTTTTGCTGAACTGTTTTTTCTCCTCTTTTAAAAATTCTTTGTTTATTCTTTACTCTTTAGGAGGGGATAGAGAGAGAGAGACATTGGGAAATGTAGTGATATAAAAGCAAAAGATTGACCATAGGCCAGTCACTTAAGCTTCCAATGTACCAGTCAGCTGTCTAAGAATATAAGTTTTAGATGAACTGCTAATCTGAATTTCCATACTAGGAGTAGCTTATACTGGTGGAATTTAAAACCTGTTTCTCACCGCAGATGCACACACATACAGCACACGCTGTATTTGGAAAAGTTATTTTGTCATTGGAAATTTATGCATACATCAAGAATGGGTTGTAGTAATACAATAGGCCTGCCATGCACATGGTATTGAAAATCCATAGACCCTTCACGTGCCTCACTCACTTGGTATTGAAGGGATGTGAGGCTCATTCTAACACCTCTCGATGTTTGGTAACTTGATTTACTTCCTTTGGTGGTCCTCAAATGGGAGGCCTTTAAAGACAAAATTGTGAGAAATAAGTTTAGGTTGATGTAAGAAAAAACAAAAAAACCTTCTTGTCAGAGCTATCCAAAAGTGAAATGGGATAGCTCATGAGGTGGCAAGTCCCACCTTACCAGGGGTTTTCATAGTTGGAGGGCTATTTGCTGAATACATCATAGAGGGATTCCTTCAGATGTGGGTTGGACTACAGCTTCCTTCTGACTGAAATTCTCTGTAGCTGCCCTGAACTCTAGTCTCTTTTTCTCAGGAGATGGAGCCAGCATCAGCTTAGATTTCATGGTCAGATGCCTCACAGTCTGGGTGCCCACAGGCCAGTGACCTCTTGGCCAAATAGCTTCACTGCACCACTGTGGAGCTAAGTTCTTATTGTCTTCCTGGAGTCCAGGCTAACGCCCAGTTATCCTCTCAAACACTGCACTGGCGCATCACTCATTTGATCGCTCATGCCAAGTTTGTGGAATATCCTTTTTGGGACAGTGCTGCACAGTTGTGTGACCTTCCACTGACAGGCCCTAGCCAATCAGCATTGGGGTTTGGGTCAAGGGAAAGGGGAAATGCCTGGGTAGGTGTTTCTTGTGGGCCAAAATGAACATTTGAATGTTATAAGCACAGCTGCAGCAGGATATTTGTGATAAGCATTGAGTATATCTCAAACCCGTTTGCTTTGTTTCTCTAACGTAGCTTGTGTTTTCCCAAGGTAGTACCAGAAGAGCATAGGTAGCATCTGTGTCTTCCAGGCGCATACCTTAAGAGAATTTGCTCTTTAGGTCTGCATTGAAGCCGACGTTTGTTTGTGTATTTGTCTTATCCCTTCTATTGGATTTTAAAGTCCCTGGAAGTCAAGAACGGTGTCTTTCTCATCCTCTTGTTGCATCTCCATTGTGATCTTTTCTATTTGTTGCATATAGTAGGTGTTCAATACATAACGTTTAATGGATATGAATAAATGAAGATCAGTAAATAGAAATTTGGTAGATGTGACTTTTTACTTTGGTAATTTATATTTTTTTAGGTTTGGCAACTCAGTACTTATAGAAGCTATTTATTTCCTTTCTGATACTTTCCCTAAAATTAGGGTATATCCTTGTCAGATGAACAGTGGTTTTAGTCTGAATGATAAGTACATGCTTTTGTCAGAAATCTAGATAAGACCATTTTCCTTTCGTTGTCCTTTAAAAAAATCAAATTATATCACTAAAGCTACTTGCACACCTAGATCATGTGTTCCTTTGAAAACCAACCTCTTTACTCAAAACACAGCTAGGCATAGCAACATTTTAAAACACTAGGCAAGTCACTTAAACTCAGTTTCCTCCCCTGTGAAATGAGGATCATAACAATACCTATCTCCCAGGGCTGTGGAGAGGATCAAATGAGATAATATTTGTAAAGTGCTTAGCACAGTTCCTGGCATATAGTAGGTGCTTAATAAATGCTTGTTTCCTTCTCTTCTTTGGAAGGATGATCCAGAATGATATGACATGATAAGGCAACATGGTAGAGTGGAAAAAAAGAATAGAGCTGATGTTAAGGCTTGAATTTGAATCTTGGGTCTACCACTTGCTCCCTTCTGATCTGTAGCAAGTCCCTTCACTTCTGTGATCGTCAGCTTCCTCATCTGGATTAGATTGATTCTAAGTTCCCTTTCAGCACTAAATTCCTATAATTAGAGGAAATGTTCAACAAACACGTAGGTAGAGTTTGGCAGTTTTCTCACGAATATTTAGCTATTACTTACCGCTGTTTAATCCAACCCTGGTTTTATCCCAGCCTTTCATTATAGTAAAATACTTCTTGCTCACTCACCCCAAATCCCTCAGCTTTGATTTGAAGTCAGCAGTCAGAGACAGCACAGGCTCTGCCCAGGCTATGTTTATAGTTCTGGGGCTTCTTTTATTTCATGTCATTATGAGCTAACAGTTCTTGACTGTTTTATTCAAGGCACTGTGCTAGGCAGGGAGGGAGCTAAAGGCGTATGAAGTAATGGTATTCACCTCTAAGAAGCTTTGGCTACTTAGGGAGATGCTCTAATACATAAACAGGCAAATAATAATACAAGATAGCTTATGTTGGCCATCTCACTTCATTTGGCAATAAATGCTCTAACAATTGAAAGGAGCAGAGTCCTTTGAAGGCTAGGAAGGTCAGGGAAAGTTTCACAGAGATAGTAAGACTTGAACTAGGCCTTAAAGGATAGATAGGACATAGGCAAGGAGAAATGAAGGAAGAGGGTGTTCCAGGTAAGAGAGTTGTCACAAACACAGATGCAGAGTCAGTAATGTGTGTGGCATGTTTGGGTGACAATAAGTAAACTAGTTAGTTAGACTTTAGTTGAGTGGTTGGTTTAGAGAAGCAGTTATTTGCAGATGTAAATAAAGGCTGAATTGTGAGAGGCCTTGAATGTTACATCAGGAGTTTCGACCAAATTTGTTAAGCAGTAAGCCTTTGAAGGTTTTTGAAGAAGAATATGACAAGTACAAAGTGATGTTTTAGGAAAATTAATCTGACAAAGAGTGCTTATGATAGATTAGAGGAGGGAACACCAATTAGAAGGATATTCTAGTAGTCTAGTCATGGGGAGATGAGGGCCTAGGCGGTTTTGACAGAGTGAATAGAAAGAAAAAAAGAATTTCCAGAGATATTATGAAGGAAGATTCAACAAACCTAGGACAAAGTCAGGGCTGGGGTGGGGGAAGGGAGAGAATCAAGTATGACCAAGTTTAAAACCTGAGTCATGTCGTTTATAGAAATTAGCAAAGTGAGAAAGGTTGTAGTTTTGGAGAAAAGTTGATGAGTTTTTTTTAGACATTTTGAGTTTGAGTTGCTTGGGAAACAATATTAAATTAAAGAAACTGAGGCAAACACACCACCAGTTTGTACTTGAGAGTCATCCATAAAGGTGGTAGTTAAAATATATATAGATAGAGGCAGTGTAATTTAGTGAGTAGATAGAGAGCTGGGGTGGGAGCCAGGAGAGGCTGATTTCAAGTCCCATCCCTGACACATACTGGCTCTGTGACTCTGGGCAAGTCACTTAACCACTCAGTGCTCTAGGCAACTCTCTAAGACTAGAAGTTAAAGGGAAGGTAATGACCTACATTGGTAGAAGGTTTCCTTATTAGGTCTCTGTACCAAAGAAACCATAGCTTCCTATAGCATAGTTCTTTAGAAGTAATTGTTTTTAAAGAATAAAGCAATACATAAATACATAGATTCCTTACTTTAGTTTAAACATTAAATTCAACAATTAAAATTTTTAAATACTTTTTTTTCAATTTTTTTTGGAAAATAATTTTTAAGATTTTTCTCTTCAAGTTTCCCAGCCTTATTTAGGGTTTTGTCATATCTTTTTACAATCATATGAAAACTGTTATAATTGTTATAAGAAGTTGTGTACCTTTAATGTGGAAACCTTGAATTAAAGTGAATTGAAAGTCATTTTTGGCATATGCCTTCCAGTTAGACAAGTCTATGGAAACGAACCATAGTTTGTATGATATAAAGCATATTGTACGCTCTAAATTGGAAGAAAAAAGATTGAGGAAGAGGAAAAATGGCAAATCTTGAGTCAGCAGTTTAAAGGTAATGATCAATACTGATTTGCCAAACCATATCTTCTTTCATCACTCACCATCGTCCAGGATTAAATCATACTTTTGCCTTGAAGATTGCGTGTAATTACAGGCTGTAGCTAGAGCTAAAATACAATCTGCCTAATTTGGAAAGGAATTTTCTTAAGCCATCTTAAACTGAATAACCCAATATGGCTTTCTAATAATACTACTATAGTCTTGATTTCGTGCCATCCAGTGACTGGACATTTGGCTTTCGTTTTCACAGCTTGTGTTTGTAGCAGGCCAATTTCTTTTTTTTAACCATCTACGCCTTTGCATTTACTTAGATGAAAATTATATTAACAATATTGTTAGAAGGAAAATAGTGCTGTGATAATACATTTAGTTCAAATTTAGATCTTTTATCATTGTACCTATCCCATTTTTGTTTCAGACATTCTCTGCTCTTTGACATGGCTCGTTTTAATACTTCCAGTACAAATAGTAAATCCCTCCTCTAGTAGCAAAACTTAATGAAAATATTTTTTGTATATTACTACAATCATGGCCCTTGCCTAGGTTCCCTGAAGGATCTCAAGGTAAGTATAAATAGATGCTTTCCTGGTTAGCTGGTAGAACTCCCCTTAAAAACTGCCAGGGCCTGTCCTTTATCTCCCATTCTTGAATTTTAAGACTTAGACATGTTGAGCTAAAAGCGAGTGTCAGGAAGCAGGGACTGCCTGCCTAATTTTAACCCTTTGTTTTTCCCAGCTTATTTCCAGCGACGCTGATGGAGCCATACAAAGGGCTGGAAGATTCAGAGTGGAAAATGGCTCTTCAGATGAGGTAAGGGAATATATTCAATGCCCATTTTTTTTAACCATGCACATTAAGCTTCTACAACACAGTGATGAGCCATTTGTGGAGCTCACAATCCACGTACTTACCATTTATCAAGGCACGAGCCATTTTATTAAGTGCTAGGCACTGGGGACACACAAACAAAAATGAATAATCCCAGGCCACAAGGGTTACATTCCAACAGGAGAGAGGACATGCCCACATATAAGTATCTACAAAACAGTTACAAAATCATGTTGTGGGGAGGAGAGACCCTTGGAGTTGGGGGCAGGGGAACAGGTAGAGGGGGAACCAGGAACAAGGCCTCGTGTAGAAAAATGCCATTTGAGGTAAGTCCTGAAGGAAGCCTAGAAGGAAGAGGTGAAGAGGTAAAGCATTGCAGGCACATGGGGATAACCACTTAGAGATGGGAGATAACGCGTGTTGTGTAAGGAACCATAAGAAGGCCGAAATGGTTAAATCAAAAAGCATGGCATGAGGAACATATGATGTGTGAGAAGGTTAGTTGGGGGGAGGGGGGAGGGCAGGGAGGCAGGTAGGTAACCCAGTGGATAGAGCGTTGGTCCTAGATTCAGGAAGACCTGAATTCAAATCTGGCCTCAGACACTAGACACTTACTAGCTGTGTGACTCTGGGCAAGTCACTTAACCCCAATTGCCTCTCCAAAAAAAAAAAAAAAAGTTTAGTAGGGTAGTTGGGCCTAGGTGGTAAAAAGCCTTAAATGCCAAACAGGGCAGTTTTTATTTGATCCTAGAAGTAAAAGGAAGCCACAGGAGTTAATTGGGTGGGTGGGGAGAATAACTTTAGGAACTATGTATATGGAGGATGAATTGGAAAATCAAAAGCCTTGAGGCAGGGAAACCAGTTATGAAAACTATTATAATAGTTCAGGTGAGAGGTGCTGAACCAAGGTGGTGGCTGTGTGAGTAGACAGAAGGGGACATGTTGCAAGATGTTATGGAGGTAGAAACAAGATTTGGCAACGTATGGGATGTATGAGGTGAAGAGTAAATGGCAACACTGAGATTGCAGAGCTAGGCAACTAGAAGGATGGTGGTACCCTTGACAATAATAGGAAATTTAGAAGAAAAGAAGAGAGTTTGGGGGGAAGGTAGGGAGAGGAGGTATGGAAAATGGACATGTTGAATTTGAAATGCCTGTGGGACATCCAGCTTAGAATGTCTGGTCACTGGTGATTCAGAAGAGAGACTAGGGCTCAATATGTGGATCAGGAGTCATCTGGGGAAAGATATTAAGTAAACCAATAGAAATTGATGATGTCACTAAATGAGACTATAGAGAGAAAAGACAAGAAGACACGGGACAAAGCCAGGGAGACATCCTCAGTCGGGGGCATGACATGAATAATGAGCCAGCAGAGGAAACTGAGGAGAAGATAGGAGGAGAACCAGGAGAGAGCAATGTCACAAGACCCCAGAGAGTAGAGAGATTATTCAGGAGGAAAGAGTAGCCAACAGTATCAGATACCACCCAGAGATCAAAAAGGAAGACTATGGAAGATAAGGCAGTGGTTGGCAAACTACAAGCTGGGTGAGATTTACGGATAAACTGTGGCCCAGGGCTTCAGTGCATTTCCGTAGAGATTCATGATCATCCCTGAAGGAGGCGTTAAGACAAAGTTGTAATGAATTGTACTGATATCATAAGCCATCCTTGGTGTATCGGCAGCTTTTCTACTCTACTTTGGGTGGTGTAAAAGTGAATATCTGAAGTATTACAACATAGAGACCCAGGAGAATGTTCTCCCAACAACAGAGCAGAAATGTACAAAGCTGTGTGTGTGTGTGTGTGTGTGTGTGTGTGTGTGTGTGTGTGTGTGTGTGTGTGTGTGTGAAACAGACCTTTTTCACTGACGGTGGCAAATTCTGCCTTCTATTATCAAGCAGATTGGCTGCTCTTATGCTGATATGTGCTACATAGGTAGTTTAACAAGCCCAGAAAGGATAAGAAAAAAAAGCACTGAGATGCATATACCCACAAACATAGTATGTTACAGCCTTTATTAAACCGGCGCTGTTGATAACAATAAAAATAATTGACATTTACATAGTATTTTCTGGTTTCCAAAGCACTTTACCTAAGGTATCTCATCTGACCTCCACAGCACTTAGAACAGAATACAGTGCCTGGCACATAGGATGCACTTAATAATGCTTCTTGGCTCGACCCTATGAGGTGTACAGGGCCAGGATTATTATCTTCATTTTGCAAATGAGGAAACTGAGGCTCAGAGAGGTTTAAGTGACATGCCCAAGGTCACACAGCTAGTAAGTGGCAGAGCTAAAATTTGAATCCAAGTCTCCTGAATATGAATCAATTGTTCCTTTCACTGAACCAGTTGCCCCAATAACTTTTAACTTGTCTTCAGCATTTTCCATGGAAAATGTTCAATATAAATAAGATTTCCAGGTGATTAAACTTATTCTTTTGCAGTCTGATAAAACTTATGGGCCCCTTTTCAGAATAAATTAAATTAAATTAAAGGAAATGCTCATTTTAAGTTAGAGGTTAGTGAAAATACAGATGCTTCTTTTTTCTTACGAGATCCCCCACAATTTCTCCATGGACTCCTACCCCAGGTTAAGAACCCCTGCTTTAAACAAAGCTGCTTTTTTAAAAAAAAATTAGATTTTTTTATTTTTATTTTACAGCGCTAAGTTCCGCATGTTTTTGAGTTCCAAGTTTTCTTCCCCTTCTTCCCCTCCCCCCACCAAGAGGGCATGGAATCCAATACATGTTCTACGTATACCTTCACACTAAACTTGTTTACACAATAGTCAAGTTATAAAGAAGAATCATGACCAATGGAATGAATCATGAGAAAGAAGAGACAAAACCAAAAAAGAAGAGACAAAAAAGAGCAAATAGTTTGCCTCAATCTGCATTCAGACTCGGTAGTTCTTTCTCTGGATATAGATAGCTCTTTCCATCATGAGTCCTTTGGAGCTGTCTAACAAAGCTGCTTTTATTTTCACTATTTTAGATGGACATCTTTCTGAAATGCCTTGCACACATCCCTTTCTTTCTAAAGGTAGAATGTCTCTTGGGCATTAATTCTTTCTTGATGATTCAGCTTTATCATTCTTATAAAAAACTTCAGTTTTTCTTCCTTGCCTGCCCTGAGGCTCATGCTATTGAGCTCTGCAGGGCTTTTTGACCCTAAATTAAAGAACCTCAGACTGCTGTGGTTTTGAGTTATGTTCGCTTTTTAGGATTTATTTTGTTTCTTTACCCACAATGAAGCTGGCAGCTGACCGTTACACTGTGAGCCATGAGTGCCTGTTGCTAGTGGCTGCATCCCTATTCTAAGTGGTTACTTCTTTTCTGAGGTACCCCGGAAAACCAGTTAGCCAAACTTGTTAGAACTGTGACTAAAATAGGAATGAACAGACTTTGAGAGAGCCTTGGGGAGGTTTTCAATAAATAAGCCCGTATCTTAGTACGTGAAACAAAGATAACATTCTGGAGTGCAGAAAACAGTAGTCTTAAAGAAGATTGAGTTTGAGTCTTGGCTCTGCAGTTTATTAGCTATGTGACCTTGGATGAGTCCCATAAGTTTCCTCATCTGTAAAATGAGGACAATGTCTGTACTCCCTGCTTTGGAGGGCTTCTGTGAAGAAAACACTTTGTAGGTCAGGACGTGCTATAGAAATGTGAGTTGTTATGATCTGTCTCTGGATTTAGAGCTGGAAGGCAACTTAGCAGTAATCTAGTCCAACCACCTCATTAACAGAGAAAGAAACTGAGACCCAGGAGATAACTCCTAAATGAGCAAAGCTTTAAGTGCACTGTACTTTTCACTATACCCCATCCTGAGCAGAGGCCTTTACTCTTTTCCTTCTCAGTTCTTAAAACAATGGAAGAGATAGAAGGAACCTCAGAGCTCATTTAGTCTTTTGAATAAGAATCCCCTCAGTAACTCCTAACAAGGTCATCAAACTGCTTCTGGAAGACCTCAAGAAAATCCAATCAATCCATCAGCAAGTATTTATTAATATTTATTAAGCCCATTCTTCTTTTGAACCGCTCTAGCTGATCTTCATTATATTTAACTGAAATCTGCCTTGACGGAGCTTTTAGCAGTTGGTCTTAGTTCTATTTTCTGGACCCAAGACGAATATGCTTAGTTCTTCTTCCACATGACAGCCCTAGACAGAGTAAGAAAGAGGGTAATAGGGAAACTCATTCTCTCTATAACTATATTCTACATACCTTATAATAATATCGTTATATTACATAACGATGTTATATCATTTTTCTAGTTTTGAAATGCCTCCATTTCCTTGCACCTGTCCTGCCAACCAGAAATCAGGTCTTGGCCCAGTCAGCTCCTGTCATCCCCTCAGTCTGCTCAATTTTGGCATCTCCTAGATTCTCCCAAATCCTGATGTGTTAGAAAGAGCCCTGGACTCTGCTAACCAGGGTGCCTGAGACTAAAATTCCAGCTCTGCTATTTAATAGCTCTGTGATGTAATATCGATCTTGTCATTCCTACCTCCACAGCATCTCTCATATCCAATACCTTCTCACTAAAATATGCAGCTGCCATCTTAGTTCAGGCCCTCACAGGGACCATTGCAATAGCCTTCTAATTGGTATCTCTGTCTTGGGTATCTTCCCACTACAAAATGATTTTCCTAAAGCAGAGATGTCACTCCCCTGTTAAGTATACTCTTTGTTGTTCAGTTGTTTCAGTAGTATTGGACTCCTTGTGACCCCATCTGGGGCTTTCTTGGCAAAGATACTGGGGTGGTTTGCCGTTTCCTTCTCCAGCTCTTTTTACAGATGAGAAAACTGAGGCAAACAGGGTTAAGTGACTTGCCTGCCCATGGTCACATATCTAGTGAGTGGTTGAGACCAGATCTGAATGCAGGTCTTCCTGATTCCAGGCCTGGCACTCTATCCACTGCACCACCCAGCTGCCCCAAGAAGAGGAAGAGATCTCAGCCTTCCTCTAAGTCAACCCTTATCTGGAAAAGAATCCAGACCATAATCCATCTGACAATAGGTCATCCAGCCTTTGCTTGTAGACCTCCAGTGAAGGAGAACCCAGTACCTCCCAGGCAGCCCATTCCATTCTTGCAAAGCTCCAATTATTTGGAATTTTTTCCCTGACATCAAGCCTAAGTTTGTCTCTTCACAACTTACCCTCATTGCTCCTAGTTCTGCCCTCTGAGGCTAAGCAAAAAAAGTCTTAATTCCTCTTCTTTGTGACTGCCAGTAGGATACTTGAAGACAGCTGTCACGTCACCCCTGAGTCTTCTCTTCTACAAGATTAACATCTGCAATTCTTTCATCTGATCTACAGATAGTATGGACGTAAGGTCCTTCAGCATTATGGTTATCTTCCTTTTGCATGGCAGTCAGGTAGCTCAGTGGATAGAGCTGT
>CM053625.1:96925388-96937710 GCA_028646595.1 Phalanger gymnotis
AGGGTTATTGTGAGCATAAAATGAAATAATATTTGTAAAGCATGTGTAAATTTTAAAGCACTAGATAAATGCTGTTATCATCATCATCATTATTCTCTAACTTACCAATATCTTTCCTGAACCATAGTGACCTAAACTGAACATAATGTTCCAAAAGTCTGACCAGGGCAGCTTTGGTATTTGTAACTTCTGTGACCTTGGGCAATTACGCTTACCTCTTTGGGCCTTGGTTTCCTAATTTGTAAATGAGAGAATTGGGCTTGATGATCTCTAAGGTATCTTGCAGCTGTAGATCTGGGATTCTGGGATCCTGTAATTACATAGTATTTAAAGTAGCTCCTAGCCCTAAATCATGTGGTCTACAAATGTGCCTGTGAGTGCACACAGATACTCAGTAAATGCTTAGTGAGAATTTGCAAAGTGGGATTTGAAGGTCACACTCAATACATAGAGTAGAAGCACTAGGCCAGAGAGAGACTGATGACATCAGAAACCGAGTTGGTAATAGTTGACTTTCTTCCCTGAACCTGATGAAGCCAGACCCTAGACTTCTCTAGTGACAGAGGGAGACTAGAAGCCAGGTATTTAGGACACACAATGACACCGTACTTTAAGGTTTACAAAGCTCTTTTCTCAGAACAACCCACTGAGGTATATAGTCCAAGTATGATTATTCCCATTTCACAGGTTGGGGAACTGAGGTTCAAATAGGCTAAGAGACTTGCCTGTGGTCACATGGTGTTTAAGGGCAGGAATTTGACCCCAGACCTCCTGATTCCAAGCCCAGCACTTTCAACCACGCTACAGCTCCACCAGGTCACTATAAATTTTCAGTGGAACAAGGACTAACAATTTTTGATCCTACTTTTGAAAAATGTTTTCCTATCATTTCTCTGTTTGTTGTTTTCACTTATACATCCTGCTTGTTTACTCCAGGTTGTGTTTACTCTTTCTGAATAAGTTTCTAATGGCATCATTTTGCTCCATTTCAGAATGCTCCTGATTTGCCAGGTATCTGGCGTAGAACAGATGTGCACCTGGAAAACCCAGAGTATCATACCAGATGGTATTTCAAGTATTTCTTAGGACAAGGTAAGGATGTTGCTTTAGAAAAATGGACATTTGAACTGACTTAAGATGTCAAAAAAAAGCTTTGATGTTGTAATTTATATAAACCTACAGTATATGCAGAGATTAAACTCAATCAGTTTGGTGCATCTGAAACTTAATTTAGAACACTGACTTCAAGGTTAAAGATGAACTTTATAAAATTAAAGGTTCATTTCAGAATTGCAGGGGGGGAAAGACCACTTATGTGAATCTTAACCAGTTATTTTTGCACTGGAAATCAAGGGGTAAAAGGTAGATTGAGTAGTTGGAAAGACAGGATGGAAATTCACTGTTGAAAAAAAAAAGACTATTAAAGAGTCCATAGAACTGAGTACCACATGTAGTGCAGCATATTCTGTGTGTACTTTGTGCGTTGTATCTCCTTGATAAACAGTAAACAGAATGCTCAATGAGATCATAGATGGGAATGAGTGAAGCTGGAGTTGATACTAGTGACGGGCATGTGTGAATGCAGAGGAAGAGCCTGTGGGAGGGGCTGAGATTAAAGATAGAGTGAGTAGGAAATGAAGGCCAAAAAGATTAGAAGACCAGAGAAAGGGAAAGGTTGTAGCTGACTGCTTAGGGATGTTCCTTTAATTCTTTCATGCCCCCAGGGTGTTGTTTGGGGCATAAAGTAGCAGCTGGTTACATATTCTCTTAATACTCTGAAGAAATCAACAATTTAAGAAATGGCTTAACTTCCTACCGGAGAACAGATTGCAAACACAGAACTAGACTCTGTGAGTCACTAACTCCCACTGGCTATCAAATAAAGTAGAAAAATCTATCCTCTGGAGTTCAAGATATGGTATGGCTCCAAGCTTTCTACCAGTCCAGGCTTCACCCAGAACTTCCCTTCTGTATTCCTGCCAAAATGGACTACATTCCATCCCCCTGTTCTTGTCCTGCTATCTCACCTCTCTGCCTGCACTCGTACGGTCCCCTCTGCTTGCTTCCTTCCTACCCGCCCACCCCATTTCCAACTGTTGGAAGTCTCTCCCTGCCTTTAAGCAACAACTTGGATGCCTCCTCCTCTGTGAAGCCTCCCCTGACACCCCTGTCTCTACTAAATAAAAGTTATCTTTCCCCACTTCACATTTCTCATACCTGAATCTCTCCATGGCCTTTATGTCACTCCTTTGTGTCATATCAATTATTTGTGTATGTGCCCTTCCCAATTGATTGAATTACAAGCTCCTAGAGAGAAAGGTATATGTTATATCTGTCTTTGTGCCCTGAACACTATTTATGCTTAATTAGTGTTTCTTGAATTGAAATTGTTTTATGGGAAGATTTGAACAAGAATTGCACAGAATGAGAAGGTCTGAATGGGTTGGGCTTTCTTTCCATCAATAGAGGAAAGTATCAGTTAGTATGCACCGTGAAGAGATCACAGATCTATTGAAGAACTCAAGACACATGATAGACTAAATACCAAAAGAAGAGAATATAATGCAAATCTGGTACCTGCCTTCAAAGAATATATTGAAGGTGTCATCAAGGTTTGAAGAACACTCATAGTTGCTTAACCTTTCTGCAGAAAAGTTGAATGTTTTTAATTTGTGAGAAAATTGGATTACTAGAAACAAAATAATTGAAAATGCAGTGGAGTAGTAAAGGTATCAGAATAATGAATAGATTAAAAATGAAGGAGTCAGGGAGGGGGCTACAGTGGGACAAGCAATGGATGACCAGCCTGAGGCCTGGCCTCTGAGCCCGGCTCTACCACCAGCCAGATTTGTAACCTTAACCTCTCTTAGTAAGTAAGCCCCTTAACCTCTCAGCCTCATTTTCTTCATTCATAAGTGACCTGTAATGATCCCTTTTAGATCTAGAATTTTTATGATTTCAATTAATTTTATT
Organism: Phalanger gymnotis; assembly: GCA_028646595.1. NCBI lineage: Eukaryota > Metazoa > Chordata > Mammalia > Diprotodontia > Phalangeridae > Phalanger > Phalanger gymnotis. The sequence goes on from CM053625.1 coordinate 96,928,362, forward strand.
GCCAGATAAAGGATAATTCAGAGTTAGGGAAAAGAGGTAGAACACTTGTAGTAAACGAAGTTAGCATGAAACCTGTCTTCTCCTGATGTTTGACAGCATTCAGGTATGAAGAGAGCAGATTGGTTTGTGGGAGAGCCTTGATTCACAGGATGCTGGAATAAGAAAGAGCAAATTGTAACTCTGCAATTCTGAATACGTTTCTTTTCCAGTTCATCAGAATTACGTTGGCACTGACATAGAGAAGAGCCCTTTCTTTCTGTCTGTAGCACTTTCTGACCAGAACAATCAACGTGTCCCTCAATACCGGGCAATTCTCTGGCGAAAAACAGTAAGTGTTCAACCAAGTGGTTGAAGTCTAAGTTGTACCCTCAGTTTTACAGTATTTTTCAAAATGTGACTTCCTACATTCATTCAACAAGTATTTATTGAATGCCTCTGTGTCTGTAAAACAAGCAAGCAAACAAACAAAAAAAAACCCCATGCTATGCACTAGGAATAATGCCCTTCCCAGAAGGAGTTTAGAATCAGATTGTCACAGTGGCTCAGATAGGAACTTAAGCATCCTACAAGACAGTGCTGCCCAGAACTGGAGCTCAGTTGTGGACTACTATTTCTATTCTTGTGAGGCTAGTACAGCTGGTAGCTACCTCACACAGGCACACAGAATGCAAAAGCATAGTCTTAGAACTGGAAAGAATCTCCGAGGCCATTCCATTGATTTTGCAGATGAGGACACTGGGAACCAGACTTCATGGGCTCTAGGGAGTTGATTGTTGTATGACAGAAAGAGAGAGAGAGAGAATATGAGAGCATTTATTAAGTGTTACTGTGTGCAAGGTGTTGTGTTAAGAACTGGGAATACATATATAAGCAAGCCCATCCACCCCTGCCCTTAAGAAGCTTAGATTCTAATGAGGGGAAATGACCAAAAAAAGGATGGTGGAAGTGGGAAGCATTGGTGATATGTAAGCATCAGCATAGCATGCGGGTCTGGGCCCCAGAAAAAGAGGGCAAAAGCTCATTTATCAGAGTTGGGGAGGCCAATATCACAGAGGTCCTGGGTTCTAGCAAGATAAGGTAAAAATTCACCTTCCAGAGAAGGGTCCATGGTAGGAGGGAGATGCAGATGACAGCCAGAGAGAAAATGGCATTGTTCTTAGTGTACATCAGTGAAACTGGCAGCTTATTAGAGTAAAATTGTCTCTGGTGAAGCTACCCATTAGAAAATGACGTCAGTTCATCAATGGAAAAGACTTACTGAATAATCACAGTGGATCAGCAGGTGGATCAGCTGAGATGTGATTAGATTCCTAAGGGACAGGAAGTTGAAAAATGAAATGAATATGACTGCGAGATGTAGCCAGACCCCCCAAGCCACACATGAAAATTAGTCCCTGTTATTTATAAAGCATGCAGGTAGTTCTCATCACCTACTTGAATTTGAACAATCATATTTATGCAGTCAGAACAGTTGCATACATGTAGTTGTTGAGATTCAAGTTGGTGACACATAACTGCATGCAGCTTTTTACCTTGATCTCTTTGGAAACAAGTTATAGTCAAAGATAAAGAATATTAGACATGAAAAAAACCCCAGTGATCATCTGATCAAATTGTTTAGCTGTTTCAAGGAATCTGTAATCATATTTGCATGGGCAGTCTCTTCACCAGAGCAGATCACAGCTGTCCATACCTTCTCATTCTCATTTATTGTAACTCTTGTCCGTATCCTTCTATAAAAGATCATCTCTCCAGCACACTAGAGGCCTTCCTTTGGATCTTTTAGTATTTCACAGATAACAGTGTGACTCTCCAGGCTATTATCCCTCACTTCCATTACATGACCCACTGATCATTTCTTCTAGTCATACGTGTCCTTGACGCTGTCTTTTATGTCACTCCTCATCCCGAAGTCATCATCAACATATTTTGTAGGTTGTTCACGCCCACCAAACATCTACGAATCGCCCCTGCAGTCTTGACTCTTGTGAGGTTGTTATGTTTCGGGGTTTACCACCATTTAGCACCAGTATTAAAAAGATGGGCTTTTGTGACAGAGAGGAGCTTTCACTGAAAATGCTTGCAATTTCTCTAATGTAGTTCAGCCAGTTCTATTCTTCCTGAAGTAGGGCAGAAATGGAGGTCATGGAGTTGAGGAGGTTGCTAGGTCTTCATCGTGAATACTGAAGTCCCTGAGGATAAGGGCAAGGAAGACTGTGGGATTCAGGTACAGAAGGTATTACACGTGCTGGAAGAATACATCGAAGAGCAGTAAATAATAGCAACTAGCATAGAGATAGAGTGGCATAAGCTTATTACGTGAGCCTCAGAAGAGGAAGTAGAGGAATGGGCTAGAGCCTTGATTAGGAAGTAAAGACTATTCCCATCCCTCCTGGCTTTGTGAGGGAAGGAAAGACAGGGGGAGGAGGAGAGCAGACTTCACGTAATAAGAGAGTAACCTCCAATGGGGAGAGTTACCGAGGATGTGGTAATCTCAGAGGAGAAAGAAATTTTCATTAAATCAAGAAATTGGAAGTTATGTTGGTTGAAAAGTTTGCAGATGTAGGAGAGTTACTGAGAATTACTGGGGTGTTCCCAAGGACGAATTGAATGAGCTAACTAGGAGTGAGTTGCGCTGGAGATGCCGTGAGAAAAAATAGGGTTGATAAGAATAAAGATGAGAGGTTGATAAGACTCAAGATGCTGCTTGAACCTAAGGTAGTGAGACTGGTTAATCAGGCTTGGAGAGCCAGTGCAGTAGGACGCTGTGGTTTCTTGGTAAAACTAACTGATAGAGGTCATTGGTAAATTAGTAAAACTAAGTGACAGAGGAATTAGAGTTAATCTACATCAGAAATAGAAATAGAATTTCAAACTTTTGCCTGGCCACCACAGTAATTCTTCAAAAACAAGAACCATTAAGTGAACCCTCAACATGCTATGTAAATGGGAGCTACTATTACTTTTTTCTGTCTTTATACAACTCATTTTGGCATGAGCTCACCTATTTATTTTATGGGTGTGTCTTTTGTTTTTCTAAGGAGATTCCAAGCCCCTTGAGAGAAGAGTCTGATTCTCAAAATACCTAGGAGATGCTCAATAAATTACTTTTTGAACTGAATCTTAGCATGCAAAAGAGAAGAGGGGGGAAAATTGTATTGTTGAGTTCTCACTCCTTGCAAGGTATAAGAAGGTAGCGACAGGTTTAAAAGACAAACATGATTGTGGAAACTTTGGGGAAGTTATAGGTAATGGAAGGCTTCTTTTCAGAACTGTTTTAGATATCAGGATGGGGAGTGAGCTGTCCAGGGACTCTCAATCAATCAGTAAGAAAATGAAGGAGTTGGAAGCAGAAATGATAACAGCATGAACAAGCTGTTGGAGAAGTGCTCTTGGGCCTTATGCTCACTCTCACAGCTGAATCCTTCAAGGTATTTAAGGATTGCTGGAGCAAACCCCTTAGTGACAGTTTTCTGTGAAATGTGGAGGGGGAGCTGAAATGAAGATGATAATGACGTTCACATTGAAGCTTTCTTTGCTTGTCCTGGGTTTGTTTATTAGGCCTTGTCTACCTACCAAGGCCCCTTGGGCATCTTTGCCAGGTGTCAAAGCACCTACGGGCTTTGTTTCTCTGCAGGGTTGCATTTAATTTAATCTTTGTTCTGACAAGGAAAATATGACTGCTCTTTGTCACTTAACAGGGGAGAGACCTTGTTTGCCTTTCTGAGAGTTTTCTGCTTTCCCTCTTTCCCTTTTCTCCTTGTGGCCCAGCTAAAATTTAAAAAAAAAAAAGAAAAGGAAATAAAATCATACAGTAGTATAAGAGTGCTAACCTACATGAAAACTTCACAAAATCTACATCAGAAATTGTCATAATTCAAGGGAACCATGTGATACACAAGCAGAGACCACTGAGCAGCTCAATGCCAGGATTGGGAGGGAGGAATGTGAACATGATGCTGGGAGATTACAGCAGCGTTTCTGCCCACTCTGTGCAGCTGTTATATGTAACAGAGGAAGAGGCAATGAACCTATTGCTGATGTATGGAACACTGGCCTCTTCCAATTTTCCCACCTAATGTGACTGCTCCTTGTCACTCTCAGACCTTCACTAGCTCATCTTCCTCCTCCTACCCGTAAAGCATTGATATCCTCCAAAGTAGTGTCCTTAACCTTTTTCCCTCTCTCTCTCTCAGAAATCTCACACCCTCCCGTGACTTCAGTTACCACATGTCTTCATATGATGTCGAAATCTATATATTTACCTACGATCTGTCATTGTGATCCAGCCTTGCATTTCCAGTTGCCCTCTGAACATCTCCTTTAGCGTCTCACACTCAGAATATCATAAACTGAACTTCTAATCTTCTTCCTTAAATCTGCCCCTCCTCACAACTTCCCTATTTCTGTTGATAGCACCGTCATCCTCCCATAATCCTATGCTCTCTTTGGCTCTTTCTGCTCCCTCACCCTCAACATCCAGTCCGTTGCCAAGTCCTATTGATTCTACCTTTGAAATACTGCCCCTTCCTCTCTATTTCACCGTTACCACCCTGCTTCAAAATTTTATTAACTCTCCCCTGAACTAATGTAATAACCTCCTAACTTTTTTCCCTGCCTCTACTTTCTTCCCTTTCTAATCCATATTTCACATAAAACAGTCATACTTCAATCCAGTAGACCTTTATTGAGCAGCAATTACATACAGGACACTAGAACATGAAGCTAAAAATTAAAATTACTCTTCACAAGGAGCTTAAATTCTGTCAGAGCATACAACATGTACCCAGGTAAGCAAATATAGGATTGATTCAAAGTAACTCCAGGAGGTAGAGAGTAATGATAACTGGGAAAATCAAGAGAAGCCTCTTGTGGACAATCACACCTGAGCCATGTGTTGAAGGAAGTTAGGGATTCTGAGAGGCAAAGATAAGGAAGAAGTACATTGGTGCATTCTAAGACATGGGACATCCTATGTAAAGACACAGAAATGGAATGTCTTACGTGAGGAACAGCTGGTTTGATGAAAGCAGAAAGTCTAGAAGGGGGAGTAATGAGAAATAGGACTGGAAAGGTAGTTGGGAGCTGTAGTATGAAGGCCTATAAATGCCAGGCTCTGAATATTGTATTTTGTCCTAGAGGTAACAGGGAGTCAATGAAGGGTTTTTTTTGGTGGGAAAATGATGTGGTTGGATCTGTGTTTTAAGAATATTGGTTTGGTAGCTGTAGGATGGTTTGGAGAAGAAAGAAGCTATTGGTGGGGGAGATCAATTAACAGGTTATTAAAATACACCAGATCAGGAGTGATGAAGACCATGCAAGTTAAGAGAAACTTTTGTATACAAGAGGTATTGTGAAGGTAGAAGCAATAAGGCTTAGCAACTAACTGGACTGGTGGAGGAAGTGCTAAGGGAGAGGGAAGAGTCAAGAATGACTCCAAGGTCGTGAACCTGGTTGACTGGAAGGATAGTGATACCTTCAACAAAATTAGGTAAGTTTGGAGGAGGAACAGATTTGGGGGAAAACGTAATGAATTCCATTTCGAAATGTTGAGCTTGAGGTGCCAACAGGACATCTCCAGATGTCCAGCAGGGAGTTAATTAAATGGGACCAGAAATCAAGAGATGGACTGGGGCTGAATGTACATAGTTGAGAGTCATCTCAAATGACTGCCACTTGGTTGAATCCTTGCCCCAGTAGATCACTCAGTCTATCTAACCCAGCTCTTCATTTTATAGTTGGGGAAACTGAGGCCCAGAGTAGAGAAGGTTCTTGTCCAAAGTCACAGCTAGGAAGAACTGAGTACTACAAAGCTGATATTTGAACTCAAATCATCCTGTCACTCCTATGTTCAACCATCTTTTGTGGTTTTCTGTTGCCATAGGATAAAACACAAGCTCTTAGCTCAGATGCCTCTTCCTATGAGAAGTTTTCCTGATTCTTATAGTTGTTAGCTCAGTCTCCCTCTTCCGGTTTTCTTGCAGCTATTTATCTCTTTACTTGACGCATCTCCCAGATCTTCAGGAAAGGCTTTAATAATTGTTTTTGTCTTCTGTTTCCCCTTCATGTTGCCATAAAAAGTGTTTCTTGTTACCATTGGTATTTCGGCACCTCCATGGTTTTGCTCTGACCTTCTCATACTTAATTCACACTATTCTTCTTCATGTCTACTTTACTTTTTAGCAAAACTGGCCTGCTGCCCTACCATGCCCTTTCTACTTCCATATATTCAAGTAGGCTTCCCTCCCTCATCCCAAACTTGAATCATGCATCCTCCTCTTCCCTGTCAAAAATTTCTTCTTACCTCAGGTGCCTCCTTCTCCATGATCCCTCCCAACTGAAAGTAATTTCTTCTTCCTCAAATTTTCTAAGGATACTTTGACTCAATCTCTTCTTTGCTGTTATCACATTTGACCTAGTATTTTGCTTATTTGCATACAGATATGTCTTTTATTAGATTGGGGGCAGGAACTGTTGCCATTTGAATATGGGACCTTAATCACTGTTTATTGAATTTAAGTTTGAGGCGTCACAGGGTAGCTACAGTGGTTTGAGGCCCCAGTGGCAGTTTTCCTTGGGTGTTTGTTCTTGGGCCCTCCTGGAACTTCTTCCCTGAGTCTCATTGTTGTCCCCTTGACAGATGACATGCTTTTGCTGTTGCATTGCAAAACTGCCTCCAGGTTTACAACCAGGAAGTGCCCAGGCAGAGGCTGTGATGCGTCTTGGTATTTTCACCTTCAGTAAAAGCTGTTTACTTGATCAGCACCTTCCAAGACTATATCTATCCTTGAAAGTTATTTGTTATTGAGGGCTAATAATGTGACAGCCTAGAGCACAGAACATGAAAACATGGAATATAAAATATGAGTATTAGAAGAAACATTGGAAATCATTTAGTCATAAGATCACAGAATTTTTAAACTAGAAGGGTCTTAGAGGTCATGTAGTTCTACAATTTGACTTTACAAATGAGAAAACAGGACCACAAAGATGAAATGACTTGTCAAAGACTACACAGAGAGTTAAGTGGCAGAGCCTCTTGAATATAGGTCTTTTTACTCCAGAACCATTATTCTTTTCACCACATGACAGTGCCTTTTCCTGGCCCTTGATTTTATAGAAGATTAAATTGAGAATGTGAGACTCTGACTCAGCCAAATCAATCATTGATGTCTCTTTTGCTGCCACCAGTATATCCTTTAACAGAACCTCAGAGTTGGAAGGGACCTCAGAGGCCATTACAGGCCAATTCAAACCTGACCAAGAATAATTTCTACAATGTCCCCAACAAGTGGCCATCCATCCATAGCTCAGAACCTAGAGAGGGGAAGCCCACTGCCCTCCAAAACAACCCATTCCCCATGTTCCACTGCTAGTTCTGCCTTCTGGTGTCAAAATGTTAGGAAGCTTCTCTACTGAAAGAGGAAATCCCTGACTTATATCAACTATTGTACCCCCGAATGTGTTGATGGCCATGACTCTAGAGATCTTTTTAGACCTTGATTATAGTGTGTCTTCTGTAATGAGGCTGATCAGGGGCTACCCCTGATCAGCCCCATTATACTTGCAAAGCTAAACTCTGTAAGATAACTATAATTTTGCTCTAGAGAGTTGTATAATGGTGACCTTTGGCATATAGACTACAAGGAAATTCTTAGTAATGAACATTCTAATACATTCTTTGTAAGAAAAATAGAATCCTTAGCCATATTTCTGAACATATTAGGCATTCAGTTTTTCATGTAAAGATGAGTACAATGGATTTGAAGATACACACAGACCTTGCAGCTTCTAGGAGAAAGAGGGAAAAACGAGGTAGAACACAAGAAGAACAGGGCTCAGCCTCCATTTTTCTATTTAACTCAGGATAAAGGAAGGCTGGGAGCAAAGCCAAGAAGCTGCTTCCTCATGGAAGAGAAAGCAGCTCTTAGAAGTGACTTTTTGTCACCTACCAGAAGAAAAGAGAGACTGGAAGAAAGGTCAAGAACCAAACTGCAAAAGCTGTGCATAATACTCCTGGTCAAACTAGGTCACATGCTATTAGTCACATGCCCCACAGTTATGGCCCAAAGCTATACTTCTGCCCCACTTTAAAACTGATAGTGCCTTTTCTTGCGAGCTCAGCTGCTGGAAGGAGACAGTTTGGATCAAGTGAAATCTGACAGCATTGTATGAAGAGAAAATCATTTCTCTGTCTAGTCTCCTTGAATCAGTGGGAATCACATTGTTGAACCGAGAAAGTCCTATTCCTTTGGAAAATGGTAATTCATTACCTCTTTCCCAGGATCCCTTAGGGAACATTCTTGTATTGACTGGTGCCTGGTAGAGGAAGGACATGTATTTCTACCATTTCTCATTCTCTACTCATTTCTACCATCTTCTCCATAGCTGCGGAATAGCAGTTCCTAGCCATGAAACCAGCAAGGAGGGCAAAGCTGGGGGCCCTCCATAACAAGGCTGAACAAATCTAATCCCGCTTCCATGTGACAACCCTTCAAATACTTGACTATAGAAATCATGTCGTTTCCTTAGAACATAGAATGCTGGAGCAGGAATAGATCTTAGCCTTTCATTTTGTAGAAGAGAAAACAATTTCAGAGAGGTAGTCATTTGTCCATCACTAGTATATAGGAGTATTAAGTCTTACTCTTAAGTCCAGTGTTCTTTTCATTATACCATACTATGAATTAGGAGGCCACTGAGATAGTCACTAATTAACTTCAAATATAGTGCACATTATTTCCAGCATGGAGACCAAAATATTCCACTGAGTGCTAAAATATTACATGTAAATAAATAACTGCATTTATGATGTTGTCAGGATGTACAATAGTCACATAAACCACCCTCCTTCCTTCTACCTATTTTCCCTATACCTAGACTGTCCCAGGCTCAGAGACCCTGATATTTTCCTCTCTGTTGGTCCTGCTGGTAGGTTTCTACTGGTCAACACCAGGTTCACCAGCACCACTACCCCAAGGTAGAGTTTAGGAGAGAGTGTGTTTTTCAAGTCTTTACTTCTGAGGTTGAGGAATTGACTTTAGAGTCCAGTATTGGAGACAAGAACCTTGTCAGTAGGGTTACTGTGACTGAAGAAATCACATTTGACATTATGTCATTTCTTCTCAAGAGTCAGTGACTGCAATCCCAGGTCCTGAGCGAAGATGCAGCATGCCAGTCAAATCTTAAAGTGAAACAAGTGTCTCCCTGTCCCCAAGAGTTGGAGCCTATATCCAGGGACCTCTCTAAGAGTCCTAAACTTCAGACCAAACCCCTTTCTATAGCATTGTCCATAGAAAATGAATAAAAATATTTCCTTCTAAATAGAGTTGGGTATCATCAACTTGAG
>CM053625.1:96943756-97002491 GCA_028646595.1 Phalanger gymnotis
AAAAAAAACCACATCCCACCAACAGTGCAATATTGTGTTCATTTTTCCACAGTGCTTATAGCATTTAGTAGTATTATTTCTGGCCAATTTGGGTATCTTAAATTTTGGTATCTTAAATTTAATTTTATCAGCATATCTTTGCACCCTTATTTTAGAATAATACCGTTAGGAAAACATTGAGGAAGAGATGATATGACTTAAAATATTACAACTTCTTGCTAGATATTCCAGTTCCTTGCACAGACTTATTTTCTTAAGGCTAATTCATCTCATCTGAGGAAGAGTGAATTGCTGCTATTGCTTAAAGTTCTATCACATTGCATTGAAGTTCATTCTTTCCCTTTTATTTCAGTGCCATGAATCTGGACAAGTTTGAAAAAGGCCCCAGGGAAATTTTTCATCCTGAGATACAGAAGGTAAAAGAAAACTTTATAGTTTTTAGAATTGGTTATGAAATATATGGAATGCTTAAAAGAAGCATTGTTGGCTTGAGAATTATCTTTTTGTAACTAAAAATGATGTTGAATTATATGAGACAAATGAGATTAATTAACTAAATGTTTATTGCTTCCACTAAAGTCCTACTTTGATGCCTTTTTGAGTATAGAGGTGAACCTCTCAATCTCAGGGGAAGGACAGGAAATGATCAGAGATTTAAAGATGACTCCTGGGTAGGGCATCTAGGGTAGAGAAGGCAGTTGTCGCTTGCAGGCTAAAACCGCAAGAGAAGACTCATCTGGGAATGAGGGTCAAAGATACACATATTCTGATACTTGGGGACAAACCTAATGCTAAGAAATGGAGGCAAGAGATTCTAGAAGAAATGAGACATGTATAGCCTTGCCAATCTATGTCCATTGAGAAGAACTAGTCTAACCTCTAGCCAAGACAGGACAGGATTTATTGAATCAGAAGATAATACTATTTTTTAAAGTAGGGATGCATATGAAGGTGATGTCGAAACAAATGAAAAATTTTTTTAAATAGAGGATGATAAAGGTAAAAAAGGATGATATAAGAAAAAATAAGGCCTGCTTCCTTCCCAGTTCATGGACATTGGGTCTAGGAAATAAACCTTTGTAAATCTCTCCTTTGATTTATTACTCTAACCTTCTTCAGTATATTTCCTTATAGTGCTATTAATAATGCAGAACACCAAAAACAATTCAGAACATCTAAAAAAGGGTTATACACTCTTTTTAGGGAGCAAGACAAGACTAGGTAGAAGGTAAAGACTTGTATTACCTCCTGTGGACCATGTGGGTGTTTAAAATATGGAAAAGAAAGGTGGTGGCAGCTAGAAATCTAAAGGTGGTATCAAGGAACTATGTCCTAGAACTTTCAGATAAAAGAGTTATGCCCCACCATGACATCACTGAGCATATCAGAAAACAAGCACAGCATATTTGTTTTGCATCTTCAGCTTTAAAGAATGTATTCATTTCTTTAAAAGTACCCCTACAACTTATATACATAACCCAGTAAGGTTGCAAGCTGTATTCCTTCTCAAAGATAAAAGATGGTAGATCTCATTTGAAACTCATCATAAATTGCCATACTTTTTATATTTTAAAAAACTCTTCTCAAAATAGTTAAAACTTAAGCTACTTTAAACAACACTACATTTAAAGTTTACCCTTTATGTCACTTTATAAATTACAATTACAAATGCAAAAAAAAAAAAAGTCTTTCCCCTGGTCTAATCAGTCTTTATCTATTCCCTTTTTTTAATCTTCTGCTTTACTTCCAAGAAAGATACTTGGATGTTTTCACCCACCTCCACTTTAGTTTCAACTCTTGTCAGTACTTTCCCTTCCTATCCCCCTTGTCATGTTAACTTAGCCCTCAGCTATAGGTATGGGCACTGCAGGTCAAGGTATCATTGATGATCTGCTCTCTTCTATACCCATTTCTGAGGATAGTTCTCCCAGTTAATGTCAGATCTGCACAATTATCTTTACCTTTCATTCTCCTTTCCAAGAAGAAAGATACAAGCAATACTTCTATGCAACTTGGAGGAAGCATCCATCTTATAACAGTTAATTATAGTCCAAGACTTCTTGACCTTTTTTGTATCATGGATCCCTTTGGTAGTCTGGTGAAGCCCATAGACCCTTTCTCAGAATAATGTTTTTTAAATAATTGAACGAAATTCTAAATTTCAATTAGAGGCTAATGAAAATAAAGGTGTAATTTTTTAATGAAGTTCACAGACTCCTCAACAAAATCTGTCTATGAGTGGTCCATAGACTCCAGGTGAAGAACCACTGTTCTAGTGAAAGGACGTTTCTGCCTATAATGGCTTTTGTTCTTCTCTTTTGAGAAGCTTTACCTAATATATCTGTTCTTGGTTGTTGTTGTTGTTTTTTAACTTAAAATATTCAGACTTTAGTATCATTATTACTAATAACCAATGAAATAATATCATTATCATCTGCATATAGCATAATCACAAACCCTTCTTTCCTTTTAGCAGCTGGCTTCAAATACAAGGGGAAATGTATTAGAAAGTCACCATGTCAAAAACTGAATGGAAAATAAATTTCACTAAAAGGTCTGGCCTTGTCTTTTATGTCTAGTTCTGGGCACCTTTTTATGAAGGACCTTGACAAACCAGACTGCATCTAAAGGAGCACTAGGGAGAGCCTGGAAGCCAGGAAGATAATGAAAGCTCATTTGATCATATTTAGCTGTGAAGAGAAGACTTAAGGAGAAAGATAATTATTAGCTTTAAGTATTTGAAGGGCTGCCATAGAACAGAGACATTAGACTTGTTCTGTTGCATCCAAAGCAAAAAAAAACTAGGAATGATGGGGGGAGGGGAAATTACAAAGAACCAAATCTGGACTTAATCTAAGGAAAAACTGAGGCAGTGACAAGACAAGAGGGACGCAGAAGAAAGCAGAAGAAATGATAAGTGGCAGGAAGCTGGATATCTAGGTAAGACTTTACATTTTAGCTAAAGATAGCTTCTCCTTATATTAGGGTTTTGGAGCAATCTGCTAATTACAAATCGAAGCCAGCTGAGTAATGTAGTGTCAGATTGGGGAGAAAAGACTAGTCAAGTCCCAGAAAAGACAAGTCAAGGGGGCAGTCAACCTACAGACAGACAGACAGACAGACTTGCTCAGGGACTACCAGTAAGTGTGCCCTAGCAGGACAAATAGGCAAGGCCCACCAGCAGCTTGTCATGGGAATTAGCCACAGGAGCTGTAGTTATAAAAGAGAGGGCAAGGAGAAACTGACATCAGTTTGAAGAGAGCATGCTGTATGTCCTTCTGCAAGTGACAAGTCATAGCAATTTGGTGACATAGTGAAAAGGAAATTGTATATGTAGTAAGAGGACCTGAGTTAGAATTCTTACTCTACAACTTACAGCTTATGTGACCTTGAACAAGTCACTTAATCTCTTTAGCCCCCAGTTTCTTCATCTATAAAATTGAGGTATTGTTCTGGAGGAGCCCTAAGGTCTTTTCCAGGTCTCATATCCTATGATCCTATGAAATAGTCTAAGTACAAAATATAGGCTAGCAGAGACTGGGCTGGAGGAATTCCTTATTTTCCAGGTTTTCAGGTAGAATAAAGTATTCCTGGAAATGATGAAAGTACTACTTGAAAAGGAAACCAAAGAAGAAAAAAAGATCTCGAGGCATATCTTAGTCTTTATGAGGAATATAAGGAACAACTTCTTAATAATTGAGGCTGTCTCTAAATGAAAAGGGCTTCCTTGGAAGGAAGTGAGTTCTCGATTACTAAAGACATTCAAGCATAGAGTGGATGAATATTTTAGAGATGTTAGGAGCAGGGATTGATGTTAAGGTAAAGGTGAAACTTGGTGACTCTAAGATCCTTTCTTTCAGGGTCTCACAGTCTCTACCTGGGAGGGTTCTATAACCTCTAATAGAGATATATCCAAAAAAACAAGAAATAGCTACAAGGATGTTATCAGGATGTAGCTGTCACTGACCTTGTGACCCAGATTCCTCATTGCCCAAGCCCTTTAGTATTCTCTGTGTCCAAGACTTAAGACTTAACACACAGTATACAGCATTTCAGCTATAGTTAGCTTTGAGATAAACAAGCATGTTGAGCCCTTGTTTTAGACAACTTCCCTGCAGAATGGAGTATTTTATTGTAGGAATGCATCCCAAGATGAATGACTTAGAACTTTGAATACTATGAATATGTATGAATATAGAATACAATCTATATAAAGAACTTTGGTCTTAGAGTTAAAAGATGACCTATGTTTGAGTCCCAGCTCTGATACTTATTAACTCTGTGGTCTCGAGCATGTCTTACCCTCAATATCATTCATAAAATGAGTATAATAATTTTTGTGTTAACCATCTCAGAGGATTATTGTAAAAAGAAAGTGCTTTATAAATCTTTTGTTGCTGTTGTTCATTCGTTTCAGTCATGTCCAACTCTTTGTGATCCCATTTGGGGTTTTCTTGACAAAGATACTGGAGCTGTTTGCCATTTTCTTCTCCAGCTCATTTTAGAAATGAAGAACTAAGGCAAACAGGGTTAAGTGACTTGCCCAGGGTCATACAGCTAGTAAGTGTCTGAGGCTGGATTTGCACTCAGGAACATGATGCTTCCTGACTTCAGATCCGGAGCTCTATCCGCTGTGCCACCCAGTTGCCCCTTGTAAATGTTACAGTCCTGTATAAAAAAGTAAGTTATTAGTAATAACAGTAACAGTGGATTATAGGCAGGTCTTTATTTGTAAAATTGGAGCTCTTCTCCCCTTTCAAAAAGTCAAAGTGGGGACAAAAATTAACAATCACAGCCACCTGATTTAAAATCCACCCCCAACAACCATAAGGATGCTACTTACTAAGTGTAACTTTCTCATGTACTTACTTTCATCCCCATTATTTCTTGCTAACTTCTTCAGGTCTGCGATGCCTTTTCTTACATTCTGGAAGAACCTTCCTTGGCTGACTTTTCCCTACTTTTTTTTTTATTGGAGGCACGTAGTCCCCATTATGTTTGTTCCCAATTGCTTCTGTGTGATATATTTAGGGTGTTTCTAGGTGAAGGACTCAGCAAAAGATTTTTAAAAGAAACACGCTGCTTTATAACCTGAGTGTTGTAGATTAAAGGGTTACATATGTGAGACAAACAAATAGTTTTCTTATGTGCTAATCACATTATTACGTGATGGCTTGGCTTGGGTACTCCCTCTACCAGTGCACCTGGCAACCCGCTCCTGCCTTCTGGTAACCTGAAGTTTTTGTTTGTGTCTTTTCGTTTCTCCATTAAGGCTCCACACAAACTGCTGGTACCCCTTCTCTGGTTCCTTTAGGCTTTGTACTCATGACTGAGTGACTAAAGTGAAAAGCTAGAGTGAAGACATTAACATCTGCTTTAATCTTCATGCCTTTCAGGAGTATTGCTGCTCTGCATTTTGTTTTGGTTTGTTTTTGTTACTTCTGGATTTGAGGCTGTTCCATATGGTTGTTGATTTAGAACTCTAACCACCAGATTTCTGGGTTGCTCTTTATTACTAAGATGTTTGCTACTTAATATCTTGATCATTCACTACAGAGCCATCTACATTTTTAGTGAATTCTGGAAAATGCAATCTTTCAGCTCTAGGCAGAAAATATCAAGTCATGTTCAAGGTTAGTGAGCCTTGGTAGTCCCATCTGCCTCTTATCTTACTATCCTAGTATAGGATAGGATCATTGGAATTGGAGTTAGAAGCTCTCACATGAGACCTAGAATTGTGCACGAAAAGCACCTTGGATTTGGGGTCAGAAGACCTGGGTTTGGATCACAGCATTGGCACTGAATGGCTCTGTTGACTATGGACAAGTGGCTTCATTTCCTTGAATCTCAGTTTCCTTATCTGTAAAATAAGGGGATTGAACTCAATGACCACTAAAGTCCTTCCTACTTTGACTCTATAAGCCTCACTCTACTATTTACCAGTTGTGCTACCCTGAGAAACTGACCCCACTCTGAGCTCAAGTTTCCTATTGTTAAGACCCAATGATAATGCTTACTTCTTTTTTGTCCCAATAATAATACTTCTTTTTTTGGCCCTAATACTCACTTTGTCTTGTCTTTATTCTAGTTTGTAATCTGCCTCTTGTTGCTTCATGTTACAGAACCTGTGTGGTAAAAAAAATCAGTTAAAATGCTATTCAGATTTCTTTTTAAGAAAAAAAATTAATTTTCTCTGAATCTTAGATGCTGTTAAGAGAAACTAGCAAAGTGATCATGACTTCTTAGAGTTTATAATAGCAAAGAAAGGGAGAACTATGGAATAGTCAGATAGGTACCTTAGACTGTAATGAAGTGGATTTCAAAATGTTAAGAGAAAAAAATTGATGCAACTCCATGGCCAGAAACCCGAAAAGGGTATATACCTCAAGAAAAATGAGTGGTTATAAAAGAAGTTTTTAATAGAATCACAGAATTAGAAAGGACTTGAGAGGTCATTTAATCTAACCTATACCTAAGCAGGAACTTCTCAGCTTAAGTTCTAACTCCTCCATGAAGCCTTCCTGGATAATTTCTGATCCACACTGATTCTTCCATAATATGTGCCACTTATTTTTACAATTATATTCTTTACTCCAGTCCACTAAGCATTTAGTAAGTACCTGTTGTGTCTAAGGGACAGTGCTGGGTGGTAGGGATACTAAGACAAAACAAAAAGCAGTCTGGGCTCAAGTTGCTAATAATCTGCTAGAGAGATGGTTCATTGAACGTCTAAGTATACAAATGATAATTTGAGGAGGAAGAAGAGTGTGCTAACAAACTAATGGGATCATAGACATAGAGTTGGCTCATACCCCAGAGATCTGATAATCCAACCCCCTCAATGAGGGAGGTTAGGTAATTAACCCAAGGTTACAGAGAAAGTTAGCATCAGAAACAGAATTTGAACCCAGTGACTCCAGAGCCACTGAGTGTTTCTTCCATTGATCAAAGAAGACTTCATGTAGGAAATGGCACATGGACTGAGCTTTGAAGGAACTTAGGAATTTCAGGAGGCAGAGGCTATAAGGAGGGACTCTAGGTAGAAGGCATATGGATATGGATATGGGAATGCCAAGGCATTATTTGGCTCTGATTGTTCCACATTGCATTTTTGTTTCTACAAGGATAGATTGTATTGTCACAATTTATGCTGATGAAGAAGAGGAGGCGTATAAAGAAACTTATAAAGGTACACAGAAAACTTCCTGAGGAGCTCAGATTCACAAAGGACATATACAAAAAATAGAGAGAAGGGAATATGACTACATGTGATCACAAAAAATTGTCATGGATCTGTCAAAAGGCCAGTAAAAAGGAAGGCTTTTGAAGCCCAGAATAAATTGAGGCTTGTGAAAAAAAAAATTGCTAAAAGACATCAATCAAAAAGGTTTATTTGTTTTTTAAGCTAACTTTGGAGCCAGATGATTAACAAGGAAGAGATGAACAGTTCACTGGTTAAGGAAGATGATATAATGTTAATCAATGGCAGATTAGAAAGCAGACCTACATAACTTTTACTTAATTTTCATCATCTTTATCAAGGACAGTAATCATCAAACTGAGAAAGGCAGAAATATTGTTAAGAGAACAATTAAACCTAAAGTAAAGGAGAAGAGAGTAAGAAAGCAAGAAGCCACTTTTAAAAAATTCATCATCTCACACTTAGATAAATTATACTCCTAGGACATCAAACTTGGAACTGCTACTACCAAACTACTATCAAATTGGGAAAATGCCAGCCTGGGGAAATTATATATGCTCATACTTGTCTTTCTACTAGTGTTGGCCTTTGGTGGTCCTGTAACATATGAGTACACATCTTGTGCCCTGACATTGTGAGATATGTTCTCAGTGTTCATTTAAAGCATGATTTCATATAAATTTTTCTTCACCCATCTTCATTAGCTTTCCCAACATCCTCCTCACATACATAGCCAACTGTCTCAGTCATATGGTCATTTACTCAGTCTAATCCCAGAACACCATTGTAATTTTAAACATTTCCAATTTTATATATTGGATAAAATAGTTCTTATTACTTAATAAGAATTCCTTCTTAAATATGAGAAATCATCAATGTAATTGTTTTAGTCCATGGTATTCCACAAAGTTATTGATTTTTTAAAATGTTGAACAGAATAGGGCTAAAGAAGAAAGCCCTACTAACATATTTTTAGGCTGTATTAGTACAGGTGTCTTGATTTAAGTGAACTCTCTATTGTGGTCAGGCTACTCTAGAACAGGGTTGCTTAAACTTTTTCTGCTCATGACCCTTTCAGCACTTTTTAAACTGTGGCTTGCTACCAACAGTTTAAGAAATGCTGCTCTAGAACATTGTTTTTTTATCTCATTTAAAGAGGGAATTTGAGAAAGTAGAGTGAATTCAGAAAAAGGTGACCAGGATGTTGAAAGATCTAGAAGAGATCTGGAGAGGTTCCCTCTAAGTACTGAGAAATTTGAAATGAAATGATTTTTTGTTAAAGAGAATCTATTTTTATATTTAAAGGCTAGAAAAAGGATGCTGATTTTTCAATTTTAGGCCAGCACTTACTCCATTTCTACTGTCAACCACTTCTTGAAATTTAAGGGCCAGCCACACCACAGAAACAAATTAATCCCTAAAGTGCTAGAACTACAAAACAAAAATCAAGAAGTGATAGTTTTGTGAAAACCTATCTGATTCAGGAGCTGAAAGGCAGATTTGACCACCTATCTTACAAATAAAAATCCCATTCCTGGACTGTGTACACATTGTGACTGTACAGGCATATCTATCATTACAGGTCCTGAATTATGGAGTATTCATTATTCGAACTAGATTGAAAGTTTTTTGAGTGATAGGTGCTCCCTCACCAGCCCGAAAGTAAAACTGTGTGTAAAATAGCTGTGGCCAGACTATTCCAGGCCTAAAGCTTATGCAGTGGCATTGGACATCTGATAATGCTGAGCCTTGTTCCACATGTAATCTCTAAGAAACTCAAAGGTAGGAAATATACGGTGAAATCACTCCCTTTTTTTTGTAATGCCAGATTAATAGAAACATTCTTTTTCCAAAATGAAAGCCTTGGTTGGAAAAGATTTTATTCTATTGTCTTAATTCACTGGAACTAATTAGAAAATGCCCGCATGGTGACAACATCAGTTAGTACAAGGAGAAGAAAGTACAAAAAAAGTTAGTACAAAGGAGAAGAAAATTCCTGCCACCAGCCTACCATCTACTCTACTTGGCTCCTCCCATTCGTCCCATTGTCTGCTCTACCTAAACCCTCTACCATCATCTTCCTAATAGTTCCTTTGTCTGTCTGGGAAGTCCTAGCTGTGAAGTGTTTTGTCATGTGATTTCCACTTTTCCAGAAGGTCTATATTTGTTTGTTTTACACAAATAGCCATTTTAGGATTTGTCTTATTTGACATATAGACTTCAATATGAGCTAAGCTGCGGCAAGGAAAGGAGCAGATGATTTCCAGAACAAAGAACCTTGGCAAGGACTCCTTTCTTTGACTATGAAATTGTCTGAATGGTATTTAAAAAATCAATTTTCATATGATTTTAATAATTTATAGAGAAATATAGAAAAATTGATTGAACTGAATGAATTAGCTTAACTTCAAAAAAAGTAAAAACAATATCTTTGAAAATGAACATTGTTTTTGATGTTTTTAACAGGACTTACTGGTTCTTGAAGAACAAGAGGTAAGTATAACCCCATTTGTGGGCCTTCCAGTTGCTGTAGATACATTTGTTCAACACAGGGGTCACTCTTCAATGGTGCTGACAAGTACAGCTCTTGCTTTTTGGGGTGATTGTTTATTTTAGCAGAAATTACTGATTGCACACCCAGAAGCATGTATCTCTAAAACTTGTCGTTAAGGGTTTCTAAGAGCAGTTTTAGCTTTTGCTTGCAGCTAGGCACTAGAAAACTTTGGGGAAAAACCTAGTAATTTCTTCCATTTACATCTTATACACCTGGTATGATTAGTTGACGTGAGTGAATTTGTCATTGTGAATACCATATATGTTTATTCAAGTATTTTTACCCTCTGGCTTCCTAACTTTGAGAAGGAAATATGATTTTTCCCTTCATTTGTTTTTCTTTTATGAGGGAGTGATTTGATTGAAACACCAGCTACAATGAAGTAGAAAGTGTGGTCAGAGCTAGTAAAGACGAAAGTTTGAATCTAAGCTCTGTTACTTAATTGTGTGTCAATGGATAAGTCAGTTTCATTGTCTGGGACTCTATTTTGTGATGCCTGGTATGAAAGAGATCGGACTAGATTATTTCTAATCTTCCTCCTAAATCTGTAACCTGTGAAATCTTGTATATTGAAAGTAAAAATGGAAGCAACCGGGTGTTGCAATGAATGGAGTACTGGACCTGAAGTCAGAGAGACCTGAGTTCATCTTGTCTCATATACTCCCTAGCTGTGTGACCTTGGGCATATCACTTAACCTTAAAAAATAAAAAGTAAAAGAAAGTAAAAATGCTTATCATTAAGAACCTTCAGAGGCTCCCAGGATTGCTGCTATCTCTATAGTACTTGGTTTTTATTTAATCACATAATCCCACATTGTTTGAATAGTAAAATATCTTTCAGGGAATATATTGAGTAAAGTGTAAGAATTATGCTAATGAAAGCATTTTTATATACTCATACTTTTCATTAACTTCCTTTATATAATTATAGATGTGTTCCAAATTTTTTAAAGTTGCTTTCAAGATATAAACAGAAAAATAATGAGTCACAGCAATAAATTGTTTAAACAATTATAAGAAGGAACAGGGGACTTCAAAAAAAAAAAGGAAAGGATCAAAGAGAAAATTGACTTTAAACCAAGCAACCTTCTCCAACTTCCAGAATGTTCCAGAAATCATCAGTAATAAAACTATGGAAAGGAAGAGAAAGAAAAAAATGGCTTGTAGTACAACTCCCAAAATGCATCTCACTTCACTCTCCCCATGTTCCTCCCTAGGAGTGAAGCCTATTTCAACTTAGTTTAGTAGAACAAACACTTACTAAGGACTTATTCCAAAGATACAGGCTCTGCCTTCAAGGAACTTATAGTCTAATTGGGGAATGGGTAAGTTTTTAAATAACTGATAAAATGAGAATAAGGAAAGTACAAAGAAGAGGTCCAGGCAAAGTATTAGGAGACATTTGAGGAGTGAGAGGACAGTTTGACTTAGGAAAGGAGCTAACTGTCATTGTCACCAGAGCTTCATTTTTACTTATGAAGTGAGATGACTCTAACTTTCACAGTACAGTTTGTGTCCATGCCATGCTAATTAAGAGGCAGAGTAATATGGCGAAAAAAAGGTCTTGTGATTAGAATTAATAAAGACTTGGGTTTGAATTCTAGATCTGACACTTATCTGTGTAACCCTCAACAAGTTTCTTAATCTTAATTTCTCTGTCTGTAAAATGAAGATACTAATATTTACTCTACAAGAAATGTTTTATAAATTTTAAGGCTTTAAAGAAATATTATTTTCCCCAAAAATTAAAAATTAGAACTTAAAAGTTTGATACAAGTGAGTCTCCTTACAAATGTGTATATATATATATACACATATACATATATGTTCCATATTTTATAATTTCTAGATCAGTGAACATATGTAAATTGAGTCACTAAAGTAGATCCTGAAGAAGCTAATGCAAGATTCTAAAGAATTCAGTCATTTTATCAGTGCCTCCACTGGATTGGGTTGGAGGTCATCCTTGTATTTGTCCTTGTATTATGTGTTTGCCTATTGAATTGACTCTTCTCTCACCTGAGACAGCAGTGTGGTACACATGAAAGAGCACTGGACTAAGGTCAGATGACAGGAGTGCAAGAATTTAGAGCTGAAAAGCAACTTATGCCAAGCCCTTCACAGAGAAGTTAGTTGACTGCCCAAGGTGACCCAGATAGTGAGTAGCAGAGTATGTATTTGAATGCTGTTTCTCTACCTATTCTATTTTTGTTACACTGCAGGTCTGACATCTCTTGCTCTCTTGGACTCCAGTTAAGTCATTTCTAAAATGAGGGTGTTAAAATAGATGATCTTTCACTCAGTTCACTTCCAAAGAGCAGTCTATAAATCTGTCATTACTAAATCACTCTATATTTATTGTTAGTCTAAAGGCTTTTTTGTGTGAGGATCTGGCTGCCCCTAAAAGCATTACAGGTGAACTTCTACTCTCCACATCCTCCAGATCCCTTTGTTGTGGTATAATTGTGTTAATAAATACATTGACAGGTCCTGCTGTCTAGGAATTAAATTTCTGTCTGAAATAGTGCTGATAAGAGCATTTCTTTAACAAATGTTGATTAAACTCTTCAGAAGACACTGCTACTGTGAAAGGTACAAAGACATAAAGGACTAGCGGCCTTTGTTCTGGGAGCTTGTGATCTTCCCTGAGAGAGCTGCATGGTAGAGTGGGGAGAGCACTGGACTTTGGATTCAAGTCAAAGCTTTAACACTTAGATAACTTTGTAACTGCTGTGAAGCAGCTCTATATCTTTGGGCAAGTCACTTAGCTGCTTTGGGCCTCAGTGTTCTTATCTGTAAATTGAGAGGCTTAGACTGGATCATCTCTCAGGTCCTATCCAATTCTAAGTCTGTGATATCCTATGTGTATAATAACAATGGCTAAATGTAACACTGTGGAGCTATCACAAAGGAAAATATTTCTTCAAAAGGGATAATAATAAATATACAAACTCACTCCCCCCCCAACACATGGGAGGCTTAATTCTCTTCCTCTTTTGCATGACCTCAGTCACTGGGGAGGGGATCAGATTCACAGTTTAGCTCTGTTGCCATAGAGCACAATCCCAGGACCAAGTCCCAGGACCAAGACCCCCTCTCCAGTGGTGGGATTCAGCCAGTTCGCACCGGTTTGGTAGAACCCATACCTAATTTTAAGCTGAGTTCAGGAACCAGTTGTTAGTGGAGGCAGAACCTGCGCCCTCCAAGTCAGCAGCGGGGGCGATGCCTCTGCTTTCTTCTGTGGAGAACCAATTATTAATTCATTTGGATCCCACCACTGCCCCCCTCCTTCTTGAGTCCCAGGTACCCTGGCTTCTCAGGGCTTCCATGCTCAAATGGCTAGCTGCTGCACCACCTGCAGACAATCCAGGCTCAAAGGTCACCATGGTTTAAACTCCTGGTCCTATGGAAATCACCCCTAGCGTCTGAAACTAAGGACAAGCAACACAGAACAGAAACAAAGACCCATAGGCTCAGCAGCTAGGAGCATAACCAAAAAGATAGCAGAGAGAGCAAACAGCTCAGCTACACTAACTTTAAAGACACCAATAACCATTCACAGTGAAACTAGATATGCTCAAAGCTGAGTTACACCAACATGTATATAGCTTTATGTGCCAGGCACTGTGCTAAGTACTTTACAACTATCTCATTTCATCTTCCCAACAACCCCAGGAGGTAGATGCTATTATTATCCATACTCAAAGATGAGCAAACTGAGGTAAACAGAGATTAAGTGACTTGCCCAGAATCACACAACTATAAGTTTCTGAAGCTGAATTGGAACTCTGGTTGTCCTGACCTCAGGCCCAATATGCTACCCACTACTCCACCTGGCAGTATGGAAGGTATAATGTGTAAAAGAGAGTAGGACAAGGTTGAAAGAGAGTTGTTGGTATATTGGAGCCATAGTGTGGAGGGTCTTAAATATCACTATATATGGAGGGTGTTTTAAAATTAAATTAGTTTAACTTTAATTAGCAGTGGCAAGCCAGTGAAGGTTTTTTTTAGTGTATATTGGGTAGAGGATGAAAGAAATACAGGATCAGGAACAAGGTGTCATTGTGCAATGGAAAGAGCAAGAAGACCTAACTTCAGATCCTCGTTCTGCCACGTACTACCTAATATAACTTATGGAAAGTTATTTGGGCCTTAGTTTCCTCATCTATAAAATAAAGGGGGTGGCCTGATGACTTCAAAGTTCCCTCATAGCTATTTTTTTTTCTGGTTTCTTTGGCAGGGCAATAGGGGTTAAGTGACTTGTCCAAGGTCACACAGCTAGTACATGTGTCAAGTGTCTGAGGCCAGATCAGGTCCTCCTGATTCCAGGGCCAGTACTCTACTCACTGCACCACCTAGCTGCCCCCCTCGTAGCTATTAATCTGTGATCCTTCGTACATTAGAAATAATACTGTGCCATCCGTGTACAGGATGCATTGGAAAGGAGAGAGCCTGCAGTCTGGGAAGTCAGTTAAGTGGTCCTTTTTAATAGTCTAAGTGAGAGGTATTAGGACCTGAACTAGTGTGGTGGCAGTGGTGGTAGAAAGGAAGGGCCAAGTGAAAGAGGTGTTTAAGAGCCAATGCCTCACCATCAATGCAGTTTGAGCATCGGGGTTGATGGAGAGGATCAGGAGGTCATTGGCTGCTGCCAGTACCTCTAAAAAAGTGTGCCGTTTGATGTAAGGAAAATGTTTCCTAGCAATCTACAAGATCCCAAAATGGAATGGATCGCCTCAGAAAGTACAGAGTTTTGCCTTCACTAACTATCATCAACAAACAACTATTTAAAGATATTTTCCTTACAATCCATTGAGGAAATAGGATCTACACATACGTAACACACAGTTGCAAATTCCTCAAGCTCCGAATATCAGCTATATTAGGGACTAGAGAGATAGCCTAGTTGTTACTGGACTCAACAAGAAAGGTGAATGAAGACTCTGGCTGTCATAATTCAAAAATTGTGCAAGAAAATTTCCCAAAAATACAGACATCAAAGAAGAGATTTCAAATTGATGGGATCCACAGCATGCTAACAGGGGTCCAACTTGTCCAAATATATTGCCTTTAAATTCTAAGACTACAGTGACAAGGTAATAAATAGGAGATGATTTTAGAGGGATCCAAAAAAAAATCCAATACATATATACTAAATTGAACAGGGTTTTTCACTCAAGATAAAGACTAACAAAAGAAATTGTGATGTAATGTTAAAAAATCAAGGAAAATAGGACTTAATCCCCAAATCCCAGGGAAAAAAAGTAAGCATAATTTAAGACATCACAGAATTTTCAGCAATTTATAGACAAGCAACCCAGGCTTGGAATGATTTTTGATGTTCAAATACACGAATAATGTCACCAAGGTAAAAGCACCCTTTACAACTATGAATGACTAATGATTCCCTGTAAACTCTGTAGAGGAATAATAAAATATATAAAAGTAATGTTGTTTTAGTCAGCTTCTTTCTCAGTATAATCACTTGATGGTGGTGGGGGTGGGGCTGTGAATGGGAGTGAGGAGGAGATATCAAAACACCAGAGATACTGGTTTAACATCTATATCAGTGTTGTCACAATGAGGTGCCTCAATGGTGTCTACTTCAGTATAAGGTCCATAGTAGGAAAGCAAACCAGTCATATGTTGTTTTTATTAACTAAATGGCACAAGTGGGTTTGAGGAGGAAAATTTTTAAAACAAAAATAAAAGACAAATAGTAAAAGAAATGATGAGAAAAATAACTTTGTTATGGGTATCTCAAAGGAAGAAAAAGAAAAAAAGAAAAAATAAAAGTGTGGAAAGGGAGAGGTAGATAATCCCAGAGTGATACTCCTGTGTCAAGGAAGAAGGTCCAGAAGTTAATTTTTTTGAAAATCTTATAGAAGTAATATTATAAAATTATAAGAACTGTTTATTATGTGCGCATGCTTTAAAATTGGAATAGTATTCATACTCATGAAATTAGGTAGATTATTGTCCTTGCTTAGATAGATAATAGAACATAATATGATATAGGAAGAAAAACCAAATTTAATGGTTGTAATATTGAATGTAGATAGATTGAATTCCACAGTAATAAGAACTAGTATCTGAATAGATTAAAAACACAACTCTAACTGTATTTTGTCTACATGGAACATACTTAAGACTAACATATACAAATTTAAAATTAGAGGAAGAACTAAAATATACAGTGCTTCAGCTCACGTCAAAGAATGAAGAGTTGGAATCATGACTGGAATCAGACAAAGCTGAATTCAAATTAGAAAGCATTAAGAGGAATAAACGAGAACTACATCATACTTTCATGTATTGATAAAGAATTTCAATATAATCTCATAACCAACAGCAAAGCAACTGATTTTTTTAAAGTTACATGAATTACCAAAAAAAACCCCAAGATTAAAAAAAAGACAGATAGTTGGAGATTTAAGTACCCCACTAACAGGCTAATGTTTCCACCAAAAAAAAAAGACCTAAATAATGCTGAAAAGAAATGGATTTGGTAAGAGATTTGGAAATAGCTAAACAATAGAAGTAGGGAAATATACTTTTTATTCAGATATATACCTGGAACAAGCACAAAGAAAAGATCATGTTCTAAGTACACAGAAATGATAAATTTAGAAATACGCAACTTTAAACACCACAGAGGCCACAATGTAGTTAAAATAGTAATTAGACCTCACTCTTCTGCTCTTCCTTCCTATACCAAAATCTTCCTCATTCTAAGGCTATGGGAAACCATATGGATACTGTTGGGTGATTATGGCAGGGTCTGGAAGGAAGGTGTAGTGACCAAAGAAATCTACATTCAGAAGAACCTCAA
The DNA here is from genome assembly GCA_028646595.1 of Phalanger gymnotis. Taxonomy (NCBI): domain Eukaryota; kingdom Metazoa; phylum Chordata; class Mammalia; order Diprotodontia; family Phalangeridae; genus Phalanger; species Phalanger gymnotis. The sequence goes on from CM053625.1 coordinate 96,960,341, forward strand.
GGTTAGCCATTTCTATAGGAGGCTTTCCAGAGTCACAGACTGAGACATCATCTTGTACCAGAGCAGTGCCATTCTGATATCTGGGTTACAAGTGTGGGCTATATAGGAAGGATACTTGAAAAGGCACTCTGGTAGATATAGCAAATTACAAGGCAAAGGACTTCTGAATCAAATACAGTCAGAAATCTATCAGAACTTTGAAGAAGGGAAGGAGCAGTGCAGGAAGGCTCATCTTAACTGCCAGCTAAACCTTTTGAGACCTTGCTGGCCCAGAATGGGAAGCAAGGCCTTCATCATGGGGAATCAGATCTCTTGCTGATGACAACTTGCTGGACCTAACTGGTGATTCACCAGCTCCTGGCCTCCAGCACTTGGATGCCTGACACTTACTCTCTGCCTAGAAGGGCCAGCTTTTTTCCCCAACCTCAAACCCTTCCTGGCCTCTCCCCAGCATACTTCTCTCCCCATCAGTGATTAAATAGTCAGGGCCTGGCCTGGTTTCTCTCAGAAAGTAAAGATTTTCTAAAATACAGTAGTGATCAACAGGAAATAGGATCAAAATATCTAGACCTAAATGAATATCGATTGTCAAAGAACAAATTATAAAAAACTAACAATTATGCTTAAGATAACATCACATTTTGTGGGATGCAACTAAAGAATTCTTAGAGACAAATGTATATACCTGAATGACAAAGGAGAAAAAGATCGTGAATCATTGATCCAGAGTTGGAAGGAGCCCCAAACTCAACATGTCCAAAATAGAACTTAGCTTCCCCTGAAAACCTATATCTCTTCCAAACTTCCCTATTTCTGTCAAAGTCTCCACCATTCTTCCAGTCTTATCGTCATATCCTCCATGTCATACTAGCCTCTTCACTTTCCCTGATGCCAGTCAGCTGCCAAATTATTTGGTTTCTACATACTTTGCTTTCAATCCCTTCTCTTTACTCATACAGCCACCCCGTTAGTTCAGGCCCTCATTTCTGCTCACCTAGAATATTATTGCAACAGCTTCCTAATTGCTCTGCCTGTCTTACCACTCCAGTCTATCATCCACACAGCTGCCAAGATGATTTTCCTTAACTGCGTATCTGACCATGTCTTTTGCCTATTCACTAAATGCCAGTGACTTCCTGTTGATTCTAGGATAAAAATAAACCGTTTAACTTTTTAAGTCCTTCGTAACCTGGACCCAACTTGTCTTTCCAACCTCATTCATTACCTCCATTCCCATACTCTGAGATCCTGCCAAACTACCTCTCACATCTGTGTACCATTGCTCTTGCCATCCCCCAAGCCTGAAATGCACTTGTCTCCTCACCTATACCTCAGAGAATCCTTTTCTTTCAAGATCCCATACAACCTCTACCTTCTATATGAAGCCTTTTCTGATCTGGGCAACTTCTCCATTTAACTTCCTCATATTTAACTACCTTGTATTTATTTGCATTTGTTCTCTTTATGCTTATGTATTTACATGTGTACATATTGGCTCTCTCATTAGAACATAAACTCTTTAAGAATAGTAATTATTTCATTCTTTGTATTTGTCTCTCAGGTTCTAACAGAGTACCTGGCACGTAATAGACACTTAATGTTTGCTGATCAATTGACCTTAGAGGTCATCTAATTTAAATGATTGAATTGAATTTGTAGTTTAAAAATTAGAAAATGAGCAGTATTTGGGATATAATAGGCACATAATAAATGTTTGTTGATTGATTGATGGGACTGCAGGATCAGACTAATTCACAAATTATTTCTCCCAAACATTCAGAGTAAATAATCCCTATGTGGTATATAGAACATTTTCAAATATAAAGCTTATGTTCTGTTTGGTACTTTCTAAGAGGCAAGTATGGTCTTGATGTCCAAACTACCTTTGATGAGAGCAGAGAAAGAAATCTATAGACTAATTCAGATGCATAGATATTAATACTGATATAAAAATATAAATAAAACACTGGGAAATAATATACAGTGATATATCAGAAATACTGTTCATCATGATCAAGTAGGATGTATACCAAATATGCAAATACAATTCACTATTAGAGAAATAATAAGCATAATGAATCATATCAATAATAAAAAATCATATAATTGTACATGAAACTAGGAAGAATAGCTAATACATTGGATGACAGGATCCAAAAAGGTCTCAAAAGATTGGGATAGACCTAATAGGAAGAAATAAAATGCTGATAAATTCACAGTCTCAGTATAGTTCCTGGTTAATACTGTCCTATACCTTGTCCAGTATGCTCAGCTTCTGCTACATAACCCTAAAAATGTTCATTTAGGGCCGCGTAAAACTGTTTACTAAATCATCTGGCTTTTGGTGGTCTATAATATAGGAGGAAGCTGGATGGAGACCTGCAATCTCTGTACCTAAGCCAAGAAGGATTAACCATGAGGGAGAAGGGAGAGGGAAGGCCCTGAAGGGCTCCTAGAGCCTCTAGAGCTAGAGGGACCCCATATTTTATTGTGGACTTCAGCATGAGACACTACTGATTGTAGTGTACTTGCCAAGCAAGAGGGCATGCTTGATTTCCTATGCCACCAACATATACATAGCACATGTCACATATTCTGTTATTCAACCCATCTTTTGACTGTATGGACCATTTTGAGTGGAGAGAGTATGGCATGGTCTCTTTTTGCAGTAACTGCTATAAATACTAATATATGTATTTGTCTATCAATAGCATGTTATCTATTTGAAGACCATCTAGGTCTTAGAAAAATTCTTGTAGTTATGCCACCAGGAAGATCTTTACAGAAGGGGAAACTGGTGTGGCTTACCACAAAAACCTCAAGATTGTATCTTAAATCTATACCTTTAATACTCCCTCCATCTTCTGGCTCTCACTGAGACCTAGCTGCCTTCTGATGGTATGGCACCTCTAGCCATCCTTTCTAGCAATGACCGTACTTTCACTCACAACCTCCATCTCACTGGTCATAGTGGGGGTGTCAGAATATTCCTTGCTTCCCATTGCCACTTCTAGACTCTCCCTCTCCCATCACTCAGTGACCTCTCTTCCCTTGAGGTTCATTCAATCTAAATTTATCACCCAATGATAAAACAGCCTGCAGCCTGGTAGCTGCTATCTACCCACCCCCAGAACACTCCATCTTTTGTCAGTGAGTTCAGTGCCAGGCTCGTGGGCTTTTCCTCCACCTCAACTGCTGCCTTATACTAGAGGATTTCAGCATATATATTGATATTCCTTCAATACCCTAACTTCCCAGCTCCTCACTCTAATAATTAGAAGGGGCATAGATTTTGACTTGACTTTCAGCCATGACTCACTGACTAATACCCAAGTCATTCTTGCTCCAGATCTACTTGTCATCCACCAATAGTCTCCATTCCTTGGGCCTGACTTTCCTCTTATGAACAAGACAACAAATACTTAGGATCCTAAGATCCAGATCTAGGGGGGACCTTAGAGGTCATCTATCTAACCTATGCATGAACAGAAATCCCCTCTACAGTTTCCCTAAGTGGTCATCCAGCCTCTCTGTAAAGCCCTCCAGCAAATGCACCATTTGGCAAAGCAGCACATTCTGTTTGGAAACATCTTGTCAGAAAGTTTTAAAATGTAAATTAGATAACCTGCCTCTCTGAAATTCCCCTTGGACCTACTATCCTTCTGGATGCATGCCACCGGGTCACAAAGGGACTGGGAAACATTATTCAGGCAACATGGCACAGTAGAAAGAGTATTAGCTGATGGGATACTACTGTGCTATAAGAAATGACGAGCTGGTTGATTTTGGAAAAACATGGAAAGACTCGCATAAAATAATGAAAAGTTAAATTGACAGAACCAAGAGAACATTGTATGCAGTAAAAGCAATATCATTTGAAAAATAATTGTGCAAGATCAAATTATTCTGAATATTATAAATACTCAAATCAACCACAATAGACCTATGAAGGAATATGCTTCCCGCCTCCAGAGAAAGAACTGATAAATAGAAGTATGCATAGTGTGGTTTCACGTATAAATTTATAAATCTGTGTCATATGGTGACCTCCTCTAGGATAGGTTGGGGAGAGGGAGAAGGAGACAGTTAAGAACTTAAAATATAACAAAAAAAAAATATTTTTTTAAAAAGGGCATTGGCACTAGAGTCAGAGGACCTGAGTTCAGATCCCTCCTCTGATGTATCTTGGATATGTTGCTTGGATTAGATGGCCTCTGATGTCCCTTCCAGCTGTATATTGATAATCCTGTGATCCTGATCAAAGGGTCTGTCCTATAATATCTGCAATTTCTATAGCTCTTCAAGGTTTATAAAGCACTTTTCTCAGAACAACCTGGTAATGTAGGCAGTGCAGGGATTATCATCCCCATTTTCCAGATTAGGACTATGAAGCCAAGCAAGATTAATTGAATTGCTCAGGGTCACACAGCTAATATTGGAGCAATGACCCCAGGTCTTATGACTCCAAATCTAATGCTCTTACCACTATACAATGTGTGCTTATATTGCTGTTCTATTGAATTAGTATTCTATTTCTATACAAAGTACAACATTTTGTAATCATTTGTGCTGTTATGGCAAAAGTAATAAACACTTCAGTTCCTATCTTTGTTCTAAAATGTTGTCTTTGTATTTTTAAGGGCTGTGTAAATTTCAAGTTTGGGATTCTTTATGCCAAAGATGGGCAACTCACTGATGATGAAATGTTCAGTAATGGTGAGTCCAGCCATAACTTTTACTTTCCAGGAGTTAAAATCAGTCATCTGTTCTGGTTACACAGTTTTAGCAACCCCTGTCTCTTCAGTTTTAAGGATTTTCGCAGAGAAGCAGCTATCAATAATAATATTTGTAAAGTTCATGATCCCAAGTCTCTAACCCAAAGCTCTCCACTATTTTGTGCAGGAGTAGAAGAATCTGCTACTCTATAACATGTATAGAAGTGGTACAGATTTGCTTCATGACTTCAGAAGGTCGGGGGAATGGGGAAATGAGCTCATAATAAAAGACTTGCCCTTGCATTCAAATAATTTTCATGACAAAAACATTTATCCAAAGGAAATTAATGGAGCTCTCCTGCTTCTGCAAAATCAGTATGTATAGTAGTATATTGATCTATGATCTCCTTAAAGTAGGCACCCCCTCTATTGGTACAGATAGATTGCCATCTAGACACATCCTCATCCTGGGCAATTCTTGTCCATAACTTTCCCTAAATCCCCCCATAGAGGATCTAACATGCCAGAGACCTTTCTCTAGTTCTTTTAATATTTCATGATACTTAGACTCTCTAGCTGTTATTATAGCATTCTCAAAAACTGAACAACCTGCCTTCTTTCCTATCACAGATAGGAACCAAGAACGTTGTGGGCTCTGGAAGTCCTGCTCAATAACTGACCCACTTCCCTTCATTTTAGACATCTTCCCCTCATGCACTTCCCACTGATGGAGACTTGGCTTCCCCTAAATGACACTGCCTCCTTGTCTGTCCTCTCCAGGCCAAGATCTACCTTTTCTCATATCCCACTTCATACCGCTTCTAGAAAGGGAGTCAGGCTACTTGTGCCCACCGCCACTTCCACCCTCTTTCAGCTTCCCTTCCTGTGCTCCATGGTCTAGCAGACCAAGGAGTTAGCAAACCATGGTCTCGTAGCCAAACCCAGGCCTTGCCTGTTTATGTGGCTGTTGAGCTAAAAATGGTTTTTATATTTTAAAATAAGATTTTATTTGCGTCTTAAGCAAAAAAAACCCACAATTTTAACTGGAGAGATGATGCAAAAACAGGCAGCACACCATCTTGCCCTTAGTCTATAGTTGGCCAATCCCTGGTCTAAATAAACTGGCAGCCTTGCAGTGCTTCACACAGCACTCCCTGTTGCATCTCCATGCCTTTTTACTGGCTGTGCTCATGGCTGGAATGCTCTCATTCTTTTCATCCCCCCCATAGTATCCCTTACAACCATCAAGACTCTGCTCAAGCACCACCTTATACCTAAAGCCTTTCCTGATTCCCCCAACTGCCAAGTCTTCCTTCTCTAAAGTACTTTGTATCTATTTTGTGTTTATTCTGTGTCTGTGTGTGTTGTCTTCCCCCAAAAGAAAGTAAGCTCCTTAAGGGAAGGGACATTTTCAATTTTGCGGTGGTATTCTCAGCCCCTAACGCGTTATCTATAAGCATCTAAGTACATGAATGCTTATTGATTAAACAGAAATTATTTAATAACAATATCTGTTAGCCATGTAATATTTTGTTTAATTGGTTGGCATACTTCTAAAACTTCTCTTATGTATTCCCTTTCCATGATGAAAGTTACAATATGCTTTCCACTTCAGTTCAGCAAATTCAGTTGCTTGCTTTCAATTCAGTGAGTGCTTGCTTTGGGCAGAACACTGTGCTAAGCACTGAAGGATATACAAAGTTAAAATCAGATCTAGTCCTTACCTTCATGGATCTCATATGCCAAACATATAACACATACATAGATAACTATGATACTTAATACATAATAACTATATGAGGCCCAGAACAAAGCACTATTTGAAGTTCCTGAGACTATGGCCTTTCCTAGCAGGGAGGCTGCCCAAGGAGAAAGAATGTGAATTTCACATTTTACTTACCAGTAGTGTACTATTTCCATGTGCCAATTTTCAGGTTTCCCTTAGGAAATGAAAACTGTGAATCAACATGTTGTCACCTGGCCTCTGATTTGGATGATTTTCCTAATGCTTGATTTCTTCTTTCTGCAGAAACTGGCAGTGAAGCTTTCCAAAAATTAGTCAATCTTTTGGGTGACACAATAACACTAAAAGGCTGGACAGGGTATCGAGGAGGTCTGGACACCAAAAGTAAGATTTCCAGTGGTTGTGATTCCATGTTTATATTGACATCTCTCAGAAATAGCCTGGCCATTATTTGACCAGAAACTCTAGTGGGAGGAATAATAACAATATGAATGTGATTGGAAGAAAGTCATGAAGTCAGTGGTTTCTGAACATCATGGCCATAGAAATACTGATTATATGTATATTGTGATAGCCTTGTGCTTTGTGAACACAAATCAGTCCCAGTACCTTGGAATTATTGTGGTGATAGTAATGATGATAATACTAATTTCCTATTTTTTATATAGTGCTTGCAATTTTAAAAGTATCTTTACTTCCTTTATCTCATTTGGTCCTGACAGTAATCTGGTATAATTAAATAGACACAGGTATTGTTATACTCCTTTGATGGAAGAGGAATTGACATACAAAAGAGAGGCGGAGTGGCCTTCTTAAGGCATACAGGGAGTCACTTAATGAGGGCCTCTTTCCATGCCTCATCATGGCAGGGAGGTGACCCTAAATTCTTGAAGACTGCAAATGAAATTCAAACTCGGACAGGCTCTTCCAGGTTAGAAGGGCCATGGACATTAGGTCTGCCATCAGAGAGCTAACTAATCACTAAAGGGTTGGCCACCAAGTGATGATTTTTTAAGGGGGTGGGGGGCTGCACACACTCACAAAACAATTCATGAAGACTGTCTACTAAGGTGAGGAGTGTAGTTTAGTCCACCTTAGTGGAGGAAGTACCCACACCAGTGAAATCACTGATCCATCATATATTGGAGTGCATAGTGAGTGATCTGGGGGAGCTGGGATAAAGCCTGTGCCCCTGCTTGTCAGGGATGTGTTTCTATGCCTTTAGACTATGTGTACTTGTAATGAGCCCAGTTGTTTATAAGCATGTGATTTCCAGTGTAGCTTTTTGCTTCTTTGCACATCACATGCTCTGTTTTTGTTAACAGTATAACCATCTTTAAGCACCTTTCTTCTGGCCAGGCTACCAGGAACTGAGCAATGTAGCATTCTCTCTTTTTAACCAAAAAACTGATCTCCACTCCCAGGGAAGATGGAAACCAGAAAGACAGACACAGAGAGCAAGCAAGCAGTGGTAGCTTTTTCTTGGGCTGGAGCTTTTCTTTAGTTTGGCAGTTGAAGTCGTCCAGGTCTTCAGTGTGATGTGGAAATCTGCAAAATGGAGAAAGGAGCAGAGCCACAAGAAGAACCAAATAGTCCAGAATGGTAGAAACAGAAAGGACCTCAGATACACCCTAGTGTCCCACCCTCATTTTATAAACAAGGAAACTAAGGCCCATAAAGTCACAATTACTTGCCCAAGATCACACACCTAGTAAATAGCAGAGCCAGGGCTCAAACCCAGTTTTCTGACTACAAGTCCAATGCTCTTCCCACTGCACCACACTGCCTGAATCACATATTTTATTTCTGAATTTCCAGGATACCAGACACACCCATAATCAAATGTAAGTACAAAATTAAATTCCCCAAACAAGTATAACTTAGTTTTAAATTATTCCTTTTGGATTATCCTTGCTAATCCTTCCCCCCACTTACTAATGTAGATAATCAAGTGTTGTCTGTATGAATGTAGACCTGTGATGTGTGCAAACACATCTGCAAAGACGTCTAGCTATCTGATACTACTACCCTGGTCCACAAAATAAAAATTTCCTATAGACTTTATGTACTTTGTTCACTAAATGTATCTTCCTATTTTTACAGATGACACTACAGGACTGTATTCTGTGTATACTGTGTACCAAGGACATGAGATTATGTTTCATGTTTCTACCATGTTACCATACTCTAAAGAGAACAAACAGCAAGTGAGTATGATGTCGTCATCATCATAATAAAAACTCATATTTACAGAGCACTTTCAGTTTTACAAGGTATTTTTCTTATAAAAAGCATATGAGTTAGGTAGTAAAATTGTTAGACCCATTTTACAGATGAGGAAATGGACTCTCAAAAAGAATATGTCTTGCAGACCTTGACACTGAGGAGCAGATGCAGTACTCAAGTATAGGTTTTCTGACTGTACCACCGGTACCCTTTCCACTAGGCTTTACAGCCTCCTATAGGCTGTATTAGAAATGTAAAAGTCATGTATCCTAAAGATAATGATAACTATGATAAAAATAGCTAATGTTTTTATAGCACTTATTCTGTGCCAGGACCTGTGCTGACTACTTTACTGTGATGTCCCATTTTATCCTCACAACAACCCTGGAAGGTAGATGCTCTTATTATCCACATTTTACAGCTGAGGAAACTGAGGTAAACTGAGGTTAAGTGACTTGCCCAAGGTCACACACCTCTAAGTGTTCAAGGACGGATTTGAACTTAGGTCTTTCTGACTCCAGGCTTGATGCTTTATCTACTGCACCACCTAAAGGTGTGTTGTTTTGGTCTTTAAAGCCTTAATATACAGTGGAATTAGAAACTGCCTTCTCCTTAGATATCATCCTGAAATCTTGTATCAAGTAATCTGTCAACTAGCAAGCATTTATTAAGTGCTTATAATATGCCAGGCACAGGGCTAAGTGCTGGAATTTGTGTTAGTCATCCATAGATATTCACTATTACAGATTCATGGACAATTATCCTCATTGCCACCAACCACTGCCAATTTTTTCCTACTTTAACAATAACAATTTATGTAACAAAGTTTATGAAAAATTTTCTTAACAAATTCTGGTCCTTAAGATGATGGAGTTTCTATGTCTCATGTTAACTATAGAGAAAATGTTTCTTTTGCCTCAAAATGGATTTTAGTTATCTTTTTTCTCATTCTTTCAATGACTCAACCACATAGTAATATCCAGGAAATAAAACCAATGGCTACAAATAGTGTCCTTCCAAGGAAGGAATTAGGATTTTCAGTATTGTGTCACAGTGTGCTAAGTAAGCCCTGGCAAAACCGTAGACACAAAGTGTCCCTCCCTCCTTGCCCTTGGGGGTCTAGCAGTGTCAGTATGGTGTACCACATACACGTTATATGTGCACATACATAGGCATATGCTAATGGCTTTCAAAGGAGAAATTTTAATTTTCTCTAGGATTTCTGGTTTTTATGTTGTTTTTCATTTGATTCCTTTAAAAAAAGAAAAGATTTGAAGAACTTACCATTAATAAATAACATGGGAGAAGGGCAGGCAACTAGCTAGAGATCTGGGGGAAATTGGAATCTTCATTCTGCTTGTCTTCAATTGTTGTAAGACATTCGTATTTTTGTGTACAGACATTGGGGAATTTGTTTTGTTTGATTGTACATATTTGTTACATGAAATTTGTTTTTATTCTTTGTTTTAATGCGGTGGGAGTAAGAGTGAAAGAAAATAAATTTCTGTTAATTTTTTAAAAAAATAGGTTAGGGGTGCTATACACGTAAAGTGTTTCATGAACATTCAAATAAACTTACTGTCTTATTAGTTCTTTTAACCTCTTATGAAGCAGGAGAAATCTGTAAGTGAAAATGTGAATGTGAAAATGTGGGGGAAAAAACCACATACCCAGTGAAACTGAAAGTGTGAAAATGAAAAAAAAAGAAAAAGAAATTTCTTGCAAAAAGTGGGATAAGAGGACTTTTCCCCCTTGTTTAGGAAAGCTTTATATACTTTATTTGGGTTGCAGTATTTTCCCCCTAAATCTACGTAATATGTTATTGTCCTTATTTATAGGTTGAAAGAAAGCGCCATATTGGAAATGATATCGTCACCATTGTGTTCCAGGAAGGAGAAGAATCTTCTCCAGCATTCAAGCCTTCTATGATCCGCTCTCATTTTACACGTATCCTCTGCCATTCCTAAAATTTAATTATTGAATATCATCTGCCTTAGAGGATTATTTTAATTCAACATGCATACAGAATGAATTTGATTTTGTATTTCTAGATTCATAAACTGACTGTTTTAGTTACTTCTCTTTAACTTCTTTTTTAACTTTAGTTACTTCTCTTCCCAATTATGGAGTTTTGTACACTTCAAAGAATAAAAAAACTTTGTTCTTAGAGAATACTTGAGCTTTGAAAACTTTTTCTTCCCTAGGGATTTTCTAAAACTACTGTAATCCTAAAACTACTATGATACTAATGGCTTACCATCCATCAGGTAGGTAGTACATGAAGAAGCCGAGTGGCAGACAGTAGATCCTTTAAGATGTTTGTCAGAGGTAGAACGTACCAGCCTGTAAGATAAAAGGCCGAATTCATTTTCCATGTTCACAGTTAAGTCCTTTCTATAGCGTCTATAAAGCCATATCTTGTAATCTTGAAAAATGACAAAGATAATTTTGCTTTTTCTTCCCTTCTCTCTCACTCCAATTTTGGAGCATTCATAGCTTCATTTACCCAGAGATACAAAGCTTTAAGACAGCCAGCTTCATAGAACCCCATAGCTAGATTGTGTTGCTCTGTAAAACTTAGAATAAGTCTATACAAATTATACATTCTGTATTTGGGTATGTATGCCTTAACTTGAGATCATGCCATATCTAAGGTACTAAGAGAAAACTCTATGCAGAATGTATTCTTTTTTGTTTAAACACATTCCTTGGAGCCCCAAATATTAAAATTTCTTGTGCTTCTTATACTTGTGATTATGTTTGCCACAATTGTGGCAAACTGCATTATTTATTTTCATTTACTCATTTGATCAGTTTAATGGCATAGCATTCATCTTTTACAAAGTTGAAAAGTATATTTACTCACATTGTTTCACCTTCCTCATGATATCTTTGCCCTAGAATGTGGTAGGATAGAAGATTGGATAATTATGCTGTGATCTGAGTCCTGTACCCTCAGACCTCAGACGTACCTCCATTTAGTAAAGTCATGTTATTCATTGAGTTATTTAGCAGTCAATGGCAAAATTAACTGAAATTTAACCCAGAATTCCTTCCTTCAGCAGTTTCACTTCATAGGTACTCTGTGCAAGAGGAGGCAAGGAGAGAGAGATAGCTTGCAAATGATTGAAACCAAATAGTTACATTTATTAATATTCCTTTCAAGCTCCATTGGTCCAGGGAAAGAAGGGCCAAGCAGCTGTTACAAACTCAGCTCACTCCAGGCATCTTAACCATCAGCAGTGTAGTCAAGACATCAGAATATTGAGAGCCTTAGTTCAGGAGAAAGAAGAAGAGATGAGGTAAAAGATTAGAGAAAATGAGTGACAACTGACCAGCTCTTCCTTCCAAACGCCCCATAATATTTTGTTTGTTTTAGCAAGGACAAAGTTTTTTTCAACATGACGAAGCCTCCTTTTTATTAGGATTCACTGTTTGACCCTATGTAGATACTCTTGTCAGTCTCTAACTTCATCAGGTTGAGTATTGCCTTCCCCTTTTACAGATGCCACCCACTCCACACCTGGGCATTTCTTGCCCCTCTCTTTTCTATAAATATTATATAAGAACCAGAGACCTTCTAACCTTTTTCTGCTTCAGTTCTCATGGCATATTAGTTGATACATTCAGTTCTTTTGATACATGGTATATTTAAAATGCCAACATTAAGTTATTTGTAAACTGTCTAAGAAACACTTGACTTTTTGGACCTTCTGAACCTTTTCCTGCTTTTCTACCATAACAGCAGAAGAGAACTGCAGGACAAAGAGTACCTTTGGATTTTTATCGTTTTTATAGGTCACTATCACCAAAAACCTTAGGACCTATGATCAATCAATCATCTAAGGATGAGTCTCTCTGGAATTTCCTAGGCTAGTCCTCAGAGAACAGAAACAGTTGATCACTGAGCAAAACCTTTCCAACTTGGTAATAAAGCCTGTCAGATGTTTTGTGATACTGCCATAGCCTTAGATGACCTGGTAGAGGATTCCATCAAAGTATGATGATTCTGGGAATACTATTATAAAGCAAGATGGAGGGAAGGGGAGTTGGGGTGGAAGGAGTAATGAAGGAAATGCATTTTTTTTCTTGATTTCCTACTTGAAACGTGAGCAAATATAGGCATTGGAGTATGTTTAGGATTTTATTGTTCTTTGAGGGATCCCATTCATCCCAGCTGTTTTTTTTTTTTCCTTTTTCAAAGCTCAGCTCAGGAACTGCCTTCTACATGCTAATTTATTCCTCTACCCCAAAATTAACTTGTAAGTATCTTGTATCAATTTTATGTATTTATATGCATATAGCTGATTCTCCCAATAAAATGTAAGCTCCTTGAGAATAGGAATAATTTCATTTTTGTCTTTGTGTCCAAAGTGCCTGGCACATAATATTTGATTAACAAATGCTTGTTGGTTGATCTATTGACAGTATGGTTCCTATCAAGAAACTTCATTAATATTGCTTTTCTGATACAATGAGACATATTATAAACTCTTTACACAAAGAATGAGTCTAATCAAAGCTGACGTAGCAACCTAACAATCTTGTTTCTTTAGGCCGCCGATTTCCTCCCTCTGTTTGAAAAAAATTACTATCATGGTTCAAGTGTGTGAAGATTGAATTATATGAAGGGCGAGGCAGAACAGCAGTACTATTGCAATGTCTATTCCGTTTTCTCATCAGCAGAGTGATTTTTTCTAAGAACAAACTTCTTATTACCACTTAAAATCGCTGATTAATTTCTTTAACTGATGTGGCAGATATTTTTGCCTTAGTGAGGTATAATCAACAAAATGACAACTTCAGGTAAGTTATAAGTTTAACCAAATTATTTGCTTTGTGTCTTACACTTACCCTTGAAGCTAACATTGCCTTTAATCAAATTCTTGCTATTAAAATTTCTTAAGCCATTGATTTAATTCATACTATATTGATTACATTTATTTGGAATAGCCACCAAAGTATAGTGGCTTTTGATTAGGGTCATCATCTTTTCGGGAAAGAGAAGTTTATTGAAGGCAGTCCTTTACAGAATCATTCTGTACTCCAGATCTCGGACACAAAGCGTTTGTGTTTCAAGAGATTGCTGCACATCATAATGAGGAGAAGTTTGACTTAGCTAGAGTTGGCTTTCTCTTCTCCATGGTGTATCCTTGTTGCCTTTGGGGATGGAGACCCTGCGGCCTCAAGACCAAATGTGACCCTCTAAGTGCTCAAGAGCAGCCCTTCAACTGAATCCAAACTTCATGGAGCAAATCTTCTTAATAGAAGGATTGGTTCCATAAAACTTGGACTCAGCCAAAAGGCTGCACCTTAAGGACCTGGAAGGCCACATGTGGCCTCCAATTCCCCACCCCCCTAAGGGCCTTAGCCTTTCATTCTCACATTTCAAATTCTTTAAGGAGCTTTGATATTGACTAGATGGCTTGGTGATGCTTCACTGATGCAGATCACACCTACCTCCTCTTAAACTCTGAGTAGACAGTCTAATTAATTGCTGTAGCCAAAGTAAATCATCACCTGATGGCCTGGGGATGAGCTTTACTAATTTACCTCAGGTAAACCTCAGATGATAGACACAGGATTTACATTTGCATCCACACTAGAAGCCTTTCTATCCCAGTAGGAACTGTCTAAGGTTGTTTCCTGCCACAGCCTTTAAGAACCCAGAGTCATCTCCACCCCCTAGATGAAATACCAGAGGAAAACATTACTAAAGGCTTATCATATTAAACTAGTGATATGTATTGAACACATAGGCTGCACATGGCATTGTCTTAGCAACACTAGCACAGTCTCGTATATGGTAGGTTGAATTGAATTGAATTGTAATTTGCCCAATGGATGGAACCACCGAATGTGGTTGTCAGGTGGGATAGGAAATAGAGGTATTCTCAAGGCCCCACACAAAGTATAATTTATACAAATCACATAGAGAGAAGGATGTTGAACTAATTAGTGGTGTGAGACAGTATGACATAGTAGAAAACATGCTAGTCTTGGAGGCTGAAGACCTGGGTTTGAATCTTGCTCCTTTCTTTACACTCTACCCAACCTCTGACAAGTCACTTTTCTGTGAGACTCAGTTTCCTCCTCTATAAAACAGAAACAATAATCCTTTTACTAGTTCATTAATAGAGTTGCAAGGAAAACAATTTGTAAACCAGAAAGCCCTGTATGAAGTGAGTTGGGTTTTTTTTGGACATAACAAATTCTGGTGTGTATAGTCAGTGCTTTAGAGAAAAGAGGTCCAATTAATTATAAAATGTTCTTTCCATAGGCTGAAAATATTTTCAGAAGAAAGTGTGCCCCTTTTTGGCCCGCCCTTGCCATCCCCACCTGTGTTTACAGATCACCAGGAATTCAGGGACTTTTTGCTAGTGAAATGTAAGTTTCTTTTTTGAGGTCCTTTTGGAAGCCTTATTTGGTCTAGGTCACAATGTATTTTGCCATTTTACCTCATGAGACTTCACAAGGAAACTTCATCTCTCTTATGCCCCTCCATGCATTGTAAAAACTTTTTGTAAAGTAGTTTTAATTTTCTGCTACTGTTCTGTGGGTGTTTTGCTGACTGCTTACCCATTGTCCTACCCATACAGAGCATCTGACCTCTCTACCTCTCCATTTACCTCTTCTCTGCCCTCTGTCCATCAAGCCATGCACCTCTCTTTACACTTTGTCCTCTGGTTTGTCCATCTCTGTGTTTTTGCTTTAGTGTATCACTGTTTTTGTGAATATATGTATGGCCTTGGCAGGGGGACAGGGCTTAGGGAATTGTGTGAGAAGATTGTGATTAAGTTTGAGGTTGTGAGCAGTTCCTGACTGGGACCTGAATCAAGATAAACCAATGCTGATGGTTATTTGTCAGTGGTAGACAGAGATTAATTCTACTTACCAACAGATCTTCTGAATTACATGCTATATTTATTGTTATGTATTCTCCTTTGTGTATTTTGCCCTACCTCCCCTTCTTAAAAGGCAAACTTGTGACTTTTCCCCACACACACAATTTTTTCCCTGATAGACTGCCTAACATGGCATCTTGGGGCTTAAAGAAAAGTTTGGATCATAAGCTTTAGACTTTGAAGGGACCTTAGAAATCATTCAGTCCATCCTCTTTATTTTACAGAGGTCAACGTTGGGGCTTAAAGAAGGTAAGAAACTCATCCAAGATCCCCAAGTTATGAGAACAGAGTTTTAGGATGATTCACCCAGGCCCGCTGACTCCAAAGCCAATGTTCTTTCCACTATTCTACCTTGCCAGCCCATTTGAGAATGTTCTTACCAAACCTCTAGAACTTCCACTTGGAATTTTTACTCTTTCAGTATTAAAACTATAGATGATTTTCCTGAATAATTTGGAATCATTCTCTTATTCATTATTCTCTTTTTCCACTTTATCCTTCCCTAGTCAACCTCTCAGTTTGCAGTAGTTTCCTACTGGTCACCCAGCATCCAGTCTCTCCCCACTCCCTTCTATCCTCTATACGTATGCCAAATTGATATTCCTAAAGCACAGGTCTGTCATACCCTTACTCAAGAAACTTCCATGACTCCCTCTTACCTCTTAAAAGTACAAACTCTTCTGTTCGGCATGTAAAGCCCTTCACAATGTGATTCCAGTCTCTCTTTCCAGGCCAGTCATATATTACTCCCCCTTATATACTCTATGCTTCAACCAAACTAGCTTTGCTGTTCCCCATATAGGATTTTCCATATCCTGCCTCCATGCCTTTGCACAGTCTGTCTCCCATGCCTGGAATGTTCTCAGTCCTCACCTCTGTCTTCTAGAACCACCCTTTCTAATCTAGTCGATGTATTTCAGTACATTTTTTGATAAAAATTGAAGCAAGAAAACATTAGAACATATGTATGATCTATAAATTAAAATGTTAACACTATGGGAGTTTATTATTTTTGATTCTTGGGAATTCTACACAGTTAATAAGATTGGCATCTACTTTCTGTCTATAGGGCAGCTAAAACTGGGACAAGTGACAGTTCTTCCAGATTACTTATCTCAGACCTGTTCCTTAAAGAAGAGGCCACCCAATAGAGAGAAAGTAGTTTTTAAAAAATCTTTACTTTTATAAAAGTGGCATTCACAATACATGGTATTTGCAGCAAACTTCCACCTATCCAGAATCCTAAGAGAATGAGTCCTTTTGGGTAGTTGAATATTCCAGATAGCTGCACATTGCTACCAGATTGAGCTTCCTACACTGCACCACCTTGTCCAGTCTCTCTATCCATTCTATCTTCCACTAACATCTTTGGTGACTTTAAGATCCACATTGATAATCCTTCTAACCTTATAGTTCCTCAACCTCAATTAACTCCAGTAGCCTTTATATCTTTCTGCCACAGATAACCACTTAAATGGTCATATCATCGATCTCACCAACATTTGAAATTGCTCCACCTCTAATATCTTCTGAAATCCCCTTCGATAAATACAATGTTTAGTCCTTCCACCTCTACCACTCCTTCAGTCTTAGACAAAGCTGAGTTTAAACCTTGTTATGATCTCTGTTTCTTCAATATCTTTGCATTTTTCTAGTCTAACACTCTTGTTTTTGTTTCTTTTACTTCTTTACCTGCCTGGACCCCACGCTTAGCTATTTCAGTAAGTGTTCACTACAGCCTTCCACCCTATCACCCCTTTGACCTACTATATCAAATCATGCTCATTCTCAATCTTGGGTTATCCTCACCTATTTTGCTGACATTCCTGAAATGCTGATGGTGGAAGTCATGGAGCACCAGTGATGTCAACTGATACATAGTCAAGTTACTCAACCCCTTGTAGCCCTTCCCTGTTTTTCCACAATCCTTTTATTCATTTTTCAATAACTCCTTAGTGTATTTCCCTTAGTTCCTGTTTTAATTATTTTCTTCAGTCATCTCTCCCCATCCCACTGCTGGCCTGTGCCATACTCTTAGCAGATCACCTCACCTCTTACTTTCCTAAAGAGACCGAAGCTACCTAACATGGGCACCTTCAGACCTTCTCTTCTCCACCTCAAAACTTCTCTGTCCTCACACATGATCTTTTTCTCTCTTCCCATCAAGTTCCTTGGCTTATAATATGGAGACTCTACCTTCATCCTTTTTTCAAACATTCAGATATTCATCTGTCTTCTGTCCTGTGACGCTCTTCCAGTTTTCTAAGTACTATCTCGCAGGTAACCCTTATAGCAATTCAGCAATCACCACTACCAGTTCCTTTAGTGCCCTGGGATGTAGTTCATCCAGGCCTGGTATTTTGAATTCATCAAAGGAAGCAGGCACTGCCTCACAGTCTCTTCATTTATGTTTAATTTCAGTTCCCTTGTAACCACTTCCCCCTGCCTTGCCTTTCCAGTTTTAAGATCATTCCCCTTGATAGAGAAAACAGAAGTAAAATAGGCACTGAGTAGTTCTGTTTTCTGAAAATTATCTTCTGTCATTATCTCAGCTATTCTAAATAGCAGTATTATCCTTTATTTTATCTTCCCCTTGCCCCCAATTTCATTTTTAAAGCCCTCTATATTGTGATTGGCATTCATGACTGTTAACTGGAGATCATAATATCAACTCCACTGAGCTTACAGGGCTTTTCTGAGGCTCAAATGAAATTATGCTTCTGAAAGCTCTTTGAAAACTCAAAAGTGGCATACACAAACATAGGGTGGTGTTAATTGGCTGATGTTTGTCGGTTATTGGGTTATTTTTATATAAAATGCTCTTAAGCCAAGTTTCCCTCCCTGTGTTTGCACAAGTGATTTTTTAAACCAAAATGTAGAATTTTATGACATTAATTTCTGTACCTTCGGGGCCTATGGTTTTATTTTGTAATCCCTCTACACTAGAGTAGACTGTGTGAATGTTTTGGCTGAAAAAAATTCAGCAACAAATAACCAGTCTTATATATCTATGCACTTAGCTAAATTGATACTGATATTCTGATAACATGCGGTTTCTGGACTGATACTTGAAGTCTTTCCAGCCCATTTGGAACTAACAGAGTTTTTGCTTCACTGGTATAGCCTTCAAAAGCCCAGCATCATTGCCACACCAAGATGAGGCATCAAAGAAAGACTGTAGTTGAGGAAAACTTTACGTTTAGTTCCATTAAAGTTCATCTTTTTAACTTAGTCCCTTTCAGTAATGACTGAGTAGTATGAGGAAGAAAACTAATATTAGTTATGAGATATAATTTCTGTGTTCCATGAATTTACAATATTATAAGAAAAATGGCATATTAAAGGAATGGCTCCTAGAAGGAAGAGTAATAGCATTGAATTAGAGGTAGTTAATTGGAGAAAACTTCCTAAAGGAGGCAATCTTCTTCAGTATTTGTGTTGTATCCCTCAATAGAATGTAAGCTCCTTGAGGGCAGGAAGACTTTTGGTTTTGTTTTTTATCCCCCGCATTTAAACCAATGTCTTGCACATATTAGGCACTTAAACGTTTGTTGGAGTTTTTTGAGTATTTAATTTCTAATTTAGTGTTTTTGCATTCCCTTTTAATTTTGTAATATTTTAGTAATTAACGGTGAAAAAGCTACCTTGGAAACTCCAACATTTGCCCAGAAACGACAGAGAACGCTGGATATGTTGATTCGATCTTTATATCAGGATCTGATGCCAGATCTGCACAAGGTAACACATGGATCCTCACCTTCTTATAGGAACTGAGGTAGTTGAACAGAACTTCAGAAAGAGGAATCCAAGCAAAGGAGTTCTGATTTAGCAAAGTTGAATAGCTGCCTTCATTGAACAATGGCTGTAAGAGGCATAGAATTATCTACATGCTATCAGTAAGGTAATGGTGTATTTTGTGATAAGTACTTCTCAGATGAATTTGTAATCTGATACATCAGTGTGTATGTTCCTGCCAGTGATGTATATGGGAAACTATCCACACCAGGTAGATGACCATCCTGTGTAGTATTTCTCCAACTCCTCCCATAAGTTCACCATAGATATTCAATGTATTATGGAGTTTTCTTATTTTCTCCAGACTTTGCAAGAGAACAGTGGAATACGTGGCCTATCTGTTGGTTATGCCTCACTTTTGCCATATATCCAGCCCATCTTTTAAAAAAATTATTATTATATACTTTATTGATGATTTCTTTTATTCTGTTTTTTCTTCGCACTGCAGTCTGCTCATACCCACCATGTATTTATCCATTGCCCTTTGAGTGACACGCATTAATTCTGCAACTGTATTGTTCCGTAGGCCACAGACATACAACAGCCAGCAGAATATTGTTATTAAAAAGGTAGACCTTTGTTTCTGACAGAAATTTTGGGTCATTAAAGGAGTTTTACAATTTCCCAAAGGCAATCCAACCTACTCTTCTGTTCTGGGCCCAACTCAGCAATTTGCACTATCTGTCCAAGACATTTATACTGATGGCTGAATTCTGTACATTTTCCATACCACTATATATTATAACCTCAATCATAAACATTCTTAATTCACTTAGTTTTGCCTGTGTGGATAGTTAAGCTAAACTCTTTTGAATGATTATGGCTGTACAGTGTTCTAAGACTCCAGATAACTAGCACAATATAACCTACAAACACAAACATAAGCACCTACAGTTCCTTATCATCTATAGGGAATATTTGTTTTATTTAACCATATTTATTTAACATCATTTGACATGCTAGCTCTCCATAATAGTGGCAAATACCTTTGCTAGCATACGTCTCCTTATTTTATCCCTTATTCGATACTCACAAATCATAATTGTGTTCTGTATAAATTCATATAATTTATGTTTTAAGGATAAGAGCCTATGAAAAATAGGATAAGATTTAAAGTTGCAAGAGACTTTGGAGATCCATGGTGTATTGGAAAGAATACTGAACTTGAAGTCAGCAGACCAGGGTCAAAGCCTGTTGTTCAGTTGTTTTAGCTGTGCCCAATTCTTTATGAGCCCTTTTGGGATTTTCTTGGTAAAGGTACTGGAGTGATTTGTCATTTCCTTCTCCAGCTCATTTTACAGATGAGGAACTGAAGCAAACAGGGTTAAGTGACTTGCCCAGGGTCACACAGCTAGTAAGTGTTTTAGGCTGGATTTTAACTTAGGTCCTCCTGACTCCAGAGCCAGGACTCTATCCACTGTGCCACCTAGCTTCCCTCTCAAAACCTGACTCTGACATGGTGTGAAGATGGGTAATGCACTTCCCTTCTCTCAGCCTCCGTTTGCTCATCTATAAAATGAAGATAATATTTGTATTACTTAATTTATAGCACCATAGAAATGTGAATCATTACTATTAGATAGTTCCATTCTTGGTGGTTGCATTGCTTAGGGACAGAGCTTAGGGCCTGGTCCTAGGTCTGCTAATATTCAACAATTCTGACAATTCAGAGGAAATAAGCAGAGATCTAAGACAAGACCTTAGAATAATATCCTCAATTAGTCGTTATACCATTGTGGGTTTAGAGCTGGAATGAACCTTAGGGATCATGTGGTCCAACTCCCTCCTTATATAGATAAGGAGAAGTATGTTCCAGAGAAGGTAAGTCATTTGCTCAAGGTCACACAAATACTAAGGTAGCAGAAACTGAATCCAGACCTCTGCCTTTTGACCCCGAAGTCTGTGCTCTTCCCCCCCACCACCACCACACTGCTGCACTGACTTGTTTCCTTTTATTTAGAACATGCTTAATAGACGATCTTTTAGTGATGTCTTACCAGAGTCACCCAAGTCTGCCCGGAAGAAAGAAGAAGCCCGTCAGGCAGAGTTTGTTAGAATCGGACAGGTAAGTTTCGTTTCGAAATGACTTCTACATCAAGGCTTCAAACTGAATATTCCAAAATGTTTGAAATTTTAGTGGGTTTTTAAGGCTCACATAAAATAGTACAGGCCATCTAAGTGGGTCCCCTTGGGATTACTGTAGGTGGTATGGTAAGATAGGCTTCAAAAGTCATATCCGATACCTGGGTACTATATATGTGAAATGTATTTCATGGTTTTATTACATGTATATGTAGAGGGACTATTATTAATGGGAGACAGGTATATAGTGGATATGGTACTTAAGAAATAGTAATAATAATTCCTATTTCCCTGAGATTTTAAAGTTTACAAAGCACTTTCCTCAGCATCATCTCAAGTTATTATATCATCCTATACCTCTCCCTTCTTTCACTTCTAAACTTCCAAAAAGGTGTAGTACACACTTACTGCTTATATTTCCTTACCACACATACATATTTCAATCCTTCAGTCTGATTTATATTCCCAAAATTTCACAGAAACTACTCTCTCCAAGGTAGCCATTGGCCTCCAAGCTGCTAAATCCAATAACCTTTTCTCAGTTTTTATCCTCGTTGGTCTTGCCATAGTATTTGACATTGTTAGCTACTCCTTCCTTCTTGATGTTCTTTCTTCCCTTCACTTTGTTAACTCTGCTCTTCCTGGTTCGCCTACCTACCTGTCTGACTATTCCTTCCTTTCTATCACTGGTTCATGAGTGTAACCCCAAGACTCTGTCTTGGGCTTCCTCTCTTTTCTCTCTACATTCAGTAATCTCATAAGCTCCCATGTATTCAGTTATCTCTGCACAGATGACTCCCAAATCTGTATAACTAGTCTTTCTCTCTCCTTCACTCCAGCCCCATGTTACCAGATGACTATTAGACATTTCAAACAAGATGTCCTATAGACATCTCAAATGCAATGCATCCAAAATAGAATTCATTATCTTTTTTTGGAAGGGAGAAGGCAGGGCAATTGGGGTTAAGTGACTTGCCCAAGGACACACAGCTAGTAAGTGTGTCAAGTGTCTGAGGCTGGATTTGAGCTCAGGTCCTCCTGACTCCAGGGCCCGTACTCTCTACTCATTGCACCACCTAGCTGTCCTAAATTCATTTCAATCCCAAATCCACCCCTCTTCCTAACTTCATTTTTATTTTTCTGCCCAAAGCACCACAATCCTTCTGGTGATTTATGTTCACAACTTCAAAGTCATCCTTGACCTCCCCATTTCCAATCAAGCACAAAGTCTTCTGTCTGCACAATATCTCTCGCTTCTATCCCCTTACCTCCACTCACATGGCTGCAGCTCTAGTTCACACTCTCATCACTTTTAGCCTATTGACATAACTTCTTAATCAGTATCCCCACCTCTCTCCCCCATCTCTAGTCCATCCTCCACCCAGATGCCAAAGGGACAGTCCTAAAATGTAAATCTAAATATGTTAATTCCTTGCTCAGAAAGTTCCAGTGGCTCCCTCTTTCATCTCAGATATAATATAAACTCCTCTGTTTGGCATTCACAGTCTGGTTTTGGTTTACCTTTGCAGACTTATTACACAGTATTCACCTTCACACATTCTAGGCCCAGCCAATTTGGACTTCTTTCCTATTCCTTACACAGGATGGTCCATATCTGTTCTCCCACGTTCTACCTCTCTTCCCATGAGTCTGTCCTCCATGCCTAGAATGCACTCCTTCATCACCTCTGCCACTTAGATTCCCTCAAAGCATCCCTCAAAGCACAGTTCAGCCATCACCTCCCTATATGAGAGCTTTCCTGATCTCACCCCGCCCCAGCTACAAGGACACCCCCCTCCAAATTACCTTTTATGCATTTTGTATATATTTTCTATGTATTTGTATGTGTGTATGTATATTGTTTGCCCCAATAAAATGTAAGGTCTTTAGTACCTAGCACATAGTAGGCATTTCATAAATGTTGATTAATTGATCACTTAAGCCATAATCTTCAGCATCTTTTTCTTCTCTATTTTCTCACTTTTAGATCTCATGGCTCCCATGGATTCAGTTATCACCTCTCTACCAGTGATTCTTAAATCTACATATCTAATACAATCTACAGTCTACAGTCCAGTAGAATGTAAGCTTCTTGAGGCCAGACACTATTTTTTTTTATTTCTGTCTCTGTATCCCTAGCTTAGCCTAGCACCTAGCATAGTGTCTTACATATAGTTGGCTTCACTGAAGTGAATCCACCTCCCAACTTCTCCCCAGAGCTCCAGTCCCATATCTCCAGCCGCCTGATAAATACCTTCACCGGCCTGACTCACCAGCACCTCAAATTTAACATGTTCAATATTGAATTCCTCCTCCTCCTGCCAGAAACTTGTCTCTCCCCCAGCTTCTTGGCTTTATTTGAGCCACCATGCTCCTAGGCACGCAGATTCAAAACCTCAGTGTCATTTTTTATTCTCCTTTCTCCCTCACCTTCCACATAGAGCTAGAAGTCAAGTCCTATCAATCCTCCTTCCTTTCCATTTCTTGTATCCATCCCGACCTTCTCCATTCATACTTCAACTGCCTTAGATCAGGCCCTCATCATCTCCCACCTAGACTATTATAATAGTCTCCTGATATAATAGGATATAATAGGATAGCCTCCTGTCTACAGTTTAATGAGTTCCCTGCTTCTTGACTCTACCCCAACCAGTTGATTGACATATTTCACAAAATTACTCAACATACTGTCATCTTGATACATACTCTAACTCTGTCATACCCTGCTTTAAAACCTTGAGCATCTGCCTGTTGCTCATAGAAGATTTCTGTGCTTGACATTCAAGGTCATTGACAGCCTGGCTCCAATACACTTTCCCAGGCCAATTTCATACTTCTATTATACTCTTAAGTTTCAACCAAATTAGACTGCTAATGATTTCCGCAGTCCATCCTGCCACCTCCCGCCTTCATGCATCTGCACAGACACGGGGGAGATGACTCTTTTCACATCCTTGAGAGCTGAATCCCTGCTTTTCCTTCAAGGTCCAGCTCAGATGCCACCTATTCATGAGGTCATCTTTGCTTCTCTCGGCTAAAAGTAATCTTTCCCTCAAACCTAGGCCACTCTCTAGATTGCCGCTTTCCTTCTATCGCGCTTTAATGTTTTAATGCTTCTTTGATGATCGTGTAGATCCTCCGGTCCACAGCATGCTTCTTGAGGACAGTGACTGCCTTTTCTTCATCTTTGTACCTTCAGCACAGAGCACAATGCCTTTCAGGTAGTTGGCACATAATAAACATTTGCTGGATTGAGAGGCACCAATGTATTCATGAATGTAGATTGATTGAAATATTTGAGTTATGTTATGGATCATTGTAAAGAGATCATGACTATTTAAAACTTGCTAGAAAATAGCTGTGTTATCCAGATTCACTAAGAGAACAGTACAGGGCACTGGAGTCCTGGAGCCTAAAATTACCCATCTTCTTATGATGACTCAGTATAGTGGAAAGGGCACTGGACTTGGAAGACACTCACCAGATTTATGACCTTGGGCAAATTAGTTAAGCCTCGGTTTCCTCTTCTGTGGAAAGAGAATAATAACATTTGCACCACGTCCCTCAAAGAGTTGTTAGGAAAGTTAAAATGAGGTGATGGCTATGAAAGTGCTTTGTTGAACTAAAAAGCGCCGTGTAAATGTCAGCTGTTGTCATTGTTCGACTGATAGCTGTTTATCCTTCTCTCACTAAACTGAATATGAATACACCTTAAACGAGCTATCTGTCCTGTTAAGGCACTGAAACTGAAAACCATCGTGAGAGGGGATGCTCCAACTAGCTTGGCAACTTCAGGTCTCTGTAAAAAAGAGGTGAGTTGATAATATTTTCATGCTCATCTGCAGATGTACATTGTGCACATTGAAATTATTCAGGGAAATGAAATTTCTGCTGGGGTGGAAGACAAAGATGTCCCTGACACATGATTAGAAACAGTTCAGAAATCATACTGTCTAGAGGTCAAATGAACCATCAGAGGCAATTCAAACTGTCTGTTTCAACCTTTAGCTGCTAGTCTCCTATATGCTTTTCTCATATGTCCCAGTTAGTCTTCCTGTGACCTTCCTAGACAGAGTTTATCAGAGCACTCTGTCTGGACTTCTGAAAACTTAGCACACCCTGCCTTGTGGCACAGTTATTTTTATTCATGTCTTATCCCCACCAGTAGACTGTAAATTCCTGGAAGGCTGGTATTGTTTTAGTCTTTCTATCCCTAGCACCTAATACCAGGATTTTCACAAAGGGAAAGCACTTAATAAATGTTTATTGGCATGACGCAAACACCCTTCTTAAGTCACTCCCCTCCTTAAGAACCTTCCCTGGCTTTCTTTTGCTTGTTGCATCCAGACTTCAGACTCTAATAAATACAGGAAATTCTTTCGGTTTGAGTTGCCTCTTATCTGCATGTGCCTTTGGATACTAAAGCATAACCAACCTCTCTCCTGGATTAGTGCTGAGAGAATTATGTTGTCAGTTCCTAGAGAGCCCTCATTTTGTGAGCTAGTCACATAAGCTGTCAATATTTGGACTTGGCCAAGGGAAGCTAAGTCTTAGCTTGTGTATTAAGGATACAACACGGTCTAAGGAGTAAAAATAAATGAGCTGAATTTTTGCCTCATGGCCTCATTGAAATCCTCCTCTACTGGTTGATAACAACTTAGCCATAAAAAAAACGAATTAAACTTTCATTAGAAGCAGGCACTGCCTTTACCGGAGAGCAGTTCTGTAGCTTCTTTCTTCTACCATCCAATCCCTATCTTCGTCAGAAGACCTATCCATAAAAGGCATCTTGCCAATCAGTGGGTTCTTCTTAAATGTTTGGCATTTGCCTCTGACTTTACATAGGAAAAATTGCTTTATTTTTATGAAAATACCTCCACCCTGCGGCCTAATGATAATATGCAGTAGGCCCTTGGTGGCCACTTCATTTTTATTGCTATAAAAGTATGCACACAAACACAAGTATCCCATAGTTTTTACACATCAGGAAATCATTCTCAGACATCAGTGGTTCAATGAAAGAAAGAACAAAGATACAGTATTACCTTTTGGTTGGGGTAATCAAGGTCATCTCAAGCTTACTCTGACCTTTGGGGTTTGGACACTTCAGAACCTAAAAGAAGTTAATTACCCCCCCAAAAATCATTAACATTGTCAAGTCCTCTGAACAACTATGATATAACTTGACCCATTCCTCTCATCATATATAAGACTAAAGGTAGGTATAGTGGCAACTTGAGAAATGGTGCTTTCTGAAATGAAATTGAGTGTCCAACTTAAGAACAATCTACACAGTTCAAATATTCTATTTGAAAGAATATAGGTATTTTCATGGGCCCTTTCTTATAAGCATTGCTAATTTTCTCTTTTAGATTTTGTAATGTTAAGTCGCTCAAGCAGCAGTTTTATTTAAATAGAATCAACCTCATGTGTGATGTATGATTTGATATTTTTGCTGAATCAGCAACACAGGAGGCAGACTTTTCTTTTTACACAAATAATAATAATAGCTAACATTTATATAGTGCCTTAAGATTTGCAAAGCACTATACATTCACTCTCTCATTTAATACAAAGCTGTGGGGTATCATTAAGTGAAAGCCAAACATCTTTTCATCTGCCCCTGAAAATGTACGTCAATCGATCCAACTTCAAGGGGAAAAAGAAACTATAACTTCATAGAGTCAATTTCTGTAACGTTTTGACTACCCCAGAAATTACAAAATGGGTTATATCAACAATATAGGAAAACATATTTCACTGTCACAGAAACATGTTAACAGATTTCTTCTGATGAATTAATTGAAAGGAGAGTTTGCTCCTCAAGAAAATTAATAAATTCCTAATCCTTTTTAAACCTTGAAGTGTTCAATAAGGGCATCTGTGTTACTGTTTCAGCCATGGTACTGAACATTTCCATTGACAAGCCGTGGTTTGATTTTTCGGGTGGACTTACTATTCAATGCTTGTATTGTCTCGTAGCCTTGGGAGTCCCAGTGTTTCTGCAGTAATTTTCCTCATGAAGCTGTATGCGCAGATTCCTGGGGCCAGGCCTTGCTGGTCTCTACAGATGCTGGCGTCTTGCTAGTAGATGGTTAGTGAGTAGTTGCTCCTATAAATGTCTATATTTGTGTAACAGAATTTCTGAAAATGATGAATGTGATTCATTTTAGGCTATTAAACTACTCTGTGCCATAGTGAGGTTAGCATAGAATTAAATGCAAATAGTAGAAAGAACCCTGGCCCTGAAGTCAGAGGGTAAAGTTCAAGTCTCTACTCTGTCTCTCACTGTGTGATCTTGAGCAAATCATTTAACCAGTGGTCAGGAGACCCAAATTTGAATTTTGGCTCTGCTTTTTGCTACCTGTGTGACCTTAGGTAAATCATTCAACCTCTCTGGGCCTCAATTTCCTTACCTGTAAAATTAAATTGACTGAATGATTCTGGATTTAACTTTCAGGTCTAACTTGTTATGAAATTCTATAAATTCTCATTTTCTTATTTAAAATTGTTTTATTTTGGGAGTAATATGAGGAAATCACAGCTGAAATGGTTAAAAAAACCACCAGCTAATGCATATGTCACCTTTATGTCAGAGGCCCTCACAACATGAAAGATCCAGATACACTTCAGTAAGATTTCTGACTTCTCTCATTACCTCCCACTCTTTATTCTCCACCACTCCCTGCATTGGAAACCTAGAAAAATCAGTAACTTCCCCTCAGTAGCATAGAGTTCACAATATCAAAGAAAAAGGAACATTTTATCAGTCACCAAAGTGATTTACCTAAAGCTCCAGTCCTAATCATGTCACTCACACCCCCCCCAACACACCCCACCATATTCAATGAACTGTAGTAGTTCCCTGTCACCTCTAGGATTAAATAAAAAATTCTTTGTTTGGCGTTCAAAGCCCTTCATAGCCTAGCCCAGCTCCAACCCAGTGTTTCCAGTCTTCTCATACGTCCCCAGGTACCATTAGATCCAGTGACATTGGCCTCCTTGCTATTCCTAGCACAAGGCACTCCTTCTCTCATTTGCACTCCCAACATTTTCCCAAGCTGTCTCCCAAGCCTGGAATGCCCTCCCTCCTCATCTCGGCCTCATAGCTACCCTGGCTTCCCTCAAGTCCTAGCTAAAACTCCACCTTCTGCAGGACTTTCCCTGATCCTTCTCAATTCTAGTGCCTCCTCGAGGGCAGGGACTATTTTTGGCCTTTCCTTGTATGTCCAGTGCTTAGCAAGGTGCCTGGCACATAGTAGACATTTAACAGTTGCTTATTTATTGACTCAGAAATTTTTGGAAAACAGATCAAAACTTCCTGATGAGCAACCCTTCCTCAAAAATCTGTGTAAACCCCCAGTCACGGTCTGGAATAGACAGACAGACATGTTCCTTTCCCTTAGCCTGGTGAGCGTAACTCTCTGGTAGTTCCTGAGTTCTACCAGCAGGGGTCACCAGGCACTGTCATTGCTATGACTCCTGTGGTATTGTGAGCTAGCATTGTAAACCTTCTTTCCCTTTCCCTCCGTCCATTGTCTTTTAACCTGGATGTCTTCACCAGCAGTGGGAGACCTTGGCCCTTTTAAGCTAAGATTTTTTCAGGTTCTGACTTTGAGTAAGGCAATGCCCATTCAGTGAATAGGCCCCATTAAGAAATGAGTCAAAGGATGGCCCCTTTAATTAAAAAAAAAAATCAAACTGGGAGAGGAAGACCCTCAGGGATGCTGGCCAAAAGAGAAACAGTTACTATTTACATTTACTCTCAGACTAGAGGGCCCAAAAAATAACCATTAAATAGTGCTCGGGCAGGGACCTACTGTTGTCTAATCAATGATATCCAGAGTGAATTGGATTTGAAGCTTGGTCTTTGAGAAAGAAATCTAGCCAGCGAACCCCAAGTTAACGAGGTAGCTTTCGACCAGATGGCTCTGGAGGAGAAAGTGAGGCTGGTGACCTTGCACAGCCCTCCCTCACTCAAATCAAAGTCAATTACAAGTCATGTCATCATCTCCCTGATGTCATGGTCCTCTTTGAGAAAGGACAAACTACATCTTTGCCAGCACAGAAGAGAAAATCTCCAGTTGTTTTTGTTTGGCAGAAGACTGGAGTTACTGCTCTTAGCAAGAAGGGTCAAACACAGAGCCAACAGAACTAAATTAAAATGTAATTGAGAAATATTTAAGAGAATAAATAAAATACAGTAGAATTTAGATAATAGTTATATGTGGTTTTCTATATCCTTCTACAGCCTCAGAGATCCTTATGCTCTGTATAGTGGCCCCTATTTCTCTTTGAGTTTGGTATCACCGCTCGAAGGGAATCTCTATCATTCTTGTCCACTTATTGAAACCATTCCCCTTCATCACTGTTCCTGCCTGCACCTGGCCACACTGGTTGTCGTTCATTCTCAAAGAGGACCAAGATGATGTCACTATGCTAGAGTCAAGTTTCAGCGTGTCCACTGTGGCCGATCAGACCAAATAGGAGGTCAGAATGTTCTACAACAGGTGTGGCACAAATAGTCCATATGAAAATTTGGTGTGGATTCTCTAAATTTGCTCATCTTGCATTTCTTTTGAGCGATTTCAATTCTGCTTCTCTCATAGAGCACAACACCTATTCTGATATGGGCACACCATACTGAGCAGTCCTGTGCCAGTCACATCTGGCCACACTACATCTTGCCCAAAGAGCAAATTTCCCATCATCCTCCAGCTTCCAGGGGGAGCTCTAATTCTAGGTTTAGGCAGTACACTTATTTATGAACTTCTTTACTTATGATCTTCTAAAATAACTGAATGGAATTGCTTAAATCTAAGGTATCAGTCAACAGCCCATGTTAGTTGCCAGCTGGGCATGGTATGGGAACCATACTTCTTCCAATCCTCAATTTTCCATGCCCTCTACTCCTACCATCCCCACAGACACCAGATATTTTGAAAGGGGGAACTGTGGGAAAGAACAAAGAACCAACTATATATTCAAATATCTGATTACTCAGAAAATGGAATATTTTTAGTGAGGTATCAGAAAAGAGGATAATGAACATAAAAGTCAAGAAGTATATATTAAGCACTTACTGTGTGCTTTGCTAAATACAAGCAAAAATGCCCTCAAAGAGCTTATATCCTATTAGGGGAAGAAAGCCCATAAAAGGCAGCCAAAAAGAGAAGGAGGTAGCCACATGGGGTGGAGGGGACATGATGGTGAAGTCTGGAAAGTCTAAATCACAGTTGAGAAAGAAATGAAGGTTAGCCAGTTTAGGCCCACGCACACAAACACTAAATGGAGACATCAGGAGGAACTCACTAAAGGCAGAAGGGGCCCTAGATGTTCTAGATTTTAGAGGTATAATGTATAGTTAGAAAGTGTAGGAATGCCTGCTTGAGTTCTAGGCTTACCTGAGATACGTACTATATAACTATCCCTGGGCAAGTTATTTAACTTCTTGATAACCCCCAGACAACCCTTTAAGACCATAAATTGAGCTATTAAGCTGCTTTCAAGAGAGAATTTCCTCACTGAGAGTGAGGAATCACCTACACCAATCAAATCACAAGTCCACACAAACCAAAAGAAATCTGCCGGTAGAGCTCTTGAGTGATCACATGGCTAGCTTCAGAGATTTTAGCTGAAACCAACAGATACATTAAATCATTGTCTCAGGGACTGCCTTGCCTTCCTTTAAATTTTTAACTTTAATTTAAACTTTCCATATCCTGACTAATGTTATGTTTCTGAAAGAAGGATCTTACTCCCATGTATGATAGGAAGGTATACCATTGCCTCATACAGTGCAGTGCAGGCACTTTGTTAGCTTCTACCCTGTTTTCAATCCAGTGCCATTCCCGACAAAGCTGCAGAGAGATTGGCACCAAGAGCATGAGTTCACCTCTTCCTGTACATGATATAAGACAAACTGTCTGCTTAGGCATAACCTGGTGGCAAAGTATAATCTGCCATCTTGAGGATCATGCCTGTCAACTACAATGATATATCCCCAACCAATAGTTGATGAGCAAAAGCAATACTTTTAGAGAGAGGGACTATTTGACAATAGGTCTGTGCCAGAAGACAAAATTTGATTGATATTTTCTTCTGAAAAAATGTTAAATCTTAAAAATGATTTTTTTCCAGAGTCAACAGTTTTATTTATATTATCCTCAAACTTAAAATCCTGAAGAAGGGTATACCCCTTAAAAATCTAGTTTTGGAGTAGGTTAGCTCTTGTTTCTAAAATATGGCCAACATTTAAGTGGGAGTATTTGATAATGGTGATGATCTCCTATATCTTGCAAAATTTACAAAGTATTATCAACAGCCTTGTGATATAGGTAGTGCAAAGATTGCTATTTCTATTTAACAGATGAAGAAACTGATACCCAGAGAAGTGAAGTGTCTTCAAGGGTCACACAACAAATAAATGTAGGAGCCAGTGTATGAACTCAAGTTTCATCGTTCTAAGTGTGATATTCGTTCCATAATACCGCACTGCCATTTGCTATTGAGGCCATGTATTCAAAAATTATAGTTAATGATGACTTCAAAATGTGCAATTAGGCCACATACATGCAATTAATGATCTACTTTAACTTCAGTAGAAACTTCCTAAAACATTGTGGTCAGGGGACAGTGACAACACCCACAGTCTAGGTTTTCTGTGTTATAATAGGCTATTAATAATGTACATTATCATGTATGTGAGGACTGTGATTTATAATACATGAAAGTGCCTTATAGGAGGACTAATGGTAGTTCTATCCTTATTTATAATAGGTTAAATTTTAGTATCTATTTCAGTTGCATATCTATTTCCAAATGCTAAATTCCTGAGAATTTATGAATTTTCATTTCATTAATTTTAGAAAATACAAAGTAACCACAGTATTTTAATCCTGATTAGTTAAGGAGAAAATAATAAACATCCCTGTATTTCTTTTTTTGTTCATATTAATAGAATCATAGAATTTGGGAATGGGAGACTATCAAGATCATATAGTCTAACTTCTTCATTTTGCTGATGAGGAAACTGAGGCCCAAGGAGATTAAACAATCTGTCCAAGGTCATAGCCAGTAAGTGGCAGAGCTAGGAGTAGAACCCCACCCTCTGAGGCTCCAACGAGACAAAACACTGTCTGGTATCATAACTAGTGAAGAACAGAGCTGCCTCTAGATCTCTGTTCTTCTTATTTCAAGCCACAGTACTATGCCTGCTACACCCTGTATGTAAACTATTAAATCAACTGAAGCCTCATTGGTGATTGTAAACATCCCCTAAAACAAACTTGAAAATAACCATCATTTCAGGACAAGTAATTTATGTTAAGCTAGTGGCCAAAATGCTCATTTCATTTATGATATTACTCTACTTTCCTGAAGAAAAGTAATGGTAAATTGTACCTGGTTTCCTTCACATTAAATATTTATACATGTATTTGAATTGCTTCTAAGTTTTAGCCTATATACAGTTCAATCAAAGAAAACCTCTAATAGTTCTCTTCTGATCAGATATAAAAATTAAATTTGTCTTTCATTCCCACCCTCACACACCCATAAACATCATTTAATGCTTCTTATGTCTTTCTTATGTAACTAGAGTTAGAGACTTATGTCTTACAAGTCTAAGAATTATCTTGACTTGCCAATAAAAAATTACTTTCTTCCAAATTAGAGGGCATTGCTCAATAGGAATTGTCTAAATGCATAGACCAAAGCATAAATATAGGCATTCTTACTCTCTTCACATGCCTGCTACAAAATCATGCTTTTCTGTTTTCTCATATCCAGTAGCAACAAAGCAGGAGGAATCTCAATGGTGCGCTTTTAGCTTGTAGTGTCTTATAATTCCTTCCTCATTTTTTGCTTGTCTTTATCATACAAATTGTTTCAGCCCATGAATCTACCGATGTTATTTTGAGCAAGTTCCATGTTTCACTGTCCTATTTACACCAGTTTCATTAACAGATTTACACACTTGATACATTTGCCACAAAGCCATTTTTGCCCAAGATCATTTGGTAGTTCATGAGTAGCAAAAACTACTTTCAGGGAAGTCTGAAATCTGATTATGACACAACCATTCCTACTTTTTCTTATTTAATAGAAAAATGTATTCTAAAATGTAAGTATTCATGAAATAGATTGCTGAAAGATATTATCCTACATGACCAGAGTAGCCTGGTTCATTTTTCCCGTAAACTTAATTTTTTCAACCATTTCCATATACAGCTTTTAGCCACATGAAAAAAAAAAAGATTTTCGGCATAGAATACATCCTTGCTATACATGCAGGCTTTTTGTAACACTAAAATGTTATTTAATGATCTTTATAAATTGTTATATAACATTTCTTTAGATGCCTTTTTTCTCATTCACCCCATGATTATGCAAAAGATAGAAACACAATGCCTTTTCCCCTAAAATCCTCCTCCAAGTAATGATATAATTGTTCAGCCGCCAGTTAATGGAAGACATTAACTGAACTCCAGTAACACATTGCTCCAGTGAGAGAGGAAATGAACTGTAGAATCCTGAGATGACACTTTTCTTTCAGAAAAGATGCTCCAGAGGAGGTGTCTCAAGTGATCTCTGAGAAATTCCTTGTCTTGTGAGAGGTTAAGGCAGACAGCAGAGGGGAGTGACTAGCAGAAGAAGAGACGCTAGTGGACTACAATCAGTTTCATAATATTTCACCTAATAATTATAACTGAGGAAAGTCCAGAGACTAATCAGAACTAAGAAGGCTACTAGCCTGGCTGACACCAGATCTCAATAAGACTGCTATAAATGTTCTAAAATTATATGGCAATGGAAGGTGAAGGTATTTTTCATGATTCTGACAGCTTCATCTCTGTCCCTCTCTCAGAAATATTCCTAACTTTTCCAAATAGGAATAAACAGCAGTCTTTTAATGAAAATTTTGAATGCAGTAGGGAAAGAGAGTGAGAGAGAAAAGGAAGGAAGGAAGGAAGGAAGAGAGAGAAAGAAAAGGAAGCTTCAAAGGAAGGAAAGGAGAGAGGAAGGAAATAGAAAAAATAATAAGGAAAAGTGAAAATATAATGGCAAAAAAGTAACTTTCTATGTGGAATGTTTATAGCATTCTAGATTTTTTTCTATTCTAGATTCTAGATTTTCTGTTCTAGATCTCATTTAAAGTTAGGACAAATTTTCTTCCTTATGAAATTGGTTTAATAATCCTTCCTCTCCTCTGTGCAGTGGTGGAGGACACACATAATTAATAGATACTTAGAACAGCAGCAAATACTCTAAAGGAAATGTTGATTGAAGTAAGTGTAGGCAAAGAATCATATAATCTCAGAGTTGGAAGGGAATTCAGAGATTATTCAGGCACACCTGCGCCTGAGCAGAAATCCCCTCTGCAAAATCCCTGATAGGTCATCATCTAATCTGAGCTTCTCCCCAAACAGCACATTCTACTTGGGAATATCGCAAAATGTTTTCTTCAAGGCTTCTTAAATTTTTTTTCCACTCGTGACCCTTTCAGCACTTCTTAACTGTAGGTTGCAACCCATATGGAGTCATGACCCGCAGTTTAAGAATACTATCCTAAAGTCTGCCTCTCCCTAGTTCCCATTTCTGCCCTATAGGGCCAAGCAAAACAAATCTGCTGTCTCTGTGACACAACAGTCCTTCAAATATTTAAAGACAGCTGTCATGTACCCCAAAATCTATTCATCCTGGTTACCCTTTTTTGAACCTACTGCACCTTGTCAATATTCTTCCTAAAATATAGCATTTAAAATTAATTGTAGTATTCCAAATGTGATTTACTAGGGCCCTTCTGGATATGATGGTTTTATTAATGCAGTCTAGATCACATTAGAGGCAGAGCTGACCTTAAAGTCAGGGAGACCTGATTCAAATCCTGCCTTTTGACAACATACCATCTAAAAGCGAGACAAGTAAAACACCTTGGAATGTGACTCAGGGCAATCTCTCAACCTCTCAGTGTTCCAAGCCACTCTCTAAGATTACCGTTTTCAGCACTGGTAGAAGGTAGGGCTCATTCAGAGAT
Organism: Phalanger gymnotis; assembly: GCA_028646595.1. Classification (NCBI taxonomy): domain Eukaryota; kingdom Metazoa; phylum Chordata; class Mammalia; order Diprotodontia; family Phalangeridae; genus Phalanger; species Phalanger gymnotis. The sequence continues at coordinate 96,995,846 of CM053625.1, forward strand.
CCCCATCAACAATCACAAGTCTCAACCAAAAGAAAAAAACATTAGTTTTGAGGGTTCCCATGTCATACTCTTGATTTATATTGAGCTTACAGATCACGAAAACCTCTAGCTCTTTTTTCAGAAACTTCTCTCTATACATATTTCCCCATATTGAACTAATGATTTTTAAAAATACAAGTAAATGACTTTTCAATTAGATTCAGCCCTTAAGGCAGCCATAATCTATATTCTTCCTAAACATTTTTATTAACTTGCCTTTTCTGTTACTTGCTCATTTTAATGAGTTATAATAAGTTTTTTTCTGCTCTTTATGTTTTTTTTTTGTTGGTTGGTTTTTTTTAAAAGAGTGTTTATTGTTCCTGGGTAGAGTGAAATATTTAGAATTCCCATGCAGAATAGTGGAGGTTCAAAGGTAGTATATTTTGGAATGGTGCATCTGTGTGAAATGTAAGAAAAAACAATGTTTACCACATTGAGAGGGAGGCAATATGGTATCATAGAAAGAGTACTGGATTCAGAGCAGACTTGGGTATCCAGCCTATGTCTACCCCTTACTAATGTAGTACAGCCTGACACATTGTCTCTTTTTTGGTTAACCTTGTAAAAGTGCCTTCCTCTCCCCAGCCCTCAGTTTCCTCATACATTAAATGAGGAAGTTGGACTAGATGACCTCTATGGTCCTCCCAACTCTAACTCTATGATCCTAAGTCAAAATTCTTAGAAAGGAACCTTTTATTTTCAAGTACAGTTACAGCTCCACAAAATGTTGCCCTAACCAACCATTCACAATACTTACGGACAAAATACTCTAAGATTCTTTGGTTTTATTGATGTGGGTTCTCTCTCTTTAAATGAATCCTAGCACCTCCATGCATTAGCAAGCAGTTTTATAAGTTGCTGTGGCTAAAAGATTGCTTCTAATGATGACCAGTCTTCTAGTAATGAGCCTATCCACATTTGCCTAGGATTGTCTGTATATGATAATATATCACTTGGCTTATGCTTAAAATTTTTCCAATTTCATTGTGCCTAACAGAGTTTGCAGTCCATTGACATTACAAAGGTAATTTTGTGAACTTAAGGCTACCTGCATTCTATGATAAGACATTGGAGAGAGGGCTTTACAATAAAATGCTACCAAAACCTAACCAACTCCACTATAACGTCCAGCCTGACGCATGAGACTCAAACGGGACAGTTGGTGATCTGAGCTAGCATTTGAGCCCCTCATGGCATTAATTGCCATATAGAACTAACTGCCACCGCTATAACATTATTTCATCTAAACTCATGTTTTCACAGAATCAATTAATGATGTTACACAAAATCTTATTATGCTGTATTTTTTAAAAAAAAATTAAAAAAGGAAAATTCTAAATGACCGTCTTGCCTTGCTTTTTTTTTTTTTCATTTTCAGACCTTTGGTATAAGGAGGACCAGAATTAAATTCTTGATTTGGTAGACATTACTTTCTCTTTGATTAGCTTTGAGAAAACATTAATTGCCCACATCTAGGTGCCAGTGTAGCTCACTGTGCATTGATGGACCCCTCAGGGGAGGAAGCACCTACCTTCCATCCAAAAGAAGGAGAACAAAGCAATGGTCTTGCTGTACAGACCTGTGAAAGCTTTGGCAAGAGAAACTCATCTCCTTCCTTGACTAGAAAGACAAGTAACATTAAAATAAGCTGCAGACACAGTGTAGAGTATTTAACAAACCTAAGCCATGTTTATAGGATTGAATCAACTGTTTTCTTTTTCAGATGGCCAACCAGTAGTACCGGTATTTGACAAAACTCTGCAAGTGAAGCAGATACATGTACTTGAATCATTGGACCTACTAATTACCAGAGCAGACAAAGGTAGTATTCCTTATTAATCCTTTACTATAGAAGAAAATGGAACAGCTCTTTTTCTAAGTTTTAAATTCAAGCTAGTATCTGCTGTCTGGGAATAGCATTTAGTACAGAGAGTACTGACCTAAAACATCAGTTATTGGTGTAATTTATGCTTCTGTCCTTCCTTCCTATCTCCCTCTTTTCCTTCTTTCCCTTCCTTTTCTCCCTTCTCTTTCCTTTCTTTCCTTTCTTTCTCCCTTCCTTCCTTTTCTTCCTTTCTTCTTTCCTTCCATTTCTTGTTTCTTTCCTTTCTTCCTTCCTTATTTCCCTCATTCTCTCCTTCTCTTCTTTCCCTTCCTTCTTTCCCTCCCTTTCTCCCTCCTTCCTTTCCTTCCTTCCCTCCTTCCCTTCCTTACTTCTTCCCTCTTTCCCTTCTTTCTTTTCATTCCTTCTTTTCCTCTCTCCATATCTTCCTTCCTTCTTTCCCTTACTGTCTTCCTTCTGTCCTTCCTTCCTTCCTCTCTCCCTTCCTTCCACAAGCCCCGGTGTTCTAGCTAAAGAAGTAGTACATATCGAAATGGCATATCTATGTGAAACCCAAAGGAAGAAATTAAATTTCACTACCTTTCAACCAGCATCTCACACTGTATACCAAGATAAGCTCAAAATTAGTACATGATTTAGACAATAAAAGATTGGGGAACATGGAAAAAATTACTTGACAGATGTGTGGATAAAAGAGGAGTTCATGATCAAATAAGAGAGATAGAAAAGATCACAGGAAGTAAAATGGATAATTTTGATTACACTAAATTAATGTCTTTGCATAAACAAAACCAATTCACCCAAAATTAGAAGGAAAGCAGGAAACTGGGAGGAAAATTTTACAGCAAGTCCTTTTGACAAAGGTCTCATTTCTCAAGTATATAGGTAACTGAACCAACTTTATAAAAATAAGGGCTATTCCCCAGTTGATAAAATGGTCAAAGAAATATGAACAGGCAGTTTTCAGATGAAGAAATAAAAGCTTTCTAAAATTTTCTAAATCACTATTGATTAGACAAATGCAAATTAAAACAATTCTGAGGTATCACCACATACCCATCAGATTGGCTAATATTACAGAAAAGGAAAATGATAAATGCTGGAGGCGATATAGAAAAATAGGGACAGTAATGCACTGTTGCTAGAGTTGTAAACTGGTCCAACCATTCTGGAGAACAATTAGGAACAGTTCCCAAAGTGGTATAAAACTGCACACATCTGAAAGATCAAGCAAAAGGAAAAGACTCATAAGTACAAAAATATTTATAGCAATGTTATTGTAATGGCAAAGAATATGAAAATGAGAGGATGCCCATTAACTTGGGAATGGCTGAACAAGTTGTGATTTATGAATGTGATGAAATACTATTGTGTTATAAGAAATGATGAAGAGGTTTCAGAAAAACCTGTGAATGAACTGATATAAAATGAAGTGAGTGGAACTAGGAGAACATCGTACACAGTGACAGCAATATTGCAGTGATGTTCAGCTGTGAAAGACTTAGCTGCTCTGAACAATATGGTGATCCAAGACAGTTCTAAAAGATTTGTGATGAAAAATGCTATCCACCTCAAAAGAGAGAACTGAAGAGCTCTGAGTACAGATTGAAGTAAATCTTCTTTTGCTTTATTTTTCTTGCTTTTTTTCTTTTGCAACATGGCTAATGTGGGAACATATTTCCTATGACTATATATATATATATATATCTTATAGGAAAGAAACATATATGTATATGTATATGAAATGTGTATCCACATTTCTTGCCTTCTCAATGGGTGGCGAAGGGGCAGGAGGAAGAGAGAGGATTCTGAACTGAAAATGAGAATTTTTAAATAGAATAAAAATAAATTTTGCCACCTTGGGAGGGAGGCAGTATGGTTCCATAGAAGGAGAACTAGATTCAGCATGAGGACTTGGGTATAAATCTAGTCTCTGACAATGAATCCTTCTTTCTTTCCTTTCTTCTTCAGGACCAGGTTTTGGGTCCAAGGGAAGTAAGGGAGATAGAGAAAGAGAAAGATATACTCCCTGCCATCAAGGAGCCTATAATTAAGTAAAAATAAGTAAGATCTATATAAGTAATTGCTATATTACCAATTAATCAAAAAACATTTATTAGATACCTACTATATGCAGGCATTATGCTATACAAAATAGCATGTGGTATATACCATAAGAATGGTATAGACCAAAAGATATTGATGTTCAGAGTAAATAAAGATCATTTCCGAATGAACAGCCAGAAAGTACTTGAATAGAGATTTAATCAATTCCTGTACCTTTTTCAGGAAGGCTGGTGATCGAGGAACCCTTCCTGAAAAGATATTGAACTTGATTAAGTCTTCTATTCAAAGATCCATGTGAGACTAAGGACTTCAAATTAGGAGACTGTCATGATAGCATTTCTTAGTAGTTTATAACACAACCAAGGCCTTAGTGCTATGTAAGGATGTCACTTTTACAAGCAAAGGTAAAAGAGGCAATGTGATGACTGGCAGAAAAAAGCATCCTTAGATGTAATAGGTACCAGATAGCACCTACAATCAGGATCACTGGGGCCCAGGGAGGGAAGAGAATTGGGGAGGAAGGGGGAACAAAAGTTAAGTCCTCCAGGGCTTGGAGCTAAGCAGAGAAAGCAACTACCAGTCAACACAAGCCCACAGCAAGGATTCTGGTGGGTAGACACAGACATAAAGAGACTGGGGAGATGGATCTTGACCCCTAAAGTCTCTTCCAGCCCTAGCTTTATTAATACCCCAGCTGTTAGTGCCCTTCCCACACCCAAAAATTACCTTGTATTTTTAGTATATATTTTTAGTATATATTCATTTATATACAAAATATGAGCTCCTCAAAGGCAGGGACTCGTTAATGTTTTTTTTTCTTTGAATCCCAGGCTCCTGACACATTGCCTGGCACATAATAGGTGTTTAATTGATTGACGATTGATCGATCATATGATCTTTAAGAGCCCCCAGCTCTAAAACCTATGATCCTGTAAAAAGAAAGCTGTTCCAACAGGAGGATACATCAGGAACAAAGGCATGGAGATAGGAAAGGGTGAAACATGTATAGGGACTCCTGAGTAGTTCATCCTTCCTAAGATATATGTGTAGAGTAATAATGGGAGATGTGGCTGGAAAGGTAAGTTGGGGCCAGATCATAGAAGGCCAGGAATGCCCGTTTAAAAATTCTAAATTGAATTGATTCAGCAGTGGAAAGCTGCTTAAGTTTTACATATATATAGATCACAGAGAGCCATGAATGCCAGTTTAAAAAGTCCTCTGTGACTTTCAGGGTATAGAACGATATATATATACACACATACATATTTACATATATATAAAATTATGTTTTATTCTCTCTCCAGTTTCACCCACATATACACACTTTAAAAAGAAAAAGAAAACCCTTATAAAAATATGTATAGACATGCAAAACAAATTTCCATATTGGCCATATCCAAAAAACACGTATCATTCTGTACCCCGAGTCCATCATTTCTCTGTCAAGAGATGAGTAGCATTTTCCATCATCAGTTCCTTAAAATCATGCTTCATTTACTCCAATATGTTGTGTGCCTTGTTATCCTACTGATCAATTTCCCTACTTTTTAACCAACACCAAATCATTTTGATGATTGCTTTTTTCTAGTAGATAGTTTGAAATCTGCTACTGCTAGTCCCCCTTCCTTCTCTTTTATTTTTCAGCATTTCATTTGAGATTCTTTGCCTTTTATTTCTCCAAATTCTTATGTTGTGAGGATCAAAGAAATTAATGTATACAAAATGCTTTTCAAATCTTAAAGGGCTTGTTAAATGTTTCATTTTTAATTAGCGTTATTGGCCTGTGAGCTCAAATTTGGTTCTTAGGAAGATAATAACTATAGCACCTGGCTCATATGACTTCTGTAAAGCTTAAATGAAATAGTGTATGTAAGTCACTTAGCAAACCTTGAAGCACTAAATGAATATCAGTTGTTATTTTTATTACTATTACACAAGGATGTAGTTCATCTGGACTAGATAACTTGAACAAGGACATTTAAATAAAGGCCTTTTTTATCTTAGCCATCAACTCCCTATCAGCCATATTTGCTCTGACCTTTCCAGTCCAAAGACTTGGTAAAGAAAACAGAAGGAAAATAAGAATTGAGCATTTGTGTTTTCTATCTGTATTTAGTTATCATCATCCCATTGTCCCAAAACAGCAATCCTCTTCCTTCTTTGATCCTCTTTCCTCAGCATAGCTAAAAGAAACATTTTTGTTTTCCTTATCTTTCCATGCCAACCTAAGATTATTTGAGTTTTATACTCATGACACCATCCTTATGTTGTGGTTTGGGGTGCTATAGCAATAAGGCAATAAAAACAACGTAGATGATAATTGTCAAAATGTCTGTGTAGTTCTGTATCGCAAAGTACATGAGACTCTCCACATAGAAGGCAGAAGAAGTAAACCATTTATTCAGACACCAGAGAACCATATCCCATAACCAAATGCTCAGCTCCCACAGCCAGTCAGTCCACTTCATCATAACAGCAAGGAACCCAAAACATTCCATACAGAATATCACAACATGGAGCCTTGCCATCCCAAAACCTCCCTGACTCCCTGCTGGGGTCTTCCCAAAACAAACTTACAGTACAGCTAAGTCAGCCTGTTTAGTTCTAACAATCATGAGAGCAGCCATTATCAGCCATTAAATAGCCATAACATTCTCTCTCTCTCTCTCTCTCTCTCTCTCTCTCTCTCTCTCTCTC
>CM053625.1:97002991-97069594 GCA_028646595.1 Phalanger gymnotis
AACAGGACAACCAGAATATATGCCATCTTGGAGTGGGGAGGGAGGGTAGAAATGGGGAGAAAATTTGTAATTCAAACTCCTGTGAAAATCAATGCTGAAAACTAAATATATTAAATAATAAGAAATTGATAGAAAAGATGATAGGTCCCTTCTCTACCACTCAGTGGTAAACCCCATTGCCTGCCACCTTGGATCATTCTCACAACATATCTACTCTGTTCTATTGGTCTTTACTATGACAGGCTCACTTCAACCCCAAACTACATCCAGTCACTTTCTATACCCTCAACAACAATGGACAGAAAAGGGAAGTAAATAGTTTAGAATATCCTAGACTGACAGAGGCAATGTGGCCCATAACCAGTACCTAGTGGACTGGTAAAGTTAGGAGTCCAGAAAAAGAACAGGAGAACATACAACATGTATGTCCTCCTACCCCATCCCACCTTTAGTTCCAAAAGGTATTAATAAGATCATAGGATTTAGAACTTGAAGTGAGATTAGTTCAGCCCTTTCTTTTTACGTATGAGGAAATGGAAACCCAGAGAGAAATGACTAGTCCAAATTAATACAATTAGTGAACTCTACAGGGAGGAATGATGTTTTGGCCCGTAGCATTGCCAACATAGTGGAGCAAACAGTAGTTTATGTTGACCATGCCAGCCCATGTAGCAGAATGATACAGAGACATGGATAGCATGCCACCTTCATAAAATAATATTATATTGGGCAATAAAGTCATATGAGACAAATCTATTTTGTCAACACCTATACTGCTTCTCTTTGAAATGTGTTCTCCATGACTCCATATTGCCTTCTTTGACTTTAGACAGACATCTGGTCCAAATGCCATTCTCATTCCTGTGCCCTTTTGGAGTTGGTATCCTAGTGAACTCAGGCTGAAACCACATGGGATCTGGGCTCCTTTTTTTTGGTCACATTATAGATCATGTCAATTTTCTTCTCCAAGAGTACCCTACCTTTAGTCCCTATTAACCTCCCTTAATCATGGGCACGCATAATTCTCCTGCCCTGTATGGTACAGGAATTTGATCATGGAATGGCCAAACTTATTCCCCTCCTGCCTCTGTGATTCAGCTGTCCTGCTTTGCCCATAGAATTAACAGTACTCTCTCTTCATACAATTGTTATAAGAAATAATGAAGAGGATGGTTTAAGTGAAACCTAGGAAGATTTGTATGAACTGATGCAGAATGAAGTAAGCAAAAGCAAGAGAACAATTTATACAATAACAACATTATTGTAAAGACCAAGAATTTTGAGAGATTTTAGAACTTGAATCAACACAATGACCATCCACAATTCCAGAGAACGTGAAATGAAACATGTTACCCCACTTCCTGATAGAGAGATGATAGACTCAGAGTATATACTGAGACATATTTTTTTACATGGCCCATGGGGGAATTTGTTTGCTTGATTATACATGTTTTTAACAGGGATTTAATCTTTCTCTTCTCAATTAAGAATAGGTGATAGAGAGGTGGGTGGGAGAAAAGGTGGATTTTCATTGACTGAAAAGAAAATTTAATTTAAAAAAAATACAAAAAAAAATTATCCCTTCTAAGGCCCATTCTTTTTCCATAGCTTTCCTCCCTTCCCCTAAGGGGCTTCAACACAAGCCTCTGCGTGTATCCCTAGGAAGACTAGCTAATTAGTGCTTGAGAATAGCTATTTTCTATTGGTAAGCCCCATCCAATCTACAATCTAGGTAAGATGAATCATCCCATATTTGTAAATTTCTTGGTTTTAGCTGAATTGTATAGATTATGAACTTTGCATTCTTTCCACTGATTTTTTTTTCCAGAGGCTAATATTAATTTTTTTAAAGCATTTGACTTGCATGACATGCAGCCACAAAATTTGCCCAGACAAGATGTCTCTCAGAATTATGCAAGAATCCAGGACAGGTACTACTAGAGAGATCTTTTATCAGTACTCTGTTAAATATTAACATTAAGCAAGATGTTCAAAAGAAATCTGTATATTCACCAAAGTCTTTTTTTTAACCAGTTCATGAAAAATTCTTCATAACATCGAAATAAAGCGATAATTTCATACTTATGGCAGTGGTTTCCACATGTTCCTATTTATAGATGACATTATAATATTATATCAAGCTCAGAAATGCTAATAACCTCCCCTGTGAAATCCACAGTTCAAAAGAGCTCTCTCTTACTATATATGCTGGAAAAACAAGGTGGATGAGAAACAGATATTACCAGACTACAACACATACTTGGGTGTGCCATCCATAGGATTAGAATATCAATATATTTATCTCGTACAAGCAATTAAAATGGATAATGAACTGGGCCCAGGTTGAGCAAAAGGTGATGAGCAGTTTGGATCACCTCTTTAATTATGATAAACTATTTATTACTCTGATCATTAATGCTAACATTCTAGTGAGCTATAGACCGTACATAATGAAGTAGCATGAGCTGTAAGAACCAAAACGAGACCTAACCCCAAAAGCAATGGAAAGACTCGTGGTGAGTGTTAGAAGGCTACACTATGTTTCAAACAACAGCTTCTGAAGTAGCATTGCAAATATCATGTAGGACTTAATACGTCTAGAAAAGGTTAGCCTGTCACATAAAGGAAATAAAGACAAAGGATGAATATTACAAATGGTACATCCGTACCTATGAAATATTAAAAGGCAGCTGGATGACATTGTAGAGCTTCTAGTGGGAATCAGGAAATCCTGAGTTTGAATCCTGCCTCAGATACATCCTAGCTGTGTGATCCTGGAGATGTCCATTAACCTCTTTTAGCCTCAGTTTCTACATCTGTAAAATGAACAACTCTGCCTCACAGAGTTTTTGTGAGGATTAAATAATATATGTAAAGTGCTCTTCAAACCTTAAAGCACTGTGTAAATGTTAGGTGCTGTTCTTATCAAAGAAGAAAGCAACCCACACATTTGGTAGTTCCTCTGTGGAGAGTTTATAGGAAAACTTGGGCAAGAACTGTCCAGACTAGGAATCCAAGAAGGTGGAGAAGGACTCAGACAAAAGGAGAAAGACTGAAAGAGCAGGGGCAGGAGAGATACTTGAGCTGAAGGAAGAGCTTGAAAAAGTTCCTAAAGACAAGGGAAAGGAAGCCAGAGATAACCAGCAGACTGCAATGAGGTAAGAAGTACTAACTCAGAAGACTTCTGTGAGTGGAAAAGGAGGCTGGAGAACATCACAGATTTGACATAGTCATATTGGAGTAGTAATGAGGACTTCAGTCATTGAGACAATTTGCTTGAGCTCACCCTTTATCCAAAGGATCAAGTCATTTTTGGACTTAGCTTAATGATAATTTCATCTTTCAAAAGGTGAAGGAACCAATGAAGGAAATTAGTATTCTGGACCCAAGTCTCACCAACAAAAAGTGTTGGGGGGGAGGAGGGGGACAATGAGAACTTTATAGAGAAGTGACCACTCCTTAGAATTTATAGTAAAAGAAAGTAAAGTCCATAGTGCTTGGAATTGGCAGTGTGATTGCTGAGCCACTATCAGAAATATTTCAGAAAAGGCAAAATTCTAGAAGATATCATTAAGGAGATAATTTGTGAGCACTTAGAAAGGGAAGCGGTAGTCACTAAAATATAATAATAATGATGATGGTGATAGCATTGACATACTGCTCTAAGTTTTGCAAAGCACTTTAAAAATACTGTCTCATTTTTATCCTTACAAAAAAATTTGAGAGGTGGGTTCTGTTATTTTACAGATGAGGAACCTGGCTGAGAGAGGTCATGTGATTTGCCCAACATCATAAAGCTAGTATCTGAGGCTGGATTTCCTGACTCCAGGTGCAGCACTCTATCCACTGTACCACCTAGCTGCCTCTAAAAGCCAGCCTGGCTTCAATAAGACCAAGTCATGCCAGGCTAACCTAGTTTCTTTTTCATCAGAGTAACTAGGATAAAATTACATAATATTTGCTAAGCACTCAGCAGTGTCATAGTAGGTACTATCTAAATGTTAGCTATCATCATCATCATCATCATTGTTACTATTATTATTATTAAACTGGAGAGGGAACTTGATGCAACAGAGATCCAGGCTTGGGGTCAGGAGGTCTTGAGCTTTAAATTCTACTTAACCTATGACACTGGGGAAGTCAGTTAACCCTTCAGTGTTCCCAGCAGCTCTCTAAGGTTCTATGGTACAGAAAGAACAATTGCTCATCTGCCTTGGTAGCAAGAATCTCCTCACTGAAATCACAGGTCAAGACTAAAAAAAATACTAGTAGATTATAGAAATACTTTAGATTGTGGCAGAACGTTTGAGTCTGCCATGTTTTGCTTATGGCTAGATGTTAATAAAGTTAGGTGTACTTGGAACTGACTAAAATATTGTATTCCAAGGATTAGTCATTAATATGATGATGTCATTTTGAGAAAGATCTCTGTTGAACAACATGTTACCAGAATCTCTGCTTGGCCATGTGGATAAAGGACATAAATAACAGGCTTGTGAAATTTGCCGATGACATAAAGTTTAGGAGCATAGCTAACTTTTCGGGTGATAGAGTGTAGATTCAAACAGTCCAAAAGAATTTATGGCGTATCTACTATGTGCCAGACTCTGTGTTAAGCAAAAAGAGGCAAAAGACAATCAATTGCTGTCCTCGAGTTCACAATCTAATGAGAAAGACAACAAGTAAACAAATATGTACAAACAAGCTATATACAAGATCATTAGGAAGTAATTAAAAGAGAAAAGTCACTAGAATTAAGAGGTGTTGGGGAAGACTTCCTGTAGAAGATGGGATTTTAGTTGGGACTTAGAGAAAACCAGTAAGTTGAGATGAGGAAGGAGAGCATTCTAGTCCTGGGGGAGAGACAGAAAAAATGCCTGGAACTGAGAGATAGTATGTCTTGTTTATGGAGCAGCAAGGAGGCCAGAGTATTAAAGAAGACATAGTGGAGAGTAAAGTGTAAGAAAACTGGAAAGGTGAGGGGGTAGGGAGGCTAGGTTATGAAGGGCTTTGAATGCCAAACAGAAGATTCAGTTATATTATTTTGTTATTTTATCCTGGAGGTGATAGTGAACAACTGGAGTTTATTGAGAAGTAGAAGTGACATGGCAGGACCTGTTATAACAGTCTAGAAATATGGGTTTAATAGAATAAGATGAAATTTGATAGGAATAAGTGTAGAGTACTATACTTAACTTCAAGAAATCAACTTCACACATACAGAATGGAAGAGGTATGGCAAGACAGAATCACAGAATGTGAGAGTTGAAAAGTATCTCAATGGCCAATCTAGTCTAACCCATAAAAGAAAGAAATCTCCATTCAGCAACTAGAACATACCTAACAAATGGTCATCCAACTTCCAAAGAGGGGAAAGCCACTACCTCTTGAGGCAAGAGTTCCTGCAAAAAAGATCTGGTGATGTCAGTGGATTGTAATCTCAATATGAGGTCAACAGTGCTAAATGGCAGCCAAAATTGCTAATTGATATCCCAAGCAGTATTAAGAGAGGCATAGTTTCCAGAACAAGGAAACCAGTAGTTCCACTATATTCTGCCCTGGGAAATACCATGTGTGGAGTGACATATTCAGTTCTGGATACCACATTTTAAGACAAACATAGATAAGGTGGATGCATCCAGAAGAGGGCAACTAGCATGGTGAAAGCATTGGAGAATATATGCCTTACGAGGATCAGATGTTGTATGAGGATCAAATGAAGAACCTAGGGATGTTTAGCGTGGAGGAGAAAAGATCATGTGACATGATAATTGTCTTTAGATATCTGAAGGGTTGACATGTGGCTAGAGCTCTTTAAAGTTACAGTGAGATAGATTTATGTTTCATGTAATGAATAATATTTTAATAATTAAAACTATCAAAAAAGGGAATGGACTTTCTTGGGAAGTAGTAGATTCCCTCTTGTTGGGAATCTTCAAACAAAACCTGGATGGTCACTTGTTGAGATGTTAGAGAAGAACTTTTTGTTCAAGTCTGAATTGGACGAGATGGCCACTGAGGCCCCTTCCGACTCTTAGATTTTGTGATTCTGTATCACAGAACTATAGATCAGTACTGACTATATTGCTTTCACTGTATAAATATTCTCATATATGCTGGCCAAAAGAAGGTTTGCTTGAGTGTAATGACCATACTTTGCTACTTCCCACCTTTTTAACTCACCTGTGTTGGTTTTCTTAAGGACCAAGAGTCCTTATTTTCAAATGAATTTTGATGATAAATAATAAGGTGATTCTACAAATTATGGGATGATGAGTTTGACATTGTTTCTGATCAGAGTCTAAAGTGGATTATTAATTTGGATGATTTGTAGCTTAGAAGTCAAGTTAACAAGCATTTATTCAGCACCTGCTGTGTGGCAGGCACTGTTCTTAGGGCCACAGAGATCATTATGAGCCAACATAGGTTCGTTAAGAAGGCAAGGAAAAGTAACTCCATTTTCTATTTTGACAGGATTGCTGGGTTGATAGAGCAAGAAAATGCTATAAATATAATATGTCTAGATTTCAGCAAGCCATTTGAAGGATGTAGGGGAATGATAATATATTTCAGTGAATTGGTAGCTTGTTGAATAAGTGTAATGAAAGTGTTAATTAACAGACTAATGTCATTCTAGAAAGAAGGCTCCAATAGAATACTACAGAGCTCTTTCATTGGCCTTATTCTCTCCAACATTTTTGCCAGTGACTTACATAAAAATATAGATTATCTTGATAAAATTTATGAAAGTCAGGAAGCTAGAAGAAATAGACAATAGGGAGGGTGTCCCAAAAGTCTTAGTAAACTAAAAACTAGTAATAATAACAACTCATATTTCTATGACCTCCTCTATGTGTTAGGCACTATGTTAAGCACTTTACAAATATTAACTTATTTGATCTTCACAACGACTCTGTGAGATAGGGTACTACTATTTTACAGTTGAGAAAACTGAAGCAAGCAGAGGTTTATGTGACTTGCCCAGGGTCACAGAATTAGTAAGTATCTGAGGCCATTTTTGAACTCAGGGCTTCCCAACTCCAAGCCCAGTACTCTATCCACTGCACCACCTTGCTGCCTGCAGTAAGACTTTTGGGATGCCCTATATTGGATGGCAAAACAGAAGTATAAAAAGAACTCAATGGTTTGAAAGAATTAGCTAATCAAATAAGATAAAATTGATTAGGAATAGACATAGAACAGAAGTTCCAAAAATTAACTGCGTTAGTATTTGATGAGAGGCACTATGGTATAGTGGATAGAGAGCTGGCCTCAGAATCAGGAAGACCTGAGTTCAAATCCCATCTCTGACACGTACTGGCTGTATGACGCTAGCTGGGCAAATCACTTAACCCTTTCTTTTCCCAAGAAACTCTCTAGGATTATAAATTATAGAACAGCTGAAATCTGTATTGGTAGAAGGAATTTGCTTACGAAGAATTATGTATATCAATGAAATCACAGGTCCAGTAAGATATTTATGTATGTATGTATGTATGTATGTATGTAAATATATGTGTGTGTTTATACATGTGTAAAAAGGAAAAAAAAGAGAAGCCTAAAGGTTATGGTGCTCTATAATCTTAATATGATTCAGCAGTGTGATATAGCAGGCAAAAAAATTAATATTAAGATCCATGAATAGAAATCCTGTGTTTAAAAGTGGAAGCTGAACGTTCCTCTGTAATCTGTATACATATGGAATATTGTTTTCCTTCCAAAGCACAGCATTTTAAGGAAGGCTGTTGAAAAGAGAGCTACTAGCATGAATAGATGACTTTAAAACCATGTATTAATCAGTTGAAGAAACTAAGAGTGTTTGTCCTGGGGAGAAGGGAAAATTTGAGGCAGAGGGAGCAGAGATATGAGCAGTCTCTTCAGGTATTTGAAGCCCAATCACATAAGAATTCTATCTATTCTTCTTGGACCCAGTGGTGGAATTTACAGGGAGATTAGATTTCAGCCTCAGAGCCTTATGAAGATTCTCTTAATATTTCAGAACGTCCGTCTTTTCTCCTTTACTCACAGTAAATAACTAGTCCACCTCCTTTTCAAGTCATATATGTCCATAATGAAATTCATTAATTTGCTTTTCAGTCTGGATAGCCTCCACAATATCAAATAAAACAAAGAACAAAAAAGTGTAATGTCCTACTTTGCTCTCCACCCTCAAACTACTGAGCCAAGTAACTGATTCTGGATTTAGCTCTTATGGTAAGGAGGCACACAAGGGAGTTGTTCAGTGATAGTCCTACGGCCAAATCCACTCTGATCTTTGTACCTGAATTCCCCTATAACTGGGTCCCTTGCCTTGTACTTAAGTTCCCCAGGAATTGAGTTCCTACTTTTTCCCAAAATGCTCTCAGTGCCTAGGTTTCCTGCCTTCTACTCCACCCTCTCCAGTAGCTGTTTCCTGATACTGAATCCCAGTTGCTTCATGACTCCCAATACCAGTCCACTCACCACCATCCATACTTTACCACCTGCTTGGATAGATGCCCTGGTTTTAGACTCAGTTTGGACATTTGGTTTTTTAACATTTGTCTGCCATTTCCTTCCTGTCCCAGGACTGAGCTGTCAGTTTTGTGTCTACTTTCAGACATCCCTACATGCCCACTCCTAGAATTTTCAGATGATACGAAGATCCTGGCCTGGCTCCCATATTCAGAACTATAGCTTTCAGAGAGCCTGGACCCTTGGTCTCAAGCTTTCACATCACTGCTCAAGGCTAGTTGTGACCAAAGGATATCTTGTCACTTCTTCCTTTAACCCTCCCATGTAGCTGTTTCACTTCTGTTTCTCAGCAAATAAGTCAAAGCAACACAGTACAATGGAAAGCAGGCTAGATCTAGAATCAGAGAACCTGGGTTTAAATCTTGGCTCTGTCACTTACTATCCATATGGCTTTAAGAAAGTCACTAAAACTCTCTGGGCCTCAGTTTCCTCAACTGTAAAATGGGGCAAGAGTGTGTTAGACTATAAGACCTTAAAGTTTCCTTCCATCTCTAAATCTATGATCCCATCAAAATACTAGGGTTTGAATACCACATTAACCTAACTAAGCCTCCATATGTCTGACCAAGTTTTCCTGAATTTCTCTGATCTGATTCTTCCTTCTTCCTCAGAGAATCCCAGGCCCTGGTCCTAACCTTGTCTTCTGGAGCAACCTCATTCTATTCATTGGTTCTCAGCCTTTTGTAGTAGAGCCATGTGATAGTATTGTGTCTACCCTCCAGTTGTTAATATTCACAGTGTTAACATTCTTTCCAGGTAAATGACCCAAGAAGACTTAGCAACCTCATGATTTAAAGTAGCCAGTCTCCTTTTTTTCCTCCAATGAAACTAACCTGTATTAAAATGCACATATCACAATAAATAAGCAAAGGTTTGTTTCTCTCTACCTCCTAAAGGCATTTAATGAAAAAAATCCTGCCAACTTAAATAGCCTCTTGGGGCATCACTGTTTTCAGGCAGTAAGTTCCAAACTAAGGATACATCAGCTAGGGTAGTATAGCAATGTGTGTGTGGAGTATGGAGGTGTATGGAGGAAGAATTCTCTACAGTATAAGTCTATAAAGTACTATTACAACAGTGTAAAGTATAATGTGATGTAATTTTTCATTAGAAAATTAGAGTTTTTGCATTCAAATAGGCAGCATCTTTAAAGTAGTTACCCTGAAAAATCATATGCTTTCTCCAATGATAATGCCATTGCTCAAAACCTTTTTTTGAAATTTCTTCATTTTTAAGGAGAGATGGGTGTCATATAGAATTCTGGACTTGGAGTCAGGAAGACCCTGTTCAAATCCTAGACATTCACTCTCTGGATGACCCCAAGCAAGTCACTTAAAGTCTCTTGGCCTCCATTTCTAATCTGTAAAAGGAGGGATTTTTTTTTTCATTTTTGTCTTTGTGTCCTTAATGCCAACACAATTCGTGGCATATCAGAGGCACTTAATAAATGCTTGATAAAGGAATGAATGAACACAGTCTAAGCAATGTTTACCTGTGCTGAAGCTGGTCTCTTTTAGTGGTGCTTGCCAACCTATACTTTAGAGGATACCAGTGAATCAAATTCTCCTAGGTTTGAACAAAATAAGAAATTTTAGATTACTCTTTTATGTAGGCCATAGGCTCTCTTAAAATAAAACCTTAATTGACTGGAAAATCCTACATCCTGGCCTTTTCCTGCCATTTATGTCTTTTTATACCTTACAATACCCCTCACCTGCCCAGTGCTCTGTGCTCCAATGACACTGGCCTTCTGTCTGTTCCTTGCGCAAGACACCCCATCTCCTGGCTTCAGTTACTTTCCCTGGTTGTCTTCCATGCCTGGAAGGGTCCCTCACCCCATCATCTTCACCTCCCTGACTTTAGGTCTCAGCTAAAGTCCCACCTTTGGCAACAACAACAAAAAACTTTTCCCAGTCCTCCTTAATTTTAGTACCTTCTCTCTGAGATTTTCTCCAATTCGTCATGTTTATATCTTGTTTGTACATAGTTGTTTGCATGTTATCTCCCCCATTAGATTGTAATATCTTTGAGGGCAGGGAATTGTTTTTTGCTGTGTATCCCCAGCATTTAGCACAGTACCTGACAGATACACACTTGGCACTTAATAAATGTTTGTTGTTGTTGGTTGTTATACAACTTATCACACTTACAGAATACAAGGTTAATACATATACAAAGAATTTTTTTTCCTGACTGTTTCTAGAGCAGTTCAGAACCATCAACTTACCTGAGGATCATAAAGCTGTTCTGTAAATAGCAGACAATTGTTGAATTGTTCCTGAGGAAACAGGGTTAGTTGATCTTACCTAGAGATTAGGGTGTTATATAGAATATTAGATATTAGTATAGGGTATTTAATGAAAAGCTAAGCCAAAATGCAGGTACTATACTGGACTTCTAGTCTTCTTGCAATGTTAAAAAAAATAAACATTTTTGAAAGTTGTTTGTGCCTGGATTTTTTTAATCAACTATCAACAAAGAAGAAAATTATAGCCTAATTTTATATTTATAGAAGTGTCATATCTTGTGGTAATAACAAAGATGAGTTTATAAACTCAGAGTCAGCCCTTGCCCAAAATATTATAGAACAGATTTTCAAAATGATGAAATGGAAGTGGTATCTACTTTTCCACAATATATTTCTAGAAACTTAAATCTAAAGTGAGTCATCACAGTAAAGAACGAAAGGTATGATTTGCCAATGGTCAGGAAATGACTATATATTTGGCCACAGAAACAACATGATAATTAGGACTTATGTTCCTGATTTAAAAAAAAAATTAACATCATATAAATCATAGACATGATTTAGAGTGATTCAGGAATAAGAAACAAGAGAGTCCAAAGATTTGTAAAAGGAAGGAAAGAAGGAAGGAAGAAAAAGGAAAAAGAGAGAAGGGAGGAAGAGCTTTTATTAAAAGCTTACTATGCGCCAGGCACTGTACTAAGTGCTAGAAATACAGAAGCAAGAAAGCAAGACAGTCATTGCCCTTAAAAAACTTAGAATCTAATTTAAGAAGTTGTTGTTTAGTCAATTAGTCATGTTCGACTCTTCGTGGGGGTTTTTTTGGGCAAAGATATTGGAGTGGTTGCCATTTCCTTCTCCAGCTTTTTACAGATGAGGAAACTGAGGCAAGCAGGGTTAAGGAACTTGCTCAGGGTCACATGGTTAGCATGTGTCTGAAGCTGACTCTGTGCTCTAATATAGGAAGACTACACACAAAAAAGAAGCTAAAGTTGGAAGATGGGGAGGGAGTATAGAAGCACAATTTACTAATGGTCAGGAAATGTCATGGTATCCTGATTCCAGGTAAGATAAGATTAAAAACTCATTTATCAGACCTTAGAGTCCCAGGGGCAAAGTCCAAGTTCTAATATGATGAGGGACAGAGGGCATGGTTTGAAAATGGCCTCATATGCATGAATTATGAATAGATTATTTCTTTTAATTTAAGTGAGTTTTACAAATACCTTTTGTTTTTATATCACTATAATTTTGGGATATGCCCACCTCATCTCCACCCCATACCAGAATTCAACCTTCCCTTGTAACAAAGAGAAAGACCTAAGGAAAAAGAATCAGTACAGTAACAGAATCTCACAATGTATGCAACATTGTGCCCTGATTGCCTCTCGCCTTGCAACAAAAGGAGAGTGATATGTTTAACTTTCTGGGGCCATTTCTGGTTTTCCAATTACTCAAAGTTCAGCTTTCTTTTAGTGTTCTTTTAATTTACATTGCTGTAATCATGTATATTGTTCTCCCAGTTCTGCTCGTTTGAGTCTTTAGCAGTTCATACAAGTCTTCCCATCTTTCTCTGACTTCCTCACATTTCTCATTGTTTATTATGCAACAATTCATACTTTGTTCAAGAAGAGACAGAAGCTAAATAAGCATGGTGAGCAGCAAATAGCACAACACACACAAAGAAATTAATTATATTCTAATAAACAGGAAATGACTGATTACTAAGGAACCACTTCTGAAGCAAGTGTATAGTAAGACAATTGATTTTTTAGGGAAAATATCAAGATTGATATCAAGTTAGAAGAATAAAAATGAAACGATAAAGCATGTAATTGAACAACTCTAATTTGAATTTGAATGTTGATGCAAAGAAATGGAAATGAATAAGAAAACATGTTAATAGAGATCATCACAATTCCTAAGCAAGTTTAACCGCTAGAAATCAACAGCCATAATGAAGAGACCTATAGAGCCTAGAAAGTCTCAGCCAAAAGATACTTGATCTCCTAGCCAAGGTATAGCAAACCAAAAGCAACACTTACTTAGACTATAAACTTGCTTCTAATATGTTACAAGGGAAAATGGTGGAATATTATGAGATGCATCTTCTCATAAAACAGGTAAATCAGGGGAGGAAGAAACAAGTTTACAGAATGCTTTGCAAAAGGCAAATTTAAACTAAATCCTGTGAGCATTTAAGGTTGGCATTGGAAGAACAACTGAGGAATACTGGAAAAGATCTGTCGGAATTTCCGTAAGAACCTCTCTTCTCCACTAGTGTCTGTGGAGATGCCTCATAGTTTACAATGTGCAACAAGAGCAGGTAGAAATTGCAGTAAAGAAAATAGGAGGAGTTGCTGGACTAGACCATATAACAACCAGAAGTGGTCCATGCTGGGCATGACACAATTCTGAGAACCCTGGGATCTGTTCTCAAGATATCTAAAGGAAGAGAAAATACCAACTGCCTGGGGAAGATCACAGACTTTATTATAGCTGAAAGAAGTCAATCAAGAGAACATTAATAACTACCTTCTCACATGCCTATTCTTCCATCTCTATAAAATGTTTACATAGGTATTGAGAACATCCTTAATGTAAAGATGAGAGAGGAACAGGAAGGCTTTTGCAAATTATGTTTTTCAGCACAGCACATCTTTACAGTTACACAATTGACTGAAAAGTGAATAGTATAAAAGATCCTGTCGATCTTATTGTTTGTTGGTTATTTTAAAAAAAATTTGTTGTTGTTTTAATCAGTAAAGCAAAGTGCTGCCTTAACAGCTCTTCTCCAATGAGACCTCTAGGTGGCGCAATGGATAGAACACTGGGCCCAGAGTCAGGGAAGACTTGAGTTCAGATTTGACCTCAGACACTTAGTAACTGTGTGATGCTGGGTAAGTCACTTAACCTCTGCCTCAGTTTCCTCATAAACTTATTAAAAATAGCACCTGCCTCCCAGTGTTGTTAAAAGGATTCAGAGCTTAGTATAGTGCCTGACACAGAGTAATCCTTTAAAAATGCTTGTTACTTCCCTCCTATGCACTTGTCAAAATCATAGAAAGTTCTTTGAAAGATGAAACAACAGTTAACTTTGGCCCCCTGGTTATTAGTAAAGAAAAAAAATAAGCCATGGAGACAGGCACTCCAAAGGTATTTGCCACTGTCATGGAGGATGTCTAATCCAGAATCCAAATGGAAGAAACATTTCCTATAAGCAGTGATGTTCCTGTTAGCCAGTGATATTATGCTAATTGCATCAAGTTCCCAAACATTGTAGAAACTGCTATAATTACTCAAAAAAGTTTGACCTAACTGTCCACATGTTTTAAAAAAGGATGCAGAGTAGATAAAAAATGCCTCGTTAAAATAAGACACACAGAGGAATAATTTGTAGAGATGGTATATCAGAGCATGGGTGTGTGTGTGTGTGGGGGGAATACATACATACATATGTATATACATATTTACTGTGTTTTTAATATGTGTATGTGTGTACATGTACATGTGTATGTGTATATATGGCACTGGACACACACTCATATGTAACACTGGAAATGGATAATGAATTGGACCCAAAATTGAATAGGAAGAGTATATGCTTGGAAAATTGTGTAGTGCTTTTAATGACCATGAGCTTCTCTCTGAAACATAAGTATTCTTCCTATGGCAATGTATGGCTATAAGTCATGTTCTCCAAAAACTTTAAGTTGCCAGAAATGAACATAAAAGTAAGTATAAAAGATATCACCAAACAAATGAATGTCCAAAAAAGGAGGTGGGCTGGGAATGTAAGATGAGCAAGGGAAAACCCGTGAACAGCCTTGATGTCTCACTGGTATCCACACAAGGCCCCCAAGAAGAAGGCCCTCAGCCTGGTGAACAGATACCAAGTAGTGGACTTGGGGGAGGATATAGAAAAGAATCAGAGGCATCAATGATTGCAATCTGTACGACTGGAGAGAATACCCAAATCTTGAGCTTGTGAATTCATCAAAATGTGATTAACAGCAAGGAGAGGGGCTAAACCTATGATCTTATTGAAATAGAGAAGTCCCAGATCAAGAAACTTCATCTGCCAATCCTGGTCAGCACTTTCTCTGCAGCTTCTAGTCTTAGAGTTGCCTAGAGCATTTGGAAAAGTTAAGTAAGTAACCAAGGTCACACTAGTACTACCCAGGTCTTCCCTGCTCCAAAGCCAGCTCTCTGTCCACTATGCCACCCTGCCTCATATGTTTAATGATATATAATAAAAACACAAATTCAAATAGAAACCTCTGTAATAATTGAAAAGGATAAAATTATATTCCGAGGCATAGAAGTTTAGAGGTAGAGGGGATCATTAGAGATTTTTTAGTCTAATTGCCTTATTTTATCATAGTTAAAGAAACAAGCCCAGAGAGAGCAAAGTCAGTTGCCTCAAGGTCACATGCCATTTAGTGCCAAAACTGAAACCAGACGCCAGATATGCCTAGTGCTCTTCATATCACACCAAGGCCTTCTTTAGAAAAGCCCTCCAAGTTCAAGTACATCTGTACTTTGTACGGTGATTACAAAAGGGGCCCTAGTTCAGTACAAAAAAAAATAAATACAATTCTTCTGTACCAAAATTTGGCCTATCTAAAACTTACTATGCTAACTGACTTAAATAGTAGTAACAGGGCTTATCTTACACTTTGAAGGATTTTTGGGAAATGATTTCTATATAGCTCTTTCCAGAAGCTATGGGAAGAACTTTGAACTAATAACTTCTTTTTCTCTTGAAAAATGGGTAACAAGCTAATATGTTCGTTATCATCTTTTGATTTTCTTCAAAGAGCCATGAAGAGCATTACTAAGAACATATTAGTTCTGAGGTGTTAGCAAGAACGTCTTTGTCTTTACTCTCACATTCCATCAAAAAAAAACCCACCAGTAGGATCAAAGTATGCATACAAACTAAAGATCGGGTGGACTTATCAGTAATATACAAGTAATTGAAATACTTCAGATAGTGCTGATAAGCCAAAACACTCTGATTACCACGAAAAGAAGTCAGATAACCACTTGCTGGAGGGTGAGAGAATCCTTTGGCAGAAGGCCTTTGATGTAATCATTGGTATTATAGGAGGTCACAACTGTATACCCTTCATTCCACCTTTTGGGAAAAGAGACAAAGGATGCAAAAGCAAAATGTCAAAGGAACATTTTGAAGAAAGAAAACTTTGTGTGTATGTGTGTATGCATATATATGTATATATACACTATATATTTATATGTATAAATACGGGAATAACAACTTTTTCTTAACGACTCAGTGTCATCATGAACATCAGCTATAATACTATAGATACACATATGTTTCTGCATCAACAGGATGAATTTTTTCTGCCCACAGAAACTCAGAAAGACCATCTCCTAAGGTATAAAGGAGTTTTAATCTATGTTAATGAAAGAGGTACTATCTACAGTGAAGTCATGAGTCTTTGAAGGTTATTTGGGGGGGCATACAGGAGAAAGTACATAATGTAGTTTAGAATGTTTTCTACTTAAATCACTACAATTATTTTTAATTTGAGTGTTCAAAGAATTAACGTTCAGCAAATAAAGTCACATAAAATAATTCATTTCTAGATGATGCAAGAGAAATATGGCATTACTACATTGTACTTTTTTAAATAGAAACACAGCTGCTTCAAGCTGTGAAGAATATGTATTAAGATTATATCAGACAATTTTCAAAGTTTTTATAGAAAATGGAATTTTCCTGTTTAGTGATTGAAACACAACTGAACAAAATACAGCTGCTTTTGACCCAAGGCCACTGCATACAAGTTAGGGAACATATCAACTACTGCATACAGTAACTAGCTACACATGATGAGCAATGTTTCTTGCTTTGGAAGTCAAATGTTAGCAGTTCAGATCTTTATTTAAGAAAATATTTTTTCATTTCTTTAGTCAACCTCATAAAATAAAGATTTTTTAAAAAGAATCATAGGAAACCCACTGTATTACCCATTTCAAATTAAAGAATAAACAAGCCTCTTTGTGTTGTTGAGATGGAATGTGAGTCATTTGGCCATATGAATGTGGCACAGTCAAAAAGATATATGCTTGTTAATTGGAGCTAAAATTGAAGCTGTTAATAAACTTCTCATGTCCCCAATATTTCACCAATTCAAGAGATTTTTGATTTTGTTGGCATAGACATTCCCAATAATATCGATTGTAACCCCTCCATGCTCCTAGGCAGTCTTTCTCAAGATGCAATGACCAAAAAATTGCATTTCTTAGTGGCCAGCCCTCTGGTAAAGAGATGTCCCCAAGTACCATACCCAAAAGCCACACACCCCCTACTCAAAAAAATGAAAGCATATTCAAGTTTGATTAAGAAAAATTATAAAGTTCTACTTTTTAATGTACAATAATATGCTGATTTCCATCTTACCATAACAGAATTTTAAAAGCATAGGAGATAACATGAACACATTTAAACAGGATTCTTCTGCCTTTTTTCCAAGTGGGCACCTCTTCCTCATAAAAGAACTATAATGATATTTTCTATAGGGCACATTTCTTCTGGACTGTCTTCCTAAGTCTTTGGTTTCACCATTGCTTGTGTCAGCTTTATCTAGGGAATTTCAAGAAATGGGCTATGATGGGCCTGTTACAAAAGGTTGTAAAGTTTGCAATTTTATTTAATGCCACTGGTCAAAATGTTGCCTTTGTAAAAATAAGCATTTTTTTCTTCTGTTACAGATACCTGCAATTATAAAAAGGTGTGTCCTTTTAATGGTGGCTCTCCTTTGATCCAACCCTCAGCATCAGATTTCCACTTTAGTTGGAACCAGGTTCCTTATGCTGTTGGTAAGAAAAAAACTGCATCACAGTGAGCTCTTTGAAGTATTTCTAAATGTCTTAACATCATATACAAACTCACTTATTGGTTTAGTGATTATATGACTCCCCAAAAAGGATGAGAAGGGAAATCAGGAATTCTTTCAATGGAGCCTGTCCTAAAGGCCTTCTCATCTTTTAGTCCTCTCTTTCCTTTGGCTTTAGTTCTTCCTAGCTGCAATAGCATTTAGTGTCTACTTTTAAGGAATTTTCCTCACATGTTAATCATTCAAGCTATTTAACCCTGCTACTCTTTAAAACCAGGAGGTTGGACTAGAGGTCCTTTCAGCTCCAAAATTCTGTGATTTGATTCAATTCAGTAAGTATTTAAGTGCCTATTGTGTGCAGAACACTATTAAACACTGGAGGAAATACAGTTAGAAAATATAATATCTGCCTTCATGATATTTACAATCTAATGAGGATGTGACAAATATTATAGTATAGATTCATAAAGGTAAGAGTGGGGTGATGGGGGCTCAGAGATGGCTTCAGCAGAAGGAGCATTTGAATTGGGCTTTAAAGAGTGGATAGTAATTCAACAAGGAGAGGGAGAAGGCCATTCCAGTAAGAGAGAACAGCATTAGCAAAGGCACAGAGGCAGGAAAGCACAGGACATGTCTGGGGGACAGTGACTAGCCCGGTATGGCTCCAGGATAGAAGGGATAGATATTGTGGAGAACCTTAAACCTAAAGTACTAGACAAAGGAATTGGGTCTTCATCCTAAGTGACGTTGGATGTTTCCTCTCATCACTTTAGATCTAGGTTTTCCAGAATTTCTGAAATTAGAGTACTATGCCCATAGGTGATCCACAGCAAGGCTTATATTTCAGTTAAAGATCCATGTAAGAAAGAACTAAGAATTTTCTACTGAATTTTGTCCCACAAAAATAGAGCTCTATATTAAAACATCAGAACAAACTATTATGGACAAAGTTAAAACTGAAGAGGAAGGGACAAAGGTTAAAACTGGAAAGCAAGAGATGAATCCAACAGATGCTATAAAGCAGTACTGTCAAACTTAGATAGAAACAGGGGCCTTTAAACTGTATGTATGGATCCTTGTGAGTCACATATTGACTTACATTACTCCATAGTAACATTATCTATGTTCTATTGTATTTTTATTTATTTTGTTAAATATTTTTCAATTATATATCGAAGCACTCAGGAAGGTGCAGGTCTGCGTGCTGATACCTCTGCTATATAGGGAATTTGGCATGATTGGTGACAAATTGGATACAAGAGATGAAAGAGAAAAAGAAATTAAAGACAGCTATAAAGCTTCAAGCCTGAGTGAGAGAATGTTGTTGTTGGGATGGAAGGGGAGTTCATTTAAGAGGAAAGATAAGTTCTAGTACAGATGTGGTGAGTTTGAAGTAAAGGCAGAATATTCTAAAGCCTTTTGCAGAGTGAAGCCCAGGCAAGAGATGGCACCAAAGCTGGGCATCAGAGAAGTGATAGCTAAAGTCATAAAAATGAATACTCTCTCAAGGGAGGAAGAGAGAGAGAGAGATCATAAATAAAAGAAGAGACCAAGAGTAATTAGAGGATAGAAGCAATGGGAACAGAGGAGTGTTCAGAGGCATAGGGGGAGAACCAGGAGGAAATTTCAGGAAGGAGAAAATGGTCAACAGTGTTAAATGCTGTAAAATCATCTCGAAAAATGAGAACAGAGAAAAGGCTCAGAGTGTTTGGAAAGAGTAGAGTCAGAGGTGACCCTCAAGGAAGCCAGATTGCAGGTCATTGTGAATGAATGGTGAAGAAAAGGAGATCATGAATGGAAATCCATTCAGGCAACTAAAGGAGGGAGAAAAACAGAGGTAGGCCAGAGCGGCCAAGATGGCTAAGAGAAGGTGTGTTGAATATTTGAAGATAAGGAAGACCCGTGCATGTCTGACACAGAAGGTGCCACTGGCTTAGGAAGTTAACAGTCAAGGAAAAAGTGAAGGAGTCTTTGGAAAAGGATGGTGGTCTACGCATAGTGCTCAACTTTAGAGATAAAAGGGAGCAACTGGTAAATATCCAGAGGTCAAAGCCAGAAATCTAGGAGGTAACAGAGAAAGGTAACTGCAGTGGCAAATGTTACCTGGTCAGACTGAGAGCGAGAGTTCCAAGGTGGATGGAGGAGAAGGAAAGAGAACGGAGGGCATGTTTATATGAACAATCATTTGCTTCAGACAAAGAGTTAGCCCAGGGCAGCATCATTTTATTTTGGTCAAGTGCTAGGCACACACTCAGTACAACTCAGTTGTAGTGTTTCAGGGGGAGTCAGTAGAGAATAAGAAATTAAAGATGCTAGAGACAGTACTTAGGAGAACAAAGTCCCTCAGGAGTCAGGAAGGAATAAAATGAAGAGCACAGGTGGGAAGGCAAAAGAAATAGGATTCCTGTTCATTTTTCCCTTGAAGATGTTCAGTATCTATCCTATGGGCATTCATGTAGGCCATCTCCCATTTTTGAAATACATTCCCACCACATCCCCATCTGCTGAAATTCCTATCTTAATTCAAAGCCCATCTCAAGTATGTCCTCCTCCATGAAGTCCTGTCTGCTTTTCCCAGCTGAAACTCATTTTTCCCTCCTTACATTTTCCTAGACCCCTTTGTCTATATCTCCCCTTTATCCCTCTCACATTCTTCTTTGTGTCATACTTATCAATGTATGTCAAATTATAATCTAACTGTGTCCTTCTTTATCTCTATAGCCCCATAAGAAGCATAAGGCCTGACACATAGTTGAAATTTTGTAAATGTTTGTTGAATTGAATTTTAATTGTTCTACATATGATAAACAATTGTCTTACGCCACCTCCTAGACAACTGTATTCCTGGTGGATAAATAATCCTTATCTATGACAGAAATCACAGTAGAAACGATGTCACTCTTCATCATAGTAAACCAATGTATTTGTAACTCATGCCTATTACTACCTTGCAGTGTGTGCTTTTCCATACATTCTGGCCTTTACCACTGATTCCATCGAGATCCGCTTAGTGGTGAATGGAAACTTAGTCCATACAGCTGTTGTGCCTCAACTTCAGCTTGTGGCTTCAAGGGTAAGTAGAACTGGGGCCTCTGTCTAAAAGACTTTAATGCAACGATATGCTGTACGTAAATTACCAGACAAAAGGAGAGGAACTAAGTCACTTAGAATAAAATGTTTATCATTATACCCCTATAGTCAAGCTGGTATGTATATTAAAAGCAGAATTTAAAATCAACACATATATTAAAATTTAAGAAAAGAGGAAAAAGTTCAAATAATAAAGTGTGTTGGTTAGGTACTTAAAAAACAGGAGTCTGTGGCTGACCCCTATGCCCATAGTGGGTAGAGCACTGTATTAGATGTTCCAAGGGATACAAAAGAAATAGAAGAGACAGTCCCTAAATCCAGTTATATGTTGGCACTGAGATGTTTTGATAAAAACAAGCTATGGGATTCAAACCAGGCTGTCCTTGTGGGATAACTGCATTCGGAGATTTTTCATGGACCAGCGCTTGGTCTTACAACTTTGCATTTTAGAAACTTGATGATGTTAATCAGTTCACCCAGGGGTGATGAGATTTTAGGGAATCTCCTTATTCTGACCAAGCAATACTGGTTTGCAAACCATAATGCCAACTTATTAGCCAACAGTGGGAGCTATTTACCTGACTCGAGAATGGGTATCAATCGCCTTCACAGAATATGTCCAGTCTGTAATTTGATTTCCTGTATGAACCTACCCCAAGTACAGAATTAGAGCCAAAGGAATTAGGAGTTTTTAGAGCTATTTCCATTGAGTTTAAAGAATTGCCCTTCACCAGGCTATCTAAATAAGCAATGCTGCCAATGAAGAGCCAGAGCACTTACCTTCCTGAAGAATCGGGAAAATACTTTGATTTCTTACTCCCCTTTTTCAGTATTCTTTATCAGTCATTGTAAGTTTCTGTTCCCACAACAGTACATACAGTTCTGCTGTACATTCAAATGACCAAATTTTATATGGACATCCCTGATAAAATGTATAAATTATCCCTAATTTTATTAGCCACATTTATAAGCCATCATTAGGGTAGATTTTTTTCCTGTGACAGTTTTCACATATGATTGATACCATCTCTTTATATGAATATTTGTTAGCCCAAAAATAATGATTCTTCTTAACCTTGTCTCAAGATTCTAGACTCCCTCTGTGGAGCCTTCAACCCTCTATATAGTGGCTATGGCACACGCAAAAACAAACAAACCAACAAACCTAGAGGATAGAGGTAATTATGTGAAGGTGTCACACAGAAGTTCTAATGAGATACAGTCTAAAAAACTATTATCATGAGCTGTGGAAAAATAGCATGAAGACGTGATTTGAGTTTCCAGGGCTTAAACATACCCAGATAACAACAGTAATAATAGCTAGCGTTTATATAGCACTTTAGGTTTCACAAAGCTCTGTACACGTTATTTTGTTTCATCCTCACCACAAAATTATTACCTATGTTTTACAGATGAGAAAACAGAGCTTAGGAAATGTTAAGTGACTTTCCCAGGGTCACACAGCTAGTCAGTGTCTGAGGCAAAATTTGAATTTGGATCTTCTTGACTCCAAGCCCTGTGATTTATCAACTGTGCCACGCAGCTGTCCGACATGGATTAGTAGGGAAGAGGCTGGGTGACATTATTCTGGGTTGGAAAAAAAAAACTAACCAACACGAACTAAGGCCGGAAAAAGGAAACAAAAAGCCTATTGAAATCGTTCTCTGTAAGTCCTTCTTCCTCTAAAAAGCCTTCCTCGAACTTCTCCTCCACCCCCAGGGGAAGCTGCTCTTCACCACCTCGGATTTTCCATTGTGCCTGGATCTTTCCTTTGAATCTCTCACATTCTACAAATTATGCCATTTGTGTACAGTGCTAGGAGATTGTCAGCTCCTCTTTTTATCCCTGGTCCCCAGCATATAATCTTGCACATAGTAGGTTCTTAAGAAGTATGTGTTGAATTGACTTGACCATGGTGAGGGAACAAGCCTGGCTGGAACAGAGAGGGTAATGGGAGTGCCAAGAAAGATGGGGTTATGCAGATGTGGGAGAGGAATAAAGGAGACCCTCCCTGGAATGTGAGATAGCTCCATAAACCTGTGCTCTTTCTTTCCAGTCAGACATATACTTCAAAGCCGCAGCAGCAGTGAACGGCGCTTCCAGCAGCAGTTCTAAGGACGCCAGTGCCCACAATTCTCCTCAGACACCCACAGGCCGGGAGACTCCAGTGTTTCCTTCTTCCCTGGGGGAAGGTGAAGTCCTGTTTTTCCAATTATGCTAGCTTGTAACTATTTTACAAAAATGGATAGCCTTTTAAAAAATATGATACTTTCCTCGCTGCTGTAAGCTCCTCAGGGCACATCACTACAGATTAGAAATGGAAAAAGCCACAGTTCCAAGAATTCTGAACATGAAAGGGAAAGAGTTTTGGATTTGAAGTCAGGATATCTGGTTTCAAATCCCTGCCCTGCCACACTATTTGTTTGACCTTGGACAAATCATTTCACTGGTCTAGGCCTCATTTTCTTTATCTGAAATGAGGGATTTGGACAGAGTGTTCTCTATAAACACTTTCAGCTCTAATATCTTATTGTCCCTATTTTTGGAGGGGAGGAGATTTTACTGATATAGGATAAAGAAATTCTCTCCACTATTGTAGGTCAGTGACTGTTTTGCCTCTTATGGTCTTTTCCCCCCTCTTATGGTCTTAAAGAGTTATCTAGAGCACTGAGGTTAAATGACTTGCCCAAGGTCACACAGTCACCTTCTTGAGGGTAGGGACTGTCTTTTGTCTCTTTTTGCATCCCTAGAGCTTAGCACAGTGCCCAGTACAAATGTTTGCTGACTGACAGTGCTTGTGGCAAAACTTGAACCCAGATCTTCCTGACCCCAATGCAGGCTGTCTATTCACTACGCCCATTCTACCTTTCTCTATTGTCTTGTGATCCTAAAATGTAATAAGTAGCTGGGAAAGATGTTCTCCCTCCCCCTCCCCCACTCAGATCTACTGGGGATGTATCACTGCATGTAAAGAAACCATATTTCCCTGTCATTCATTGAATCCTTCCAGGATTAGGATATATTGAGTGAAATGGAACAGAACTTTCAGTAAGGGATAATAGGACCCTATCATTCCTGTCCTACTACTAGCCACAAAGTTTTTATTCCTATGAAATCAGGTTACAGCAAACACCAACAACAGAATTTGAAGGGAAAAGATGAGTAGATATCACAGAGAATTTGAAATGAGAGTGGAGAGCAGAGGAGTATGTCTGGAACAGGAAGGGGTTGAAGTCCTCATGGTGGTATGTGTTCATGGGTGTAGTGGGGAAGGAGAGATCATGAGTGGTAACATAGGCTGATTATATTGTCTCTGGGTCTTTTAAAATAACAACAGCAAAAACCCCGTGAACTGACACAGAGTTTCAACCTCCTCTAGCAGCTGCATTCCTGAGCAGTTTACAGTAGATAGGATACATAAATTGTTGCCCCAGTTTGACAAACTTGGATGTCACGCTATGGATGACCCTCTTCAATAGTGATAAAATAAACGCTTTCAAGTATATGGGATTGAGCTAAATTTTAAAAGAATTTAAAAATTGAAAAGCATCCTAAGATGCTAATTGTGGTCATTTTCCTTCTTACTTTTACAGACAAATAATTATTAAATGAACTGAGTGTTACAGCTTTTGCTAACTATATTGATTTCACAGCCATAAAAGTCAAACCAAAACATTTCTCTAGATAGGACAAATGAGGCATCTCTCCAGGTGTTTTCTATCACATCTAACTTATTTGGTGCTATTCCCAACAACTCTGCTAGCTAGCTAGTTTTTTAAGTCTTTAATACCTAATATCAAATTATGCTAGTATTCAGTGACCAGCATATAAGGGAAGAAAAGCATATACCCCAGAGGAGACAGAACCAGAAAGAGCCAGGCCTTCCATTTTGCTATCCCATGTTTTTAACCATATATATTATAGTGAGGAAATAGCATTGGATTGGATCTAAAAGCAGAAGATTAAATACTAGCCCTTGTGTGACCAAGAACAAGTCCCTTAACCCTATTGGGCTTTGGTTTGTGTGTACTATCCTCATCTCTGACTGTAAGATCATTGAGAATGGGGATCATATCATATCTAAACAAATGCTTTTTTAATGTGTTGTTGAATCTAGTCAGGGACAACATCTAGATGTGGGTAAGGGAATACTCTCTACCACTGACATCCTGGAAAAAAATATTCTTATTAACTTCTACCTCCTTTCTCTTATGGTCAGGAACCACAGAATAAGGCCAGGTTGGTCTAAAGTTCAGGTTCAGTTATATGAAATGGAAGTTCTTGGCTGCTTAGCAGAGATACCAGTATTGGTGATGTACCAGGGGCTGTTGAGAAAGGAACCTTGGGGAAGGGTGCTCTCTATATTTGGGGAGGAGGAATGGGGGAGAGATAGGGAAGGAAAAAAGATGGTATGGAGACCAAGTCAGTCCATCCAACTGGCTGGGACAAAAGTGGGCCACCTTCTCCATTGCTGGGACATGAGAGCAGAGTAGAAAAAGAACAGAAAAACAGAGAAGCCCCCGAAGGCAACTGCTCTAAAATAATCAGTTCTGCCTATCAAAGTTAATCTTTCCATTCTGAATGTGTGCATAGGCATGTATGTGTGTATATATGTTTATGTATATGTGTATATGTATATATGTGTGTGTATATATTTATATACACACATACATACACATATATTCTCCCTACCATGTTCAGTGTTCTTAACTGCCTGCAAATTAATCATACAGGGAATGAGTTAAAGCTATCTCATGGAGCTTTATCGTTATGTACTACAGATATCTGTGAGTGTGGTGGCTGTATACCAAGAACGCCTTCGACTGTGTAAAAAAATAAAAATCTGGGACCTGTTATTAAACTCACATTTGACCTATCCCTGCAAGGACTGCAGAATGTTTTGCTCACAATAGCCCTTCTAAGACAATGTGGATATTATCTCCATTTTACAGATAAGAAAATTGAAGTTCAAAAGTTAAAGTAATCTGACTGTGGTCTCACAGTCAAAGTCAGAGAATCTTAAGTTGGACTGAAAGGGGCCTCGGAGTTCATCTGGCCCAACTCCCCATTTCCTTACTTCGGACGAAGAAATTGAAGCCAAGAAGTTAGATGGCGTGCTCAAAATCATATAAGAAATGGGAGGCCAGGAATTTGAACCCAGCGCTCTTTCCATTCTGCCATGTTGTAACTCTTCCAACTGTATCATCATGTTTTGATCCCTGTAGGGCCACAGATTTTATCCCTGGCCTTACTTGGATTCCTGACAAAACGTGTGCCTTTGGTCCTAGATGGTATGGGTGATGTAGTAATTTAGGTCATTTTCATTTTGGAAGAACAGCATTGTATGTCTCTGAACATTGGAGTCTCAAAACATATGTTCAGGGTATGAGAGCCAAAACTAAACATTTTTGTTGAGTATGTCTGCCAGGTGGGCACTAAGCTTTAGCTTTGGCTTTAGATAGTCTTAATAAGGAGAAATGTACAGTCTTATTCTTATCTCCAAAATATCAACCATATAAGAAAAGAATCAAGGAGACATAGCTAAAAAAAATTCATGTGGAAAAGACTAGAAGCTCAGTACAAGTTGATAGTATGATATGTCTATCTATTCTTAGACCGCCTTAATAGAACTCTAAAGTCATAGAATCATATCACATCCTCTCTGAGTTAGAAGGAACCTTAGAAGTAGTAGGTCTGTCCCACTCCTACCTGAGGCCCCTTCTGTTATCCCTGATAAGTGGCCATCTGGAATTCTTTGTTCTGAGCACAGGAGCAACAACAACACAAGGAACTCACCTTTGACCAGTTTCATGTCAGAGAATAGGAAAAAGTGCCTGGGAGTTTGGAATTTTTCAATAAGAGCATCTCCTAGCTCTTTTTTATATTAGGGCAATGGCAACAAACTATTGGTTGTTGATACCTGGTAACAGGAAATAATCCCTAAAAAGGCTGCTGTAAAAGCTAACACAGGAAACAGTCTGCCACTGGCTTCAACCTATAGTCTTGGCCCCTAGAGAAGGCAACATATACCAATGAATTGAAGTTATAAAGAGGCAAATTTTGGCTTAGCCTAAGTAGCAACTTCCCATTGGTCATTTTTTGATCTATCCTTTCCAGGCCAAAGATCATTCTTCTTGGCAGAAAAAAAAAAAGAAATAACAGAAGAAAAATAAGAAATTAGCATTTTCATCTGTTACACTCCCCTCCACAGCAAGCAGTGACACCATTTCTTCTTTAATCCTCTTTTTCCCAATAGATTTTTAAAAAGAACTTTTTTTCTTGTCCTTTCTTTCCCAGTCTTAACAGATTCAGAGCTTGTATATTCATCCTGTTTTCCCGAATTTGGATCCATTTTTCTGTATTTGACTTCTTAAAATTTAGGTTGGTTTGTAAGTTCTTAATGTGTCTAGGCAAGCTCTTGGTGGCATAGTGGATAGAGGGCCAGGCCTGGAGTCAGGAAGACTCATCTAGCTGTGTGGCCCTGGGCAAGTCATAAACCCTGTTTGCTTTAATTTCCTCATTTGCAAAATGATCTGGAGAAGGAAATGGCAAAACACTGCAGTATATTTGCCAAGAAAACTCCAAATATGGTCATGAAGAGTCAGAGAGGACTAATCAACTAAACAACATTTAGGTCGCATGTCAGACTATGCCTGGTTTCCTCTGCATTTCCAGAATGTTAATTTCTCTGGCTGGTTTTTCTACTTTTTAAGAAATGAAATTATAATTAAGACAAACCAAGAAATTACTAGTTCTTCTGCCTTCGACAAAGAGAGCCTCAGTTGGTGTCTGAATGATTAAAGTCTTCCATCGCTACTAGAAGATGCCTCTGTCCTAGGTTTGTGATCTGTTTTCTCATTTATTCCTTCTTTCTATCCAGGTAGACTTTGACATCACCTGATAACACTAGCTTCTTTCTCTTTCTATTGCTCTTCATATAAATGATCTCCACCATTCTCATTTCTGGATTTCCTCTCAGGAGTACATCTTCTTAATATGCACGGCTACTTTTCCTACCAATAGTACGTTTCGCCCATCATGCTCTTTCTACAGAAGTTATAGCCTTCAAGCTCCAAATTTGAGTTATAGGTCTCATCTCATGATATCTCTGTGATACCTATGAAGGAAAATTTGCTTCTTTGTTTTAGGATCTCTAGGTCATCTTGCTTGTTGACCATATTTTGTGCATTTGTATATAAACACCTGAGGCCATGGGTTTTACTGATGCCTTCTTTCTTTATTTTGTCATGTCTCTATTGCTATTCTACTTTCAAAATTGATTTTTCTCCTTATGGTGTCTAGCTTGTTGCCTATCCTAGACAATTTCTTCCTCCTCCTTTCTCTAAATTTGCTCCGAGGCAAATTCCTTCTTTCCAGTTTCATCTCTAGTCAAGGAGCCTATCATTCTTATATTTTAAACCTTGGTCTAGAAAAAAAAATTCTATTCCCAAATATCATCACCTTAACCAATTGTTCACTTCCCAAGTTCATCTCAACTACTCAACAAAACCTTCTCTGATGACTTTAAACAATGATGTCTCTTTTCTGTGACTTTCTACTGAAGTTTTATAGTTTAGCACTTAGTCATTTTTTTTCATGTGTTTTAGTCTTGTGTTGCCAACTAAATTGTAAGCTATAGCGCTTGAATTCAAAAAACCAATTGCACAAGCATAGGAGGGGTTAGACTTGGGTACACAAGAGTTCCTATGAAAAAAGACTTGGGGATTTTAATGGACTGGATACATATTTCTTAGTATAGTAGCTCAGGGATGATTTGGAAGCCCTCTACCCCGCAAAAATGGCAAACATGATTTCAGACTGTATTAATATATAAATATAATGATGAGAATGCAAATTGTACTAATGTGCCCTGCCCACATCGGAGCACATGTGAAATACTGTATCCATTTCTAGTTGTTCTAGATGGAAGGCAACCAGGATAGTGAAGGAATTCATCATGTGAGAATCAACTAAACATAGGGGGTCTTAACGAAAGGTCTGTGAATTTGTTTTATGTGTATGTGTGTGTGTTTCAATATAATTGGTTTCCTTTGTAATCTTATGTCATTATTTATAGGGGCAGCTACAAGGTACAATGGATAGAGTGGTGGGCTTGGAATCAGGAAGACTAAATCCAGTATCAGCCATTAACTAGCTATGTTGTCCTCAGCAAGTCAGGTAGCTTCTGTTGGCCTTAGTTTTCTCACCTGTAAAATGAGGATAAGAATAACTTCTGTCTCACAAGGTCATTGTGAAGATCAAATGAATTAACATGTAAAGCTTTTGCAAACATAAAGCACTATATAAATTGTAGCTATTATTATGATTATTTATCTTATGTGTTAAAAACATTATTCTGAGAAGGGACTCCACCCCCAGACTGCCCAAAGGGTCCATGGCATGAGAAAAAGGTTAAGAATCTCTGGCCTAGAGGATCTCTGAAGGTGTTTAGACTGGAGGAAAGAAGACAGAAGGGATATACCAACTCTCTTCAAATATTTGAAGGGTTATTGTGTGAGAAGTTGATTGGATTTGTTCTTCTTGGCCAGGATGATAAGGAAGCTCAAAACCAAGTCATATGAGCCTCAGTTGAAAGACATTGGCCCTGGAGTCAGGAGGACTGGAGTTCAAATCTAGCCTCAGACACGTGACACACTTACTAGCTGTGTGTCCTTGGGCAAGTCACTTAACCTCAATTGCCCTACCTTCCCCCCCCTCCAAAAAAAAAAAAAAGAACTGGAGATGTTTATCCTGAAGGAGAGAACTTTGGAGAAACATGGTAGTTGTCCTCAAGTATTTAAAGGTTTCTAGTGTCCAAGAAGGATTAGGTTGTTTTAGGACTAATTGTTCATAAGATGCAGGAGAGCAGATTTCAGTGCAATATGGTAAACTTCCTGATGAATGGAGGTGTATACACATTTGACAAGCTACCTTGAGATCCCCATCCCCTTAAATAGAAGGAATTGACCACTTCTGAGGGATTCCTGTACAGGGAGAGGTAACTTCCAATGTTAAGATTCTATGAGGGGCAGCTAAGTGGTGCAGTGAGTAGAGCACTGGCCCTGCAGTCAGGAGGACCTGAGTTTGTTGCCTATCCTAGGCCATCAAATATGGCCTCAGACACTTGACACATTTGCTAGCTGTGTGACCTTGGGCAAGTCATTTAACCCCAACTGCCCTGCCTTCCCCCCCCTGCAAAAAAAAAAAGTTCGGATTCTATGAATCTATATTTCCTTCAGTGTAGCTGGGTATCTCTCCATATTACTTGATGCATGTAGGCTCTCAACCATTTGTTGAAGAATTCATTAAAACATACTTCCTTTGTTCACTAGTCAGGTTTCCTATTTAAAAGAATCCTGGCTAGTTTAGGAAATGTAGTAAGTAGGGCAGATAGGTGGTACAGTATATGAAACACCAGGCCTGGAGTCAGGAGGACCTGAGTTTGAATTAGGCCTCTGACACTTTCTAGCTGTGTGACCCTGGGCAAGTCACTTAACCCTGATTGCCCCTCCCCGCCAAAAAAGTAAGCTATCTCTATATTCCCATCTGCAGAATGGCTGGTAGCCCAGTGTAAGCCACTTTTTCACTGGACCAACTCTGTGACACAGAAGAGGAGTCTCAGGCTTCAAACTATAGCAAAGTACTAAAGCAAGTAGGAATAAAGATATCCCTAGGACCAGGAGAATCAGCATAGTCAGCATAGGCACGATGTTTTACAAGGGATTCTACCCTACCAGAATAAGACTTCTAGGCAGTTACTTTGAAAGGAAGCAAGAGGGGGGAAAAAAAGGAAGAGACCAAAGACCAAAGTGGCTTGCTAACATATTTGCCATTCTTCCTATGCATTCTCATCAAGCTACATGTTTCTTGTTTTACATGTTTCTACACGTTTCTACGTGTTTCCCCTTAAAGAATGCCATTGAAATCTAAGTGTATCTGCATAAAAATGTGAGGTAGATAATTTCCTAGCACCCCACATCCATAAAATTGACAAAATAATAATAGTGTCAGTAGGAATATGTGGCTAAGGACATAGCAGATTCCTAACAGAAGCACATTTAAACATGCTTAACAGTACACTGTTTAGTCAACTGGGAGGTCTGTAGGCCAAAAGACTGGGCTTGGGAACATGCCCAGAATCCCCATGCTTCACCCGTAGAACCCACCCAGCCTCATTCTTGTGACCCCCAGGGTAAGGGACAAGTAGGCACCCTGTGACCATAGCAGTATAGAAACGTGGGTGTCAGTGCTAGAAGGGGGAGCAGGCTTGGTTAAAAGCAATTGTTGAGCAGGAAATCACTGCACGAGCTAGTCTTCTCATGACCTGGGAGTGTGAATTCTACTGATCCTGGTTGATCCTCTTTTATCTACAAAGTTTGGCCCTCTTTGTTGACTTCAATTCCTGATTATCCTCTTGATATCTTCCCATTAAGTGGTCTGAGGCAACCAAATTTGGGGATCATAGTTTTCCCTGAACAGTTTCAGGCAGGGGCAAGATCGGGTTGTTGACCTAGGCTATGATCCTCTTGGCATGCTGACATTCGGAAGCAGTGTGGCAAAATCAGAAGAGCACTGGCTTCTGGAATTCACATTACCTTGCCTTCTCCTTCTCTCCCCCCCTCCCCCCTCCCCATCACCAATACTTAAAAGCCGCGTGATCTTCGGGCAAGATACTTAGCCTCTCTAGACCTGTTTCCATCTATATAAAATATGGGAGTCAGATTAGAGGGTTTCTGAGGTCCCCGCCAGCTCTAGGTGATGGTGCTACGTTCCGCCATCACTGTCCTTTGGAACCTGATTCATTAGGCACAGTTGTTATCATTCTTTCAGATACTCTAAAGGAAAAAGCCAGAGTAGCCCACTAAGAAGGAAATAATTCCCTGAAGAACTGTGATAAGAGCAGGATTCCTGTTACTCCCTGGGGTAATCTTGTTGGGCTAAATGGATTTCCCTACATGTCTACTGAAAATACCACTAAAAGAAAACTGAGATACCATGAACAACTCTCCTTTTTTACTATGATGCCACTCAAGACTCAGAAGATAATTATAATATTAATAATGATATTCTTTCTTTTAAATATTTAGCCCATGCAGTATGTATTTTCCTGAAGTGTTGTTCATTTAAAATATATAATTATTGAAATCTCTGTTTGTTTTTCCTAATTATATTTTAGGTGATGTTCCATGTAAAAACCTATACAAGATTCCTCTCAGAAACCTTGTTGGCAGAAGCATTGAGCGACCTCTCAAGTCACCCTTAGTACCCAAGGTCATCACGACCCCAACATCAGTGGGGATTGGCATAGCAGCCATTCCTGTCACTCACTCCTTATCCCTGTCTCGGATGGAAATTAAAGAAATAGCAAGTAGGACACGAAGAGAACTACTGGGTAATTTCCTGTGGATTTGTAGCATCTTTATTTTAAAATCTACCAGTGATTTTTTTTTACATCAGTCAACCTTCTGTGAACAAAGGGTGAAAAGGTAAATTCCTCTAATCAGAAAGCTGGTTTAATTCACGTTAGTAAACATTTACTAAACGCCTTCTATGCACAAGTCACTGCGCACTGAGGAAACAAAGACAAAAATAAGACAGTCCTGCCCTCAAGGATCTTACTTTCTCCTGGGGAGGCACAGCATGTTCTTGGAGAAGTAAATACAACATAGTTTGAAGGCTATGAGGAGAGAACACTAACAGGATGTAAAGAGCTCTAGATGTGGAGTCAAAGGACCTGGATTTGAATTCAGGCCGGTTCACCTAAGGGCACCTCGAGACTTCACACAGGTCACTTAACCTCCCTGAGTCTGCCATGTTCTCAGGGGTAGAACGAGGCTTTTACCCTAGCTAAACTCTCTGGGTCTTGCTTTCTTCCTCATCTGTGCAGTTAGAAAGCTGGACTAAGTGACAACAAAGGTTCCTTCAGGCTCTAAAGCAATGATCTCCTAATGATCATTCGATCAAGGAAGACCGTCCAGAGGTAGCACCTGAGCTAAGACTTGAAAGCACACAAGGATCCCAAGAGGAAGACAGTTAAAAAGGGCTGCACTCCAGGCCTGGGAAAACAGCCAGAGCTTAGGAATTGGCTGTCTGGTTCAGGGAGCAGCAGCCAGAAGTCCAGTTTGTCAGAAACAGTGAGTGGGCAGAAGGGATAACATGAAAGGAGGCTGGAAAGGCAGGATGAAGCCAAATTATGGAGGCCCTACACACAGAGGGAGCCAGGGGAGGTTTTTAAATAGAAGAGTGATAGGGCTAGGTCTGTGCCCTTCGAAGATGATTTTGGCAGCTATGAGGTGGGTGATTGGAGGGAGGGAAAGTGTGAAAACAAGGACATTAGTTAGATTGTTTCAACAGTACAGGTCATAAAACCACAGATTCAGAGCTCAAAAGAGCCCTAAAGGCCATCAAGACCAACTCTCTAATTTTACAAAGAAGGAAGGAACTGAGATCCAGAGAGATTATGTGACTTATCCGAGGTCACAGAGCAGAGCTGGGATTCAAACTCAGGTTCTGTAATTCCAAGTCCAGTATTATCCACTGTATCATGCTGTCTCTCTACCAGGTGTAAGGTGATAAGTACATGAAATAAGGTCATGGCTATGGTGTGGAGAGAAGGGGGTAGATGCAAGAGAAGTGATGAATTTAGAATCAATGATATGTATCAACTGAATGGAGATGGGAAGGGGTGAGGAAAAGGAAAGAATCAAGGATGACTTTAGGGTTACATATCTGGTGTTAGTACCTTTAAAAGCAATAAGGGACTTTGAAGAAAACGTTGGATTCAGGAGAGAAAATGATGAATCTTGCTTTGGAACCTTTAGGTCTGATATACAAATGACTCATCTAGGTAGAAGTATCCAGCAGGCAATTGATATTTCATGCTTGTTAAATTAAATGCAGGAAGGCCTAAGTTCAGAGTAAAGATAAGGGCTGGATGCCCAGGATAGAATCTTGGGTTAGGAAATTAATAATAATCCAGCAAACAAGACTGGGAAGGAGTGGTCAGGCTGGTAGAAAAAAATCCAGGAGAAACTAATAGCATAGAATACAAGGGAGAAAGAAGAGGCCATCATTAGTGTCCAAAGATGAAGACACATTAAAGAGCATGTGGATTGAGAAAAGGCAACCAAGCTTAGCAGTTAAAAGCTCATTGTTAACCTTTGAGAGAACAGTTTTAATCAAGTGTTGGGAACAGAAGCCAGACTAGACTGCAAGGATGGTGAAGCAAGTGGTGAGGAAGAGAAGTTGATAAGCGTAGGTGACTCTTTCTAGCAGTTTGGCAGTCAAAGGGAAAAGAGATACCCTTCTGAGTGTACGGGGAAAGTCAAGTGAGAGGTGTGTTGTTTTTTTTTTTTTTTAAATAAGAGGAATACTTCACCAGGCCTTGGGGAAGTAGGTAGTAGATAAGGAGAGTTTGGAGATAAGAGAGACCTAGACCTAGAAAAATATATGAATGGTGGGGTAGGATCCCAGAGAGGAAATGGGAGTGTATTGAGGGCATAAAGATTTAGGCTTTGGTAAATAGAAAAGTCATTTTTTCCTCAAAGATAGCAACAAAGAAGTAGAGGATTGGTAGAGGTATAGAAGGTGAGGAAGGGGAGTTGAGGGAGCCCATTAGATGGCCTATTTTCTCAGTCAAGTAGGAGGCAAGGTCATTTGGATGGGGGTGAGGGGTGGTGCCTCAGGAGCTTGATAAGAGAAGATTTGGAATAGTTGGTTTGGGATCCCCAGAGCAGAAGGTAAATCAGGAAGAAATATGGCCCAGTAGAGATTAGATAACATTGACTAGTATTGCACAGTACTGCCACACCGGAGACAAAAAGACATTTAGCTGGAGCAACAAAGGATGGGCTGGACCTAAATGGCAGGATGACAAAGGGTCAAGGCATTCAAGAGTGGAACACAATGTATGATTGAATTGGTTAATTATTGCTTTAAGGCTGTTGAGGTAGGAAAGGGAGACCAGAAGAACCAGAACCTGTGTGGAATGACTAAAGGTGACTGAGAGAATGAAGAATAGAAGAATGTGGCCAGGGAGAAACGAATGGATAACAAATAATGATCAGAAAAGGATATTTCAAAGTCCAAAATCATGGAGCTTCTACTATTTATGTTGATAGCAAGATAGATGGGTAACTGTGGTGAGGAAAAGATGTAATTAAAGAGGTGAATGAACTGGGGTGGGGGAGATATGTTTGAGGGGATATCAGTGTGGATATTGAAGTCTCCAAGTATGAGAGAAATGGTCAGAGAGGAGAGGAGGGCTGTGAGACCCAGGTACTGAACCTTATAAGAAAGAAATAGCCTGGAAGTCAGTAGATTTAGAGTCATAAGTCTCTGGAGTGAATGTTAGAGGTGGATGAAGTTAACCATAAAGGAAGGATACAAAGTAATAACAGAAGAATGGGCTTGAGATGGCCACAAGAAGCAAAGTATATTCCCGTTCCTCCTTCTGGCCCAGTGTTTTGGAGAGTAAAGAACAACTAGCTCTAAAGAAGGTGGCCGGGGCTGCAGTTTCTTCTGGAGAAAGCTGTATGAGAACAAGAAGATGGCAAGAACGTGAAAGGAGAAGTTCTAGGATGAAGGAAAACTTGTTAATAATGTGGTGGATGTTCTAGGGACCACAATAAAAGGAAAAGGCATGGGAGTAGTAGAGTTGAGACTGGATGGAGATGAGAATGTTAGACAGGAATTTTTGCCAGCAAACAGTAACTCTCAAGCACAAGAGTTAGGGGAGCAGGAGAAAATAGAAGCCAGAAAATAAAGGGAGGTACGAACTGCTTGGGAACCCTACCCATGAAAATGTTGTGTGGAAGGACTGTTGAATTGGTTGAGGCAAAGAAGGGGCATCAGTATTCTCAGCATAGTCTTTCCTCAAACACAGGAGAGTTGGGGAGGTGGGCAGTCAAGAGGATAGGGAAAATGCCTGGGTCACTGGGTCTAGTTCAAGTTCTGGACTGGGTGACTGTGATCTGGCCTTTGCAGCTCTGGGCCAGGTAGCCTGGACCCAGATTAGGTAACTCCATTACTGAACATCAAGATTTTTATGCTTATGAAAGGCGAGGAGAGAGAGAAGCAGTGGAATATTTGCCAATGATAATGACAGCCCACAATGTTGTGTGGTGAAGGCATCCTTCAATCTTGGACTAATATAGCTATGCTTTTCCTTTCCTGTGTGGTAATGTAAAGAGGGAGAATGGAGCAATGAAATGTCTGTGAATGTATATGAGGACCTGCAGAGTTGTTTTGGCAATATTTTAAAGATAATTTAAGTCTCCCTAGCTCTTACTCAGGCAGGCCACTTAGGAGCCAACGACCTGTCATTCTTCTAATACACAAGTACTAATCAGAGAAAATCAAATGTTATTTGTCAACTCCTTAGTAATTGGCCTGGGTTCTGATCAAGGATCCTATTGTAACCCTGATCCTGAGAATATTTCTGTGTTCCTCTGAACTCATCTTTTCCCCCTGGGTCTAGGCCTCTCCGACGAAGTAGGACCCAGGTCTGAAGGAGCACCAAAGCAGAAAACAACATCCCGAAAGCAGCTAGAAGGGGAGCCCAAGCAGGGAGCAGTGAGGTCAACAAGCAGCGACAGGTAACCTGATACTCTGGGCCAGTCCAATGATTTAGTGTTGGGATTAGAATGAAATAAGGCACTCATGGACCTTAAAATGCAACAACAATGTTACTTAAATGATACAATTCCTAAAGTTCAAAATCAACCAAACATTTGTCAAGCTCTTACTCTGTGTGCCAGGTGATGTACTAGGTGCTGGGGACAAAAAAATACGTAAATGAAACATTTCCTATTTGCAAGGATACTGATTCAAGTCTAATTCCCCTCTACCACCACATTCACCATGGCAACTGGCCAGGCTAGGTCAGAAAGGCATTCCATGTCTGAGCCTGGATTTGAAATAGGTCTTCCTGACTCCAGGCATGGTGCTCTAATTAAATACCTACTATGTGTTTGGTGCTGGGGACACCAATGCAAAAATAAAAACCAAGGAGCCCATATGCTGGGATATAGAGACACAAGCCACAAGACTTGACAACTGACTGCATGTGGTAAGTGGAGTAGAGGAAAGAGTTCTGGGTGAATCTGAGATTGTGAGCCTGGGTTACAGTAGGATGATACTGCCTTCGACAGAAATAGGGAAGTTTGGAGGAGGGGTTGGTTTAGCGGGGAAAAAAAAATGTTTCATTTGGGGTATGTGGAGTTTGAGATACCAATAGCACATCTGCGTGAGATACTCATACAGGATAGGAGAGAGAAAAAAGCGAGATATATGTAGTTTTAGAGTCATCTGTATTGAGATGGTAATTCAAGCCATCAGAGCTGATGAGAGGGTATCAGTCGATAAGTACTAAGTGTCTACTAGGTATCAAGGCACTACACTAAGTACTGGGGATAAAAAGAAAGACAAAAGATAGTCTCTTATAGTCTAATAAAGCAAACAACATGAAAACAACTACATACAAACAAGATATATACAAGATGAATTGAAGATAATCAACAGAGAGAGGGTACTCACATTAAGTGGGAGTCAGGAAAGGCTTCCTGTAGAAGATGGGATTTTCGATGGGACTTGAAGGAAGTCAGGGAGACGATGAGGCCAAGATGAGGAGGGAGAGCATTCCAGGCCTGGGGG
This sequence comes from Phalanger gymnotis, assembly GCA_028646595.1. Taxonomy (NCBI): domain Eukaryota; kingdom Metazoa; phylum Chordata; class Mammalia; order Diprotodontia; family Phalangeridae; genus Phalanger; species Phalanger gymnotis. The sequence goes on from CM053625.1 coordinate 97,040,363, forward strand.
ACAGCCAATGAAAATGCACAGAGCCTGAAGGAGGAAAGGCTTGTGCAAGGAGCAGCAAGGAGAAGCAAGGAGAGTGTCAATGGACCACTGTGATGGGGAAGAGGGAGATAAGACTGAAAGGAGAAGAGGCTAGGTTGTGAAATGTTTTGAATGCCAAATGGAGGACTTTATATTTAATCTTGCAGATGATAGAGAAAAGACTTGAAGGAGGGTGAACAATTAGCAGACTGTTACAGTAGCTCAGATTTGAGATGGTGAGGAACTATACCAGCATGGTGGCAATGTCAGCCAGAAGGGAGCATATGCAAGAGGTATTATGAGGGTAAAATCTACAGGACTTGGCAACAGATTGGATGGGGGTGGGAGAGAGGTGGTGAGAGAGTGAGAAGTCAAAGACGTAGAGAAAGGAGACAATTCTTCCCTTTCTTAGAATCTGTGAATTTTAGATTCTGTGAGTCATCAAAGATGACTGATGTTTTGAACCTGAATGACTGGGAAGATAGCATCGCCATAAACAGAGTTAGGAAAGTTAGAAAGAGTGGTAAGTTTCCAGGGGAGAAGCAATATATTCTGTTTTGATCATGCAAAATTTAAGATGTTGGCAGGAGGATATCCAGGTGGCAACCTCCAAACATCAGTTGGAAATGCAGAATTTGAACCCATAAGACAGATCAGGGCTGAATAGGTAAATTTGTAAGTCTTCTATTGAATGGAATCTATATTTCACAAAAGAATAAGTATACATACCCAATTAAAGCAAAAGTAATTTTACTTAAAGTGATTGGTACAATAAAAAGACAAGGTGCCCAGGCAAAGGCTATTTGTTATTAACACATCACCAGATACTCTTGAGCAAGATGAACAGAAATCACTTCCTTTCCCACCCCACCTCTTACCACCCTGGTGCTGGTGCTGGTGCTTCTGCATCTAGCATACACAAACTTTATTCTTTATTCTCACATTTTATGCAAAAACTGAAGATCTCAGCCTTTTGGGGGGATGGAGAAGAATAGTGGAAGGAAGGTATAGTCTCTAGTATACTGCTAAAGCACACCGAGGGATGTCATCCAATTACTGTGTAATGGTTAAGTATCTTAGAACAATGTTAGTTACTGACCAAGTGCTATATAAGCATTTCATATCTTAGGATGTAACTCATCATATAGGAAGCCTCCTTGGGTTAACTATCTCTTCCTATTCTAATGTCCTGTCCCAGGATATTCTCTACTGACCTTATGTTTTTATGAAGTCAGAGTTCAGTCAACAAGTACGTATTAAGAGTCTACTAAGTGCCAGGAACTGTGCTAAGTATTAGAGATACAAAGAAAGGCAAAAAACACCACCATCACCAGCAAAAAACAAAACAAAACAAAACAACCCAGTCCCTCCACTCAGAGAGTCTAATGGAAAGAAGAAGGAAGAAGATGAAGGGAATATAGACATGGCTTTTAAGGTAGAGAGGAAGGGATATGAAGGGCCTCACATTGTATGGCTTCAGTCTTCTTAGTAAAATAGGAGGCAAGTTCATCTGAGAAAAAGGACTGTGGAAGTAGAGTTGAAGACAAAAAAAAAGAAAGTAGAAGGTTTGGAATAGCTACTGGAGAATCAATCCAGGATTAACAGGAGTAACAAGGGTCAGGTTAAAGTTAGATACAATCAGTTATGGACTTGGTGTGATCAGGTGACTTCACCCTGTAGTGATTACTGAGGTGAATTGGATCCATGGGCAGAAAAAGCAAATTATAAGGTGACCTAGAGTGAAAGATTTATAAGACAGAAACAGAAAAGTACCTAGTTAGAGAAAAAGAGATTGCAGGTTATGGGAGGGATTCAAAGGTAGAGGACTGTGTGTGGTTTAAGTGTCTGACTATAGAATCAAGATTGTAAAGGGAATAAAGTGAAGCCTGAAGAGGGATAGTGGATGGGGAGAACAAAGAGGGATTGAGGGGCAGGAGGTCAAGATGAATTTGATGAATAGATTCATGAAAAGTGAAGTGAGAGAAATAGAACAGGAAACTATAAGCAGACAAAATTATTTCAGAGATCAGAACCTTGGATATAGAGCTATAATTAGTGGTGTTGAAGTGAACAAGCCTGCGAATGGCCAGGCTGGTGAAGATGGAATTCATGAAAGTCAAAGAGGTTGAGGAATTGACTGGGCCAAGATGTTAGATAGTAACCTCCAGAATCGATTATTATGAAACTTAACAAATATTTATCAAGTGCTATATGCAACAGTATTAAGTGCTGTGTGTAGCAGTATTCCCAAATCTGTAAATTTCAATGTGTTAGGACAGTACAGTGTCTGAACACCCTAAAAATTCACATTTTTTTCAAGTTAACTAACATGAGACTTTACCTTCAGTCTGCAAGGCACTCTGCTCATTACTGGAAATTTAAAAAAAAATAAGACCTAGACTCTGTTCTCAAAGAGCTAATAATCTAATAAAGAGGGAAAGATAGGTGCACAATTAACTGTAATACATGGGAGTATGGAATAAGTGCAAAGGAAAGGTCCAGATAAATTACTATGAAAAATGTGAGGAAGGAAATATCATCCCTTCTTAGTCAAAGATATAGATATTGATAGCTATCCACAAGGGTAGAGATGTTGAGTAACTCACAGAGTGACCAATAGCCCTGTCTCTAAAGCACATTCAAAACTATCCTTTGAGTGGTCAAAAGATATTCATATTAGTTTTCAGGAGAATAAAAGCAAATTATCAACAGTTATACAAACTACTGCTTCAAACCACTAATAATGAGAAATTTAAATTAAAAGAACTCTGAGGTTTCACCTCATACCCATCAATTTGCCCAAAATGATAAAAAAAAAAAAAAGAAATCATCAATGTTGGAAAGGCTACAGAAAGATAAGCACCTACTGTGTGCTAGGCGTTGTGCTAAGTGCTTCACAAATATCTCATTTGATCCTTACAACAATCTTGTGAGATAAGTGCTATTGCTATCACCACCATTTTACCGCTGAGGAAAATGAGCGAAGGTTGAATGACTTGCCTAGGGTCACACAGCTAATCAGTGTCTGAGGCTGGATCTGAACTCAGGTCCTCCTGTCTCTAGGCCCAGTACTTTGTCCACTGTGTCCACTTTGTCACTGCCTCTAATATGGAGTTGTAAATTGGTCCAACCATTCTGAGAATCAATTTGGATTAAACAAGTAAAGTCACCAAATTGTTTATACTCTTTTACCTGACATCCCACATGTGCCCCAAGCAGGACAATGACAGAAAGGTCCTATTTATAACAAAATATCCATAGTATCTTTGTGATAACAAAAAGAAAGAAAGGGAAAAAAAGCCAAGCTGATGGCACTGGGGTAGAAGCAGTCAAACTGTCAGTTCTGGTGGCTGTGAATCTGTGGGTCGATTTTGCTTCTACCCCCTCCTACAACCCCAGTCTAGTTCCCCTCTCTTGAAATCTGCCTAATGGATCTATCTCAGACTTTGCTCCTGGCTTTGTCCCTGACTACTTTGGCCTGGCTGCCTCCCTTATTTCTTCCTCTTACTGCAACAAAAAATCTGTTCTGTGACCCAGAAATGGGTATCTCTCCAGTTAGCTACTACTATAGCTACTACTACCTCCACAGCTACACACTTTCACCTCTCTGATCAAGAACCTTCATGATCGAGACCGCTCCATGAAGCTGACTGGCCCTGACACATGAATGGTAACCAGTTTCCATGGAACTCCTTCCTGTACATCCTGACTATGTGCACCTAGGAATAGCTCTTTGGGTGGTATACAGTTCATGTCATAACACTTCAGTCATTGGTCTTAGAAGACTTAAACTATAATTACCTAAGATGTACGATGGCCTCAGGTCAGGAATAGGTTAATCTCTGTGTGAGAGAGCACGCACAGTATGAGCTTGTGTCAAGGACCTCACCTGGGCCTGCTACGGCCCTTGTGCATGCTCCGACGGCCAAGGGTAAAGAACCCAACTGCACAAAGATAGGATGTGGGAGGCATGGGCAGACCACAGTTTATCTGAAAAACGATCTTGGGGTTTTAGTGTACTAGAAGTTCAGTATGTCACATGACAGCTAATTTTTAACTGCATTAAGGGAAGTGTCCTGCTATACTCTGTCCAGGTTAGACCCCTTCTGGGTTCGTGGGCAGCTCTGGACAGCTTATTTTAGGAGGATCAGTGATAAATTGGAACAAGTACATTTCCCAAGGCAACACATTCCACTTTTGGATAGTTTAATAGTTAGGAAATTTTTCCTTACCCTGAGCCTAAATCTAACTCAGAGCTGGTAGGTTCCATCATTGCTAAGCCACTGTCCGCTCCTCCCCTGCACCTTTGTGGCTGAGTGAAGGGGTAGAGGAACATGGAACAGTCATAAACATTGGATCTCGGCGCAGATCTTCTCTGAAATTGTTCCATGTGACCTCCTGCATAATCATGGCATATACATCAGACTGTTACAAGGTCAGTGTCGTTTATGGACTGGACCCTACTTGGCACACTTCCAGAGCTGGTTGGGCTGGAGAAACAGTGAGGCGTAGTGTGTACTTCTCGACTTGGACTCAGCAAACCAGATTCAGATGCTACATCTAACACTAGTGTGAGCATGGACAAGTCAGTTAACCATTGTAGGCCTCAGTTTCCTTTTGTAAATGGGCATACTGTAGTAGCTACCTCATAGGGTCATTGTGAGATTCAAATGAAAGAATGTATGTAAAGTACTTGAATGTCTTAAATTCAGTGTCAATGACAGAAATTATTATAGAATTGGATGAGGAAAAAAAATTGATTTCTTAACATAGCAATTCTAAGACAGCAGTCTCCCACTCCATCATGCCCCAATGAGAAAGCTAAAAGCTACCTTAACCCAATCAATTATTTTACACAGTAATTTTTCTCTCTTTTCTTATAGGATCCTATCAGGCTCTTTTGAAAGACCTGTTTTTGAAGACAGCTCTGATGGGCGTCTCCTTTCTACAAGTTCAGATCCTGATACTCTGGCCACCAGAGAGGAGAGTCCACCCTCTGGAAGCCCATTTCAGCTCACAGCTTCCTTTGATGAAGATATTATTGACTTGAAGTAAAGACAATCTTAATCATATTTGCCATCTTTATTTTTCTTACAGCAGTTTATACTCTCTAGGAAAGTTTTGACACCACTTCCTGAGGAAAATCGGTCACTGATCTATTGGACCAACTGTTCTGCATATTAGGCCAGTTTGGGTAACTCTTCAACATTTGGTGCCATCTTGATCCTTGCTTTCCCAGTTCAAGTACCATCAGCCCCTCTTGGAATAAAGGTGGTAGTTTTCATTGAGGTTTTAGATTGAAACTTTTAATAAAATAAAAGTATTCATTCTTCTTTACCTCAAACCTCTTATATTTGAAATACTTAGATAAACAATTACTTTTCATTACAATTCTAATTTATTTCATGTTATAAGTATTTCGTAGAAATATTTTGTAAAGAAGTCATTTGATTTTATTACAAATAAGGATTTTCTTTAGCTTTGCTTCCTATAACCAAGAAATCCTGCTCCTATTGATAACTCAGTTTCGCTGTGATGAGATATAAAGAAGTGATGTGGTTACACAAAGGTGTGACCAGTTGTTTTCCTGTTCTGCTAATTCTGTACCCACTCTTTAGAGGGAAGCTGATTGGCTGGATTTCAGAGGTAGCCTTCCTGATATGCAGAAGAATGAGAATTTGTTGAAAACAAGAGACACTATGATTTGCTTCGTTTAGTGTCCTTGTCTTTTATGTTAGATTTCTTTTTATTTTAAAATCAGAATGTCACAAAAACCACCTGTCATCTTGAAATATTGTGCATATTTTCTTGTATTTTCATGAACCACCACCCAAAAGGTGGATCTGCCACTTATGCATGCAAAGAAGTATAACGTTGCCATTCCTCCCTAGCTTAGCATAAGAGGTTAAGAGCAATCTGGGGCTGGGCTGTTATAACAGATTTCATGGTGAAATTTCAGCCTTTTACCTTGGAAGACTGCATTATAATGTAGAGGTGGAGTTAAAATATACATGAGCTTTTTGGTTATAAAAGTTTGATGATTCCCTCTTGACCCTCCCCACTACCCAGTGCTGCCTCCCCTTAGTTCTCCAATTCTGTTAGCAGATTTCTCTCATTTCCCATCAAGCACAGTCTTACAACTCTTTGATTTCAGTACATCCGATTACTTTCCCTTTTTTTGTGCATGTGGAGCTTTGCTATTCACCTATATTGTGAGTGATATAGTCTATACCACACTGAACCTAGCTCTAAAGGGTGATTTCCTACTTTATATATTGATTCAATGAAACATAACAGGTCAGTGATTTTACAGTTTTTATAGTTCAGGCTATGACAGTGTTTTTTTTTTAACCCACTAACCTGTGAGATACAGCCTTAATATAAAAACAGAAAGGAAACATGCAACATCAATACTGTCTCCCTAGTTTGCATGCTATGGATTACTTGGAAAGGTTCTTACCTCTGCATGATGAGCTCAGAATTAAACCTCAGAAGAAAGGCCAGATTTTTGTTTGGCAGAGGATGAATGATGGTTGAAAAGAATCATTTCAAAGGCAAGACCAAGGAGAAGAGTTCTTTTACTTAGGCATCGATTCAGCCTGAAAGCCAAAATAGGATCTGATCCATTAGCTCTTGGAGCATTTATACTCCAAAGGTATCCCATCATTTTCTGTTCACTTCCCCTACTCCTATTTTATATCATAGTTTTTAAAAACTATTTTCTAAACATGATAAGCTTGTTTTTGTCTTCTTCATCCTGTCATTTTTCCTACTTTGGCTTCTCCTCATCTTGATATGTAAGCACGAGCAATTGCTAAAGGTTGTTTCCATGGAGGGATCATAAGCGTCAGATGAGCCAGAGTATTTGAGAAGGAGTCACAAATTCAAAGAAGCATTTAGAAATCAGAGAGAAGTACACAAGGGGGAGGGAAGTTGAGCGTAACGCAGAGGAAGAAAACCAGAAGGAGGCCACCATACACGTGATAAGCTGTTTTCATCCCTAGCCATTTTCACACAGTGAAGATAACAGACACAAGAACCATAAGGAGCTACCAAAAAAAAAAAAAACTTGGAATAGATACTTTAAGCTATAGTAATAGCTAACATAATAGATTGAGATTGTTTTATTTCCAGTATTTAAGAGAAGAATTTAATATGTCTTTATTTTAAGAATCCATTATTTCATCCTTGTGGTTCTCCCTGCATCAGTGCAGATTGTTACCCCTCCTTCATACTGCAAAACCAACCCGAAGAGTTCTTTTTATTTGGGCTTCGGTTCAGCCTGAAAGCCAATATAGCAACTGATCCATTAGCTCTTGTAATTGCTGTGGCCAAAAACATTCCTCAACTAATGGCCAACCCCTGGTGCTGAGCCTCTCTCCCATTAGTTTGGCTGGTCCTGTATCTATCTGTTGCTGGGCCCTTAAGAAACACCTTTCCAACTTGGAAGGACATTTCTAGATGGCAGAGTTTTCTAAAATCCAGCATCACCTGCACACCATGATGAGAGAGGTTTTAGTGGCAGGAAGAAGGAAATAGACAGCATTAAACATAATTTCTAATTAATGTGCCAAGAAGACAACAGGTGATCAAAAACAAAAATTTTCATAGCACTTGGTCACCTAAATTCAATTGTGTGTGAATGATCACAGAATTACTAAGTGCTGCACAAGGGCTGTAGTTTTAGGCTACAGGTTCTGGATGGCTCTTTCCTTTGTTCTAAAGCACTGAAAAATCTGAAGCTCAGTAACTCAGGTGAATTTCCATTTTTCATAAAATTATTTACCTGTGGTATACCTGTTATTACTACACACATGGTGTGTCAAATTACTATCTTTAAATATGCAGTACTCAGAGTTTTGAAATATAAAGTAGATAATATTTCTGGTCATGTTTCTAAAATAAAGAATTTTGAAGATATGTTGAAATTCACCTCAGTTACTTACTCCATGTAAGTTACTAAAAAAAAAAGAGAGAGCTTTTATAAATGAAAGCATTTGTCTAATTAGATCTTTCAGGGGGGAAATTTTTTTTGTCATTTGTTACCATATGATTTAGCTTGGAAAGAAATTAGAGAAACTATAAGGGGAATAGGGGTAGTTGAATGATGATTAAAATATGATTCATGTTATCTAATATACTACAACTGAAAACTAGACCTACTACAGAATATCATTTTTTCCTACCTTGAATATTGATCTACCATGTACATTGATTGTAAAAGAATTAAGGGAGAGAAATTTGATTTGACTAAGTGGTACTATATTCATTAACAGAATTATTGCTGAAAGAGGCAGTAGGGCACAGTGGAAAGGGTACTAGATTTTGGAGTCAGAGGACATAAGTTCAAATCCTGACCCTGCTAACTTTCTACCTTTGTGACCTTGGGCATGTCATTTAATCTCTTCAGATCTGATCCCTTTTATATAAAATAGTGAGGTTAAATCAGATGACCTCTAAGGGCTCTCCCAGCTCTAAATGTATGAATTTATGAATTAGGGACATGACTGATCCCGAATATAATCTATGTGTATAAAACAAACCTGGACATGAATCATTTGATAAAGTAGATAAGCTTAGGAAATGTAAGCTGAGTGATCATACAATTACATTGATATGAAGCTGGTACAACAACCATACCCTAAGAATTCAACAACCATCTCCAAAATGTATTAAAGTCAATCCCAGAAAGAAGATTCTAGTGTTGTGCCTCAGGGCTCCAGCCTCAGCCTTGGCCTAGTCAATATTTGTTTCAGAAATTTGGATGAAGACATAGAAGACATACTTGTTGAATATTCAAGTGGCACAAAGTTCAGAGGGATGGCCATTATGATGCATGATAGAATCAAGTCCAAAAGCATCTCAACAGTCTGAGCCAAAACCAAGAAGATGAAACATAACAGGGTACAGAATTCAATTCTCAAGATGTGTGGGGGGAGCAAAGGAAGATACTAAATACTTGGAAAAAAAAACACAGACTTTATTTTTTAAATGAATAGGAAAACACCTAATAACCACCAACCCAAATGCCTATTTTCCTTCTACAAAAATTTCATGAGAACAATCCACATACTAACAGCACTGTGGATGAAGGTTTGAGAAGGGAAGAGCCAGGCTTTCACAAATGACATTCTACCACACAACACCTCTTTATAGTCACATAAGTGACTGAAAGGTGTAGAGTATACAAAATCCCACCATGATTATTGTTTGTTGACTATAATATAAAAGCTTTTGTTCACTGGAGCAAAATTTAAAGGCTTTCCTCCAACATGGTATCTCCCATACATACATCATACAAGACTGCTGAAAGGATTAACTATTTGACTATAAGTTTTAAGCAGGACATTAAAAAATAGGAAGATATAATTACCAAAAAGTATTTGCCACTGTCACAGAGGATGTCTAGGGCAAATTCAATGGAAGAGGAATTCCCTAAAGATACTAAAGTCCCCTGGATACTCCTTTTTGCTGATTACAATATGCTGACTTCATCAAACTCCAGAACATTGCAGAGCCTCCTAAACTCAGAAAAGTTCATCTTAACTAGACACATAAAATAAACTAAGTTGAAGAAAAAGGATTCTTTTTGTTCAAACTATGATATGCAGTTGGATGGAAAGCCTTATAGAAGTGATCCATCGGTACATATGGACAGAGACTGAGCATGGACAATAATCCCGGCCTAGAATTGAACACGAGGAGGAGAGAAAGCTGGATCACCTCTGGGAAAATACACGAATGTTTTTAGTGGCACACGAGCACGTGTGCACACACACACACACACACACACACACCTCGGAAACAAAGGCCCATCTTTTTAACATCAGTATTCCTCTAGTGATACTGTTTGAATCATGGCATATCACTCTCCAAAGAATTAACACTGCAGATGACCCAACATAAAATGAAAAGGCACATGGAAAGCATGAATAGGCTATGTCACATCACTGGCAAAAATTATACACAAGTAGAAGCAAGAAGAAGTCATCAGAGAGATGGATGAACAAAAAAAGAGGAGAGCTCGTCATGTAACAAGAGTAATTATTAGTTAATGGACTGTCTGCAAGCCTACATGAAATCAAGAGATTTATTCCAGCCCTTTGGGGAAACCCCTCTGTGGAAGATTTATAGAAGGGCATGGACAAAGGTTGCACCAGATGAGAAAGTATGAATGGGCTGCAATCTCCCTTTGGAAGGAGTGCCAACATTAATGAGAACATGTATCCATCAAAGTAAAACTAAATGTATAAAGATTGGTTAGTGAAATGCGATTGGATAGACAACCTAGAGTACAGGAAAAGGGACACCTAACTTCACAGTGATGTATGGGCAAAAGACCTGGGTTTTACTTAGTTGTAAATTCAGTTTGAGCCAAAGGCATGATCTTACTACTTTAAAAAACTATTACAATCTTATACTTCAGTACTTGAAAAGATCCATCATGTCATTAGTTTTGGCACCCCTTCATCTGACTGAGGAAACAAACTTTTTATATTTTAGAAGACAGTCTTCATGAAATGCTGCAGGTAGAACAAATTCATCACCTGGTGGCCCACCTTCTGGTGCCAAACCTCTCCCAATGTACGTAGGCTCACGCTCAGCTGAAAGACACACCATCAGGCCCCCAAGCCCATAACCAAAGCATTTCTAGCCTAGTAGGATGTGCAAGAGCTTGTAGTCTCCTGGCAGAGCTTTTGAGATCTCAGGGTAACCTCCACACCACACTGAGGTATTGGAGAAATCCTGTGGTGGAGGACCATAATATCAGGCAGCATTCATGGAGGTATACAGGGTGTCCCAAAAGTCTTAGTGCAGTTCTAAACATAACAACTTAAAGCTATAATAAGACTTTTGGAAATATCCTGTATTATCTGGGTCAAGGGATATAATAATCCCCTATTATCCTATGCTGCATCTAGAGGATTGAGTTCAGTTTGGGACACCATATTTTAAGAGACATCGACAAGATTGAGGGTAGTCAGAATAATGAAGGATCTGAAACCATTTCCTAAGAAGAATGGTCATGGGAGCTGAGGCAGAGGATGGAACAAGAAAGTTGTATTTAAATATTTGAAGGGCTGTCATATGGAAGACACAAGCTTGTCCTGTGTTGGTCCAATGGGCAGAAAAAGGACTAATGGAATGCAGATTTCAGCTCATAGTAAGTAAAAATTTTCTAACAGTAAGAGCTCTCAATAAAAGCGGTGAACTCTCCATCACTGGAAATTTTCATAGAGAGCCTTGTTCTGCCATCTGACAAGGATACTGCAAAATGGAGGCAGTATGTGGGAGGCAGCATGATTTTGTAGAAAGAGCACTGCATTTAAAGTCAGAAAATCTGGGCTGAATCCCAACTCTACTTACTTGCTGCATGACTTTGAGCGAGTTACTTCCCTTCCAAGATCTGGCCTTAACCTACCTAGTGTTAAGTCCCACTATTCCAAAGCAAGACAGACACTCTGGTTCAGCCACTCTTTAATTACCGTTCCCAGAATGTGCACTGTGCTTTCTTGCTGTTGAACTTTTACTCTTCTTAAAGTGCCCTCCCACCTCCTAATTTCTAGCTAATAAAATCCAACCTAATGTTCAAGGCTTTAGTTCCAATGCCACCTCCTCAACAATGCATGACCCAGTCCAGCCTGAAGTGATCCCTGCATCCTCTGCACTCCTAAAGCACTTAATTAGTACTACTCATAAGGCACTTACCACATACTGCCTGATATTATAAGTACTTCTGTTTGTGTCTTATTTCCCCTACCATATTTGAAACTTCTGAGGGCTGGTACCATTTTTGTACAACTTTTTATCTCTCAGTGCACTGCACATAGCCACAAATTAAATAGTTTTTGAATGAGTGAATGAATGTGATTTCTTCCAGTTTTAAAATTCCGTGACTTTTAATTCTTCTAATCTGAAGCAAAGAATTTCGTGTTAGCCTGCTACAGTCTTAGAAACCATATGGGTCCTATTTCCAGCCTTGCAACTTCACTGTGACATTTATCAGCACATTCATGAAGACTGGTCTCTTTGGTAAGGAGTTTAGATATAGTAGTGTTTACATTGTCCTTAAATGATGCATCAGAAAGCATTAAAATCTTTCCAAGATTTCAGAAGGTATTATAGTTAGAGGTGGAAAGGTTTGTCAAGCCAAATCTTTAAATAAACTCAGCCTGTGTCAGTATTGGGAGTTTCTTTATTGTTCCCACATATCCCCAGAATTCTCATACCTGACTTTCCCTAGAGTCTTTCTTCTCATGAGAAAACCCAGCAAGAGTGTCAGCAGTCTTTATGAAGACTAAGGTGTCAAGATAGCTTGGACTCACAGAAAGAACAAGAATGAGCATCATAATATTTTAACACCAGATCTAACAGGAATTTTTCTGTGTGACCTTGGATAAATCCTTTTACTTCTCTTAGCTTTAGTTTCCTTATCTGTAAGATGTGGAAGATAATACTTGGGCTATCTGCTTCACAGTGCTTTTGTGAGCAAAGTGCTTTGTAAACCTTAAAGTGCCATAGAAATAACTGTTCAGTTTGGTTAATCTACCTGGAATATAGTTTCCTTATCTGTTACAATAAGGACTGTTACTTACATTGCTCTAGTGCAGGGCTCCTTAACCTTTGTTGTGTGAGAGACCTCTTGGGTACTGCATGGTTTTAAATGCATAAAATAAAATACATAAGATTACAAAGGAAACCAAAGGTTAGTGAAAATAAGGATATAATTTTTTCATATACATCTTCACAGACCCCCTGAAATCTGTCCTGAGGTCTGGAGACCCCAGGTTAAGAACTGTTGATCTAGCACCACAGGGTTTACAAATCTTTAATCGTAAACACCCTATGAAATAAGATGATGAAAATCAGAGATGACTTACTCAACTTAATAATGAAGCCAAGATTTGAATTACGTCTCCTAACCTCAAGTCCAGTACTCTTTCCCCGCTTGGACCCCCACCTACCTCATGATTATGTTAAAGAGAGCTAAAGTCTGTATCTGCCTCCCCTACTCCCCATCTAGGACCTAGCACAGGGCTACCCACAGATGCTCAATTAATATTTGTTGAAATGAATCAACTTTAGATATATGTTCAAGTGGTTTGAAAAATCAAAAGCTCTAAAAATATGTAAGGCATTATTATTCTCACAGTATCATTACCATCAAAAAAGGAGGAAAAAAAGGAAGGGAATAGCCTATGACTTAGATGGAACCAAGCTCAGTCAGACATTGTCCAATCCAGCTGGGCACACCTTCCTTGAAGAGGAAGCTAAAAACAACTTGGCATTTCTCTAAATCTATTGAGAATTGAAAGAATATTCACTTTTTTTGGATTTATATAGTTTACCCTTTCTTCTCTACCCTTTTTGGTTATTCTGAGAACTCAGTTATTTTGCCACTTGGACTAAGTGTAGACACAGCAGAAATTTATTTGACAAGAAAATTAATGTAGTTGGGTGGAAAGAGCATTAATTTGGCATCTTAAGTGCCAGGTCTGGTTCCCTACTTACTGGTAGAGGGCAAACCAGTTTCCTCATATATATGAAGTAGGACCATATAGAGGAGATTTGACTAAATGAAATTTAAGGTTTCTTATAGCTTTAAAGGTCCTACAAATTAACAGACAGACACCAGTAAATTGGTCTTCCCTAAGAGAAATAAATCCAAAAATTGGAGTTTCCTCCACCATCTCAACATCTCCTACCCTAATGATTCCCTAGTAATATTTCACAGGAATGATTTGTATTTGGTCTGTACTTGCTCACCTCCTGCATGCCAATTTCTTTAAATGAGAAAAAAAAAGAATTATAGACAGTTCTTGCTTTATGCAAATTCACATTATGCAAACTCTATGTAAAGAATTCTGAAAGAAATCCACGTTCAAAAAACCCCAAAACAAACCTATGTTAACTTTACTGTACAGAACTGTGCTCTCTTCTCTCCTGCCCCTTGGCTCTGCATTCTGGGGCCTCCCATCCCCCCCACCCAAAAAAAAACCTTCAAGTGAAAGAAGAATGAATTTACAGAAGGACCACCCCCACTGCTGCCAGGATGGGGGCCTGGCTTGAGATCTCTCCTGCTGAGTAAGGAGACCTTTGCCCCACACTGCCCACCAATCCTTGTGTCTGCCCTACCCTGCGTATCTGCCTTCTGTTTGTGCTTTAGTACCATGTATCTGTCTCCTCCTTGGTTCTGACCAGGCCCCCATAAGGCTGGCCTTGGCCCTTTGTGTTCCTCCTCCTGCTCTCAATTCTCTGTCTCTGGTTCCCACCCTACACAAATGTTAGGCCCCCTTCTTGCCTCCCTACTTTCTGTCCTCCACAGGCAAATTTGTATTCTGCAAAAATCATTTTACATAGAGGTCTATGGAACTGTCCACTTATATAAAGCAAGAACTGTTTGTATTTAGTGTTGACTTAGTGCTCCTTTCAACAGGGCATTTAAATCCCAAATTCAAGTATCTCTGGGAAACAGAAGTTTTTAGGGTCCTGGATGGGGACTGAAATGTAGAATCTTAGGTGCTAGAATCCAGGGCAGTGGACACCATGTTTTTGGGAAGATATTGACAAACTAGAATATATCCAAAAGGAAGGCAACCAAGATGTTGAGAAGACTTTAAATTGTGCTGCATGAGGATAGGTGGGAGGAACTGAGATTATGTCATCTGGAAAAGAGCAGACTTATCCAGGATATCATCACTGTCCTAGAGTGCTTGAAAGGCTACCATGGAAAAGAGGGATTGGACTTGTTCTGTGTAGCTGCAGAGGGCAAAACAAGAAGCAGTAGTTGTAAGGGGGGCAGATTTAGGCCTAACGTAAGGAAAAATTTCTTGTCACTTAGATTGGCTTCCCCATCACTATAGTCTTCAAGTGAAACCCGAATGGTGTTCTGTGAACTATTTCAGTTGTTTTCATTTAGTGTTGAGAGTTTTATAGGTGTGTTGGAACAGGAGTGAGGGGAAGAGAAAATTGAAGGAAGTGCCTTTGTTTCACAGTTATATATGCTGCTTTGAGGCCATGATTAGTATTTCTGCATTATTTTATTTGCGGGATCTGTAGTAAAGTGTAATAGGCTATGATAAGAGAGATGACAAGGGACCATCGATCTACCAGAACAAACTGAACGTCCTCCTGGGCCTAGGCTAAAACCTCTAGGGCTTGGATTTTCAGGATCACAGTATGCCTTTACTGCTAGGCCATTTACCACATTGCCATGAATGCTGCTGCTATTGCAACTGCGAGGGACTATCTGATTTCCCCAAAAGGTTGTTTGAACCAGACAGCTTGGTATTGATTTACTGACAATTTGGTCCAGACCCGTTTCAGTTCATGTCATGGACCTCTTAAGTTTCTAAAAGACTCAACATCCATCTCATAGGTATAAGCTGCAAATGCAAAAGAAGACAGCTCTAGCTACAGCAGCAGACTGGGAACACCACAGTTGTAGTTGTACTCCAGGCAGGCTTCCAATGTTACAGGGGCCTGGGAGGTTCTAGGCTAGTGGTATTAAATTCAAATAGAAAAGGGGCCCCCCAATCCATACATAAGGATCTCTGTGGACTACATATTGACTTAGTTTTAACATATGATATTAGCTATGCTTTATTATACTTGTATTTATTTTTGCCCAGCCAGGAAGAAAGCAAATGGCTCAGTCTTACCACCTTTTTTTCCCCCTTTTGGAGGGGGAAGGCAAAGCAATTGGGGTTTTAAGTGACTTGCCCAAGGTCACACAGCTAGTAAATGTGTCAAGTGTCTGAGGCCGGATTTGAACTCAGGTCCTCCTGACTCCAAAGCCGGTGATCTACTCACTGCACCACCCAGCTGCCCCTTTACCACCAGACAATCAGACAATCCAAGAAGGTTCCTTGCTGAGCAAACTGGGAATGCTCAAAAATCTGATTACATATGTTAAATGTTTTTTCAATTACAGTTTAATCTGGTTCTCCCCAAACTGGAGAGTGTTGGGTATATGGATATGACACCTCTGTTGTAAAGGTACCACAGTGTGGTATCAAATGAACCAATCTGGGAGTCAGGAAATTGGAGGATCATAGATCTAGAAAAGATCTCAGGCCATTTAGTCCTCATTTTACAGATGAGAAAACTGAAGCCCTGGGAGGTTAAGTGATTAGCATTAGTAAATGCTACAGGCAAGAGCTGAACCCAGGCCCTCTGACTCCTTCCACTATACCATGCTGCCGCCCAGCTGGGTTCTCATCCTGGCTCTTGACTGAACTTGCTCCGTGATCTTGAGCAAATCGCTTCCCTTTTCGGAGACTCAATTTCATCCGTAAAATGAAGAGGTAGGGCTGGATAATAACTGGTCCTTTATAATATTTTACATACATTATCTTCTTCAATTCTCACAACAACTCTGTGAGATATGTGCTACAAATACCATTTTACAGAGGAGGTAACAGACTCAAAGAAGTTGTGGCTTTCCCAGCATTTCACCGCTAGTGAATGAGGCAAGATTTGAACTCAGGCCTTCCTGGTTTCTACACCGTGCTGCCTTAGATGATCTCTAGCCCATTCCTACTTTGAGTTCGATGTGTCTACACATTTTACAACCCTTCCTAAAGTCTTTTTAAGCTCCCAAGATAGAAGGTTTGGCCTCAGCTCTTGCTGAGTGGGTGTAAAAACATCTGTAAGATTAGTTCGTGCCCAAATGTGTTACCTTCTAGAGCAAAATAGACCTTCTTTAAACAGACATTCCTCTGCCACCAGAATGAGTGTAGGTGGTTCCTTCCCTACAGAACTACTTAGAAAAGCAGGCCACAGACAGGCAGTTTCGCTGTCCGCTGGACTCCTGAAGGAGATGGACTTCCTTTGAAAAGAAAGGGGCTAGAAATAAAAGTAAATCTTAATTTCCCATAGATATTTACAGAGATGTTTCTTTTTGTGTGTTCTTCCTTATTGATCCTGTGGAATTACTATGAATGTTTAAGCTGCTAGTGTATGACCTGTCACTGTCCTCGAGCATCCTCTAAAGATGCTCCCTTTGATGAATGGATTCCCTTAAAAGACACACCCACATACTTTCGTTTAATTTTTTTAACTGGGTTTCCTTATCTCACCCAGGCTGGGAGGGCAGTGGCTATTCATGGCTGGTTCATTTCCTTTACTTAATTTACCTGAGAGCTCTTGCCTCCTCCAGGGGGCTCACCACGCTGATGCGAGACTTTTTTCCGACACTAGTTTGACTTAGACCTTCGCCACTCAGAATTCCCAAACTCAAGAGATCTATCGGCCCCGCCCCTGGCAGCAGAGATACACGCGGGCACCAACGCGCCAGGGTCCCCCTCCCCCCTTTGATGACAGTTTCTTTTATCGAAGCTGTGGTAGTGGAAGAAGCAATGGATTTGCAGTCAGAGAATCTAGTCAAAATCCCAGCTTTGCTACTTACTAGCTGTGTGATCTTAGGAAAGTCACTTCCTTTATACCGACCTCAGTTCCTTCACTGGTGAGACGAAGGGAATGGACTAGATCTTTAGATCCTTTCTAGCTCTAACCTCCTACGAATAGCTCCTGTGTCCAGCAGGTCAGTGGGGGGAAGAAAACAGCTCTGGGGCCGCTCTGTCCTTGGTCTCCAATTGTGTCTACTTGGAAAAAGGGGGCCCCTTTAAAGGAGGGTAGTTGTGGTGGTGGGAGAGGTGTTAAAAAGAAAATATTTTGTCCCCTCGTGTCCTGTAGGGCTCTCTCCCTGTTCGTTTTATTTCGCAGGCTCCTGTTCCCGGAGCCTTGTGCTGCCTAACCCTTACTTACCAAGCCTGTGCTGTGAGGCTGTGGCTCACTTTCCCTCTGTGCTGTCTATCAAGGGACGAACCACCAAATGTCTTAAATCCACTTTGTATCGCATTGTTTTTCGTGCCAAGTCCGTATGTGCTGTGACTCCGTGTATGACCGCTCAGCTCCGTTGGCCATGGCCTGGATGGCTCTTGTGTCTCTCCTCACCCTGCTCCCACTCCATACTACGAAATAAAGTACGGGATTTGACTGGCATTCAGTGTTTGAGTCTGACTCTGCGCCTCCCACTCAATCATCTCTGGGCGGTCAGCCTGCCCCAAGGCAAGGAGCCCAAAGGCCCCGTCCCCGCCCTGCGTATGCCGCGCCCCCCGCCCGATCAGAACCGGTCCGGTGAGCTATAGTTCCGCCCACCATGCTGACCACGCCTTTCCCCGCCCTTCCCCCAGCCCTAAACAGAGGAGGAGGGATCCGACTCCTCCTCCCGCACCATGAGCCCGCCCCCACGCCCGCTTAGGTCTGAAGGGGACACACGCTCCGCCCACTTCCACCCTGCTCGAGGGGCTCCGCCTCCATGCCGGGACGCCGGGCTCCAGGGCTGGGGTCGGCGTGGGTAGAGCCTGGCGCCACCACTGGGGCCTCAGCTCCCTGGAGTTGTGGCTGCAGGAGGTAGCAGCTAGGTGGGCGCCATGGAATCCGACGCGACGCAGCCGCTGCTGGGCAAAGTGGGCCCGAGGTCCAGGGCAGAGGAGCCGGGCCAGAAGTGAGCCGGGGCAGGAGCGCTCTGGGAAACCAGACTGGGGGTGGGGGGCTCCCGGGGCTGAGCGGGGCAGCTGCGGCCGCAGCGATCCCGTCCCTCACCTGCACTATCCCGCAGCTCCCGCCGGCCCTGGGGCCTCTTCCTGGCAGCCTTCGCCGCCACCTTGGGCCCTCTCAGCTCTGGCTTCGTCCTGGGCTACAGCTCCCCCGCCATCCCGAGCCTGCGGAGAACCGGACCTGAGCCCCTCCAACTGGACGATGACGAGGCCTCTTGGTTCGGGGTGAGACCCCTACCCCCAAACCTGCTCCTGACCAGCCCCCCGCCCCAGTCCTATGCGTCTCTTTGCCCCCGGCCGCGTCCTCAGCTTCTCCTCAGCTCCGTCCAGGACCCCCACCCCTATTTCTTCCCTCGCCTTCCCAGGAGCTCTCCCTTCTTCACACTCCTCCCTCAGCATTCCCCCCTCAACAGGTAACCTCGTACGTTTCCCTGGTCCTGCAACTCCTCTCACCCTAAGCATATCTCTCTCCTGGGGCGACCTCCCAGGATCTGCCCTCTCCCGCCAACCCCCCTCAACTCCCAGCAGAGGCCCCATTGCCCAACACATACCCTCGTGTTGCGAAAAATCTTAGACCATAAGTTCATATCTTATCTGAAGTTTGTATGTTCCTCGACTCCTAAAAAAGTGCTCTGCCCAAGGTTGATGGTTAATAGAATCAACTTTTCCATTTTTTTAAACATGTGAATCAGCTCTGGTAACAGAGGCTGAAATTATCTGAAATCAAATGGAATTACAAAGATGAAGCTGCATTTAAGACTTACTGTGCATTCCAAAGTTGAATATAAAATTATTTTTGATTTATCCACTATGAGGAATTATCATAACCACTTATGGACTTTGTAAGAGGACCCTTATGTTTATTCTTCTTATTTTCCCACCCAAACACTGTTCTTAATAATTTAGGTGGTTTAATTTTTTCGTCTTCCTCTGAGTAGTCTCTGGTGACTATTGGAGCTGCTCTAGGAGGTGTGCTAGGTGGCTGGCTGGTAGACAAGGCTGGAAGGAAACTGACCCTGATGCTCTGCACAGTGCCTTTTGTTGGTGGCTTCACCCTGGTGATTGGGGCCCAGAACATAGGGATGCTGTATGGGGGTCGCCTTCTGACTGGTCTGGCTAGTGGAGTCACTTCCCTTGTTGTCCCGGTGAGTCACATGTTAATCTCATCATCTGAAATAGTTCGGAAGACTAGTAAGAAAACAAAACCTTTTCCCCTTGGAGGTGAAGTTGGGGAGAATTTCCACTTCCTGATGCAAATTTGACTGTTTCAAAGGCCAAACTAGTTAAATAAATAGTAATAAGAAATTGCTTTCTGGAAAACACTTGGATACATCACAGGAATAGAGATTTTAAAACACTTGTGCCCTTGAATAGTCTGGCAAATGAAAATGGCAATATATGGATAATGGTTATGGCCCAATTTAGTCTGGTTCACACAGTCAGGTGGCCCAGACTTGGAAAGAATAGCATTGTCATTTCAGATGACTTTAAAACTATCTGTTCACATTTATTACATGAAAGATCAGTATCACCCTGCTTGCAAGATTTTCTGGTCCTAAACCAGAACCACCTGTCTTTGGTTTCATTCTGGCCAGGTTCAGAGTCTTGTACTGAACTGAACCTGTAAAAGTTTACTAGGCTAAAACACACAGGTCATTATTTTAGAGCTGGAAAAGGGAATTTTGAGATCATGTAATCAAGGGGTCAGCAAACTATGGTCTGGTCCTTGCTGTTTATTTTTATTCCTACCTGTTCTTGTGCAGGCCCTCAAGCTAAGAACAATTGTTTAAATGATTTTTTAAAACTTTCATTGTTTTTAAAAATCTAAAAAGCATTCTTTTAAAAAGCTAAAAAGCATTTAAAAATCTAAAAAGCTGAACACGAACTGGAGGCTGGGTGGATCTGGCTGTAGTTTGCTAACCCCTTATCTAGTAGGAATGAGGAAAACTGGGGCCAGGAGGCAAATCCACTTGCCTGTGTTTGCCCAACTAGTGACAGAACCACCATATGAACCCAGGTCTTCTGACTCAAAATCTTAATACTGCATCACCTACTTCTTCTTCAAACTTGATTATAATTCAGCCTTAGACTTTCTTACCCACTCCTTTCTCCTTAAGCATTACAGGCTGGGATTTTTTGGTTTGTTTCAGCCTGGGGCTATGATGTCATTATCATTAGGGATAGAGGATTCCTTCTATCTGTCTTGATCAGAGCAGCAACCATTCTACATAGTTGCCAGAGGGGTTAAATGATAGACATCATGTTTCTGAAGCCAGATTTAATACATAACTCTGGACTTGAAATTAGAAAAAAATTGGAGTTTGAAATCTGCCTCAATATTCTCATCTGTAAAATGCAGATAGTAATAGTGCCTATACCCAGAGTTGTTGTAAAGATAAAATGAGACAAGGTATGTAAAGCCCTTGCAAATTTTAAAGCATGCTATGCTGTTAGGTATTACTAGTACCTCCTTTTTTCTTGTCTCGTAGGCAATTCATCTTGAAAAAGTCAGGGTTTACAGAAATTAAATCACAATTTGGATTCAACTTGATTTTTTTTAGAGTTATAAGTTTATATGTACCTTCTTGTTTACTAGCAGTCTTCAAAAATTTGAATCATATGGAAGAGAAATTTAGATTTGTCCTCCTTGATCCCAGAGGATAAAACTAGGAATAATGCATAAGAAGGCTTTCATCTCATTGTTAGGAAAGACTTTCTAATAATTAGTTATCCAAAAGGGAAATAAACTTCACCTCCAAGTGAAACTGGGAAGTAGGCAGCTAGGTGGTAAAGTGGGTAGAGCACAGGCTTTGCAATCAGGATGGTCTGAGTTTGAATTCGGCCCAACACATTTATTAGCTGTGTGACACTGGGCAAGTCACTTAGCTTCTGCCTATCTTATTTTCTTCATTTGTAAAATGAGGATGATAACAGCACCTACTTTACCAGGTTGTTGTAAGAATCAAATGAGTTAACATATATATGTAAAGCACTTTGTAAAGCTTAAAGCATTATATTACATGCTAAGCTGTTATTATGATTGTTTTTATTATTATTATCATTATTCCTAGTGGGTTCTGCCCATTGTGGGTCTTCAAGAAAAGACTGGATGACCACTTACTAGTAGAGAGGAATTCTTAGCTTCTTGGTCATTTTAGGTTGAAATAGGACCGTCAGTAAACACTTATTTATTAAGCACCTACATATGTCAGGCACTATGCTAAGTGTTGGGGATATAAAGAAAGGCTGAACAAAACCTCTGCCTTCAGGGAGCTCACTTTCCAAAGCCGGAGACAACATGCAAATGACTTGGTAGCCCCTGAAATTATCCCTTCCAACTAGATCCTTTGTGATTCTGGTATGATTTTTAATGTGTTTTCCACTGCTGAGGTGGGGGCTTCATAAAAAGGGGTTACAGAGTATGCTTTTAAAGCAGTGGGATATTATCTTTTCTCAGACGAATTTCATAGCTGCAGCAAAAAAAACCTGATAACTTGCTTATTTTATTTACTTTCTTTGTTCAAAACTCTATACAAATGTGAGCTGAATTACCAAATTGGTGTATATAGGAAATGCAACTACTATTTAAAAGTTGGATTGTTTCTTTTTTTATTTTAGAACCTGGCCAGAATTTGTTTAAACATAAAGCTGGGTGTGCTGGTAAATACTTAAATAGCAGGCTTTCCAGAAAAAAAAAATCAATGCACAACACTTTTAAATTTAATCTGAATTATTACATTTCTCCATTGCTTTAAGTCCAGATAATCAACAAAACAATAAGTCAAGCTCTGATTTGTAGTGTTTGCTCATTTGTGAGGTAAAAACACTCAGCTTTCATCAGGTTTCAGTTGACTCCAGGACACTCTTGCTTGTCCCCATAGGGATTCAAAAAACCAGAGGATCCTGATGTTGGTTCTCAGGTTCCACTCCAGAAGAGTCAAAGGCTTGGGGGGAGTCTGGAGGGGAGGAGTGGTTATTGGGTTGGTTTCTTCATTTTCTCATGGTCCTTGCTTGGTTGATGCTTGATAATTTGGGATTGCCCTAATAGTCTTTATGTCTTAGGAGGGGGAGGGAGGATAGTAATGAAATAAGTTTATATGTTTCAGTCTGTAAATTTGTTTTTAAAACAGGCTAGCAACAATAATCTTTTTGTTAGAAGTTGTTATTCCAGTACTAGGGACTTAACTTTTAGAATCCTATATGATTCAGTTCCAGAGGACTCATGGTAAAAAACATGCTACCTGTGTCAAGATAGAGACCTGAGGACTCAATGCAGAATGAGGCATATTTGTTTTGGACATGGCCAATACAGAAATTTGTTTTTCTTGACTGTACATATTTCTAACAGGGTTTTGTTTTGCTTGTTTTCTTATTGAGGCAAGAGTGGGATAAAGTAAAATTGTTATTTAAAAAATAAAATAATTTTTAAAAAACACAACTGATATGATTGCCAGGCATGGATGCATATACTGAAAACCCCCGCTGCTAGAGAGGCTGAGGCTGTTGGATATCTTGACTTTGGGAGTTCTGAGCTGCCATAGCACTAAATAGCCAATTAGGTGGCTCTGTCAATATGGTAGGTCCCCAGGAGCTCAGGGCCACCAGCCTAGGTAAGAAAAATGGAGCAGGTTAAAGCTTCCATGCCAACTGGGATTGGGCCTGTGAGTAGCTGCTGCACTCCCAGCCTGAGAGATAGGGAAATTACATCCCAAAATAAATAATAATAATAATAAAAAATAAATAACTGTGATAGACTATAGGTGCAGAATAAGATATACATTTTCAGATTAACTGATATATCAGTTTGTTTTGTTTGACTGTCCTTATTTGTTATAGAAGGGGACTAATGTTTAAGGTTAGGTGGAAAGGGTAATGATAGAGATGCAAAAAAAGAAAGAGAAAGGTTCAGTGAATCATTTTGAAAAAAGAAAAAAGAGGCTAGGAATTTTAGAAAGAAATATAGATAAGTGTTGGTATTACTATGTTAAATTTACTATTTAGTTTTTCAAAGAAATAATCTGTACATAATATATAATAGTTTCATGGTTTCCTACCTAATCTTTCTATTCTTTGTACATGAAGATACATTAGTTGATGCTTATTAATTTCAATAAACATGGGAAAAAAAACTTAAAGGAACATACATGTGCAAATTATATTCAAAATTCCACCTACTTTGTATTAGTAGTTATTTACTTTTAATGCTTTCTGGGATACACAGGTCTATATTGCTGAAATATCTTACCCAGAAATCCGAGGACTGCTTGGCTCTTGTGTGCAGCTGATGGTCGTCATTGGGATCCTTGGAGCATATGTTGCAGGTAGAGTTATCTGACCATTAGCCATGAAAAAGCCTTAAGATTGTGTTGTACTTTTCAAAACATTGTCACCAGATTCCTTAGCAATAATTCTCATCTCTTTAGAATTCTTAAGATTTACACTGTGCTTCATTCCACTGAGAAGTCAAGTGACATTTTAAGACCACGAGATGTAGAGCTGAGAAGACCTTAGATATCATTTAGTCCAACTCTCCTTTTATAGAGGAGGAAACAGAGACCCCTAGAGCTAAAAGGACTTGTTTAGGTTCCCAGAGGCACTCTTTCAGCAATGCCACATTGATCCTCAGAACAGCCTGGTGAGGTTGGAAGGGTATTATATGGAATGGGTATTATAATCCCCATTTTACAAATGAAGAAACTCAGGTTCAGACAATGGACTAAAAATTGGTGTCTCGTTGTCCCCAAGTCCTGTCTTTTCCCACTATACCACCTTGTCTGTCCTATGCCAAGGGGGATGGTTGGGTTTTGTGGACTGAATGGTAGTAGGCTTATTAGGTGGTTGCAGTGGGCCTAGTCATGAGGCTACTAGGGTAGGAAACTGAATGTCCCATTTCTCTTTGGTGTGTGGACTAAAGGAATAAATCAGAAAAGTCAGGATTGTATGAAAAAAAAATTTTGGAGGCAATCGGGGTTAAGTGACTTGCCCAGGATCACACAACTAGTAAGTGTTTGAGACCGAAATGGAACTCAGGTCCTCCTGACTCCAGGGTCAGTGCTTTACCCACTGCACCATCTAGCTGCCCTATAGATTGTATGGGATTCTTGAGGTGGCATTGTTCTCAGAAGCATTCTTTATGCCTTCCCCTATCCTGTTCTTCCATCTCCTCCCCTCCACAGGGCTGGGTCTAGACTGGTGCTGGCTCGCCCTGCTGGGCTGTGTCCCACCTGTCTTCATGCTGCTGCTCATGTGTTTCATGCCTGAAACTCCAAGGTTCCTGCTGATTAAGCATAAGGAGCAGGAAGCAGGGGCTGCAATCAGATTTCTGTGGGGGATAGATCAGGAGCAGGAAGCAGAAGAAGAGGAATGCAGTGATGTGGATCAGGTAAGGAGGTTGAAATTTATGCTCTGCTTCTGGTTAGCACTAAGAGCTTCCCTTATAATAGCTTCCCTTTCCATAGCACTGCTAGGTTTACAAAACATTTTTCCAAACAACTTGCCCTATAAGGTAAGTAAATCAATCCCCATTGGAGAGAGAGACAGTGACTGTTTTGGAGCCAGGACTCAACCCAGAGCCTCTGTCTAAAAGCCCTCTCACTGTGCTGTCATACCATGCAGACTTTTCACAAAAAAAAGGTCAGAACTGGGGGAGACCTTAGAGATTATCCAGTCCACCCCTTTTTCACACATGAAGAAACTGAGATCCACAGAGGTCCAGAGACTTGCCCTAGGGTCATACAGCTAATAAGGAGAAACACCAGAAACACCACTCCAAAATGCCACAATGTGTATGCCACCAGCATGTGTGGGGTCGTGTAAATAATCCCACTGATATGGCCATCTTTTCCTTTGTTCATAACAGATCCTCTCCCTGCCCATTACCTCCTGTGGATGTCCTAGGAACCCTAACCAATGATCTTCAGTGATAATGAATGGGACTCACCCACCCTATACTTTTCTGACCAAAACTAGCACAGTAGCAGAACTTTGGGGACCAAAGGGTGTTTGATTAAGCTCTGTAACTATAATGCTGAGGGAAAGATGAGTGCTTCATTAACATTTATCCATTTGGTTACTAAAAAGTATTGCTAACCAAAAAGTCTGGGACATAAACTTAGAGGGAAGTCAGATTATGGAGGCTGCTAAAAACAGGAAACCTTCATCTAACAGAGGCTGGGTTTGCCAGACACATGGTGAGAAAACCAGAATTTTCATAAAGATTTTGTGCAGACTCAGCCTTTACTCATGAATGGAGAATCCATACTAATTAACTCATAAGGCAGCCAGTTCAACTTTTGGACAACTCTAACTTCTATGGAGCTGAAATTTTCATTCATACAACTTCCTCATGCTGCCATTTAGCGTGAATAGATCTCATCCCTCTTCCACATGATAATAACTATCATGGCCCTAAAAAGTCTTCTTCTCCAGGCTAAACTCCCCAACTTCCTTCATCAGATAAATCCTCATGGCTTAGCCACCAGTCCCATCGGTGTCTTTCCTGAAACAGAACATAGTATTCCAGATGGGGTCTGAGCAGGGCAGAGGAAACAGCAAGAAGAAATCAGGCTAACTGCAGCTAGCACTTCAGCCCAAAGGTCACTGCTTGCTTGGTGGTTGTTATTTTGGCCACATTTCAATATCAAGTATCTTCTTTTTTTGTGACCCCTCCCCCCAAGAAAGTGACAAACCATACAATTTAGTGGAAAAACAGCTTTCCCTCTTGCCATTGGGAGTCTTTTGAGTGAGCCTGGATTGTGGCTCCACCAGCTTGCTAATATGACTGACAACTCTTTTCATTCTTCATATCCTCAGTTTCTTCATCTTTTTCCTAGAAGGGCACCGAAATAGATGGTCTTCCAACAGTGATCTCAAACTTAGATGGAAATGGGGAGCATAAATCCATGCAAAAGGATCACTTCATGCTACATATTAAATTAGTTTTAAAACGTGATATTATCTACATCTTATTGTATTTTTATTTGTTTTATAAAATATTTCCCAATTACATTTTGATCTGGTTAAGATGTGCTCAGGAGTGTTGGGGGCTGCATGTTTGACAGCTCTGGTCTTCATGGCCCCTTACAAGTCTAAAATTCTTATTTTTAATGTAAAATTAAGCAAAAATGCCTATTTCTGAAACAGGGATTTCGTCTGGCAAGGTTGAAGAATCCAGCAGTTTACAAGCCGTTTCTCATCGGTGTGTCTCTGATGGCTTTCCAGCAATTCTCAGGGATCAATGCGATGATGTTTTATGCAGAGACAATTTTTGAACAAGCCAACTTTAAGGTAGAAGTTGACCTGATGAACTTGGTTGATTTACTGTGATGTTTCTCTAAAATATCCTTGTCGGTCAATGGAGGTGGTACTTGTGACAGGCTCTTAAATACTCTGTAGAAATGTTACATCCTTTGCTATGAAAATCTCTCTCCAAATTTGCTCTTTCTTGGAGAGGTTAATGCCCTGGATCCTCTGTCTCTTGTCCAGGACAGTAGCCTTGCCTCAGTCGTTGTGGGGGTCCTGCAAGTGGTCTTCACTGCCATAGCTGCCCTTGTCATGGACAGAGCTGGCCGGAAGATACTCCTGTTACTATCAGGTGAGATGAACACGATCCCAGGCCTTACCAGCCTCTGTAAGGAAATGAAATCGGTTGTGCTAGAATTCTCAAAACACTTGGCATCTCAGTCTTTGGATCAGTGTCGATGGACCAGATGGGGGACCCTTATGGTCAAAGGGAACTAACTGTCTGATGTTATAGACTCAGAACTTTCAGGATCTTTCCCATTTATGAGTTTGGACCTAAGCCTAGGGATCCTTTCTCAGTTCTACACAAGAGAGGCAAGGCCTTGCTGTGGCCAACCTTAGTGATATAGAAAGTGGGACAACATAAGTTTTATTAGCTCTAAAGCAAAGTTTCTTAACTTTTTTGTGTCATGGACTCCTTTGGTTCCTCAGAATAATACAGTAATAGTCAATAATCAATAAACATTTATTTTTTATTAATTAATTTTTATTTTTCAACATTTACTTCCACAAGATTTTGAGTTCCAAATTTTCTTCCCATCTCTCTCCTCCCCCCACCCCAAGATGGTGGGTTACCCCTTTGTCCAATCTGCCTCCCTTCTGTTACTGCCTCACCCTTCTCTTATCCCCTTCCCTTCTATTTTCCTGTGGGGCAAGACAGATTTGTATACCCCATTGCCTGTATATCTTATTTCCTAGTTGCATGTAATAACAATTTTTAACATTTGTTTTTAACTTTGAGTTCCACATTCTCTCCCTTCCTCCCTCCCCACCTACCCTTGTTGAGAAGGCAAGGAGTTTGATATAGGTTATGCATATGTAAGTCATGCAAAACACTTCCATAATAGTCATGTTGTGAAAGACTAACCACATTTCCCTCTATCCCGTCCTGCCCCCCATTTATTCTATTCTCTCCTTTGACTTGTCCCTCCTCAGAAGTGTTTGCTTCTGATTACTCCCCGCCCCTAATCTGCCATCTCTTCTATCATCCTCCCCTCTCTTACCCTATTCCCCCCTGTTTCCCTGTAAGGTAAGATAGATTTCCATACCCAATTGAGTGTGTATGTTATTCGCCCCTTAAGCCAAATCCAATGAGAGTAAGGTTCACTCATTCCCTTTCACCTCCTCCCTCTTTGCCTCCATTGTAAAAGCTGACTCTTTTCTTTTATGTGAAATGATTTGCTACATTCTACCTCTCCCTTTCTCCTTCTCCCAGTAGGTTCCTCTCTCACCCCTTAATTGCAATAAACATTTATTAAGCCCCTATGTGCCAGGCACTCTGCTAAGCCCTGGGGATTCCAATAAAGGAAGAAAAAGACAGCTCCTGCCTTCAAGGAGCTTACAATCTAACACATTTAATACATAAAATTACAAAGGAAACCAATTATATTGAAATACAGTTGTTAAGATATTTTAAAAGCAAGTTCACAGATTCCAGGTTAAGAACACCTGCTTTAAAATTTTCCAGGCTGATTAAGGTATAAGTTCCTCTAAGAGAACCCAGAACCCTGATTCATGGGTTATGGGGCAGCTAGGTGATACAGGAGATAAAGCCCTGGGCCCAGAGTCAGGAAGACTTAAGTTCAAATTTGACCCCTGACACTTGCTAGCTGTGTGACCCTGGACAGGTCATTTAACTGCCATTTACCTCAGTTTCCCCAACTTTAAAATGGGGATAATAGTAGCACCTATCTGCCTGGGTGGTTGTATCATAGTATTTGTAAAAGCACATGGCACAGTGCCTGGCACATAGGTGGTACAATAGAAATACTTGTTTCCTTCCTAATGGGTCCAAGCAGCTCATAACATTAAAGGAAATGACACTAGCTTGCATTTTATAGCAATTTAAGATTTCAGAGCATTTTCCTTACAATAATCCTATGAAGTAAATGTTACAGGTGTTATCTCTCTTTTTAGAAATGAGAAAACGAACTCGCATTTCCCTTGCTTCCATATACAATCCCCATCTCTGTTTTAACACTTGCTCTGTGGAAGAGAAGCATTAAACAATGTTCTGTACCGACCCACCAAATCTGGAAGTGCTTGATTAACTTAGATGTTTGGGTCACCACCCAGGGTCTTTCCCTCAAAGCTATCTGCTCCAGAATAAAGGCCATACCTTTTTTTTTTT
>CM053625.1:97070094-97186868 GCA_028646595.1 Phalanger gymnotis
CTGAGCATTTTTTCATATGTCTATAGATATCTTTAATTTCTTCCTCTGAAAACTGTCTGTTCATATCCTTTGACCACTTCTCAATTGGGGAATGGCTTGTATTCCTATACATTTGGTTCAGTTCCCTGTATATTTTGGAAATGAGAAGGCCATACCTTTAATGCGAGGGTTGGCAGTAAGACACCTAGCCCTAACTCTGTGGATCTCATGATCCCCTTTCCTATACCAACTCCTATCAGTAAGTGATATGAAGAGCTCAGTCACAAGGAGATTGACACGACAGCCGCTGTTCTGAATCTTATCTCCCCGTGGCAGGATAAACTTCAGACTTCACTCGTCTTGAAGCAACAATGATAGCTTATACATGTACAACCACAAGAAGAAGAAAAAAACAAGAAAGGCATGAAAAATGGCTCTGTTGGAGTCTTGCTTTGTCACAGCTTTGTTTTATTTTTGTTTTTTTTCAAAGGGCCTCTGACCCAGGCCCAGACTTCTTTCTATTGATTTTTCTCTTCCTCCTGCAGGTGCTATCATGGCTGTGAGCTGCATGCTGTTTGGTATCTACTTTAAAATTTCTCTTCAGAGTCCTAACAACTCTTCAAATCCTGACCTCCTCACATACTTGAATCTAGAGTCTGTAGGAGACAACTCTGGACTGCCATGGCTAGCTGTGTTTAGCATGGGATTCTTCCTCATAGGTAAGAGGGTGTCAGATGGTTCTTTGTGAGGGTCTGACAGGGTGGCCTTGTCAGGCTCTAATTCCTATCCTGACTTTCACCCATCTTTTCTCCATGTAGACTCTGACCCTTCTATGCCATCTAAATGTTCTTCATGACCTGCTATTGGAAAATTTCATCTGCCTATGGCCAAGTTTATGCTGTGGTTTTGGTGATCTTCTATTTCTTTGCAATTTCAGGTTTTTCTCTGGGCTGGGGTCCTATCCCCTGGTTGCTGATGTCTGAAATATTCCCCCTCCAAGTCAAGGGGCTGGCCAGTGGTGTTTGTGTTCTCACCAGCTGGATCATGGCCTTTCTGGTGACAAAAGAATTCAGTAGCCTCATGGTAAGACCCTCCTGTGACCTGGGGGTGGGCTTTTACTTCTTCTTGTGATAGAAAAAGAAAAAAGAAAAACATACATTAAAATATCTAGATTCTATGAAATCACTTTATTGTGATTTCAAAGTGCAGCAAACATAGTGTCATGTGTATATGACACAGAACCTGGCCATAATCACATGAGACAGTAGAAAGGTACAGGGAACAAGAATGTGGTCAGGTAGGTGGAGGAAGCAAGGGGAAGATGCTTGTTCTGCACCTCGGCATTCTAATCTTTTGCACCACTCCCCATCTGTAAGGTACATATTGGTAGCAATGCATTCTGGTCACTTGTCTAAGTTTGGTATTTGGAATTTGGGAGGCATTTTGCTATGAAATATTATAAATAATGGTTAGACTCCCAGGACCACCTACAAAAACCTGATCACCTGGTAATGTAACTGAAATACTCCTACGGTCTGGGTAGCATCAATAGTCATTAATATTGAGGAAAGCAATTTGTAAGCCTTGAAGTACTGGGTAAATGTAAGTTGCTATTATCTTTTTTTTTAAATTTTGTATCATGATTGGGTCTACTCTCAATTAGTCATGGATAACTGGGCCCTTACCACTGTACTGTAACCATCTGACTGATTCCCTGTCACACTCCTCACAACCTTCTCCCCCAGCATTTTCATTTAGTTTTTTGGATCTAGTGTTCAGATTTTATTTTGTGATTCTTCTATTTTTAGCATTCCCTGACACTAGCCCACTCTCAATAGATGGCTTCACTTTTTTATTAAGAACAAGATCCAAAAGGATCTCCTTCAACATTATCCCCATACCCCTAAATCTCTGACATTTTCTTCTTTCACAGGGCTAAGTGACCTTCCTCTACCTATGACCTTTCCTATCTTCTCCTAGATTCATTCCCTCGTCCTCATGCATCTTCATTTTCTCCCTCTCTTGGTTTCTGCCTCTACTTGCTGCTCAGATCTTCCCTTTTCTTAAAAAAAAAAAAGTCTCATCCCTGCTACCTCCTACTCAAATTCTCCTCTTTCCTCCCCATTGACTGCAAAAATTCTAGAAGGTAAAAAGTCATCAACCTCCAGATTGCTTCCTAGAGGTCTGTGTGTCTGCCAGTCATTTATCCTATATAAAACCACTTTCCTAGCCACTAAGGGGCAAATGCCTCTCTATGACCCTCTTTTTCTATCTTCTACTATGTGGTTAAAATACTTCAGACTCACTTTGAATCAGCAGGCATTGTGTGCCTAGTATTTGCAGTCAGCTCTGCTCAGAGGGACAGTCACAGCCTACAGGGAAGAGGGTTTCTTACTAAGGATGTTAATAGATAACATACTTAGGATGTTAATAGATTTCATTAATATTTCATTAACATACTACATATAGTAATAGATTTCTAATGTTAGGGAGGGAAAGGTACTAAACTTCCCCATGTCCTGCTACCCAAGAGTTTAAATTGTTGGACCTAGAGTTTGTGTTTTGTTTTTAAACTACGAGTTTTCTTTTTGTTTGCAGGGTGTTCTGACTCCATATGGAACGTTCTGGCTTTTTTCTTCCTTTTGTGCCCTCAATGTCATTTTCACATTATTCTTTGTTCCTGAAACAAAGGGAAAGACTTTAGAGCAAATTGAAGCTCATTTTCAAGGAAGGTGATGACTTTCTGATTGAGAGTGTCCTTGCCAAGCAAGGGAAGATTACCTGATCATAATGAAAGAATGGTGATTTGAACATGGGATTCTTCTATATCTCCCAATATGTATAATCTCTCTCCAGAACTCTCAGGCCTTATCTGGACTGAGAGACACAATACAGAATATGTGTGAAAACAAGTATTTAATTGCTGCTAAATCTAGTCCAGGTAGATTTTTTTCCCCCACGAACCATCTCCACAGTGGCCCAAGTGGTCTCATTCTTGAACAGGTTTTAGCCCAGTTATATGGGGTGGAGTCTAAGGTTCCTGTTGAAGTACATTCCCATTTAATTCCAGGTTAAATTGGAATGAGGGGAGAGGAAAAAGTACAGGAACCTTGAAATCTTAGCATTGGTCTCTTTTATCTATGCATTTTCCTTTGAAGAAGGAAAGAGATGAGAAGCAATTATTATAACCATATCCCTCTCTTCAGACTAGCAAAGAAAGTGATATAGGAGGTGATTTCTGTCCTGATGATTTTTATCTTTGGCAGTAATCTAATCAAGAAGTATGTCTGTTGTCCTCAAATAAAATTTTTATTCCGAAAATCAGGTGGCAGCACTGTGTTTCATGGGTTATGGTAAAAATGAGGGAGTTGTGGGTAAGACCTTCCCAAAACACCTGGTAGCCCTGCTATGTCCTGAGGAAGCCCTTTGGATAATGCTTGTCATTGTTAATGAAATCTATAAAGCTTGTCCATTGATTCTAATTCTGCCCTCTGGGGCTAAGCAAAATCAGTTTAATCTCAATTCCTGTGACAGCCTTTCTAATATTTGAAGACTGCTAACAAAAAAGAATTAGTAAAGGAAAGAAATTTTTTTTCATATTAAATCAAAATCTAATATGGTATATGATAGAGTGCTTACTATGTACCAGGTACTGAGCTAAGCCCTGAAAGTACAAATACAAGCAAGGCCGGCCCTCAAGGAACTTACCTTCTAATGGGAGAAAAAAACACATGAAGGGGAGCAGGAAATGGAGGGAGGAGAGAGGAGAGAACCCATGCAATGGCATGGCATGAAGAGGGAAGTAGAGGCTTTGATCCTAGCAAGATAAGGGGAATGTTCCTCAGACCAAGATGGTTCGAAGTTCTGGTGGAGAGAAGGAGATAATGACAAGGAAGTAGAGAGATGAGGGCAGGGAATTGTAGAGAAAGACTTAAAATAATATTGGAGCAACATATGAAAAAAGTCAATTTTAAAGTAATGATCTTACTACCTGTCCTAAGTTTATCCTTCTTTCCATCATGGACAATTCTGGTTTACTATAGTGCCTGATTCCCTGGTTACTCTTCATTCATTGTATTTGGTCCTATGTTTAATTTTTTTAAAAAAAGGTCTAAAAATACAAGTGGGGGAATGTTTCAATCTTCCTATAAGATGATCTATATATGATGGAACAAGCTTTGAAAATTGGGTGACTTCTATGCCTAATTACTTGCCAAAATATTTCCTTTTTTGGAAATAATGGGAGTGTTAAAAGGGTCAGGTAGAAAGACTCAGGGGAAAATGGTATGTGAGATGACTGGAACTATAAATTGGAAGCACCAGATAAGATATGTAAATGCCACTTAGAGGGTTCTCAGGCACAGCCCTGAGCTAGGAACATTCTTCTAGAAAAAAATTAGTTTTCAACATATCTCAAGACCAGAGAATAACTGCTTACTTCAGCCAGGCTCAACTTTTTAAAGCAAAGAAACTTTGGACTTCTCGAAGACAAAAGTAATTGAACCCATAGGTTGCAGGGACTTGCAGTTTCTGTTATTTTAGTCCTTTTAGCTCAGCATAGTCAACAGTGGAGAACTGCTCACCAGGCTCCCCAATGTTGTCTATATTTTTCATTGTTAGGCAAGTTATTTCCTTGAAAAAGTTAGGCTACCCTGATTCAACTCTTTTTAAAAGGAAAAAAAAATGCATTTTATCTAGAAAGTCTTATGCCAGTGTGATACCTTTCACCAGATTATTGTTGAATATTCAGGTCATTTATAAGGGACACCCTCAGATAAAATTTCATTATAATTTCTTCCTAAATCTATCTGAATTTAAAGTCATATTCCTCTCATGCTATCCCCAGTATGAGCTGGATGAAGTTTTAGTGATGTTTCTCTTTGTAACCATATTCATAAATTCTCTCCAGGTGGTAGAAATTGTGACTACAGCAACAACCAGTGCTGAGAAGACACAAACTCAAGATGTGAGTTCTTTAAAAAGTGACGATACTTTGGAAAACTATTAATCATTTACATCAATTCAGTTCAAGGGTTGTTGTTCAGTCATTTCAGTCATGTCCAACTTTTCATGACCCCATTTGGGGCTTTCTTGGCAGATAGGCTAGGGTGGTTTACTATTTTCTTCTCCAGCTCATTTTACAGATGAGGAAACTGAGGCAAACAAGGTTAAGTGACTCATCCAGGGTCACAAAGCTTGTGTGTAAGGCCAGATTTGGACTCAGGAAGAGGAATCTTTCTGACTCCAGAGCCAGCACTCTATCCACTGTGTTTTTCTTTGGGAGTAGCCTCAAAACTGTCACGTATGCAACACAACCTTGTTCTTTGGAGGCTCTTATGGCTAGGATTACAAATGCGATCCTTTTAGTCACAAAGTGGCAGCTGATGAAAGTTTTCATAAAGTTCAAAAATAGACTAGAGGGATGTATATCATAAGATGGTGGTCATTTTGAATTTTAATAAGAACCATATGATTACTTTAAATCTTAACCTTTAAAAGTGAGGTTTTTAAAAGTATATAGCATTTATGCTTCTGAAGTTATTAAATCTTAAAACTGCCCTAAGACTTTGGGATATTTTATATATAAGCATAAAGACAGCTGCCAGGCCTGAAGTCAGGAAGACCTGAAATCAAATTTGGTCTCAGACACTACTTGAGTGACCCTGTGCAAGTCATTTAACCCCGTTTGCCAAAAATGAGCTGGAAAAGGAAATGACAAATCACCCTAGTATCTTTGCCAAGAAAACCCCAAATGAGGGGAAGAAGAGTTGAACATGATTGAATCACAACATATACAGGCATATACAGAATCAATGCAAAAAATATTAAGTGGTTTAGGGAAGGAAGTCACTAGCAGTTGGGAAGAAGGTTCAGGAAAGGTTTCAGGGAGAAGACGGTGTGTGAGGTTAGTTTTGAAGGGATTCTGAAAGAATGAGGTAAGTGGGGAAGAGCTTTTGAGGGTTGAGAAACACCTAATGTAAAAAGGCACAATATAATCAAGAGACAGAGGAAGAGTAAGAAGGCTAGTATTGCTATACCACAAAGTCATCAGAGAGCAATGCAAAATGAGGCTGGAAAAGGAGGTTGGGACCAGATTGTGAAGGACTTTAAAAAGCCAGAGAGGTTTATTTTTTGTCCCAATGGCCATAGGGGATCTGCCAGGGTTGACTGAGTATAAAAGGTGATGCAGTCCAGACCTAAGATTTAAGAAAATCACTTCAGGAGCTGTGAGGAGGATGGATTCTAGCAGGGGAAAACTTAAGGCCAATTAGGGGAGGCTGAACTCCTTCAGTCAAGGCTAAAGGAGATGGGGACCTAAACTAAGGTGAGGGGAGGCTTTGTATTCTCTGCCAGGCAGTTGATGCTAAGTGTGCAGTGACCACCACCAAGGAGAAGACAAAGAGAAGAAAGCTTTCATTGGCCAGCTGGATGTTACTAGTTTGCACTTATTCCCCAAGGGCACCTGTCATTTTTCAGTGTTCATGGAAGAAGTAATTGGAGGCATGAATGACCTAGAATTGTTCTATCTAGATGACCTCATTGTCTTTCTAAGAGTAGTGGAAGATAAGAGAAGAGGATTATTCTATGCATTTTTGTTACAAAGGTGTTGTGGGGGGGGCGTCTTTAAAGGGGGACGTGGGAAAGAAGTATTTCTGTTATTGACTGAAAAAAAAATAAAATACAGAAGATAATTATTGAAGGATTTTTTTTAATGTTTAAAGAACAGAAGGAAAGCCAGAAAGGATGCAGAGAAGAAAGACAACTTTGAAAGCTGCACGTTGTATACACACACATATATGCACACACATATACACACACATACATATATGCATACATATATAGTAAGCAGTCTATAATAGATTAGTTATTTAACAACCAATCTTCTTTCCTGTAATATATGTATATATACATATATATACATGCAAAAATGTTAATTTTATTTGGTATTAAGTTCAGTTTTTTTAAAAAATAGAGAAAGACTAATGAAAGTTGATTTGGATAAAGGGTGCTGGTTTGACTGTCAATTGACATGACTCTGTCAAGTGTTTGGGCAACATGATATCTCATCACTAATGCTGACTGCTGGAGCAGAACCAGGAGAACATTGTACACAGTAACAGCAACATTGTGGCATGTCAATTATGACTGACTTAGCTCTTCCCAGCAACAGAATGAATCAAGACATTTCCAAAAGACTCACGATAGAAAATGCTATCTACCGGGTCTGTGTGCAGAACAAAGCAGGCTATTTTCACTTCCTTTATTTTTTGTAACTTTTTCTTTTTGTTCTGTTTTTTCTTTCACAACATGACTAATATGGAAATATGTTTTACATGATTGCACATATATAACCTATATCAAATCGCTTACCATCTTAGTGAGGAGGGAGGGAAGGAGGAAATTTGGAACTCGAAATTTTATTTAAAGATGAATATTAAAAATTACATGGAATTGGAAAAAATAAAATATTATTTAAAAGAACACATGATATCTTATCAAGGAATGAACATTAACTTTGAGAAGACTGAAATACTTAATTGTCCATGTCTGAAGAGTTTTTGAGGTCTAAGACTAATTTAGGTTTTGGTGGCTATTATCACAAATTTATTAAGAACTATGCTGCTGGCAGGGGAGGTGGTCCCTTCCTTAGTCAGCATGAGCAGCAGAGCAACTGAGACCCCTGGGGTGGGAGGGGGCAAAGAGACAAGGAAGAAAATGAAACTTGCAGTGACTAGCTAGTTAACCAGTTCACCTTATTATCAAGGATCTGGGAGAGTCATTCTAGACTGTTAGATCACTGATTCAAGGAGAAATGTTATTTTGTGAAAGAATTTAAGAGAAAGGGGACCCTTGAGAAGTGAAAGTTCTTGAGAATTTGAGGGATGTGATCCAGGAGACAAATGAACAGATTCTACCCAAATGTAAGAAACAATACAGGACCAGCCAAGCCAGGCACCCTAAAGATTGTAAGCAGCTGGCCATTTAGTCCCTAAACTTCAGCAGAAGGAGAAGGAACAAAGAAAGCTTCAAAATTACCACTTCTTGTTCAGTCATGTATGACTCTTCATGACTCCATTTAGGATTTCTTGAAAGAGAGAATGAGTGGTTTGCCATTTCCTTCTCTAGTTCATTTTACAGATGAGGAAAATGAGGCAAACAGGACTTGCCCAGGCTCACACAGCTACTAAGAGTCTGAGACCACATTTGAATTCAAGAAGATAAGTCTCTAGGCCTGGCATTCTCTCTACTTTGCCACCTAGCTGCTCTCAATTAGTGAAAAACATTACATAACCCAATGGGAAGATTTCATGAAAAGAGCAACACAACAAACAGGTTGCAATAGATGGAAAGCAAAAAAAAAAAAAAAGACCCAGAATGCCTTAAAGAATAATAATATGCTGAGATGGAAAAAGACCTTGCTAAATTTTTCTTTTTGAGAATTTGAATAACAACAGCAAGATAAAAGCTTATCTCTCCTTGCAAAACAAAACAAAACACCAGATTTATTTGTACTCTGTTACAAGTTTAGCAATAAGTTTTGGTGATAATGTTTTATCAAAAAGGAAACATTAAGCCCCACCAGTATCTTTGCCAAGAAAACCCCAAATGGGGTCATGAAGAGTCAGACATGACTGAAAAATAACTCAACAACAAAAAGACAATGTATACAACTAATTACCAGTCATTCCCAGACTCTAGTTGGGGAATGTCTATTGTTCTTAGATGAACAGTGTTCACAAACTACTAGCCTTGAAGCAGAGTTCGGATTAAAGAGTTGAAAATAAAACAGTTTCAGCAACAGCAATGATGTCTTTCCTGAACAATAAACTGCATATTTTAGGATATTGGTGTGAACTGTGCAGTCACATCATGACCACATATTCCAATGCACTAAGACAGCAATGCTGATTCTCTCTCACAAAGATTAGTGGCCTTTTATGATGTAAGATTTTGAATTTTCTAAATTTGGTTAAAGAAGAGCTTACTAAAAATCTGGGTTATGCTTTTTACACTTTTCAAGAACCATGATTTTACCCATAGTATTTACCTGATTATATGTCTGCTTTGTAGGTGATTAAACTTTCTTAGGTTAAATAGTATCTACACATTTTATAACCATAGGTGAGTAATTAGTCCCTCTGGGACTGTATTTGTATTCTGGCTCTGGAAGAACCAGAAATGTTAGCTCACATGGCAAAAGGGCCATGTTAGATATTGAGATGTTTTTGTTGATAATGTGTGTCTTATAAGCAAATGTATTATCTTGTAAAATGTACCATCACTGTATTCTTTAAAATAGGCATTTAAAATCTTACCCAAAGAACGTAAGTTGTATTGCTTATTTATTTTACATAAATCAAGAAGAAATCAAATGCAATAATAACAGGATATATGTTACAAGTGAATCCTAAAGCATGGATAATTATTTCAAATATTATAACTTCTATGCAGTGAAGAAAGGAAGAAGAAAAAAAATCCAACTCTCTTGTTATTTCAGTGTTGTGACTACATAAAATCTATAATGGTTACCTATGTAAATTTATGGTTTAGTGGCATTCTTGGCAGAAAATTGAAAATGTGATTAAAGTTAGCAGAGGAGAAAAAGAAGGAAAAAAAAAAGAACTATGCAGTCACAAGCAAAACCAATTCAGCCAAAATCAGACGAGAAACAAGAAACTGGGGCAAGGGGGAATTTTGCAACAAGTTTCTCTGACAAAGGTCTTATTCCTAGGATAAATAGGGAATTGATTCAAATTTATAAAAATAAGCCATTTGCTAGTTGATAAATGGTCAATGGATATGAGTAGGAAGGTTTTCAAGCCATAATATCCATGTGAAAATTGCTCTAAATCACTAATAAAGAAATGCAAATTAAAACAGCTCCAAGGTACTACCTCACACCCATCAGATTTGCTAAACTGACAGAGCGGGGATAAGGAGGCAGGGGGAAGGAAGGAAAATAAGTACTGGAGGGGCTGTGGGAAAACCATTGTGTTAATGTACTGCTGTTGATGCATTCAGAACCTCTGAACTGGTCCAACTATTCTGGAAAACAATTTAGAACTACTCCCAAAAAGCTATTAAACTGTGCATATCCTTTGATCCAACAGTACTGCTACTAGGTCTATACTCCCAAAGAAATAAAAGGAAGAGAAAAAGACAACCTTCAAAGACTGAGGAACTCTGATTAACACAGTGACCAATCACAATTCTAGAAGACTCATGATGAAGCATACTGCACCCCTGCAGATAGAGTTCAGATTGAAGCATATTTTTTTTGTTGTTATTGGGCTTGGCCAATGAGGGAATTCATTTTGCTTGACTATATATGTTTGTAATAAGTTTTTTTCCCCTTGCTTTCTCATTTGGTAGGTGAGAATGTAGACCT
Source organism: Phalanger gymnotis (assembly GCA_028646595.1). Taxonomy (NCBI): domain Eukaryota; kingdom Metazoa; phylum Chordata; class Mammalia; order Diprotodontia; family Phalangeridae; genus Phalanger; species Phalanger gymnotis. The sequence continues at coordinate 97,080,464 of CM053625.1, forward strand.
GAAAACAAAATAAAAATGAATTTTAAAAACTAACTATGCTGTTATCGACAAAACAATGAAAACTCCACACTCCTTGAAAAATGATTGAAAAAACTGGAAGTAGAAGGACCAAAAAAAAAGTCACTTTGTCTTCAACTCTTTAAAACCATTTGGACAATATTGGACTGACAAATATAAGCAAGCTTTTAAGGATAATCTGATCACACACACACACACACACACACACACACACACACACACACACACACTTTTGTTGGCTTTTTCAGATCGAAACAAACCTTGCATATGAATGCTAAGCTGGAAGGCTTGAGAAATCCTATATCCCTAGAATGATGGTTATTTGACACCAATAGCAGGGAACTTATTGACAGTGAAACTCACTACCCTATTCAGAAGATGAGTTCTTGACTTTGAAGTCAATTGTCACTGAAAAGTTTAGACTGTGTATGGAGCTAAATTTTAAGTGTGGGGGGACAACAGCCCACTAACATATAATTTGACGGGTGCTAAGTTGGATGCTACCTGCACTAGTCAACTCTTAGTTCAGTCTACACCATCTCTCAGCCAGGGCAGACTAGCATGGATGCAGTTTCTCAGTTCTGGCAGCCATATAGTGACACCTGAAGAAGTAAAAGTTGCCCATGATCCCCAGAGTAATGGGCTGAAGGAACAGTTTAGGACTTCTAACAGACAGTTTGGCAGCAATGTATATGAATCTTATTTTACTAAAGCAACCCTCTTTCCACCAGATGTCTTTGTATGACTGGTAGCAAAAACCAATGGTTGAATGGTTGATAGAGGACTGAGAGAAGTGCTACAAGTCAAGAAACAAGGAGTGAACCTAGGGGATGCAAGTTTCATTCCCTGGAAAGCATTTTGCTATTGAGGCAAAGGCAAAATTGGAGCTGTGCAATGCAGTGCTGAGCCAGACTATAACCCCACACATGAAACCGGTAAGCAGTTGGCACCCATCCTCCCAATATATATAACTCTACAGCCATGAAGGCATTATATGATGACTTGGACTTAGGGTTCTAGAGAGAACCTAAGCTAGTAAGAAATTGTTTTTACTGGACCCAAATGGCAGCAGGTATCATTAAGAAGTAGGGCAAGGTCAGTTCAGGGTCTTTCTGTTGGGAGCAGGGCTTATGGGCAAAGCCAGAGTCTGAGAGTTGGAGACCATGACTTCCAGAAGCCTTAGAGGTTGCTAGGTCCACCTTGGAGTTTCATTCTCAGAAGCTCCTGCTTCAGGTTTGGAATCTAAATATCCAGAGTCAAGCTAGCCCCAAGGTAGCCTCCATTTCCCAGGATTCCCTCCTGGAGGTCTCAGGGGAGGAGTGAAGATCACTGAATGAAACTCTACTAGTGTCATGATGAGTTGAGTGGCCTAGTACTGCCCTGCAGGGCTTTAGAGATGAGTGAGAAAAACCATCACCATCATTATCATGCCCCCCCCCCACCAGTACCACCTGCTATTGCTCAGGGATTCCAGAGACCTCAGGGTCCTCACTAGGCAGGGGAATATTGTACATTCTATATATTTGAGAACGAGAAAGTTTATGATTGCCATGGCAATCGCCACTACACACACCTTCCCCGCCCCCCAGCCCCCAAGAGAGGATGAACAAACCTTTTCTTCTTTAGCCCTGCCCTTTCAGAGTGATGTGGGCAGGACTGAGGAGATCGAAGTGTTTTCCATAACTGCTTGTCTTTTCCTATCTCTGTACCTTTGCCCAGGCTGTCTTTCTTCCCAGGTGCATACTCCTTTCTCACCTAGAATCTCTAGCTTCCTTCTAAGCTCATCTCTTGCACTGCTTGCAAGAGACCTTGCCTAATACCTCCAGTGGCTAGGCCCTTCCTCAAAATTCCTGTGTTATCTATTCTGTAATTATATGTGCATGCTGTCTCCCCCAGCCCTACCCCAATAGAAAGTAATAATCTCCTTAAGGGCAGAGATTCTTGGTTTTCTCTGTTGCTGTCATTATCTCTAGTGACTCAACAGTACCTGACATATAGTAGGCATTTAATAAATGGTTACTGAATGAATATTGCTCCTAATCCTCCAGTGTTTAAGATGGTGAGTTGATGTCTATTACCTGTATATATGTACTTTAGGAGGTATTTTATGTGTGCATATGTGGGGAATGGGTGGGGGGTTATACTCGTGCATGTGGGAATCTATGTCCATGGGCTAATGTCTCCTTGTTGTTGGGAGTCTGGATGTGCTGTGGGCTAGCACAGACTAGATAGGACAAGAGAGTACAAGCCTTTCCAATTTAGTCCATCAAGAAAATCATATTAAGCATCTACTGTGTGTAGAACACTGTGGTGGGCAGGTTAAATAAGACATGACCTAATGGGGGAACAAGAAACAGATGTAGAAAATATAATAATCCCTAACTATATGATAAGAGCATCAGAAAAGAACAGATAAAGGGTTCTTTGATTTCCATTGATGAAAACTGGCCGTTACTGCATACACATCCCTTTTTAGTTGGACCAACAGGCTGCTGCACAGTGGATAGAGCTCCAGGCCTGGAGTCAGGAAGGCTCATCTTACTGAGTTCAAATCCAGCTTTAGACACTTACTAGCTGCATGACTCTGGGCAAGTTCCTTAACCCTATTTGCCTCAGTTTCCTCATCTGTAAAATGAGCTGAAGGAAATGAACGTAAACCACTCCAGTATTTTTGCTAAGAAAACCCCAAATGGGATCACAAATAGTTGGACACATATGAAATGACTGAATACAAGGCTACTGGGACTGCCGCCAAGTGTCAGAGTAAAAACAGCATAGTTTCCAGAGTACAGACGGATGTGGGTATCTTAGGCACCTACGAGCTCTCTCTGTGCTACGTGCTCCGGCTGCTTGATACGCATCTTTTTTGGTCCAAATATCTCTTGATCATCTCTGAGGAACCCTGAGGTCAGATTTGAGGGTTTCTCTCGCCGATTCTGGTTAGTCTTTACTGACAATCACCCTTCATGGATTTTCAGAGCCTATAGGGCCTTGGGCTCTCAAGAGCAGATTTTCTGCTGAATAGGCTCAGATCTAAGCCCCAGACAACAAGATACAAGTTAGGTAGAAATTGCCCAGGTGTATATTGGTGCACCTGAGATAAAAGATAGAAGGGTAATAAGAATCAATCCAGGAATTTTGATTATATAAATTGAAAAGCTTTTGCACAAACAAAATGAATGCATCAAGGATAGGGAGTGAAGCAGTTATATGGGGAAATTTCTCTTTATGAAATGTTTCTAGGCTAAAGGTACGGTATCTAAGACATCGACAGATAAATATGCAAGACTAAAAGTCATTCTGCAATATTGTTGTTCGTCCTTCATTTTTTGAAGGGGACCAATGACATTACAGGATGATAGCGTGACTCATGAGCAAGTTAGATTTAAGTGAGGCAGAGCTGCACAAAGCCATAAGCCTCACTCTCTCTTCCAGAGTCACTGAAGTCTTGTGCCAAGACAAAAGTCAGGATAATAGGTAATGGCCCAGAATGCAGTGTATAACCTTTGTGTCTTCAATGTTTGACTAAGCTCCAAACACTCCACAGTGCCTACTTCAGCTCCCCTCATGGCAATTGGAACGAATTGTTTTCATTTGCCCATTCCACGGGGTGAGGAAGGGGAGGAAGTCTTTGCATGCTTGAGGCAGACATCACCCAAACTCACCTGAACTTTTGTGGCCTGTTGGTTACCCTCAACCTGGTTGAGCCTGTCCACTGAGACAGTTTTACCTGGGTGTAGCCTCTGTACATGCTACAGTTCTTTGGAGCCACAGATGAGAATTGGGTGAGAGATGGATACCAGAGGTAGATGATCAGCCCTAACAAGGGCTTGGCAAGAAGTGTGCAAACTATTAACAGCCATTTGAAAGAATCCTCCAAATCAGAGATTCTCAAAGTGTGATCTGGTGGATCCCTGGAGTCTTTAAGGTCTTTTTTATAACATTTAAAAATTATTTTTATTAATGGAATGGATGACATGACAACAGTTAACAAAAATTTAATGGATTTTTTCTTTTTCGTGATTTTTAAAAAATTCTTTATTTTTAGTTTTCACCATTCACTTCCATATGATTTTGAGTTCCAAATTTTCTCCCTATCTCTCCCCTCCCCCCACCTCAAGAAGGCATGCAATCTGTTACAGGCTCTCTCTCTCTCTTCTTATATACATATTTACATATTTATACACACATATAATATACATACATATTTATATTAAACATATTTTCACATTAGTCATGTTGTAAAGAAGAATTAGAATCAATGGGAGAAATCACATATGATCCATATAAACAAAAACTCTTTGGGTTCCTCAGTAATTTTTAAGAGTTCTGAGACCAGAGAATTTGAGACCATTCCTCCAAATCACTGATAATAAAAGACAAGCATATCAGAACAACCCTGAGGTTTCACCTCACACCCAGCAAAATTGCAAAGGAAAAATAACTAAATGAATCATGGTGCATGAATGCAATGGCATATTACTGTGATTTAAGAAGTAACAAATGGGCAGCTAGGTGGCGCAGTGATTAGAGCACCAGACCTGGAGTCAGGAGGACTTGAGTTCCCGGCCTCAGACATTTGACACATTTACTAGCTGTGTGACCTTGGGCAAATCACTTAATCCCAATTGCCCTGACCCCCCCCAAAAAAAATTTTTTTAATTAAAAAAAAAGAAGTAACAAATATGATGAATACCCAGAAGTATGGAGAGGCCTACGAAGTAAATGGAAAGAACTAATCCCCAAAATCTGAAAGCAAAGATTGTAAAATTACAATGAATAGGCATGGCCCTAAGACATGAGAAAATGTCCCCCCCCCATGCTATTGCAGAGTTAGGGGACTTATAATTAAGTGCCCGATATTGTATCTGTTGTCAGTTTTCTATGTATTGATCAGTTTTGTTGATTTTTTTCTTCTTTTTCTTTTTTCTTAGAATGAGGAGAAAGGAAAAGCTACAGGGAGAAATCTGGGTGATGTAAAAAGAAAAGACGTCACTAATTGTTTTTTAAGAGTCAATCCAAACAGGAAAGAGAAATATAATCTTTAATTAGTTTTTTAGTGTCTTGGCACTGAGGCTGGAGAGTCACAGAGAGGAACAGATCCTAGAACAATTTATGATGATCTAGCCAGTGAAGGTACAGGCTTAGGAGACATAACCCCTGCACCTAGAGATCATGGAGGAGGCAGTCAAGATGGAGACCCAAACCAAGTGTTTCCTAAATAGCTGTCTCTTCACAATATCTGTTGTCTAGCTACACCTCTTAAGATTTGTACTTGTGGGGTTGATTTTTTTCTGTAATTTTTAAAAATTTTAAACTTAAATTCAAAATGAGAAAGACCACAGGAGAGGATTAAATACAAAATGATAAATTTCCATTTCAAGAAAACCTATATAATAAATACTACATGATGTTTTCAAAGCTTCTCAGCTTTTCTTTGCTTCCTTTTTGGTTTTCTTTTGTTCTCTGCTGTGCATTTTTAACCTTTTTTTCCCCTTTGTCCCCCCAACACCCTAAAGAAGGATACAATTAAGTGTGGAGATTTTACATATATATATATAGAGAGAGAGAGACAGAGACAGAGACAGAGAGGGACAGAGAGACAGAGACAGGGACAGACAGAGAGACAGGGAGAGAGACAGGGACAGAGAGAGAGAGGGAATGTATGTATTTATAGCTGTATATATACACATACATAGATATCTATAAACATACACATATATACATATACACTCATATACGTAAGATCATTCTATACTCATTTCCTCCTATCATCTGTTTCTCTGAGGGTGGATGGCATCTTCCTTCATAGGTCCAAGTCTTTCAATGCTTTTCTAAATCAATCAGCTCATCATTTCCTATACCACGTCAATATTCCAACCCAATCACATGCTATCTGAGAGATTGTCTATGAAAGATTTTCCCACAATTTTCTCCATTCTGCTACATAGGTTTTATTTATACAAGAAAATTTTAATTTAAAATAATTAAAACTATCTTTTTTACGCTTCAATGATGCTCTCACCTTATGATACAATTTAAGGTCTGATGCTACTGAATCAATTTCCTTTACATCTTTTTCCTCTGGTTTCTTTGAAGTCCCTGACCATTTTTTCCTTCCAAATGAACTTTGTTATTATTTTTTTCTAACTCAATAAAAATAATGTTTTTAGTAATTCAATTCGATGACTTTGGATAAACTGATTACTTAGGTAAAATTGTCATTTTAAAAATTATATTGTCTTTACCTACACATGAATAGTAAAATTACTTCATTTATTTAGATCTGAGTTTATTTGTATAAAAAGTGTTTTATGTTTATGTTATATAGCTCCTCTTTCTGTTTTGGCAGATATATGCCCAGGCATTTTATACTGTCTAGGCATTTTAAATGATCTAAAACAATACTGAATAATATTGCTAACACATAGTATAGTTTCTTTATTTTTCATTTTTCATTAAATCTATTTTAACTTTGACTTTGTATGAGATCATGATTACTATCCCTGCTTTTTTTACATGCTATATTCTACTCCTGCCCTTTATTATATCTTTGTATGTATCTCTCATTTTTATAATGTTTCCTGAAAGCAACATATTGTTGAATTCAATTTTTTTTTCTTTTTTTTTTCTTTTTGGCAGGGCAATTGGGGTTAAGTGACTTGCCCAAGGTCACACAGCTAGTAAGTGTGTGTCAAGTGTCTGAGGTCGGGTTTGAACTCAGGTCCTCCTGACTCCAGGGCCAGTGCCCTACTCACTGTGCCACCTAGCTGCCCCTGAATTCAAATTTTTAATCTGCTATCCATTTCTGTTTTATGGGTAAATTTGCATATGGGTAAAATCTTAGAATTCACATTTTAAGCTACAATTATTTGTGTATTTTCCTCCTTCCTATTTTTCCTCATTATCCTTCTCACCCTATTTACCCTATCCCTCCAAACTCCTCTGCTTTACTTCTACCTGCTGCCTTGCCCTCCTATTCCTTAACCTACCCACCTCTCTGAGTCATTCTCTTATTCTCTCCCCTCACCCTATTCCTCTGTTCTTATTTCTTTCTGAATTTAGAAGACTTTTATACCCTCCTAGATATATACATTGTTCCCTCTTTAACCCATTACTAATGAGAGTAAGGTTCCAGCCCTCCCCTGTATCAATTTTTCTTTTTCTGCTTCATTTGTATGTCATAATTACTCCTTTTATCGCTCTCTACACAATTTTATTTTTTTAGAACCACTTCATCATACTCAGCTCAGTCCACACCTTTCTTTCAAACTATTCAAATAATGATGACAATCCGTAAGAGTACTGCTAATATCTTCACATATACAAAGTAAACAATTCGACCTTATTGAATCACTTATAAGTGGTCTCTAATGTTTACCTTACATTTTTCCTGGATGTTATATGTCAAACTTTCCCTTAAGTTCTGGGGGCTTCGTCACAAGAACTTGAAAGTTTTCGAGTTTGTTAAATATACACTTTTTTCATTCAGGATTACACTAAACTTTGGCAGGTAAGTTACCCTTGGTCATAACCCCAGCTCTTTTGCAATATGGAATATGGTATACCAAGACCTATAGTCCTGCAACATAGTAGCTGCTAGGTCTTGTGTAATCCTTATTGTAGCTTGTAACAAGAATGTTGCTAGCAGTTACTATAGCTGTGTAAGAACCATAGCAACAGCACACAGAAGGGCTGCCAACACAGTTTTTTTTTAATCTGCTTTTCTAAGGAAAACAACTTTAAGGGGTTAACAATGTCAGTTTAATTAAACATACATATATCATTCACTTAGTTTAGGAGGAAAAGAACTTCAGGGCAAATACAAACAGAAATTGCAAGCATACATTATAAACAGAGCAAATAACATAAGCCAGTCTATCCACAGCAATATATAGTTACCAGAGAAGCATAAACATCTGGATTACCAAAGTCAGGGGGCGCTATTTCAATAGCTTGCCCAGAATCTCTTTCAATGAATATGCCCCCAAAAGTGAAATGCTAACCTTCTAACACATATATTCTGCTCAGGGTTCCAAGGACTGGGGCCAACTATTTAGGGTATGGGAAATCACTAACACCAAGGTGTGGGAAAGTTCACCAAACACTAGTACCATATCATATACATATTAAGGACTCTCATCTGTCTTAGTGCTGAGAAATACTCCAAGACAAAAAAGATTCTACTTTACCTGCCCCATTCAAACAAAGGCCAGACTCATCAAAGGCACTTGACAGTCTTAGCATCCCAAAAGAGAAGAACAGCAAAAAATCCCACCCTGATTACTATTACATAGATCCATGATATTTAATTTTTTTCTTGTTGCTTACAACATTTTTTTTCCTTAACTGGAGAGCTTTGAAACTTGGCTATCATATGCCTGTAAGTTTTCCTCCTGGGATCTCTTTCAGGTGGTGTTTAGTGGATTTTTTTTCTATTTCTACTTTGCCTTTCTGTTCTAGAACTTCAGAACCAGTTTTCCTTGATAATTTCTTGTAATATTGTATCAAGACTCTTTTTTATCATAATTTTCAGGCAGTCCAACTATTCTTATATTATTTCTCCTCAATCTGTTCTCCAGATCAGTTGTTTTTCTGGTGAGATGTTTCATTTTCTATTTTTTCATTCTTTTGATTTTGTTTTATGATTTCTTGGTATCTTAGTATATCATTAGCTTCCCCTTGCCCAATTCTAGTTTTCAAGAAATTACTTTCTTCCTTAGGTTTTTGATTCTCTATTCCAGTTGGCTGACTTTCTTTTCATAATTTTCTTGGATTGCTCTGATTGTTTTTTTGATTTTTTCCTTGCTCTGTCTCATGGGGTTAATTTTTTTAATCCTAGTGTAGGACTTTATTATTTTATAGAACCAATGAATAATTAGAAAAGACCATGCAGTTAATCTGGTACCTGAACCAGGAACTTCTTTCTCTGTAACATCCCTAGCAAGTGGTCATTTCAGTCTTTATTGTTCCAGTGAAAAAGAATCCACTGCCTATCGAGGCAGCCTGTCTCATTCTGGAATAGCTCCAATTTTTTATGAAGGTTTTCCTTGCATCAAACCTAAATCTGTGATTTCTACTCGTTTCTTCTAGTTCTTCATTCTAGAATCAAGCAAAACAAGTCTAACCCATCTTCCATAAGGTAGCCCTTTGAAAACTGTAAAATTCTTTCTCTATGCATGAGATTTTAAGGCCTCTGAGGCCATAAATCAATGAGTCTAATAACTGGGCTCACAAAAGCCCCATGAGTTGAGTAGGACAAATATTATATTGAGTTTGCTAAATATTCATTTCTTTTTCATTCAGGATTATGCTTAACTTTGGTAGGTAAGTTACCCTTTTTACAGATGTACACATGCCAATGTAAGAAATGGGAGGAGGAGTTTTGTTTCCACAGAACTAAAGGCGTACTTCCTCCCCACCCCCACCCCAGCTCTAGCAGAAACCAGGCCTCAAGGTCGGTCAGGTGAGAGGTCAGAGGCTTGTATGAATGCACATGCTTTTTAAGAAGGCAGTCAGGGGAATCAGAGAGGCCAAACCACTTGAACCAGTTCAAGTTTATTTAGGGTCTGTCTTGGTCAAGAATCTGGGCCTACTGATCTGCATAATTTGCATATGTTAAAGAGGGAAAGTAGGGGAAGTAAAAGAATGTAGTTTAATCCTAAACTAAGACAAGGAAAATCTAATTAACTTCACTTTTGCTTCTGTATCCTTATTATCCTACCTATATAAACTGTATAACCTAGGAAAACTATGTAAAAAATAAAGATTGTAAACTAACCATAACTCTAGCAGGAGTGGAGGGAATGGTTACCCCTGCTCCTGCAGCTATACCAGTGTGAGTTTTCCAGTAAGCACTACACCTGCTCTCTTGAGGAACATAATAATAATGCCTTCTTCTACCCATTCTGGTCCTGAGTTCTTTGGGTGAAAATGGGCAAATCACATGGATCTTCTTAAGATCAAGTGAATGGAAGCAGTGAGCAGTGGAAGCTCATCTCGGGCTTACTCCTGGATAGGGGCCATCGCTTGGGTCCTCCTAGGGTCTAACCCTAGGAAGCTCTGTGATCCCCACAGATTAAGGGATGGGCTACTACTTGGCCTTCCCCTGGGAGTCCTGTGGTCTGCACAGCCTTCCTTAGGGATTATCACGGGGTTTTTCCTCAGGACTTTGGCCCTGCCTAGGAAGTCCAGTGATCCCCAAAACCACGCTTCTCACACCAAGAAAAGGCAAATAACTTGTCAAAAAATGACTGAGTTGGAAACTATCTCCCATGCTGCCAATCCTGTATTTTTTCTAAGAATTGCTGACTTTTTAATAATTCATTTGATTCACAAAGCTGCTTTCTCTAAGAATGTCAAAACATTCTTTACTCACACATTTTGTGAAGCAGGGAGGAGAAATGAAATATATATGTATATACTAGATAGTAGTATAAATAGGGAATAGAGCTAAGAATTCTGCCTTGTATCCCAAAAACTGTGTACAGGGCAAAAATTCTGCACAGGCTTAGTAAATTTTTCTTGAATTAAATTCCCAGGCTGTGTCTCTTTTCTGGAACATAATGTGATCACAAGAAATGAGTCAGGACTTCAGTGTCTGTGGCTCTCTCACTCATCCTAGAAAGACTGGGGTTGTTTCTGCGTTGTCTCTGCCATCTCATTCTGGGAAGTATGTGCCTAAAACTCAGTTTGTGTAAAAGGATTCCTGGCTGGGTGAGATCTGCAAGTTAAGACTGGTGTCTCCTGTGGCTCCTTTCTCTTCTCTTATGGTCAACGGGCCATTTGTTAAGAATGAGAGACAACAGGTGGACACATTGAGTGCTGTGCTAGTACCCTTAGGATATTTAAAAACAAGTATTATTTTATAGAATCAATGAATAATTAGAAAAGACTATGTGTGTATGTATATATAGGTATGTAGATATATGTATATATGTGTGTGTGCAAGCATATATGTATGTATATACAAAGACATGGAGAAGAATCACACTGGATAAAAAAGTATAGATAGGTTGAGCACTACATTAGTAGAAGGACAGAAAGAGATCTGTCCAAGCCATCTTTATCTTAACTGGAATATAAATTTATCTTCTTCCTTACCTGTCTCCCTTATTTCTTCTTTCTCCTTTTTTATTCCTGGGACTCTATTGTGTTCACAAGTTTTTCCCATCCCTTTCTCTTTCACACAGAGAAAGCAAACTAATTGTAGCAGGTAATTGGGTTCTCAAGGACTCAAGTGAAGTTTCCAAAGGAAATTCTAGGGCCAGAGAATCTTAGAAGTGAAAGGAACCTATAATCATCTGCCATCCCACATACCAATATGGCCACCTAGATCTAATGTCTTGTTACATACAGGAAATTGATTTTAGGTCATTCTCAGAATTTTGATCAATGCCATGACAATCATAATTTTAAAGGACAGATCATGAAGCATTCTACCCGCCTCCTGCCAAAGAAGTATTAGACTCAAGATGCAGAATGAGACATCGACTGCTGGCAGTAAGAAAAATTGCACTAGAGAGAAGGACCACCAGGTCAAGCTCTGGCCTGACTGGCTAGAATCCTTTAGAGTTTTGAGACATCTTATATGGCCCTTTCTGACCTCATCAATATGCTGAATCAGCCAGAAGCAGTAATGTCCTAGCCTGTGGGTACTAGAAGCAGACAGCATATTCCTGGCCCAGGTGAACAGAACCCAGATCTGGGAACCCTGGCACAGGGGATCAGTACGTTGGGTCAGCATCACTTGGAGCCTAGCACAGGGAGGTCCTAGCAGAGGAAAGCAAGGTTCAGGTCCCAGCACACGGGGATGGCACTCAGGCCTTTGTAAAGAGAAGCAGAGGAAGAGCCTTTAGGCTCTAACTTTGGGAGGCAAGAGCAACTTCCAGAGCAGTAGCACTTGGCCCTGGCATTGGGGATCAGTGGCAGTACCCCATCACCCCTGGCTAAGGGAGGCGTAGCCCAAGCTGAAGTTCAGGGATCAATAGTTGGTCCTGGTGTAGGAAACAGAACTGCACTCAGCAACAGCAGGAAGGACCCAAGCGGCAGTAGGTAGCAGAGGAGGCAGCTGCATGGGGCACCATCATGGATTCTACCATTAAAAGTATTAGCTATCTCTAGTAGCTTTATATCATCTGCATATTTGATATGCATGTTGAAGTAGCTTGAAGGGTCAACTAGTGAGTGCTTGGATTCTAATCAAAAGCTGCTGAAATCAAAAGCGGATTACATGAGAGATGATTGCAGGGCTAAAGATATTTATTATAGGATAGAAAAGATGAAATGGAGATCAGCAATTGAGCAGTTTGTCCCTGCCAGACTTGAACTGAGCACAATCAGACCCAACCTCTAGCTTTCTATACTCTGGAGCATGCCGTTAACACTATTAATCAAAGTTTGTGGAGGTAAAACCAGATATTTTTCCAAATGCAGAGAGCTCCCCTTCCCACGCTTCCAGGGTTGCAGTTTTTAGTCCAAAAGAAGTCTCTATGGAAAACTGCTAGCAGGGACTTCGACAGTGAATCGGACTTTTGCTGCCTTCCTCCCTTCCAGTACAGCTCTGTGTTAGGCCCAGCAAGGGGGAAGGCAGAGCTGGAGAGAAACCAGTTTCATTGGGAAGCTGAAACTGTGATATGAAGAACTTGATTGCCACATCTCTCAGGGCTAGGAGAGGCCTAGATGGAGGGGGAGACACTAGAGTGTCTGGGGGAGGCGAAGTAAGTAGAGGCTGTGTGATATGTGCTTCGCACTTTAGTGCTTTTGGCATTAACAGAAGGTTCCATCCTATGGGCTACTAGCCTCCTCTAGCACTTTACATGTGAAACATGTGTTTTCATCTACATTGTTGATTGAAAATGTTGGACGAAACAGGATAAAGTATAGAGCTCTTCAGAACAACACCATAGAAGCTTTTCTCCAGAACTGATCAGTTGATAGCATTCTTTGGGTATAGTATTTAACCAACTAAAAACATACCTAGTATTTCCATCCAAGATGGGTACCCAAATGGAGGAGATGGCCTGGCTCCCAGCTAACTACTCCAGGAAACACCTAAAAATATCACCAGAAAGCCAATGAGAATATATAGTAAGTGACTTTATCCATCTCAGTACAGCACAATAAGTTAGCCAGAAGTTCACGGGCTGCCAGGAAAATCAGCACCAGCAGACAAGCAAACAAGATGTAAACCTTCTAATGTGATCAGAAATCAGCCAGAGGCACCTATAGTCTACAAGCTGCTGTATCCAGAGGCAGCCAAGAAAGGAGAGCTCCCACAAGAAAGACCTAGGGTGGCCAGAAACCCACAGCATGGACTTTGGAAGCAAACAGGAGGGAACGGTAGCAACAAGTCTGAGTATAGTAGTGTTCAGACCAGAACACCCCAGATCTCTGGGTCTGAGCTCTGAGGTCCTATGGTACCATGGAAGGCCTTAAGTTCCAACTGAAGTTCAAATATCCAAGGTCTGGGGAGGGGGAGGCACCAGTATTTGCTAGTCCTCTTAGCAAAGACCTACTGCAGGAGATGAAGGCCAGCACAGGAACCCAAGGTCCCAACTCCTAGACTGAGACCACCCCACCTAAAGCAAAGCATAAGGCAGGGCCTGGTCCTAGCAGTAAGTGGTAATTCAGGAACTAGGTCTAGAGAGATAAATAAATAGAAGATTTATTCTGTAAACATTTACCCTAAGATATTCAGAAATCCAACCTATTAAGAGGAAGCAACTCTATAACACTGAAAGCAGAACTAAAAAAGGAAAAAAAATGAATTTTCCACAAGGTTTACATTAATATACAGAAGAAATTAATAAAAAAAATAAAAAATAAAATAAAAGATTTTGAGGAAACAACAGGAAAGTGAATAAATAACTTAAAACAGAAAGCGGTAATTTTACCCAAGTAATAATAAACTCCCTGAAAATTAGAATGGATCAAACAGAAAGCAATTATTTTATGAGAAAATTAGAATAATTAGAACAGAGCTAGACAAAATAACCAAAAAAACAGAGTTAATAAAAAGAGAATAACCAAAAAATTAAAGACTTGAATAGAATTTTAGAAAATTTTGATATTAGAAATCTTTGGCAATTATTAAATGGAGATAGAAACGAATATACATATTTCTTAGCTATACACCTTTACAAAAATCAGCCATGTATTATAATATATAATCTCACAAAGAAATGCAAAAATGTAGCAATGTTAAATACATTTTTACTGACCAAAATCCAATAAAAATTATATTAAATAATGAGTCATTGAAGAAAACATTAAAAATCAGCTGGAACTAAATAATTTAATCCTAAAGAATCAGTGGGTCAAAATTTAAATTTCATTAAAGATAACTACATCAATGAGACAACATACCAAAATTTTGGGGATATACCTAAATTATTAATTAATAATCTTGATTATTAATTAACATAGTTCTTAGGGGGAAATTATACTTCTAAACACTTTCATTGACAAAAGAGGATCAATCAATTGACAAAAAGACAGATCAATGAACTGGGCATTCAACTTTAAAAAAAACCCTAGGAAACAAATAATTTACAAAACCACAGTTAAACACTAAAATAGAAATCCTGAAAATCAAGGGATTGAAATTGAAAATTGAATATAAAACAAGCATTTAAATACATAAAATTAGGAGCTGTAAAAAAAATAAACAAACCATTAGCTAATTTGATTGAAAAGAAGAGTAAAATAATATTATCAGCATCAAAAATAAAAAAGGAAAATTCTCAAATGGAGAAAAAAAATCAAAGATATTTATTATTAGAAACTATTTTGTCCAACTATTTACCAATAAAGCCAAAACCTTAAATAAAATAAATGAATATTTGCAAAGATATAAAATACTCAGATTAACAGAATAAGAAATAGAGAACTAAACAATTCAATCTCAGAAAAAGAAATTAAAGAAGCCATAAATGAACTCCCAAAAGAAAAATAAAACAACTTCAGGACGGATGTATTCACAAGTAGATTCTGCAAAACATTCAAAGAAAAATTAATTCTAAAGTACACAAATTGTTTATAAAAATAGCAAAAGAAAGGATCCTACCAAATTCCTTCTATGACACACAAAAACATGGTCTTGATGGCTAAACCAGGAAGTCAAAACAAAGAAAGAAAAGTATAGACCACAGTCTCAAATATTTTGGTCTCAGGACTCTTTTATACTCTCAAAAATTATTGAGGATCATAAAGAGGATTTTTTCTTTTTTAATGTGGGCTATATCTATATTTACCATGTTATAAATTAAAGCTGATAATTTCTTTTAAAATATTTATTTATTATCAAAACTATCTGGTACTGGCTAAGACAGAGAGTAGTGGATCAATGGAATAGATTAGGTACAAAGTACATTAAAGTAAATGACCACAGTGATCTAGTTACTACATGGTAAACCCAAGTATCCAAGTTTTTGGAACAAAAACTCACTATTTGATAAAAAAAAAACTGCTGGGAAAACTGGAAAACTGTATGGCAGAAACTAGGTACAGATCAACATTTCACACCATATACCAAGATAAGGTCAAAATGGGTACATGATTTACACATAAAGGGTGATACCATAAGCAAATTAAGATAGCATGGAATAGTTTATCTGTCAGATTTATAAAGGAAGAATTTAGGAGCAAAGAAGATACAGAGAGCATTACAAAATATTAAATCGATAATTTTTATTATATAAAATTAAAAAGGTTTTGCACAAACAAAACCAGTGCAACCAAAATTACAAGGAAAGTGGAAAAGTGGGGAGAAATTTTTGCAACAAGAATCTCTGATAAAGGCCTCATTTCTCAAATATATAGAGAACTGAGGCACATTTCTAAAAGTACAAGTCATTCTACAATTGATAAATGGTCTAAGGATATCAACAGGCACTTTTCAGGCAAAGAAATAGCTATTTATAGACATATGAAAAAATGCTCTAAATAACTCTTAATCAAAGAAATGCAAATTAAAACAACTCTGAGGTACCACTTCACACGTATCAGATTGGCTTATATCACAAAAAAGGAAAATGTTGGATTTGAAAGGGGTGTGGGAAAACTGGGACACTAGTGCACTGTTGGTAGAGTTTTGAGCTGATCCAACCATTCTGGAGAACAATTTGGAACTATTCCTAAAGGACTATAAAACTGCATACCCTTTGATCCAGCAATACCACTGCTATGTCTATGTCCCAAAGACATCCAAAAGAAGGGGAAAGGACCTATTTGTACAAAAATATTTATAGCAACTCTTTTTGTGGTGGCTAAGAATTGGAAATCAAAGGGATCCTCATCAATTGAGAAACGGCTAAACAAGCTGTGGTATATGATTATAATGGAATATTATTGTGCTATTACAAATGACAAGCAGGATGAAACCTGGAAAGACTTACATGAACTGATGCATAGTGAAGTGAACAGAACCAGAACATTGCACACAGTAACAACAATATTGTTTGACGAAGAACTAAGAATGACTTAGCTATTCTCAGCAATACAATAACCTAAGACAATCCCAAAGGACTAACAATGAAGCATACTATCTGCTGCCAGAGAAAGAACTGATATTATTTGAATACAGACTGAAACATGCTATTTTTCCACTTTCTTTCTTTCATTTTTGCTTACTGTGTCAGGGAGGGCAGTGAACAGGGAGGGAGAGATAAAATTTGGAACTCTCATTTTTAAATGAAAAATTTTTTTGGAAGGGGGAAGGCAGGGCATTTGGGGTTAAGTGACTTGCCCAATGTCACACAGCTAGTAAGTGTCAAGAGTCAAGGCCGAATTTGAACTCAGGTCCTCCTGACTCCAGGTCTGGTACTCTACTCACTGCACCACCTAGCTGCTCCTAAATAAAAATATGTTTTAAAAAAGAAAAGAATTTAAGCTTCTTGAAGGCAGAGATACTCTCACTCTGGTCTCTGCATTTTTAGTGCCTAGCATGGGATCAGACATATAGCAGGTATTTAAATCCTTTTTCTTCATTCATTTATTCATAAACTAAAAGATGGCTCAGGAGATTAGGGAAAAGACAATAATACTTTACCTTGGATTATCAATTCTTAAGTGTAGAGAACAATTTCTATATTTCTCACTGAATCACAGTATGTTGGTGTTTTATTTTTAACTGTTAATACATGGTCAGCTTTTGTAAAATTTCTACGTAGAGCTGAGAAACATGTATATTCCTTTGCTGTCTCATTTAGAAGATGTAATAAATCTTATAACTCTAGTTTCTCCTATGAAAATATTCATTCATTTATTTAAAAACAAAAAATTAAGGAGATTAGCACTGTTTTACATACTTTTGCAAATCTTTTCATTGTCTAGCTTATTAAAAGGAAGCAGGATTCTCATACTTGCTTTTGCATTCAGTCTGTTGTGACATGTTATTTTAGTTGAAGTTTATAAAGAAAATCTGGCCACACAGATGTGTAGTGAGAAAAGAAAGGAATATTTTAAAAGGCAAATTATGTCTTAGCATTATTATAAAAAATAATTTTGACTTTGCAGACCCCTAAAATGTGAGAACCACTGATATTCCTAATGAACATTCATGCAAAAATTTTAAATTAAATGTTAATAAAGAGCCTACATATCACAAAACATATCACAAAGATTATACAATATCACTAGGTTGGATTTCTGCCAGGATTGCCACATTAATTTACTATCAGAAAAACTATTAATATAATTGACCATGTTAATAACAAGAACAATAAAAATCATATGGTTATATCGAGTTATGGAAAAAGCTTTAAACAAAAAACAACACTCAATTATTTTGAAAACACTAGAAAACATAGGAATAAGTAGACTTTTCCTTAACATGGTAAATAGTATGTATCTAAAACCAAGAGACAGAATTATGTGTATTAAGGATAAACTATATTCTTTTCCAATAAGATCAGGAGTGAAGCAAAGATGACCATTGTCCCCACTTCTATTTGACATAGTGCTAGAAAAGCTAACTCTAGCAATAAGACAAGAAAAAGAAAATAAGGGGATAAGCATAGGTATAAGGAAGAAACAAAAATTTCTTTCTTTTTTTGCAGATGACATAATAGCGTACTTTAGGAAACCTTTTAGAAAGTCGATTAAAAATTAATTGAAAGAACTTCATCAAAGTTGCAGGATAAAAAATAAATCTAAGCAAATCACCAGCCTTTCTGTATAATACCAATAAAACCCAACACAAAGAAATAGAGATATTCCATTCAAAATAACTATATAATGTATAAGATATTTGGGAGTCTATCTATCAAGATAAAAAAAAAGCTATATGCATACAACTACAAAAACACTTTGTAGAAATAAAGACAGACCTAACTAGAGAAATATTATTTGTGCTTGGGTTAACTGAGTCAATATAATAAGAATGACAGTACTACCAAAATTAATTTACTTATTCAGTACCATTTTAATCAAACTGCCAAAGGATTACTTTGAAGAATTAGGAAAAAATGATAACCAAATTCATCCGGAGGCATTAAAATCCAGAATTCCAGGGAAATTTCAGAAAGTGAGAATTAAGGGGACCTTGCAGTACCAGATCTCAAAAGCAGTAATTCTTGAATCAATTTGGTAAAGGTTAAAAATAGATCAATTAGTGACCAGATTAAGAAGGGGATAGAATTCACTTCATAGATATTTCTTTCAGCTCTCTTCTATTCTTTCTCATTCATTTTTCAGATTACAAGTCTGCTTTTGAAAACTGTCATGTACTCTGAGTATACATTCATCTACATTTAGTTATGGTTTTCCCAGTAAAGCAATTTCCTTTCTCCCATAAGGTCATTGCTCCACACTTTTGGGGAAGCAGCATACCATGGTGGATAGAATACTGAACTTGGAGGAAAAAAAACCTGAGTGCAAATCCTGCCTCTAGCTGCATTTTTGTTGTGTCTGATTCTTTGTACCCCATTTGGGGTTTTCTTGGCAGAGATACTGGAGCGGTTTGCCATTTCCTTCTCCAGCATGCATTTTACAGGTGAAGAAACAGGCAAACAGGATTAAGTGATTTGCCCAGGCTCACACTACCACTAAATGTCAGAAGGCAAATTTGAATTCAGGAAGATGAGTCTTCCTGACTCCAGGCCCAGTGTTCTATTCACTGCGCCACCTTTAGGCAAGTCACAGAACGTCTCTGAGCCTCGGTTTCCACGTTTTAAAAATGGAGATAATAATATCTGTGTACCCATGTGACAAGATAGTTCTGAAGAGAGTGCTTTGCAAATCTAGAGCACCACATAAGTGTCAGTTATTATTATTTTTATCCCAGAATAGAGGACAGATGACATTTACATTTTTAATTTTTTAAGTCTTCTACACTTGGACTAAAATCAAGTATTCAACTTCAATTTGGGATATTTCCAGAAAGGCAGACTCACTTGAATGAATAACAGAAAGACTCACAAATATGATCAATTTAGGACAAGTTTCAGTCTGTGTCCAAACCTTATTATATAATAGTCCCTTCTGGAGAAAGATGAAACATTTGACACCTATAAAGAAAGTCCCATCCAAGTATGAGAACCTTCATACGAAACAAAAGGAAACCCTTTTGGTGTGTTGAATGTGGAAAAGTCTTGGAATTGCTTGTCCCTCATTTGCCATGAAGGAACCTATACTGGAGAGAAACTATGAATTCAGTAAGTGAGGGAAAGCCTTTAACAGACGCACAAATGTTAAGCAACATCAGAGAATTCATACTGGACGGAAACATTGTGAGTGGATGATTGTGAGAAAAAAATAAATCATTTATCCAAAGTTCACACTTTAGGCAACACCAAAGAATTCATCCTGGCAAGAAACACCATTATTACAAGGAGTGTAGCAAAGCCATTACTTGGAGTTTATCCCTTATTTGACATCAGCAACTTCACAAAGTAAAGGAAGTAATCTTTGAAATGCAGCAAATGAAGTGAGAGCTTAAATACCTAATAGTTATGGTAGGATGAGATCCCACAAATATTGAATTCACAACCCCCTAACCCGCTCTGTATTCACCTTTACTTTTTCACTTGTAGTTCTGCTATCTACGTTTCCATCTTTGCCAGATCACCACACCTGCTTCCCCATTTCACCCTTTTGTCCTACTTCCCTTTGATAGCCTTCTTTTCTTGTATTCTCCCTTGAGAAATTATTACCTCTCATAATGTTACCAGTCGCTGATCTTTGCTCCCTTGATTTTTTTTCCCCTAAGATTCTCCAAGCTTTGAGTTAGGGGAGAAAGACCCTTCTTACAGGGTCACTGCTGCCTCCAGGACATGGTAATATATGTGTAACCACTCCCACATCAAACTGGCTTATGGAAATCTCCCTCAAAATAATTACCATAATTGACCCCCCCCCAATCTCCCTAATACACACCTGAATCAATTATATTCAACAGCTGTTCCTTATCTACTACTTGACAGGTATACTGGAAGATACCAAAGAAGTGTGTGAGAGCTCTTTGCAAAATATAAAGCACACTGCAGATACATTGTTATTTCAAATTACAGTCTAGTCTTCAAGGCTTACACACACTCAATGGCACAAACATTTTACTAAAATGTGCAAGGCACTATCCTGAGGCCTCGAGATAAAAAAAAATGAGGTGGTCCCTGGCTTCAAGGGGTTAACATTGGACATGTGTAGATAAATAAATACAAGTTAAGATCAGAAAACTATCTAAGAGAAGCTGAGAAGGCTTCATGGAGAAGGTATGGAGCTGAGGGATGGATTGGAAAAGGGAGATCAGAAGCAGTTTGACCAATTAGGAAGTTGTTTTCTGAGTAACTCTTAAAGGGACATAAAGATTCGGAGAGGTAGGAATGAAGAAGAGGCACATTCTAAGTAGGAGAAATAGCTTGTATAGATGAATGGAATTATGAGTTCTTGACGTATGAAGTAATAAGAGCCAAGTCTGGAAACGTAAATAGGAGCCAGAAGGGCTGTGAGCACAGTTCACTCTTGATCTGGTCAGATAGGAAAGACAGCTTTGAAAGGGTTAATAATCTTACCTTCTTCTAGTCGTCTTCCCACAAGGGTTGCTGATGATGGAAGCACAACTCCTATAGCATTCCCTAATCAGTGAGAAGGGGACGGGGGTACAACTACCCCTACTTCTCGAAGGTGTCAATCGAGACAAGTACAAATTGTGCACTCCTCCAAACCCCCTCAAGCCTCAATGGAATCCAGTTGAGACAAACATAGATTCCCTCCAAGCCCTGATGGGGGCCAGTCAAGGCACACACAGCATTCCAGTTTGTGCAGTCAACCCTAAGGGTTCCCCACTCTTTGACCAGTGCCCACCTGCATTATAGGGCAGCAGACAAAGAAGGCATATTGTCAGCCAATAGCCTCACAAGTTTACATTACCTCATCCCTGTACCTCACTGCGCAGTTGCAGTGGATGTTTACAATTTAAGCACAAATGTTTATATTATTTATCATTATATAATACTGCGCAAGTGTGGTGGAGATATTTTGAACCATAATCATGAGAACTCATATCTAATAGATGGGGACAAGAGATTGTTATGGCTATGGATCCTAGGAAACTGAACTCTAAGAAATAGTAACAAAAATCCACCTTACACTAAAATCCACCTTACTTGCACAGATCATGGCAATGTTTAAATGCCAGGCTGAGGAGTTAGTATTTTATCCTAGAGGCAGTAGTGAACCACTTACAGTTTTCAAAGTAGGATGAGAAGTGGGGGATGGGTAGTGATGTGGTCAGATCTGTGCATCAGGAAAAGTGGAGAACTGTTTGGAGTATCATTTGGAGAGAGGAAGAAATTAGAACCAGGAAACTAATTAGGAGGCTATTACAGTAGTTCTGCTGAGAGTGGATATAAGCCTGAACTAGGATGGAAGACAAAGTGAGAAATGGGACAGAACTGACAGATATTATGGTGGTAGACTGATTAGATGGTGGGCGGGGAGGAGTGTGGTGAGAGAGAGAAGAATCGAAGATAATTCCAAGGTTATGGACTTGGGAGCTATGGTGACTCAGAAATAGGGATGTTTAGAGAAGTAGGTTTAGAGGGGAAGATAATAAATTCCACAAGAGGCAGAAAACAATGTGTGATGGTGATAGAATCCAGAACTACTGTGGAAGCACATTTTAAAACCTCCTTTTTCATAAAACTGAAAATATTAAGAAATAATATTTTCCTCTAAAGCTCTTTCTAGACTCCTTGGGAAAGCCCCTTGGAAAGGTGGGTTATAAGCTCAAACAAAAAACAAAAAGGCTTTGATAGAAATGGATTGAGTGGTTCCTAGAGTTTTAACTGGAGAACTTCATGGGAAAAGTGGGATTTGAGCTAGGTTTTGAAGAATGGATAGGATTAATACAAGCTCAAGAAGCTTTTATATACATCCATCATGATATTCATCTAATGTGACTAGTAGGAATCCCATGCCTTGACCTCCAAGGGCTGATGCCTCTCCTGGGGAACCATTTAAATGTGGTTCTACAAAAGAGATCTGTCCAAGCCTTTTGCCTTAACTGTGTCTCCCAAGCTCCCTCATTCTGTGAACCATGCGGCCAACCTGCCCCAGCTTACTTAAAGTTTGCTCTTGCAGGACTTCTTGTCATTAGGCACCCCACAGAACCAACTCCTCAATACTCAGAGAAAGATCAATTGTCATTACCCCATGCAGGTCATCTAACCCAATCTCTTCATCTCTTAGATGTGGAAACTGATGGTCAGAAAGATTAAACAAGAAAAAAGTGACAGAACCATCATTTGAACCCAGATTTTCTGATCAAAGCCAGCATTTTTTCCCATTGTACCACCCTGAGAGATGGTGTTTTGAGAATGACAGTTGTCAGTCAACAGTGTAACTAGTGGAGGAAGGAAAGAGGAGGAAATATTTGATGTGGGGAGGTACTAAAGGCTTTCAGGGGAATGAGAGAAGCATCACAGGTGAGTGGGTAGGTATAGATAACTTCCAGACTCCATCAACCACAAACTTAAGGGGTGGGAGTTTTATCATGGAGGAAGTAAGCCCTGATCAGAAATTAGCAAGTTTGGCAGGGGCAGAGTCAATCTTTGGCAGGTCCCTGGGACCCCAGACTGGGCTAGAAATTCAATTCAGGCCCCAAATGTATATCTACTCTAAAGGAGACTCAGAACTACAACTTCCAAAAGCCTCAGCTATTGGGGAAAGCGGCATTTCAAATTTGCCAAGTGAAAGGAACAACAGGATTCTGGGAGATGAAGTCTGGACAGAGGCATTCTGGTGAATGAAGTGCACTCAGGCGCAGATCCTAGGCTGCTTGCAAGAGTGAGCTTAGTAACTGGATGGAAAGTCTTGATAAACTTGGAATATACTCCACCCCCACCCCCACCCCGCCCCTAGCTTCTTAGAATGCCTGGTTTTTCTTCAAAGAAAGCCTGGTTCCAAGTCACCTCCTACATAGAATCTTTCTTGATTCCTTCTCTCCCACTCTCCCAGAAGCTATACAGCCCCTCCTTGTATTTTCTGTCAATATGTTTTGTATACACATGTGCAAATTATATATGCATATTATACCTAACACACACTATGTTGTATATATGTGTATTGTGCATGTGTATGCATATATGTATGCATGTGTATACTGTGGGTATGTATTGTGAATATCGTATAAATAAACATATACGTATATGTATAAGTTGTATGCATGTGTGTAAATACATATGTACATGCATGTACATATTGTGTATATATAAATGTATATATGTGTTAATGTATGTGTCCATGCATGTGTGTTGTGTATACGCACATATGTACACATTCTACTTATGCATGTGTATATTGTGTATATATGCATATATTGTATAAATATATGCATGTATATGCATGTGTATGTACCAATCTCAGATATGCAAATGATAACATTTTGATGGCAGAAAGTGAAGAGGAATTAAGAAGTCTTTTGATGAGAGTGAAATAGGAGAGTGTAAAAGCTGGCTTGAAACTCAACATAAAAAGATAAAAAAACTAAAATCTTGGCAATGGGTCCCATCACTTCCTGGCAAACCAGTAGGAGAAGAAATGGAAGCAGTGTCAGATTTTATATTCTTGGGCTCAAAGATCACGACAGACAGTGACTGCAGACATGAAATTAAAAGACCCTTGCTCCTTGGAAGGAAAGTTATAGCAAATCCAGACAGCATACTAAAAAGCAGAGACATCACCTTGCTGACATAGATTCATATGGTCAGAGCTATGGTTTTTCAGTAGCAATGTGTGGCTGTGGGAGTTTCCACTTTTGGTACCAGAGAAGAGTTTTGGGAGTCTCTTGGACAGCAAGGAGATCGAATCAGTCAATACTTAAATTCAAACTGTTTGGAAGGTCAAATACTGAAGCTGAAGCTTAAATACTTTGACCATATAATGAGAAGACAGGACTCCATTGGAAAAGACCCTAATGTTGGGAAAGATTGAAGACAAGAAGAGGAAAGGCTTACAGAGGGTGAGATGGTTAGATAGTGTCACAGAAACAACAAACATGAACTTGGACAGACTTCAAGAAATAGTGAAGGATAGACGGCCAGGAGGTGTTATGGTCCGTGGGGTCCTGAAGAGTTGGACATGACTGAACTTGTGTAGATGTATGCATAAATGTACATATTACGCATGTGTATATTGTGTGTATATGTATACATGCATACAGATTGTTCCTGAGTTCAAATCTGGCTTCAGACACTTACCAGCTCTGTGATCCTAGGCAAGTCACCTAACCCTGTTTGCCTCAGTTCTTCACCTGTAAAACGAGCTGGAGAAGGAAGTGGCAAACCACTCCAGTATCTTTGCTAAGAAAACCAAATGGGGTCAAGAAGAGTCAGGCACTACTGAAAATAACAAAATATGCACATACGTGTGTATGTGTATAGGTGTGTGTATGTATGTATGCATCTATGGATAGATACATATTTATCGATCGACTGATGGACCGACTTGTACTGATTTGGGAGACAGAGGACGCCGGCTTGCACTCCTGGAAAGGCAGCGGGAAAGGTGGGGCGGGCGAGGGGTTCTGCGCATGACCGGAAGTGCCCCCAGTGGGGTCCCGGTTCACCCGCTGCTCTGGTCTCTTGCCCACCGGCCGTGCGTTGGTCGGGGGCGTGCGGGCCGTGGGGGGAGCAGCGGCCTCTCCTGGCTGGGCAGGACGTCCCGACTGCCCCTCAGCACCCGGCGCCTGCTCGGCCCGCCCTTCTGCAGCCGTGGGCCGTGGGGTCTGCAGGGCCAAGGCCCGTGGGGGCCCCCCGCTCCCCGGAGCAGCCCCGCGGACACCCCGGAGCCTGCATCCCCACGGGCCTGTGGAGGGGCAGAAGCAAAGCGCACTACGTTTGCAAACTCAACTGACCTGGATTCTAGTCCTGCCCCTTCCCACTTCTAGCCGTATGACCTTGGGCTGGTCACTGGCCTGGTTTTGGTCCTCGGGTGACCCCGGGGACCCTTTCGGCGTCAGTATCCTTTGATCTCAGGGAGCTGACCAGAGCCCTCACCACGGTTCTTCGAGACCGAGGCGGGAGAATCATAGAAAAGGCCATTTTCTGGCTTAGCTGCTAAACTCCTGTCCCGAGAAGTCAGGGCTTGAGGGAAGCCACCCATCTCCCCTCCATCCCCGGGCCGTCCAGGAGGCAGCGACCCAGAGCGTCCTAACCCAATGCTGGAAGAAGAAGGTGAGAGTTACCGGAGGGTTGGGTGTAGGGGGTCAGTGCCCAGGAGGGATGTGTTCCTGCCCCATTGTGGCATTTGGGAAAACGGACCCCACCTCCTCCTCACCCACCCCCACCCCCCTCAGGTTAGGGGAAGAAGAAATCACTTCCTTTTCTCTGATCTTTCTTGCCCTGGGGTGTGGTGGACTCCGGGAATGAATGTCTGGGGCCTAACTTGGGGCTTCCTGGCATTACATTTTTCCGTCTTGGCTTTGCTGTGTACCATGATGCAGCAAAGTTATGCAGAGACCATTCTTCCTTGACTTACATGCAGCTGTATGGTGATTTGCTGATAACACTGGATATTGTCATAGTCTGCTCTTTAGACTGTTTAAGGAACAAAGTTGTAAAATTCTCAGTTCCCCTGTCAGCTGTGTGCCCCTGGAATCATATGATCTCCCTGTGATCTTAATAACAAATCGGGCCATTTGCTAGCTGGCAAAATCTGTGGCCTTTTATCTAGCCCTGAGAGACCCCGCTACTTCTGTTTCTTGAATTCTTTCTTTGCAGTAAAAACATGAGAATTTCTAATCTGGTGAGACTGGGAACTGCAGCACTGGCCTCCTTCATGATTCCTTTCTGTTCTAGCTCTGTATTCTCAGGACTCTGTCCATTCAGAAGAAGAGAGACTAGGACATAAGGGTATGGCTGGTGTGCTCAGGTCCCAGGTATGTTGGAATATGTTTTCTCGTTTTGGACAGATTTCCTTCTCTGATCCTAGAGATTCTTTGCCTAGCTAAGTTTCACTTAGGTATCTGAGCTTGAAGCCCTCTCCTTCCAGGAGACTGAGTCAGCCCTGATAGGCAGTGAATTCCATAAGGAATATTCCCATTTGCCCAGCATTCCTCTTCTCTCCACATAACATTCTTATTCTTCACATATTTATTCAGACTGAATTTATTTAGATTATGTTTAGATGACTTCTGTGAAGAATATAAGATTTATGAAATAATTTTTACCTCAAGCTTAAATAGAGGAATCAAGATATATATGAATAAAGCATTTAGTAGGTGTGATGGAATTAAAAGATGTGGAATTGAATCCTAATTTTGTTTCTAAGTTAACACCCAAAACTCCACTCTCTTCTTTTCCAAAACTGGGTGGTTAGACTCCATGCTCCTTCCATTGCTATAGATCGTATGAGCCTAAATATTTAGATCATTGTGGAAGAGGCGTAGACCGGTAGTCAGGAGACCTGGGTTTGAGTCCTGGCCTTATTACATCCTTACCATGTGATCTTAGGCAAGTGATTTCACCTCTTAGAGACTCTAGTTTCTCATCTGTAAAAATGAAGGGATTGGATTAGGTGACATCTAAGTTCCTACTCAAATCTTTTTTACTATAATTTATAATTCCGGTTAATACTATTGAGAGGCTTCATGGAAGAGAAGGGATTTGAGCCATGCCTTGAGAAGTGGGTAGGATTTTTTTTTTTTTAACAAGGAGGTGAAAAGTGGTTAGGAATAGCCCAAGCAAAGACTTAGAGGCAAAAAAAGCATGTAGTCTCTGCAAAGTAGAGTATGCTTGACTGGAGCTGGTTTCATTTTAGAGAATGCATGAGAAATAAAGTTGAGTGTTTAGAACACTGTAGAGTCTTCTGGAAGAGGTCTGTAACCCCCTTGAAGGCATTGTCCAGATCATCCATATAAGAAGAACCAAATGGGTAAAGAATGTCTTGTCCAGATTATGATATGCAGTTACTTTTCATGTCTAAAACCTAAATAGTCCACAAGTATAATTAACAGTCAACATGAACTAAAAATATTAATGCATGGAGATAAATTTGACCTCATAGATAATCACTGGGACTTGGTGGAATGAGACCCATGAATAGAATATGGTTCTGAAAGATTTTGTCACATGTAAAAGAGCCAGGGAGCTGGCACAGTGCATAGAGAACTGGAACTGGCGTCAGGAAGACCCAAGTTCAAATCCACCCTCAAACACTTACTAGCTATGTGACCCGAGGCACGTCGCTTACTTTCTCTCTGCCTCAGTTTTCTCCTCTGTAAAGTGAGGATAATAATAGCACCTACCTTCCAGGTTTGTTTTGAGGATAAAATGATAGTCAATAAACATTATGTGCCTATTATATGCCTGGCACTATATTAAGTGCAGAAAGAGAGTCCCTGCCTTCAAGGAGCTTACAATTTAACAGTGAAAGATAACTCACAAAAGGCTAAAAAGTGGAGGGGGAAGAGGAGGAAGGGACCCAACATAGGGGTATGGTGGAGAGGTCAGAAGAGTCCCAGAATAGTGTACCCAGGTAAGAAATGAGATATCTGAGTTAAACTCCCTCTTTAAATGGAAGTTTTGGAATTCATGGACCCACCCTCCAATCAGTGGGACAGGGTGGGTGATGAGAGGGTACCAGGGCTAATGGGATCTTACAGGCTGATGAGGTTATCCAGTAAGGAGCTTCCTGGGCATGGTGGAGTCAGAGAAGTCCCAGAGTAGTGTGGCCAGGTGAGAAATGAGGACATTTGTAAAATTGCTTTGCAAACCTTAAAGCACTATAAATGCTAGCTCTTATTAATAAACTGTGTTGCCCCAAACTGAATACAATACTCCAGGTATTTGATTAAATAAAACCGTTTACTCTTGCCTCCTTCATTTTGGATACTTTGCCTCTATTAATGTCGCCTAAGATAAGATTGAAAGGAATCATGGTATATAAACAGTTCTTGAATTATGCAAATTTGAATTTTGAAATAATGTTGTTACTGTTGTTCAGTTGTTTTTAACGGTGTTCAACTCTTTGTGACCCCTTTTGGAATTTTCTTGACAAAGGTACTGGGGTGATTTGCTATTTTCTTCTCCATCTCATTTTACAGATGAGAAAACTGAGGGAAATGGTTAAGTGACTTACCCAGGGTCACATAGCTAGTAAGTGTCATGAAGATGAGTCTTCCTGATTCCTAGTCTCTAGCCACTGCACCACCTAACTGAATTTTAAAAGAAATCTGTATTCCAAAAAAACCAGCTATGTTAATTTTACTATACAGTACTGTGCTCTCTGCTCTTGCCTCTTGGCTCAGTGCTTGTGGCCTCCCACCCTCCACTCCTGTGTTGGTAAGCAAAATGGGCTCTTAACACTTAGTTCCACCAAGTGCCCTTGAAGAGTTTGGCTTTTGTTTCCTTTGAGTAATTCAGTGTATTTTATTGTGTCTTACTAGGTGCTGAGCCCCAGGCCCAAACCCCTATTACTTGTAAAACCTATGTGGGTGTGGATTGGTAACTAAAGTGGGGCCAACTAAGGGGAGGTGCTAACTCAAGAGCCAATCATAGCAACCTAAGTTCTGATCATTCAGATGACATTTGATGACATCTGAAACCGTATAAGAAGAGAAGACAGAGCCATTTGCGCAGGGGCTCTCAGTCTTGATGGTGTTTGGAGAATCCCAGGCAGCTGTAGCTCAGAAGCCCTCCGGCTTGTAAACCCGGATGTTGGGACTTTGTTAAACTCTGGTAACTGTGTATTGGGATTTGAATCAGACTAGGTCTGTCTGTTGATGTTTGTATTTGTTCTGAAGTTCAGGGTGCTGACTTTTCCCCCTGAACTAAGTGAATGATATTTGTATGCTGAATTAAAGTAAGCTTGTCAACCCCTTCACATAGCTTTCCTTAGTTAAGGAGATCAAAAGAACCTGTGCTTTTGCAGCATGCTGGTAGCGTTCTTGTTGTTGGGCTTGGGTTGGTTTTCCACCCCACAACAGCTGCTAGCCGGATTGTTGAAACAATTCCCACCAAAAAAAACCCCTAAAAAACCCAAAAACTCTCCAAGTGAAACAAAAGAAAGAACACACTCACTCACCTACATGTTGGGCCCAGCATGTCTGTCTTCTGTCTGTCTGCCCTCAACTGCCACTTGTCTGTCACTGGCCCCTGGGTGCCACCTATCCTCTCCTGTCCTGTCCGTGTCTTGCCCACATGTCTGCTCCCAGCATGTTCTTGCTCTTGTTTCTGGCCAGGCCCACATGTGACTGGCCCTCGCCCCGCCAAATGTTCTTCCTCCTTCTCTCTCTTCTCTGTCCCATGCCCCCACATGTCACTGAACTGTGTGGCAGTCCCTCCTACCACAGGCACGAGGCCCCCTTCCTGCTTTTCTTCCTCTCTCCCTTCCCAACATCTGCAGGCAAATTCACATTACATAAAAATCTTTTTATGTAGAGCTCTGTGAAATGGTCCATGTAAGTAAAACAAGAATTGTCTGTATTTGATAGAGCTTAAAGACAGGAAAACCAGGATTCAAGTGCTGCTTCTGGCACATAATATTTGTGTGATCATGGGCAAGTCATTTAATTTCCCATTATCCAGACAGTGCTCTAAGACTATAACTTAAAAATTAGTTGCTGATATTTTTTATTTGCTATCTTTCATGCCTGGAATGCCATCTTACCTTACCTCAGCCTCTTAAGATCTATTTCCTTTAAACTCTGTTCAAACAGATTCTTCTCCATATCTACATGAAGTTGTTCCTGATCTCCTCAGTGTCCCCCTCTTCTCATCCCAAATTACCTTGCATTTATTTTAAATATTTTATATATACTTCCACATATATTATTTCCTCTGAAAGAATCTAAGCTCCTTGAGGGTAGGGACTGTTTCATTTTTGTTTTGTAGCTCTAGTACCTAGCACGATGTCTGGCAGATAGTAGATGTTTAATTAGTGCTTGTTGATTGATTGATAGAGGAAGCTTCCATACTGGATGTTCCCTACACTGATGAAATCACAGGTACAGACCTCTTCCCTCCTCCCCTCAAAAAAAAGAAATCTTCTTTTGGTCAGAAGTAGAGGTGAAAATACTACCGGTGCTTCCAAAGTATTTAGTTTTTTGCTCAAGTCTACATAATCCTTAACCATGCTTTCTCAGTTCCTTTTGGTGTTGTGATTTGTTCCTGTGCTAATCACCAGAAGTGTTCACTGCCCATCAAGTTGGAAATTTCTTGGGAGGCACATCCACATCTCCTGGGAAAACAGCAGACCTCTCCATTATATCAGCTTGACAAATAGCTTACTTGATACCTTTCAGCAGGGAGTCACCACCCATCACAAATTCTTCTCCACTTCCTCTGACCAGTGTTAATCGACTTCTTATCTGGTGTTCTTGCGGATCTGTGCCATCATTCTTGGAACACATGAAGCTCTTTCCTCTAGCAGTGGTCCAGCACTTCCATAACTCTCATGTAATTCCAGATGTTCATTGGTTCTTCTTTCCTTTCTTCTGTTGCATCCTTTCACCCTGTAGCCTCCTAACAGCTCACGTCCTCTCTTTATATCCCTTTCCTTCTGTTTCTTTGAAGTACTCATTCTGTCAAGAAAAACTTCATACTCCTTGGTAACCAAGATGATAGAAATGCATTCCTCTAGCCCCTTTTCATTTCCTCGTATTACCACATTGCATACCTTATTTCCTACATTGCTTTCAGATCTTTGTCCAGTTATTTTCTGATCTTATTTTTATTTTACTTTGAATACCTTTTCTTCCATTTTTTTTTGTTCCACTTCATCAGTACTGTTCATTGCTACTTTTTTTTTTTGAGGAGGGAAGGCAAGGCAGTTGGAGTTAAGTGACTTGCCCAAGGTCACACAACCAGTATGTGTCTGAGGCTGGATTTGAACTCAGGTCCTCCTGACTCCAGGGCCTCTATTCACTGAGCCACCCAGCTACCCCCATTGCTACTTTCTTTTAATTGGATTCCCTGATGAGGAGGAGAAAAGAGGTGGTGGAGAATTAGTTGAGCAGACACTGAAAGTAAGAGATCTCCCACTAGTCATAGAGAGACTGAGCCTAGATAGTACCCAATTAGTGTTGGACACCATAAATTTAAAATCAGTTAAATCAGTTTGATTTCAAGACAGTGCAGAAGTTTAAAATCTAGCATGGGTTTACTAAGAACAACAATTGATGCCAAAGTTACCTCTCATTTGCTCTTAATATATATTAAGGTATGGGCCTGTTACTTCATTAGCATAGGGCAGAGGAGTCTGTGGATAGATTTCAGGGAGCCTGTGCAGGATAAAGAAGTCTTTATTGGGGAAGAGAAAAAAAATTTATTTTCACTAATTTCTAATTGAAATTTAGTATTTTCTTCAATTATGAACATGGGTAACAATATGTAGGGGTCTTCAGGCTTTACCATACTATCCAAGCCTTCTATGGCACAAAAAGATTAGGTAAGTTGTTGATAAAGTTGTCTGTTTTTCCATCAACTGTCAGGGTGTGTTTGTGTACCTCAAACTTAACATGTCCTAGGATGAGCTTTTCATCTTTCCCTCAAAAATCTGCTTGTCCTCCAGACTTTATGATTTCTTTCAGTGGCACCACCATTCTCCTGGGTCCATATCTTGAGGTTGTCTTTGACTCTTGCTCCTGCTTTATTTACTTCATCTCAGTGATGGAGGCACTTTGATCTTCCCTCTCCCTCCTTTCCTTAGAGTACTCCCACCCACATGTCTTCCTGAATATTGCAGCTTCTCCTTGTTCTTCTTATTCATATTCATTCTTTTCCCCCAACCATACTTCACACTGGTGTACTCCATGTGTCAGTTTGGCTGTATTTCTTTTGTTGTCAAGTGTTTCCTGAATGAGGCTTAGGCTCCTCTACCTGCCACTCCAGGCCCTTTGCTTGGCACAAGGTACTCCTTGTCTCTAGGGGAGTATCTCAAATGATTCCCTTCCATGTGCCCTGTGCTCAGCCAGACTATTCTCATTTTGTGTCCTTTGCCTTTCCTGCCGCTGTATCTTTGCTTACACTATTCCTTCTGCCTAAAGCTCCTAAACTATCTATACTTTGGAGCCTAATTTGCTTGTTAAAACTTCTATCATCTCCCCTTTTTCCATTAGCAATGACCTTTCCCTCCTCTAGCTTCATGCCTTTCTTATGTGCTATAGTTATTTGTATGTGTTATAACCTCCTACTCAATAGTAAACCCCCTTTGAACCTCTTCTACCACATAGCACAGTGTCCTGCACACAGTGGTCCCTTAGTAGATGTTTGTTGAATTGAGGATAGAGACCTTGCTTTAAGGCCTCTTCAGGGCCTAGCCCAGTGGTTTCTACATATTTCCTAGGACATGAATCATATGATTTCAGGCCTGGAAAGAACCTCAGAAGTCATCCAGTTCAACCCATGGCTGAATAGGAAATTCCTTTCTATAATCCCCCCTCAAATTAGTCTCTGCTAGAAGACCTCTAATGATAGAGAACTTGCTACTTTTTAAAGTCCTTATTCAACTCTTGGATAGCTCTAATTATTAAGAAGTTTTTTTCTATATCTAGCTAAAATCTGCATCTCTATAACATCAATACATTGTGGAAGTTACAGAAATCATATAGATCATAAAATCTAGCAAGGTCTTTAGAATTCATCTAGCCATAAATGCCAACTGTTCAGTGATTTCATTTTACAGAAGAAGAAGCTGAGATCTAGAGTGGTTGCTGCCCAGATCCATACAGATCTTGAAGTATTCACTGCCCTTATTTCACAGGAATCTGAGAACAGGAGAGCTTAGTGATTGGCTAAAGGTGGCATCACTACTGGAAGAGGAAATGAAAGAGCCAGGACTTGGACCCAGTTTGTTTAAGTCCTAATGCAGTGCTCCCAACTAGTTCTGTCTTCGGCTAAATAAACGAACAAACGTAATGTGCTTTGTGAAACTTAAAGTGCTATATAAATGCTAACTACTCTTATTATTTTCTTCTTAGAAAAATTGTTAGCTCAAGAAGAGAGAAAATTGTTTCATAATTCTTTTTTATCCCAGAGAAGGCCTAGCCGTCCTAGGTAGATATAGTGCTCAATGAATGCTTGACCTTGAACACCCAAGACATAAACATCATTGGATACTATTTCTATAGCATATGATTTACCTCACTTAATTCTACCCACTTTAGCCCTTTTTCTAGGGCCATGTGGGAGTGGGGGCCTTGAGTGAATAGAAATATTTGGTGTTTCAGGAACCTGTGGCATTTAAAGATGTGGTTATGGACTTCACTCAGGAGGAGTGGGGGCAGCTAGACCTTCCTCAGACCTGTACAAGGACCTGATGTTGGAGAAGTACAGGAACCTGGTTTTGCTGGGTAAGAACGACTGCCTCTTAGTGCATCTTTGGCTCTCCAGTTCTTAAAACCTGAAGTATCATCTGAAGTGTATAATTAATTTTTGGCTTAGGGTTCATAGGTCATAAATACCTAAACTTTCTGGGGCCTTGGGGCAAATTGTTTCTATTCCCTGTTCCCAGGGAAACATCACTCCGACGGACTTGAGACCTGTACTTTTCCCTATGCATTGTATTTCTGTTCTTTTCTGTCACTCACCCCATCCCCAACCAAAGCGCGCACGCGCACACACACACACACACACACACACACACACACACACTCTTTCCTTCTAGGCTTAATTCTCTTAAGATCCCAGGTAGGTAAATTGGATAATTTTCTTTGTAAACTAAGAATAATTTCGTGACTTGTCTCTTCCTCACAGCATGTTTCTAAGAGCCTTCATATTCCATCTTCTTTCAAATATTCAAGTCCCATCTCTTCCCCCATGAGCAGGGCTTCCAGTTTCTATACCTGATGTGAATTTTGAGTTGGAACAAGGAGAAGACTCATGGATACCCAGGAAAGAAGATCCAGGAAGCACCTGTTCAGGTGAGTAAGAGAATAAGGGAATCACTGAAAATGAACAGAGCCTATGTTTAGCATGATTTCACATGTATAATTGACATCATATTGTTTGCCTTCTCAGTGGGCGGGGGAAAGTTGGGAGGGAGGGCAAGAATTTGGAACTCAAAATTTAAAAAGAAAAGAATGTTTAAAATAAACAAAAAGAAAGAAAATTAACAGAGCACTGAGTTTCATGTCAAAGGACTTGGCTTCTGTCCCCAGATCTAGCATTGGTTGATAATGAGTAAGTGACTTAATGATATATTCAACTTACTACAGGGTTGTTGTGAGGAAAGCATTTTTAAAGACACTGTAAATCACTATATAAATGTGAGAGCTATTATTAATAGCAAGGTTTGCAGGTGAAAGTATAACACTTTTTAATTGAAGGGTATCTTGATATCTTTCCTCAGTCAGAGGTGATCTTCATCTGTAGGTCAAATGACAGCTCTTTCTACCTTTTTCACATGTCTCACTCCCATATAACAACTCACTTTTATACAGTACTTTCTTGTTTCTCTCGTTAGCATCTTCATTTTCACCTTATTCATGGAGTCTTGCAAGGGTTTCATCTCTCTAATAAGAACTTTTCATAGCTCTTGTTGCCCCTTCTAGCTCTTGTCCATTGGCATTGCTTCATCCTGCTATCTGTATGGTCTGAGGTCTTGAATCCATTTCCTTGCTCTCCGTTCCATTTATACCCTCTTGGTATACCTCATGGTAGAAGAAATAGGATTTGAATGTTTACTTTTTCCTAGCCAAATCCAATGACAGTTTCTCAATCTCTGTTCCCCTTGAGCTTTTCATTGAAGTTGATGTCTGCATCTTTGTCTTGAACTTGTATCTTCCTTGTTTGTTTGACATCATACTGTATTGGTTCTTTTCATAGCTCTGTGACCACTGCTTTCTGTTTTCCTAAACTTCTTTCCTAATCCTTCTGCTTTTTAACTGTGAGAGTCATTCAAGGCTGACTTTGTTTCTCTTCTTTTTCTCTTTCTAAATTCGTTCCTTCAAAGAGTTTGTTCATTCTTAATTCAAGTCATTTGCACTTAAGTGTCTAATGTGTGCAAGATACCATGATAGGTGTTGAGAATACAACAAAAAACAAAAGAGCCCCTGCCTTCAAAGAGCTTACTTTCCACTGGGAGAATCTGTGTCTACAGGAAAGCAAATGCAAAGTAATTTCAGGAAGGGGAGAGTGCTGAGAACTCATTGGGGGTGTGGGGCAGGAGATGAGATCAGGAAAGATAGCACCTGAGCTAAACCCTAAAGGAAACTAGGAATACCAAGAGGCAAAGGTAAGAAGAAAGTGCCTTCTGAGCATGGGAGATGGCTTGTGTTAAGTTAGAGATTTGACAAGGAGTGTTTGTGGGACAGAGAACAGCAAGTGGGTCAGTTAGGCTGGAATAGAGTGAGGGGAGAGTAATGTGAAATGGTTCTGGAAAGGTAGGCTGGAGCCAGACTGTGAAGGACTTTAAATGTCAAACAACAGTGTCTATTTTATTCTACAGAAACTCTCCTGCTTCTTAAGCAGGGGAGTGACATGGTCAGTCCTTTACTTTAGGAAGATTTATTTTGACAACTATGTGAAAATGGATTGGAGAGGGGAGAGACTGGAAACAGGGAGGCCAATTAGGAAACTATTATAATATTTCAGGTAACAGATGATGAGAACCTTAACTAGAGGGCTGCCATTTCAGCAGAGAAATGAGAACAAATTCAGGAGGTGCTAGCACAGCTGGAATTGGCAAGACTTAGCAGCTGCTTAGATGTGAAAAGTGAGAGAATGAAGTCAAGGCTGACTCCTAGGTTGCAAGCTGGAATCGCTGGAAGGTTGGTGGTACCTTCAACCCAAACAGGAAAGTTAGGAGGAGGCACAAGATAGGGGGAAAGAGAATGTGTTTCATTTTAGACTTGTTGATTTTGAGATGCAACATTGTGTCTCCTACATGTTTCTCCAGGGCTGGAATCCTCTCCCTCCTCATCTCTGCTTCTTGGAATCTCCAGATTCCTTCAAGGCTTAGTTTAAACACCACTGCTTCCCTAGAACCTTTGCTCTTACCTCAGGTTGTTAGTGCTTACCTCTACTTGAAGCTACTTTGTGTTTATTTTGTCCATACTTTATATTTGCTTATATATGCTATATCCTGCCAGTAAAATATAAACTTCTAGAAGTTAGAGACTGGTTTTGTATTTGTATCCTTAGTGCCTAGCATATTGTCTTGTATATAGTGGGTATTTAATAAATGCTTGCTGAATTGAATTGAATAGCTAATGTCAAAGGTCTCTTCCAACTCTGGTTATCTATGGTGTATATTCTATGTTAAGATTCTTTCTGATTCTGCTTTAATGAACACCAAAAAATATTTCCATGTACAATACAAAGTAAAACAAAAAGATTATATTTGAAAACACCGATCTCTATTATGTATAGCTTGCTTTTTTGAAATGTATATCATAAATTCAATATGTTGGTTTCAAACCTATCTTGCTTATCTGTGTTTCCTTCCAAATTTCCTCTTTTCTCTTCTGTGCATTCAAAAATTCTTTCATGACTGTCCTTTCTTTTTTTTCCAAAATATTTTTTCTCAGTTGAACAAAATAAAAAAAATTCTGTTTTTGATACTTTTTCAGTTTGTTCCTTTTACAGATAGGGAAACTAAAGCTCAGAACAGTAATGTCAGTTGCTTAAAAGTAATCTCATTAGTACAGAGTCAGGAGAAGTACTACTGACTTTTCTTACTCCCAGTATGGTTTGACTAGTTTTGGCAGAAATATCCAGGATGTATTGGAAAATCAGGGGCAGCATTAGGGTCTCAAATGCCTGGGGAGCATTGCAAGGTAGAATAAGGGGGTAGAATGCTAAATAGGAGTGTACCAACAGCAGATTTCATTTATTTTGTGATTTTGCAATGGATGCTAGTAGTAACACCAATGTGTGCAACTGAGAATCGTCTCAGTGCCTTTTTTGATGTTGTGGCATAGGTTGCTAGCTTCTAGTGTACCCCAAGAAGTCTTAAATTGTGTACCGTGAGCTGAAATATTGTTCATACTATTTAAAGTATGTACATAAAGCTTTATTAATTGTAGGGGTATGATATTACTGCCAATCAGCATTCCTATTGCCATAGTCTACTCTCTCCCAAGAGATATTTTCATTTTTTGTTTGTTTCTTTCAGACTGGGAGACTGTACCTAAGTCCAAAGAATCACCTCCAAATCCTGACTTTTTTGAAGATAACTTAACTGCATCCAAAGAAGCAATAATGGAAACACTACCAAGAATTGGTCCAGAGGACCCCACGTTTCAAGAGACCTGGGAATGTGATAGCAGACTAGAGAGGCAGCAGGAAAACCAAGAGAGAGATTTAAGGCAAGTAAAAATCACTCACAAGAAACCTTCCCCTGGAGAGAGAGGTCATGAAGGTAATGAACTTGGGAGGAACTTCGGCCTGAGGTCAGTCCTTGTTACACAACAGAGAGTTCCTATAGGAAAAAGCCTCTTTAAATGTAATACACACGGAAAGAATTCAAACCTACTTAAACATCATAAAATACATACTGGAGAAAAACCCTATACTTGTAATGATTGTGGAAAAGGCTTCAGCTACTGTTCATCCCTTTCTCAGCATCAGAAAAGTCATACTGGAGAGAAACCATATGAATGTAATGAATGTGGGAAAGCCTTCAGCCAGAGCTCATCCCTTGTTCAGCATCAGAGAATTCATACTGGAGAGAAACCCTATAAATGTAATGAATGTGGAAAAGCTTTCAGTCAGAATGCAAATCTCACAAAACATCAGAGAACTCATACTGGAGAGAAACCCTATAAATGCAATGAATGTGAGAGAGCCTTTGGTGATTGCTCAGCCCTTATTCAGCATCAGAGAATTCATACTGGAGAGAAACCTTATGAATGTAATGAATGTGGAAAAGCCTTCCGCCACAGTGCAAATCTCACAAACCATCAAAGAACTCATACTGGAGAAAAACCTTATAAATGTATTCAGTGTGGAAAATCCTTTGGTTATTGTGCAGCTTTTATTCAGCATCAGAGGATTCATACTGGAGAGAAACCCTATAAATGTAATGAATGTGGGAAAGCCTTCAGTCAGAGTGCAAATCTCACAAACCATCAAAGAATTCATACTGGAGAAAAACCCTATAAATGTAATGAATGTGGGAAAGACTTCAGCCAGAGTACAAACCTCATAATCCATCAGAAAATTCATACTGGAGAGAAACCTTATGAATGTAACGAATGTGGGAAAGCCTTCAGTGATAGCTCAGCCCTTATTAGACACCATGTCATTCATACTGGAGAGAAACCCTATGAATGTAATGAATGTGGAAAAGCTTTCAATCAGAGCTCATCACTTACTCAACATCAGAGAACTCATACTGGAGAGAAACCTTATAAATGTAAAGAGTGTGGAAAAGCTTTTAGGTGTAGTTCAGCCTTCATCAGACATCAAAGACTCCATACAGGAGAGTAAACACACAGAACTATAATGAATGGGAATTTCTTAGTCACATTTTTTTTAAGCAGTGCTCAGTTGTTAAGAAGAAGAGACTCCATGAGGGATTGAGGTCAGGCGGATGTTGCAGATTTTTTCCTTTTTTTAACACCTAGGCCAGGTCCACATACAGAGGCCTTTAATAAATGCTCATTGATTTAATAAGTGCTTGTTGATTCACTGATTGAAATCATTAATGTAAATCTTCCAAATTTAAGACCTTGCCTTATTTTTCTTAGAAAATTCTAATTGATTTGACAGCTAGTAATGTAAGGAGTGGGAATGGAACTTCATTTTGTTCTCAGAAGATTATTTCCTTTAGGCAAAGCAGCTCAAACTGCAGGCCTCATCCTAGAAGTCTGAGAATCCAGGCAGCTTCCATTTAGGTCTGTCTCAGAATGATAGGGACACATTTTTCTTTTATTTTTTTTAAACTGCTGATGCCAATGTAATTAATTGTTGAGAGCAGTTAAGTGGGAAAGAGATCCTAGGGCTTCTTATTAAATGTCAGTGTCATATGTAAGCTTCTTAATCATTGATTATATTGATTATTCTTGACTATTCCTTTCATAAGGAAAGAGTGCAAACAGGAGGGAATAGAAGGGCATGCAAAAGCCAAATCTCAGAACCAGGTTTAGCCACAAGCTTTTTTTGGTTTGTTTGGGTTTTTTTTGGTAATCTGGGGGCCTTTATTGGTTTTACCTGTATTTAAAAACTAAACTTACATAAAATTGAGCTTATTTTCATTTGGCATTCAATAATTTCATTTGGCAAAAAATGTGCTTACCACGTGTGAGCTGGGTAAACATTTTTAATCTTGCCATGCTGTCTCATGCAAAATGGTCATCACTTTTTTACATCTAATATCAGAACTAATGGTACTAAATAGTCTCCCTTTTTCTATGTTCTCAAAGTACTCTTTATACCTCAAGCTTTGCTAAACAGAAAAGGGGAGAGAGGGTCCAAGCCTTAGTCTCCTAAACCAATCAAATATCAACACAGTTTCAATGTCTTCATTCAAAACTATCTTGACTTGCATGAGAAGTGAGGGGTGGGAATACAAGAGGGGGCTTTAGGATATTGTTGCCTCTGCAACACCTACTCTTGGGGAAAATTTAGTATGAAAACAAGACTATAAATTCAGTAAATATCATGTAAACTATTATGCATTTCTTTGTGAGCCTCCCATACATGATGATATCTACCCCCAAAACTAGTTAGGGATACTTAAGTTGGACAGACTGAGAGGAGACTCTTCCTGAATCTGTGTTTGGTGAAGTTGGTTCTTGGTTAGGCACACCCATAGAGAGCTTCATTGTCCTCAGTCATCCGTGATTTCATTATCCCTGGCTTATGACAAGCCCCCGTAAGAAAGAGTAACCTTATGCCACTCCCATACTGGGCATCTCTGGGAACTTACAATACCTTCCCCCATTTTTGTAATTTTCCCAGAAGGGTAATCTTTCATTTTAAAGATCTGTCCTTGTTCTGCGCAACATACTTATCAGTGACTTGAATGAAAATACAGATTCATTCCATAAGCATTTATTAGTGCCAATATATGCTAGGAACTATAATAAATGCTGAGGATAGAAAAAGAAAAATGAAACTGTCCCCTTCAAGTTTACATTCTGTTATGTTCAACTAATGGTCTATATGGAAACTCCTTAGAGGAAGGGACTCACTCATACAGGGTGTTCTAGAAGTCTTAGTGCAGTTTAAACTGTTAGAGCTTAAGCTGCACTAAGACTTGGGACACTCTGTACAGTATTCATATACCGAGCACAGTGCCCAGTACATAGTATGTGTTTTTAGAATGCCTGTTAATTTAGGACTTGGTCACATTCATTCCATACTGAGGCATCGGAGTAGGAATTTTTAAAAAATGGGTGAAATTCACATTTAGGCTGCATCAGTAATAATAATAGCTGATATGTTTGTATCACTTTTAATATTTGCACAGTGCTTTACAAATATACAATACTTCATTAGTGGTGTCCAGGTCTAGGGTACATCATTTGATTTCCCTATGTCTTCACTCATCATCAGTGTGACTTCACTCGTTCCTAGCCACCTCTTCCCAATGCTGTGTTACTTTTCTCTACTAGAATGTAAACTCCTTGAGGACAGGGGCTATCACTTGTATTTGCAATTCCAGCACTTTGCACTGTGCCTGGCACATACTGCTTAATAAATACTTTTTCATTCATTCCAGTGTACTCTGCTCTTAGGCTGCATCGGGAGTATTGTGTTCCAAACTGGAGTCCATTTTTAGGCAAAATGTTGAGAAATTGAAGTGCTTCCAGAACAGTGTGACCAGGATGGTGAAAAGACTAGAGATTATGCATAAAAGGATTGGCTGAAGGAACTAGGGTCTTCTTTTTTTTTTTTAATAATATTTTCTTTTGGAACTGAGGTCTTTAGCCTACAGCCGAATATCTTAAAGGCTATCTTCAAATATTTGAAGGGCTATAACCCTGAAGAAGTATTGAACTTGCTTTGATTGTCCCCAGAGGACAAAGATGGGTACAATAGGTAGAATTTCCAAGTTGACAGATTTTGTCTTGATAGGAGTTCCTAATCCTTAGAGCTGTTCCAAAGAGGAAGGGCCTGCTTAATGAAGTAGTTAGTGTGGAAATCTTCAAGCAGAAATTGTCTGACCATGTCAAATATATGAGAAGAGATTGCCACACCAATTCTAGACAATGTCTGAGGTCCCTTCAGGCTCTGCATTCCTCACCTCTATCTCAGAGACTTCAGGATTGTAATTTTTAGAGCTAGAAAGGATCTTACAACTCATTCAGTCCAGGCCTCTCATTTTACACATGTGGAAACTTGGGCTCATATTTGTGATTTGCACAAAGGTCGCAGAGAGAGTGAGTAGGTGAGGCCAAGATTTTGAAACACAGTTTTTTTGACTCCAAAGATTACTTTTTGAGCTATGTTGCCTTTCTGTAGGGTTGACTTTTTAAAGTTCCATTGAAATAGGCATTGTGCTCCTGAATCACATTAGATCAGTATTTAAAGGGAGAGACTGTCCTGTTTCGTTTTGTTTCTCCCCATAGGGTACTTGATTTCCTCCTCATAATGTTGCTACTGAACAGGGTAGGGACTTCATTACATTTACATGAATTTCAATAACTGGAGACTCTACAAAGGTTGCCATGGGTCTTCAGTCTAGTTTTATTCAGCCCATTTACATAAAGTTGGTCCTAGAATAGAACTCAGCCTATGGCATATGCACCAAAATTGACCTGGAAGAGAATTTTCATTGTTGCCATCAGGGTAAAGGCAAAATTGCAAGAGGTGAAACTTGAGTCTATCCCTGTCCCATATCCCCTTTTTAATATCCAATATGGCAAATAGGTGAGAAGTGATTTTCAGTATTCTGGTCAGCAGTTTTGTACTTGCTAGTTTCATGACTTTTGTTTGCTCAAAGGCACACCAAAGCCCTAGGATTTGGCTTACAGGCATCCCCTACGTTTTTCATTGTTATTGCCACTTCCTCTTCTCTGAACTGGATTCCCTATGGTCCAGAGTAGGATTTGAGAGAGGTGGTCACATTTTTTCCCCTTCTTCTTTGCCCTTTTTCTGGAAATAGCACCCAAACCTTCTGAAATACATTTTAAAATAGGATGTCTTGTTACTACACCTATGTACTAAAGACACAATAATAAAAGGGAGGCTTACAGAAATCTTAGAAACTTTTTTTATATGCCATCTCTAAGGACCTAGGCAGTACTCTTGTTTTTTCTTTCTAGTAAGGCTTTCTTCTTCTAGGTCCTTTATTCATTTTGTATTTCACTTCCTGTTCTATGTGGACTGAGAAAAATTGGCTTCAGACTCTGCCACTTAGTAGCTGTATGATGTTGGGTACCTCTCTGGCCCTTGGTTTCTTTTGTAAAGTTATGAAGTTGCATTAGATAATTTTTGAAGTTACTTCTAGCCCTTGAATCTTGTGATCCTATAATTTTGTTTGCCAAAACTGTTGCTTAGGTTTCAACCTCATAAAATCTGACCCTACCTCTCAGGTCTGTGTGTGTGGGAACCTACTGCCTAGGACTGGCACTTCTCTCATATAGTTTCCTATATGAAACTTGTAAGTCTCTCTTTGTGGGCTCGTGACTTCCTTACCCTAGATACATTGTCTAGGAACTTGGAGACATTTCTGCTTTACTCTTCCTTAGGTCCTAAAGAGAAAACTGACTTCCCTCTTACCGGGACTGGAGAGGATGGGAGGTTGGAGGGGTGGTGTTGAGATCCTTGCTACATCTCCTTATCCCCAGAATAAGGACTATTTGGGATGTAGCTTCGTGGAATGGATGTTCCTGAGAAGGCCCTCATTTATTAGTAAGCATGCTCTCCTTTCCCACTAGATACATGTTCTCCTACCAGTCACAGGGTACATAGGCCTTTCTTAAGTTTAAGTTTTGGTCTCATTGGTCCTGGACCTTTCCTTCACCTTCGCTCTGGGGATGGGGATAGAATAACAAACCTAGATATCTCTAAATAATCTATGGGCTTGAATACCTAGCAGTCATGAAGAACAGAGGTAAAAGCACAAGAAAACTAAATGTTCCCTTTCTCTCAAGAGACGTATCAGGCTGGAATTAGAGCCATCTACCACTCATCAAATATTTGCAGTCTAGGGAAATGATAGGTTCAAGATACTTTCCCTGATCATGAATAGCTAGTAAACTTCAACAAAGTAAGCAGTAAATAGAATAGACAGTAAGTCAAATTGTCGTTCAGTAGTTTTTCAGTCACATCTGACTCTTCTTGACCCCATTTAGGTTTTTTGGGGTTTTTTTGGCAAGGGTATTAGAATGATTTGCCATTTCCTTCTGCCCGTTTTATGGGTGAGGGAACTGAGGCAAACAAGTTAAGTGACTTACCCAGGGTCTCAACAGCTAGTAAGTG
This sequence comes from Phalanger gymnotis, assembly GCA_028646595.1. Classification (NCBI taxonomy): domain Eukaryota; kingdom Metazoa; phylum Chordata; class Mammalia; order Diprotodontia; family Phalangeridae; genus Phalanger; species Phalanger gymnotis. The sequence continues at coordinate 97,124,293 of CM053625.1, forward strand.
TCTGAGGCCAGATTTGAACTCAGGAAAATGAGTCTTTTCTGACTCCAGGTTGGGCATTCTATCCACTGCCCCACCTACCTACCTGTTTGGCTGGGATTAAGATTAAATCTCCACTCCCCCCAAGGAAAGAGAATTATCTCACCAAAGGAGTCCACTCAGGAATTCTCTAGGGTTGCAGGTACTGAGAATTTAAGGACATAGTGAGGGCTGGCTTACCCCAAGCTGATGGCTCAGGGGAGATTGGTCTACATTTCAAAAGTCTGTGCTTGCCTCTCCTTCCTATCTGTGGAACTGCTTCCCTAAAATGTCTGCCCCCTCCCCACCCCATGCAGGGTCTTTGGTCTCAGCCATTCAATAGTCATACCACCTTTCTCCATACTCAGTGTTGCTCCATACGCAGTGTCAGGCTGTTGCTCAGGAAAACTGTACAGGCTTTTAAAAAAAGAGAAGATTGGAATCTGCAAAGTATAGGGCAGTGAGTTTTGCATCAATTCTTAGCACAATTCTACAAGCTGTTATTAAAAGGATAGTTAGTGAAATCGTAAAAAGGAATTTGTGATCAAAGAAAGCCAGGAAACATTATGTTGTTAGTAATCTTATTTCCTTTTTGGGGGGTGGGAGGGGTAGGGGAGGGTCAGGGTTTCTCAATTTGTAGATCAAAGGAATGCTGTGGATATAGTTTACCTAGATTTAAGTAAAACATTTGACAGATTATTGCGCTATTTTTGTGAAAATGATCTGGACTAAAGAATAGAACAGTTAGGTTGATTTGGAACTAGTTAAATGCCCAGATACAGAGAATAGTCTTTAATGCTTTGTTGTCATCTTGGAAGGATGTCTCATGTGGAGTACCTCAGGGAGTGCACTTATTTTTTTCTCTTTAGTATTTTTATCAGTGATTTGGAGAAAAGTGACTAGATTACATGCTTATCAAATTTGCAGATGACACAAAGCTGGGAGAGACAGTTAACAGACTGGATGGCAGAGTCAGGATCTAAAAATCTTTTTGACAGGATAGAATATTAGGCTGAATCTAATAAGATGAAATTTAATATGGCTAAATATAAAATTTATATTTATGTCAAAAAAATTAACTTTACACATAGAAGAAATGTGACTGTACAGCAGTTTGGCTTCCAGTGAGACCTCACTTTTCACTTACCCTGTTGAGAGGCCTCCCAGACCTCATCTTGGGGTTCCTAGAGGACTAGTGCCCAGCAAGGCCTGCTTCCCTCAGTCCCAGCCCCAGAGCCTACCCCAACCTACCTGCCAATGACTTCTTCCCCATTTCCCCTCCTGATCATACATGAATCCCCGTCCACATCCCTGTCAGATGGAACCCAGAATCCCTTCTGTAACCTGTAGGCTTCATTTTCCCTTTCCCAAAGATGGTAGGCTGCTCCTGGAGGCCAAACACATCAGTTCATCTGGGTCCTCTGGGCCTTCCCAAAAGCCCTACAGCTACACACTTGGGACCTCCAGGTCTTTTATCCTCCTTGAGGCTGAACTCTCTTACAGGTGTTGCTTTCCCAAATTAGAATGTGAGCTTCTTGAGGGAAAGGAATGTGTTGTTTTTCTGTTTATCTCCCCAGTACTTAATAGAGCTCTTGATGCATAGCTCTTAATAAATGCTTGTTCACTCATTCATTCAAGTGAAGACCAGCTGGTTACTTGTCAGGTGTGTTGTAGAGTGGATTCTCTTTTAGGTACAAGTTGTACCTGAGGTCTTTTCCAGTTCTGAGATTCAGTGATTCCCTAAGTATGGAAGCTCTCCACTGGGAGGTTTGTTACATGAAAAACTTTTTTGACTACCATAACATAGGAAGGTATTTACTAAGGCACTGAAAGAGTTGTAAAAGTATTATCTATGTCCATGAAGAGAACATCTGTACTGATGAAATCATCAATCCTTGAAGTAAGCAGCTGGGTAGCATAGTAGATAGAGGCCTAGGCCCAGAATTAGGAGGACCTGAGTTTAAATTGAGTCTCAAACACCTAGTATCTGTGTGATTCAGAGGAAGTCACAACCTCTATCAGCCTCAGTTTCTACAGAATATACATGAGCACATGAAAGGCAATGAGCTCATCAAGTAAGAAAGTGTAGAGAGAAAAGAGAAGGCAGCCCAGGAAAGAGCCTTAGGTATGCCCAAATTAGTGCTTGTGACATAGATGAGGATGAAGCAAAGGACACTTCAAAGGGGAGTGGGAGGAGAAAAAAGAAGTTTCTAAGAATGCAAAGATTATCACACTGGAAAAGATGCTTGGTGCAATGAGCTCTTTGTTTCATTCCTGATGGGTAGGTAAGTCTAAAGCTCAGCATTTACAGGATAATAATAAAAGCAACAAATTAGATTTGTATATTGCTTCACAAAAACCTTATGTGATATGGAGGATAGGGATTATTTCCTCCATTTGAGAGATGAGGAAAAGCCATGTGGCCCAGGAGGAAAGCACAGCATCCTAAACCAAAGGGTAGCCAGTCACTCTGAACATGGAGAGCCTCCCAGAAAGCCAGTAGTGGCTGAGTCTAGCAGCAGTTTATTGAAACTCCCAAACAGAAAGAAGTTGATAAACTAAAACCTGGGTCCGGAATTTGTATAACTCAGAACAGGAGGGGTGTGACCAGACCTTCCTCCAAATCACAGCACTTTGGGAGCACTGAAAACTTATAGGACCCTAGCCAGAGCCATGAAAACAGCAGAAAGATGAAAGAGGACAGAAGCTCAGACCAGACATCCCTCTTTCCCAGAAGTATGCAGAACCTAGCACTACCATAAAGTCCAAAGTTAACAAATAGCAGAGTGATCAAACAGACAAAACAAAATGACCAAACCATAAAGAATTATTATGGTAATGGGGAAATTCAAGACACAAAACAGAAAAAGAGGATAACCAAAAAAACTATGAGAAAAGCCTTAAAGATAAATGCAGCTCAGACCGAAATCCAATAAGAATTTCTAGAAGAGTTAAAGTAAGAGTTAAAAAAGGAACTAAAAATCATTCTAAAAACCAAATGAAAGCAGTAAAAGAAAGAATGGGAAAGGATTCAAGACAACCATAAAAAGGCAAATATGAATAAGAATGAGGGACCAAACAGTTTAAATTCAAATACAGGGAGATGACACATGCAAAAGCCCTCAGAATTTTATCATCACCGTGGGTCATGGAGAGACTAATTACGCAGAAAGCTCGAGTATGATTCTATTGTATTTGGTTGATCTTAAGAATGGAATGAGTGGGAATAGGAATGCACTGGGAGAGGGGAGAAAGGAGAAAAAGAATGGGGGAAATTAGCTTACATAAATGGGGTGTGTAAAGAGAAATTTATACAACACAAGGGGATAGTGTGGTTGAGAGTTGAATTTCACTCTCATCTGATCTGGTTAAGAATGCACATACAGTTGGGTACAGAAATACATTTTAACCAACAAGGAAATAGGAGGGAAAGGGGTTAAGGGAAAAGGGTTAGTCAGAAGCAAAACAGACCCTTAAAGAGGGGACAGGGTTAAAAAGAGGAGGATAAGTATAAGAGAATAGGATGGAGGGAAATACGCAATTAGCAATCATGACCGAATGAATTCACCCATTAAAATGGAAATGGATAGCAAACATTAGAAACCAGAATGCAATAATATGTTGTTCATAAGAAATACACTTGAAACAGAAAGATACACACAGTTAAAATAAAGGGCTGGAGCAGAATCTATTATGTTTCAGCTGAAGTAGGAAAAAAGAGACAGAGGTAGTAATTATGATCTCAGATAAACTTAAAGCAAAAAATAGACCTAATCAAAGGAGATAAGCAGAGAAAGTACATTGTACCATAGACAATCACAATATCAATTCTGAACACATCTGTACCAAATGTAATAGCATCTAAATTCCTAAAAGTTAAATGAGTTATAGGAAAACATGAAAATTATAATAGTGAGGGACTTCAATTTACCCCTCTCAGACCTAGTTAAATAGAACAACAATCACCAAAAAAAAAGCCCTTCAATTAGAGCTCTTCAATTCCTTCCTTGAACATTTCCCTCAAGGACTGAGAGTCTCAGCTCTATGCTTAATATCCCTGAAATACTTTTTGAATAAAATAAGGGGGCTTCTAAATGGAAAAGAATATGTTTCTCTTGGGTGCTTGGTTTATAGGCCAATTACTTCAGGGGATGGAGAAAGCAAAGATTTAAAAAGACAAGAGCTGTTCTTTGTTCAAAGTTTGGTCTCCCTCCTTAATCCATTTCTTGGAACCTTAGTCTTGTTCTTGGCTTTTTACATACTTTGCTAAAAGGAAAAAAAACCTGGAAAGGGTTTTTAAACTAGAGAAATATTTATTTCTTAGTATTTTCAGTTGAACTAAAAAGGAAAATGACTACTTCCACTTAGAATTTGTTATACAGAAGGATAGGAAATTCCAGCATAATCTGAAATGCTTTCATATTCAACCACCTTCCTTGTCTTCTGAGAATCTGTAGATTCTTTCAAAGATCAATCTGTATGTTACCTCTTATATGATATTTTTCCTCATCTTCCTAGCTGCTGGTGCCCCACTCCAAATTGCTTTGTATTTTCTTTGTATATAGTTTGTATTTGCTTACATGTGTACATGTTACTTCCTCAACATAAACTCCTTGAAGGAAGGGATTGTTCCATTTTCATCTTTGTATTCTTAGAAATTAGTATGATGCTTGATGCATAGTAGGAACTGAATCAATGCTTGTTGATTGATTGTGACTGATACACTCTAAATTTTGGGAGAAGGAATTTCAAAGAGTAATGGTAGTTAGGATTTCCTACACTAAAATTCTTCAGGGGAAGTCATCAAAGGAGGGATGTGAAATTCTCAAGAATGTGTAACCTGTCACCATAGTGCTTATCTTCTTTAATTATTATTTTCCTTTGGCCCCAAAATGATGATGATACAAGCAGAGAGATAGAGGGAGTAGGAGAGACAGGAGGAGAGAGAGACAGAGACAGAGAGGAACAAATTCAGTTTTTCCCCTCTCTAGAAGTCACTTCCTACCCCTCCTCCCAAGTTAACCCTCCCTTGACACAAACAAAAACAATCATGCAAAAACATCAGATATAGGCTATAGCTACCAATGTATACAATTTTTAGTTCTTACAATTCCCTCACTTCTGAGCAATGAGAGAGAAGGTATGTTTTGCTATCTCTTTTCTATCACCTTTGCTGGCTTTTTCTTTACTCAGTTACATTTCCTTTTAGTAGTGATCTTTTTATTTACATTACAATTGCTGCATATATTGTCCTCTTGGATCTGCTTTTTTCACTCTGAATCAGTTCATGCAACTTTTTTTCCACATGTGTCTGAATTCCTTGGCATCTCAAATAGTTAAGGTATCCTCCCTTACATTGAGTTGAAATTTGCCTCCTTGGATCATTGGGTTAATTGGTCCTAAATTTGGACAAAATAAGTTCTGATGATCTTAGCATAAATGAGAAGATGATTGCCCTTTTCCCCTCACTGAGAGTCTTAGAGAATACATGCTCACAGTGGGCATAAAGCCACATGATAGGATCGAAGGGCACAAGATCTATAAGATCCAAGATTGGCTACCACGTCTTTCTTTAGCTATCCTTAAAAGACAGACTGGTTGTTTTTTGAAGCAATCCGGGTTGCCAGAGTTGCACAGCTACTAAGTGTCTAAGGCTGGATTTGAACTCCGGTCCTCTTGACTCCAGAGCCAGTGCTGCTATATAACCATTGGGTCACCTAGTTGCTCCTAAGACTTCTTAATCCCTGAGTGGATGATGGGGCTCAAGCAGCCACTACCTGGACTTCTATGAAATACGAGGACCCAGAATGTGGCCGTTTGAGATCAGCACTGTGAAGGTGATCTAATATTGGAACAGAGTTAGAGATCAGTGAGGAAAGGGGATCTTTAGTCCTGAGACTAGCAGGCATGGGTGATTCTCATCTGGCTTATAAGCCGTGAGGGAAAACTGATTTTTCTCACTTTTTTCTGTTATAATCCATAATCTGGAGATGGGATTCTGGACACATTCTCTTCTGTTGTTCATTTTCTATGAGTTGTGGGTGCATATGGTTCAGGGATTTCCCCTCCTCATCCAAACTTGAATATCTAGGAGAGCAAATTGGAGTCAGTTTAGGGGATGGGTATAGGCAAATGGCTCCATATTTGACCTTTTCCTTTTCGTTGTTTATATAGAACATATAAACATCTGTTTATGGATAACATATCTCTTTACGTGTGTGTATATATATATATATGTGTGTGTGTATACATACATACATATATACATATATATATATATATGTTCTCTATGATCATTGTTCAGTTGTTTCTGACTCTGTGACCCTACTTGGGGATTTTCTTAGCAAAAATACTAGAGTGGTTTGTCATTTCCTTTTCCAGCTCATTTTACAGATGGGAAGACTGAGGCAAGCAGGGTTAAGTGACTTGCCCAGGGTCATACAGTTAATAAGTGTCTGAGGCTGGATTTGAACTCTTGAAGATGAGTCTTCCTGATTCCAAGCCTAGTGCTATATTCACTGTGCCACCTAGTTGCTCTTTCTGCGATCATAGTATGTTTAAAATCTGAGGCCTATGTTGGAGGGAATGGGAAGAGAGTTATGACCAGAAATAATAGAGCCCAAACATAAAGTGGGGACTTAGAACTGTGAATGTATTGTAAATTTTGTTGTTAATAATATTTTGTTTCATCCACTGGATTAATTCCAGACCCAAGAAGTCTGAATCTATGGCCTGGCGGTAAGGTAGCACTTTAGACTTCTGTGGGTTGAGCATCCTCTGGTGGCCAGTAAAGATACTGCATCCATTAATAAAATTAATTCTAAAATAATATTAATTTTTCTGCTACATCACATTCTAAAAAATTCCTTTCCCCTCCCTAATAATCCATCCCTCCTAATAAAGACTTAAAGAGATAGCAGAAGAAAAGTTAAGCAAAACCAACACATGTGACAGTTTTATGCAATATCCTGTCCATGGTCACCTCCCACATCTTTTATAAAGGAAGGGAATGCATTTTCTAGAGCCAAAATTGGTCATTATAATTATAATGGCATTGTTTCAGATTTTTAAAATTTTGTTTACATTGTGAAAACCACTTTGTATATTGCATTCCTGGTTCCATTTACTTCGCATTGTGTAAGTTTTTGTATAAGTGTGTGTATGTATATAGATATATATTGTACATATATACACATACATACACAAACACTACATACACACATCCCCTGAATTCATATTTACAATTTCTTAAAGCATAGGAACAACATTCAATTGTGTTTATGTATCACAATTTGTATAGCCATTCCCCAGTCAATGAACAAAAACTGTATTTCCTGTTCTCCACTTCTACAAAAAGTATTGATGTGAATTCTTTTGTGTTTAACGAATCTTTTTTTCTATCTTTGACTTCCTTGGGATTTGTGCCTAACAGTAGGATCTGCATGCCAAAGGATATGGGCATTTAGTCACTTTTTAAAAATAGCGTAATTCTAAATTGCTTTTCAGAATGAATGGACCAATTTGTAGTTGTACTGATAGCGTATTAGTGTGCCCATCTTCTTCTACTATTGGCTATTTACATTTTTTCTGACATCTTTGTCAATTTGGTAGGTATGAGGTAAAACCTAATAGGTGTTTTGATTTATTTTTTGTTTTAGTGATTTAGTATAATCTTTCATAGTATTGTTAATGATTTGTAATTCTCTTGAGAACTGTTCTCTTTTGACCAATTATCCCCTGGGGAGTGGCTCCTTTGCTTTAATAAATGATAATTATGATGATTCCAGAGAAGCATAGAAACATTAATGTGATTTGAAAATGAAGTAAATAAAACTGGGAAAGTAATATACACAATGATTGAAACAACTTAAATTGAACAAATTTGATTTAAACAACACTAAAAAATAACAAAACTGAAAATTGTTTATAATGGCCAAGCTTAGTTCTAAGGGAAAGATAAGAAAATGAACCCCCTTCCTTACTTGGCAAGGCTGAGGGACTATGGGCATGAAACATTAGTTATATGTTCAGGCTACATTGATATGTTGGTTAGTTTTGCTTAACTGCTTTTTTCTCTGTGTTTCATTCTTTGTTGCAAAGGATGGCTCTCTGGATAGGGAAGGGGAGAATAAAGAGGAAGGGCAAAGCAAATAAGCATTTATTAAGCATGTACTATGTGCCAAGTACTGTGCTGAGTAATTTTTACAAATATTATCTCATTTATTGTCACAGCAACCCTAGGAGATAGGTGCTATTATTATCCCCATTTTGCAATTGAGAAAACTAAGGAAGATAGAGGGTAGTTAAGTGACTTGCCCAGGGTCAAGTCTGATACCAGACTTGAACACAGGTCTTCCTTACCCTGTGCCCAGCACTCTATTCACTGCACCACCTAGTTGCTCTTAAGGAGATTATATATACATATACCTATATACACATATACATATATGTATACACATATACACATGTATTCATATATACATTGTATCTATGTATATATTGTATATATGTATATATACACATCCATATATGTACATATCTTAATATAACTGACGCATTAAGAAATCTCTATTTCATGTTTTATTAATTTCAATATTTTATATTTCTTTAGGTCATCCTCTATATATTTAAATTTTCGGTTTTGCTAGTACCTAATTGTGTATAATATGCTGCATCCTATAATAGGTTCCTAATGCTCTTTATTTTCTTTTCTGTTTGTTGATATTTCACTGCGTTCAGTTTTTATTTTGGCAATTTAATATTCTTTCCTTTTTAACTGGTTAGCTAAAATTTTTAACAATTTTGTAAGTCTTTTCAAAGAACTAGCTTTTAGATTTGCTTATCATTTTATAGTCCTTTGCTTTCTATTTTTGTCTCCGGTTTCCCTCCTTTTTTTCCATCTTCTCCTTCCACTGCTGCTTAGACCTTCATCCAGGGCAGGGCATTCTTCACCTCCTTGACTTGGATAGGGATTGTGGGGGCCTAGCTCCTATTCTTGGCCAGAGTAAAGTTTGGAGGACAAGAAATGTTCCCATCTGGGATCCCAGCTCCCTTTCTCTCCAGCATAGTGATTCTATTTCCTCTAGCTGACTCTGCTTCCTATTTAGCTGATTCTACCACAGTGCTGTACTATCTATGTCTACTGCTCTACCTTCCTGTTGCTTCCTCTTAAATAGGAACTTGAAATATTTAAATTCTTCCATGTTATTTCACCTTGTATAATGTTTCAGTTTTCATATTCTATGAATTCAGCTTTAGTTATTCTATGTCTGGCACATAATTCTTTTTTCTGAGGTTTTTTAGGTTTGAGAAGTTTATGGAAAACAACCACTCTACCATCTTACTAACAATATATCTTTTGGTTTTTTAAATATTTCATGGACAACACTTTAGTGCTTGGACCATCCATCTATAGTACTTCATTTTCACTACTTGACTGACTCACATGTTTTCCCAATCATTTATATCCTTTGTAATATCTTTCATATTACTTCTGACATGGAAGTTATCAGTTAATATTCTGCCATTCATTTTCACCCATTATATCTCTATCCAATGCTCTTTGGGTCACCTGCAATTTTGGTTTTTCTGAAATAGTGGTATACCATGATTCGTAGCCATATAGCATCACTAGTAAAATACTTCAATGATCTGGGGTTTTGTTACTGTGTATTGTCTTTTAATCAGTTCATTTGTTCATTCATTTGTTTGAAAAGTTTTAATTAAGTGCCTATTGAGTATGAAGTGCTAAGGATATAAAACTTTCCCTGCCCTCAAGGAGCTTATATTCTATCAGTAGGAGATGACATGCACATGGCTAAATACACATATACAAAGTAATTTCTGGACCTTGTTTATCTATAAATAATAGGGTTGGGTCACATGACTTCTGAGGTTCCTTCTATCAGAAAGTATGGTCCTATGATCCTTTGGACATATACAAAAAATGAAAGCACCACATGTGAAGTTGAAGGGTAGGTCATTACTTACACGGAGTCAGGAAACCTTCTTAGATAAGGTAGTAGTTAAGTTGGGCTTTAAAGGATGTATTAGAACCTACCACATGAAGAAGTAGAAATCTGAGTGAATTCTAGTACAGGAAATAATTTAAGCAAAGGCAAGGATGTGTGAGAATTCACAGAGGGTTTGGGAACACAAAGTTGTCTGATTTGGCCAGGCTGCAGTGTACATAGAACTGAGTAGTGTAAGAAAAGCTTGGAAGGGTAGTGCAGAACCAGATTGTGGAGCACAGTGCCTAGCACATAGTAGGCACTTAATAAAAGTTTGCTGATTGATTGAAGTACTTGAATGGCAAGCACATGAATTTAAAGTTTACTCAGTAGTTGATATGGAAGCACTGAAGGGTTTTGAGAAGAGGAGTGCCATGACCAGATCTGTGGAACATTATTCAGGTACCATGAGAAGTAGGAATGGTAGGCATTATTATCCTACTTTGAATATAAGGAAATTGAGGGTCAAGAGAGGGGAGGGACAAGTTCAAAATCCCATGGGCAGTAACTGACAGACTTTGGAATCAAACCCAGTGTTTTTTCTTCAGGTGCCAAGATGACAACCACCACCATTTATCAAGCATCTATGTGTAAAGCACTGTGCTAGGTACTGGGGGTGGGGGAGTGGGAGTGGGAATATAAAACTAAAAATAAAACAGCCCCTGCTCCCTAAGAGCTTGCATTTTAAGACAATGCAACATGCACATAGGTGAGTAAAAGGCAAGGTAATTTGAATAAAGAATGACTCGCCTAGACAGTTATGTCAAACTCAAATAGAAACAGATCCCTGGAGGCAGCACTTTGACTTAGAAAACCATAAATTAAGATTATGTTGTATTGTTGTTGTTGAGTTGTTTCAGTCAGGTCCAACTCTTTGCGACCCTATTTGGGATTTTCTTGGCAAGGATACTGGACTAGTTTGCTGTTTCCTTCTCCAGCTTATTTTACAGATGAGGGAGGCAAACAAAGTTAAGTGACTTGCCCAGGGTCATACAGCTAGTAAGTATCTGAAGGTATGAATCTGCGAAGACTCATGAAGTCTTTCTGATTCCACGTCCAGTGCTCTATCCACTTTGTTGCCCCATGTTGTATTGTATTTTTGTTTATCTTGTTAAACATTTTCCAGTTACATTTTAATCTGGTTTAGGTTTCACTGAGAGTTTTGTAGGCCCCTAGCAAGCACAGTTTAATACTTCTGATGTAAAAGATGACACTTGAATGAACTTTCAAGGACACTGGAATTTCCAAAAGGCAGAGGTGAGTAGGGAATGCACTCTGTGTATGGAGGACAGTGTGTAAAGGCACAGACATGCAGAGAGACTAAAAGCAGGAGGACGAATGAGGAAGCTCTTAAGTGAGAACAGGTGTATCCGAGTGGAGAGAAAACGAAGGAGACATGGAGGAAGAAATGACAAGACAACTAATTAGACTGATAGATAAAATCACTTACTGCATGCCAGGAACTATGCTAACTGCTAGGGATTCAAATATAAGCAAATAGGACAGTCCCTCACCTTTAGAGGCTTGCATCCGAAGGGGGAAAGATAACACAAAGAGGCTAAAGGTGAGGCCATGAGGAAAGGTACCCAGGTAGGGCAAGGTGTTTCTTGAGGAGGTTGGAGAAATCTCAAGAGTAAGTAAAGCCAGAGTTAGGTGAGCATGGTTGGTGTCCCTCCAGAAATGGCAACCTGAAAAAAATGGATTAGCCAATCAGGATGGTAGGGTCTCAGAGTGGCTATGGAGATAGGGCGAGGGTGAAGGAAGAGTCAAGGAGGAGTCCAGATTATGATCCTGAGTTACTGGGATGATAGAAATAGGAAAGTTTGAGGGAAGGACAAACGGGGAACTAATGAATTTTGATGGGAAAATAGATAGAAAAAGCGATCTTCTTTTCTTTTCCTCTTCCTCCTTTTTTTCCATTTCAATGGTCTAAGCAGCTACTTGTATAGAACTGCTATAGCCTTGGAGTTGATGCAACACAAAGAGGTTGTATGTTGCCCAGAATCATACAGCCAGTGTGTGTCACAGGCAGGATTTAAACCCAGGCCTTCCTGACTCTAATGCTCTTTATCTACCACACCATGCTGTTTCTCTAAACCTCATTTTAATATGATGTCTTTCTGTCATAACACATATGCCTCTCTGGATAACATGCCTTTAAATAATCTTCAGCTACCTGTTGGGCTTCTTTTATAAATCTTATTTTTTATTCCCTTCTCTTTCCCTATCGACAAGAAACTCACCTTCTGAGAAGTCAGAGCCAGCCTACTGAGGCAGAGATTTTCTGCAAATCACAACTGGATAAGGGTCTAAGCAAAATTCCAGTTCCTGAGCCTCCATTGCTCTGGCCTAGCCTTTGTGTGTTGTTTCCCCAGATCCCCCTCCCCTTCCATGCCTCCACCTTTCTCTTGGACCAGTCCCTAGACCTGGTATGATCTGAATTACCCAACAAAAGGGCTGTTTCTAGTACCCATTCTAGTGGAGGAAATTGGAGTCAGGGCTTATAAGGTTTCCATGGATACAAGCTGGAGCTGCTATGTCTTTATGGAGATGCGAAGGGCAAAGAGTATGGGCTGTGACTAAGGGGAAGATCAGAGATCTTCTCTCAATGTTTCCTCTCTCACCTGGGGTTGTCCATGAGCTAAGCCAGGGGCTTAGGCTTGTTTAGAGGCTTGGGAACTTTATTACTAGACTTGGTCAAGGAAAAGTTACTGGTAACAATCAAGACTTTGGGGAAACGAATGGCTGGAGCCTCTAGGGAAGGAGTATTGGTCTACTTGTCACTGAATTATACCTTTGACTCTGCTTCATTCTCAATGTGCAACCTTGTGAATGTTACTTTCCCTCTCTGGGGCTCAGTTTCCACATATGTAAAACGAAGAGTTTAGATTAGATGGCTTTTATTGTATTTATACCCCTGCATTAAGTTCTTCCTCATACCCTGAACTACCAGTGTCTATCCTTTCAAACTACTTTGTATTTACTTTATATTTATTCTCTTTATATAGGGTATCCCAAAAGTCTTAGTGTAGTTTAAAGCTTCACTAATTTCAGAAGCATAAAAATGCTGCAAACTTGCAAAAACATTATTTTGAAACTCACTTGTTTAAACTTATTTTACACTTATTTAGTTTTATGAATTTGGGATAAGTTTAAATTTTCAATTTTAAGAAGTTGGGATACCCTGTCATCATGCATTGCCTGTGAAACAGTTTCCAGGTAGTACTGGTCTCAGAACTGTGGATCCATAGAGAAGGTCTTCTTGCTTGGCCCCTTCAGTCACTTGATTTATCCATTAGAAATGGATCTAATACTTTTCTTGTAGGGTCACATCAAAACTTGATCTTTGGGTGTATACACTAAAACTTGTTCTTTGGATGACCCTATGTCTAGAGTTACAGATGAAACCCTTTTAGTCACAGAGCAGCAACCACAAAAAGTTTTTTTTATGAAATTCAAACCATCTAGAGTGATTGTATAGCACATGACAGTGGCAATGTAGAATTTTAATAAGAAACATTAATATTTTAAATTGCACATAACCTTTCAAATGACTTTTTGCAAATTTGAAGCACTGATATTTCTTTTTTAATTCAATTTTTTAATTTATAGAATACAACAAGCATTTCCATAACATAGAACAATAAAAAAGATGATCATACATGAAACTGCAAATTCGTTGTGTACAACATGTTATTCCTTTTAAATAAACAATAGGGGCAACTAGAGTGGTGTAGTGAGTAGAGCACCAGCCCTGGAGTCAGGAGGACCTGAGTTCAAATCTGGCCTCAGACACTTGACGCACTTACTAGCTGTGTGACCTTGGGCAAGTCACTTAACCCCAATTGCCTTGCCTTCCTCCCTGAAAAAAAAGACACACACAACAAAGTTATCATGTAAATTTCCTTTCGCCCCCCCCTTTTTTTCTTCCCTCCTACTCCTTGGAGATGACTAACATGAGCCCAATTAGGTATATATGTAAAATTATTCTATATATACTTCTATTTATCAGTTTTCTCTGGTTGCAGATTTATAGTCAATTATTTATAATAGTCAAAATGACTTACTTGCTCCAAGTAATTTTTAAAACAATATTGCTGTTACTATATACAATGTTCTTTTGGCCCTGCTTATTTAACTCTTCATTATTTAGTGCAAGTCTTTCCATGTTTTTCTAAGATCATAGATATTTCTAAATTTTCTAGAGGAAGCCTTTCCCAAATCCTTTCAATTCCAATGTTAAAATAATTAGCTACCCTCTCTTAAGTATTTTCTATTTATCCTGTATATAGCTAATTTGTATATATTTATTTATTGTATCCTTCATTAGATTGTTAGCACCTTGATGGCAGTGACTGTCTTTGGCGTCTTTTTCTACCCCAGAGCTTAGCACAGTATCTGGTACATAGTAGGCACTTAAATGTTTATTAATTGATTGACTGACTGAAGTTATTAAAGTTTAAAGCTAGACTGACTTTTGAGACACCTTTACCTTTATATATACTATATATACACATACATATCCCTGCTCCCTTCGAATAGCGACTATTTTATTCATTATATTGTACCTCCTTACGGAGCCTGGCACACAGTAGGCATTCAATACCTGTCGACTGATTGTGACATTCCATGTCCCAGCAGGCTCTTAGTAGACGTTTACTGAATCGAAGTCTCTTCCAGCCCTGATATTGAATGCTTTGTTTAAAGCTCTTACAGCTTTAGTATTCTATCGTTCTAAAGCTCCTTCCAGCTCTAACATTCTAATAGTTTAAAAAAAAAAAAAGCCCCTTTTAGCTCCGTCTTTCCGTGACTCGGTGAAGGATTTGGCGGATCCCCAAGGATGATTCTGGCAGGTAGCTCAAGGCTTAGATTGCGTCTGCGCAGGCGCAGTTCCTGTCTGACTGGGAATGCGCGCGCAGCCCCGATGCGGTTTGTAGAGACTTCTGTTCGGAGGCGCCTCCTTTGTCTGTGGTGAGTTCGTCCCCGGGGACCCCATACACCAGGTATTTAGTGGTCCAGGCACTCCGCTGCCCCATCAGTCAGATCAGGACAGCTCTCCACGCTGAGGGCGGGGCCAGAGCCCAGGGGTGCAAGCAAAGCAGCGCATTAAAGGGACCTTGGGGGCGTCTGACAAGCTTTCCCTTCTGCGCATGTGCTGACGGCCGGCCCCGCCCGCTCCCCGCCCGCTCCCCGCCCCTCCTCTCTTTTCGCTTCCTCTCGGAGTGAGTTTGACCCCGCCCACCTGTCACTGCCTTAGCCTCATTACTCAAGGGTGAAGATAACGGTCCTTGTGAACAAGAGAGATGGGTTGGGGAAGGGGTCTTAGAGGCCTGTTTAAAGTCCTGTGTTTTGTTCCAGCCATTCTACAGCATTCAGAACTAGAGGTCATCAAGTGTAACTGGCCTCCAATTTTGTTGTCTCCCTCGTTAGAGTGTAAGCTCCTTGAGGGCAAGGATTGTCTTTTGCCTCCTTTCTTATATCCCCAGTGCTTAGCACAGTGCCTGGCACATAGCAGGTGCCTGACAAATATTTATTGATTGATAGAAGAAATTAAAACAGAGAAAGCGATTTAAGCTAAGTCACATGGTAAATCAGTGTTAGAGTTAAGATTCATTCATTCAACAAATATTTATTAAACATCTACCATATTCCCAGATATTATGCTAGGCATTGGGGAATCCCAAGATAAAAAAGAAAGAGTACCTGACCTGAATTTTACATATATATTTAGGTACAAAGATGAGTAAATCAAGAATAATGGGGCAGGGGGTTGGTGGTGGGGGCAGGACCCTAAAAACTGGGAAGAAGCAGATCAGGAAAATTCTTTTGTAAGGGGTGACGTTTGAACTAAACGTTGAAGGAAGTTGGAGAGAGTCTGAGGTGAGGGAGTATGATCCAATTAAAGAACAAACATTTATTAAGCTCCTAGGATGTGCCAGGCCCTGTGCTGGGGTACAAAGGCCAAAGCGAATCTATCTTTTTCTGCTTGGAAGAAAGCCTTTGCAAAAATAAAGTGATAGGAATTGAAATGGCAATGATGGTTATGGGGAACTGAGGAAGTGGATTGTCTGGAACGTAGAGTCTGTACATATGAACAATGTGTAATAAACTTGGAAAGTTGTGGTCAGATTGTAAATGGCATCAAGTGCCAAACAGAGTGGTTCATATTTTATCCTAGAGGCAAAAGAAATAGTTAGAGATTCCTGAGCTGGAAAGTGATAGTGTTTGAACCCCAAAGCCTGATGACTATATCACAGCTTGGAATAACTGGATTCAGCAACTAATGTGCTGCGATTATTGGTCTCCTAGAGATCTCATTTTTTTCTGTGCTTTTTTTCCCCTGGGTGACTTTAAGGTTCAGAATATAAAATGCAGTTATGTGGCTTTAAAAAAACTATTAAACAACTTTCTAGGAAAAAAAACCACTCTTAGTTATTCACATTCCTGCATGATCTCAATTATACATTTGTACACAGTTAAAATTGATCCTACAGATATTAATATACTACAATGATTATTATTATTACCCATTGTTATTAGTGGTAGCATGGAGTAGACAATAGAAAGGCAGCCTTGGAGTCAGGAAGATGAGTTCAAGTCCTGCTTCTGGCTCACACTGGCTAAGTCAGCTTGGAAAAGCCAGTTAACTTCTCAGAGTGGTAGAATCTGAGTATAAGCATTGACAAACTTCCAAGTTAGAAAGGCTAGCTGAGGACTAACCCAACTAATGTTGTAGAAACTCGTTGCCACCATGTAATTAATTTTTCTGTATGTAGCAAATACAAAATACTACAACTTTGGAGTCACTGATTCCAAAATAGCAATAGCACATATTTATATAGCAACAACCCTTTCAGGTAGGTAGGTATTATTGCTCCTGTTTTACAGATAAAGAAACTAAGTCTCTAAAAGGTAAAGTTACTTACCCAGGATTACACAGGTAGTAAATAGCACAACCAGAATTTAAACCCAGGTCTTTTCATTACAGAGCCAGTGCTCTTAACACTGTGCTGTGAGTTGGCTGATGTCTGTTAGCTAGAGGCATAGCCAGGACTCAAACCCAGGTCTTCAGACTCAAAATCCAGTGCCCTTTTCTTTATTTCACATTGCTTATGTATTGATATAATGCATGTGTTTGTCATTTTACATAGCCATGAAATAAAATACAGTTAGCTTGGTTATTGCCATCCTGTTAACTAGTTTTTTTTATTTTTTATCATTATAAAAATACCTTCTCTGTGATTATTCTTATATAAATTGTTTCTAGCATAAAGACTTACACAATCTTACAATTCTTTGTAAATCATTTTTCTCTTGATATATCAGCTGTCATTAGGAAATATTGGTAAAGACTCTATTTTTAGCAAGGGAAGCAAATTCTCTTAGACCATGTGCCTGTTGGCTTAGGAATTAAAAATGTTTGTAGTTTGTCTCAGCTAAAGGAGAATTGTTTCCGAAATAGTGACTTTATTAATTGTAATTAAGAAAAATTTCACACACCTACGGTCTCTATAACACACAGTTTCTTAGTGAGACCACACACACACACACACACACACACACACACACACACACATCCATATGTTTAAATAAAATATAAATCTATTTAGCCCGGTTCAAGGCTGGGGCAGGGAGGGGGAGCAGGAGAAAATTCAGTGTAACATTGAGATTCCTATGCTGGAAATTGTACCAGATAACTTTATGAATTAGAAAAATGGTCCCTGCCTTCACTGAACCTACAATCTAGTAGAAGGATACAACTCATAATGAATAGAATATGATAGTGCATAAGAGAAGTTGAAACTAATTGAATATGACTTCCTATGCAGTCGATTGGCTGAGGAACCTATATTTGGTACAAGTAATAATAATGACAACTGACATTTCTATGCCACTTTCCTCCAAAAAACTGTATGTTAGATAAAGAAAATATCATTATCTTAACTTTGCAGATGAAGAAAATGAGGCTTCAAGAAGATGTCATACAACTAATAAGTGTCAGAGTTAGGATTTGAACCAATGTCTCCTGACTCCAGATCTGGTGTGACTGCCAGTGCATCTTGTTGCCTTTCAGGTATTTATTGAACAAATTATCCAACTTTCATTCTCTGTAGACCTCTTGGTCTGATAAGGGTAGTGACCCAGTGGCTTAGAGAGGAGCCAGAGCCTCCTTTGTGTGGCTGGGGCTGTTACTGTTACTTGTTAATTTGGGAGGTAGAGTAGTACTAGATTTTGAAGGGCCTCAAATGTCAAGATATTAGGAGTTTGGACTTTAGCCTTTAAATATTATAGAGCAGAGGAGTGACTCTACATGAATAAGGATAATCTGGCAGTGGTCTGAAGAATGCATTGGATGGGGAGAGTGTGGAAATGGCAAAATTTGTTAGGCTATTTCAGTAAAGCAGGTAGGTGGGTAATGGTAAGGACCGTTATGAGAGTGATAGAATTAGGAATAGAGAGGATAGAATATAGAAAAGGGAATATGATGATGGAATTGACAGAATTTGGTAACTGATTAGATATGGGTGGTGACGATGAGGTTGAAGTTATGTGTCTGAGGCAATTGAGCTCTTCCTGTTGTCTCCGATTGATATCTTTGACCCACAGGGTTCCTCAATGAGAATGTTCAAGCTTGCAGTCTGAGTGACTGAGACCAGGTTTCTGCTACGGGTGCAGATTTAAATTGCAAAGTGAAGGTCTCATCTGGAGAGGATGCCCCTGAACAAGGTAATGAGAATGCTCCTGAGCTTAACGTGTAAGATGAGAAAATAGATACCAACATCCGCTTAGAGAGAGAATAGGGAAAATAAAGGATATTTAAATCCTCAGTAAGTTACTTGTGTATTACGTTGTTATTATAATAACCACTAATAGTGGTAACAGTAATTATAGTTAAAAAGCAAAATTACGAAGTTCAAAGGGACTTTGGAAACAATCTAATCCACCCTGTGCTTGAATAGAACTACCTCTAGGCTATCCCCTATGGATAGACAATCTTGTACTTGAAAGACCTCTAGGGAAGAGCAGACTTCTCAACTTCTCAAGGCTTCCCATTGCACTTTTGGACACTTCTGGGTGTTAGGAAGTCCTTCGTTACATTGACCTAAAGTTGTCTCTTCTTTCAACTTCCACCGCTTCCTTCTAGTTCTCTTTTTGGGGCTAAACATAACAAGTCAAATCTATCTTCCTCATAACAACTCTTCACGTATTTGAAGATACTTTTCATGTCCCCCAAGTATTCTCTTGTTCATATTATATTGGTCTTCATATGGCATGATGTCTGGTCTCCTCCTTCTCATGACCATTCTTTTTTGGATACTCCTCCTTGTCAATGTGGTCACATTGTTAAAAGCCAAATGTTAAATAGTGGTAGGACCAAGAATAGATTTCTGGGGAAACTTTACTAGACATCTTCACCTAAGTTGATAGGGAGCCATTAATGACTACTCCATTTTGGTGATTCTGAATCCACTTAACTATAGTATCATGTAGCCCATATCTATTCGTCTTGTCTTGAAGGATAGTATGAGAAATTTTGTGAAATACTTTGCTGAAATCTGTGGCTGTGGTATTTCTATGATCTACCAGTTTAATAACCCTGTTAAAAAAGAAAATAAGGTTAATATATCTTGATATTTTTTTTAAGTCATGATGCCTCTTGTTTATCACTGCTTCCATTTTTAAATGCTCAGAAACAATCACTTTAATAATAGATATATTATTTTATATATCCCTTCACTGGCTACTCCTTGCTCCCTTCCTTGTCTAAAGTTTTTGGTGAATCAATTCAACTCTGCACTAGCTTCCATTCTAGAATTCCTTATCCCCTTGTCCTAACATTAATCATGCCTTGAGAAACCCAACTCTAGATTAAAAAATATATTTTTTTGTTTTAATGAGCCAAAAACATCCTCTTTCTCAATCTCTCTTCTCTCCCTACCCCCAGCTGAAAGCACAAGAAAAGCAAAACCCGATACAAATATGTATAGCCACTCGAAACCATGTCTACACTAGTCACGTCCTAAAAATATTTGTCTCATTCTACATTCTGAGTCTTTAACCTCTCTATCAGGAGATAGATGGCATGTTTCATTGTTAGTCTTCTGGACTCTTGGTTGGTCATTATGCCAATAAGAGTTCAGCACAATAGTATCACATTTATATACCATAACTTATTCATCCATTCTGCATTTTATGGACACCCTCTCAGATTCCCATCCTTTGCCACTTCAGAAAGAGTTAGAAGTAGTTTACATTTTTAGAATTTGTTTTGCTTCAGACTAATCCTTCTCTTTATCTATGCTGCCTCTAATTTAACCATTTTTCCTTCTCCCCCTTTCCTCCTGTTTCCTTGTTGAATGAAATATATATCTGTACCCAATTTTGTGTGTGTGTGTGTGTGTGTGTGTGTATGTGTATTCTTCCATCTTTTGACCAATTCAGATGGGAGCATCAGCTGATCTTCTCCACCCATTTCTTGTGCAGCATGATTATGTGAGATAATTATCTTTTTCCTTCCCCATCCCCCACTCCTAGTGTAGTCATCTACACCTCCCTTTCCATTCTTTTCTTAAGATCTTCAAGACGTAATAGAACCATTCCCAGGCCTGGTCTAATTAGACTCTGTCTATGGATCTTGAGGATGATAAGTTTAAAAGGATACATATGTGTCATTTCCCCATATTTAAGTGTAAACAGTTCATGCTTGTTTAGTCTTTTATCATTGTTCATTCAGGTTTGCCTTTTTATGTTTCTCTTCTCTCCTATGTTTGAACCTCAAAGTTTCTCTGCAGCTCAGGTCTTCTTATGAGGAATACTTAGAAGTCCTCTATTTCACTAGAAGTCCACTTTTCCCCCTGTAACATCATGCTCAGTTTTTCTGTATAAGTTCTTGGTTGTGAGCCCATATTTTCCTCTTTATGGAATATTATATTCTGAGTTCTCTCCTCCTGCCAAATTGTGTATAATCCTGATCCTTACTGTGGCTCCTTGATACTTGAATTCTTTCTTTCTGGTGGCTTTCTTGTTGTTATTCTTTTTTCTTTGGAGGCAATTGGGGTTAAGTGACTTGCCCATGGTCACACAGCTAGTAAATGTCTGAGGCCTGATTTGAACTCAGGTCCTCCTGACTCCAGGGCCAGTACTCTATTCACTGTGTCACCTAGCTGCTTCTTGATTGATTTTTGTTGTTATTTTTTTTCCTTTTCTGGCTGCTTTCAGTATTTTTCATTTCTTTAGAAGCTTTGAATTTTTGTTACGATGTTCCAGGGAGTTTTCATTTTGAAGCTTCTTTCAAGGGGTGACTGGTGGATTCTTTTTATTTCTATTTTGCCTCTGGTCCTAAGAGATGTGGGTAGTTTTCGTTCCTGAAATAGGTCTTCTTAATAGGATATCTGGGCTCTTTTTTTGGTCATGATATTCAGGTAGTCTGGTGTTTCTCAAATTTTTTCTCCTAGATCTGTTTTCCAGGTCAGTTGTTTTTGCTATGAAATAACTTATATTTTCTTCTATTTTTTAACCTTTTGACTCTGATTTAATATTGCTTGCTGTCTGTGTTTAACCAGTATCAAATTTCTTCCCTTCTCAATGAGGGGGAAAAGGGAGGGAGAAAGAATTTGGAACTCAAAATTTTAAAAAGTGAATATTAAAGATAGTTTTTACATGTGAGTGGAGAAAAACAAATACTAAATAAATATAAATAAATTGTTTGTTGTTTCATGGAATCATTTGCTTATATTTAGTCCATCCTAATTTTCAGGGAATTTCTTGGGCCCTTGTACCTCTTATACCTTTCATGACAAGCTGATGATTCCATTTCCATTCTTTCTTCCATAGTTCCCATTTTTCTTCTAATTTTTTCTCAGATCCTCTCATTTCATTTATAGAAACAATTTTTAACTCTTCCTTCATCTGTTCCAGGAATTCTAGTTGAATATGTGCTCCAGCTGTGTTTTTCTTTGAGAATTTATTTGTAGATGTTTTGGCATAGTTTTCTTATTCTGTATTTGGGTCTTGTGCTTCCCATCTAACATAATAACTCACTCTAGTGGAGTTCTTTTTTGTTTGCCCATTTATTCAGCCTACTTCCTGACTTCAGACTTGATATTAGGGCTGGGCTGTGGCACTTCTGGAAAAAGGTCTGTTGTGTTGTTCAAGAATCTGAGGAAGAGGTTGGTGATATGCAAGCTTTCAGTGCTCCCAGAATGGTCTAATCCAGGGCAAAGTGTAACTGGTGCTTCTCTGGTTTGAGCTGTGCAAATTTCTGACCTTGGTTTGGGTTTGTGTAAGAGTAGATTGCTTCTGGACTTCCCCCCATTAACGATCTGGAAAGCTCTGTTGGTTCAAAGTGGCGGAATTGTAGGTTTTGTTTTGTCTAGTCCTGTCCTGATTATTTCTCTGCAGTCTGGGCTAGATGCTGAAAGTGCTCTGAGCTTGGGGTCTGAGCAACACCAATGTGGAATGCCAGTGTACAGGTCCCTTTCTCAGTCTGCCTTGGATCTGTGACATGGAACCAGGTAGTAGGAGACAAAATTGCTAATTTGTACCTGTTCCCCATTGAATTACCCTGTTACGAGTCTGGTAGTGTCCTGGTATGAGTTTGAGACTTCTTCTTGCCCTAGTGCACAGGCTCTTTCTGGCTACTGGAGTGCTTTGTATATAGCATGCTCCTGGCCAACCTGGTCTCCAGTGTCCAGAGAACTCTCTTTCTATCTCCCTGTGGAGCTGGGCTGTACAAACGACTCACTGTGACTTTTCCTCACTTTTCCCATCAGGATTTTGTCTGGTGCATTTTCTAGATATGTTTGGAAAACTTTGTGGGGTGGAGCTCCCCACACTGTCCCCTACCACTGCACTTATTTTGGGTCCCTCTCCTCCCAGTCCTTCCATTTGGGAGCAGAATAACCATACTGTGACTTCTCTTTGACTTGGCTAGATTTGACCTGGAATAGCTATATTTATTATCATGTTATTCTGAATTTAACAGATAAAATGAGCATTTTGTCATATCAGTCTTGATCTCAGGCAAAAGTAAAAATGGAAGACTTTAAGAGAGACAAGAAAGGAAACTATCATATGCTTAAAGGTATCAGAAATAATGAAATGATATCATTATGAACTATACATGTTCTAAATGGTATAGAACCTAAGTACTTAAAGGAAAAACTAGCTGAAATTATACAAAGACCTAGGTAGTAAGACAGTAATTATATGGGACTTCAATATAGAAAAATATAATAAAAAAAGAAGTTAAGAATCAGAAAAATTAGATATAACTTATGACAATTATTGAATGCAATCTAAAGGAGTAAACCTATTTTTTTTAGCATTGTACAACAGTTTAACAAAAAGAATTCATAAATAAATGTAGACAGAAAAAGTAAATATATTTTTACATATTACTATTCAATAAAATTGACTTTGAGATTTCAGGAATCCTTGACATTCAAAGATGTGGCAGTGGACTTCACCCAGGAGGAGTGGGGACAACTGGATACTGCTCAGAGGAACCTGTATAGGGAGGTGATGCTGGAGAACTATAGGAACCTGGTTTTTCTAGGTAAAGGCAGTTTCTTACCATGACATTGAACTTTCCTATTTGGGTTTCTTTAATTTCTCCATTGTTAAAAATTGTGGAGCCTCTGAATTGATTAGCTGGGGTTTGTTTTTTCTTTTGGTGCAGGAACTAAAGACTTGTGATCAATCTGCAGTTAAAAGTCTAGAAGTTTCTGCTCCCTGTTCATAGGTCAAAGGATTTTGTTTTATGGGACTGGATGTGATTGATTCATTGTGCTGTACATAAACACTTTTACTGTACATACACATTTTTCCAGACACCTACTTCCCTAGGTGAAGAATTCTCCCCAAAAGTCCCACTGA
The DNA here is from genome assembly GCA_028646595.1 of Phalanger gymnotis. Taxonomy (NCBI): domain Eukaryota; kingdom Metazoa; phylum Chordata; class Mammalia; order Diprotodontia; family Phalangeridae; genus Phalanger; species Phalanger gymnotis. The sequence continues at coordinate 97,148,196 of CM053625.1, forward strand.
AAACATCTACAGATGGGGGAGATTTCCATTCTTTTAACAAGGAGAGAGATTTATGAGCCAAATTATATTTCTGAGTTAAAATCATTTCTTCCCCTCTCTTTCTAGCAACACAATGCTGAGTCCTTTTGAAGAGTCTTTTGCATTACTCTGGGGCTTCCTAATATCATTACTTTTCTTTCCTGAAGAGGAAAGGGCCAGAATTGAATTCTGAGATGATTTTATCCCTCCACAAATAACTGTTTTCCATTTCTCTTCCCTTTCAGGGTATCCCTTTTCCAAACCCAATATGATCTCCCAGTTGGAACAAGGGGAGGAGCCATGGTTCCTGGAAAGAGAAATCTCAAGGTATACCTATGCAGGTGAGTGAGTAAAAACCAGCTCAGAGAGTCACTCGGGGGAAATGTATATTAGGAAACCTTCTTCAGAATACCCTCACCTACCCCCAAATCTCAGAAGCCAGTGGAAAAGGGCGGCTATCCAAACATCTGTCCTCTCTGGATCCCATCCTTTTCTACCTCTTTGGGGACTTTGATCCCATGAAAATCTTTTCTTCTTTATATCCTTATTCTCTTCCTCTTCACTGGCCCCTTCTATTCTCTCTTCAAATTTGGATAAATCTGCCCTATATCTTAAAAGAAAACAAATCAAAACAAATCTCTTTCTTTGCCCCGTTGCTCCTTACTTCCCTTTAGATTTCTCATTTGTACTCAGATTTATCAAATGTATTGCCTACATCCACTGCTTCTGCCTGCCTTTACTAAAATCCTAACACCTATCCCCACTGCTGTGTGAAGTCTGTTGTGGAAGGTTAACACTGCCTGTCTTTTTTCAATCTTAATGATTCTTAACATCAGTGCCTCATTTGAAGGTACATTCTTAGTGAAAGTACATCCTTCTTTGATTTTTTAAACCTTATCCAGTCCAGATTTTCTCTTCTTACTGTTTTCAGGTCCCCAGCTGTGAGGTCCCTCAGAGCTCTGTCCCCTGCTCCATGCTCTTCTCTTTCTAGAGCAAGTCACCTCTCAAGGCTTTAACTATCCCTTCTATGCTGATGGTCCACAAAGCCATATCACATCATCTCTGATAAGTTACCTTTACTTCAATTCCACGTTTATGTCTGCCTACAGGCCTTTTCCAATTGGATTACTTGTTGTAGTATCAGACATAGTCTCTCTCAAACCAACCTATTATTTCTGCCTCCAGACTAGCCCTTCTTCCAAACTTGTCCTTTTCTGTTGGTGGGAACATTATTCTGTCTATCTAGAAACTAGCTTAATACCCTATATCCAGTCAATCAATGGGTCATCTATTCTTTCTGTGAAATATTTCTTGACTCCCCTCAACCTTATTCTCCATTCTCACTGCTACCATCCAAGATAGATCCACATTTCTTTATACCTGAATTATTTCAAATCTCTTGGTTTTCTTGATTGTCGTCACTTATCTCTCCAAACCAATTTGTCAGTCAGTAATGCCTAATGCATTCCTTTCCTCATTTAATTTCTTTGCTTAAGAACTCCTGTTAGCGTTTAAACTCTTCTGGCCACCTTTTAAGTCCCTCCGTAATTTGCCTCACTCTCTCTAACCAAACTAAGTTGCTTGTACTCCCTGGAAAGTGCCCTCTCTCTGTGCCAGTCCAGACAGTTTCTTTTATGTTCCCTACTTAGTGTCTTCCATGCACGTGTGCCATTGATCATGTTGTCCCCTTACTTGGCTTCTATCTGTCCTCCTCTCTTCAAACACTACCCATCTTTGAGAGCCCAGTCCTATGTTCCCCTGCATCTTTGAAACATTTTTTCATTTATCCGCCCTATATAATCCTCTCTCAGCTTTCCACCACTTAGTGTCCATATATATTATTCTATAATTGTTTATATTTATTCATCTCGTTTTGCCCCCAAGATTCAAAGCTCACGAGGAAAGGCGTTTTGTTTTTGATCCTTAAAAAATTGCCTGCACTGAAACATATTTGGCACTGAGCTTCCCACTGATTGACTAATATATTGCTTTTGAGTTAGGCCAGGGGAGTGGGGGGGGAGAGCTATCTCTTTCATTATTGTTTGGGAGTCACTTTTCCTTAGCTGTCATTTTCCTGCCTCATCTTCCCTGCCCCATTGATAGGTATGTGTCATTGTAGTAGTTCTTAAGAGAAACACTGTGCAAGAAAAGTAAAAGCCTTTCTCACTGAACATTTTTACTGCTTGTCCCCCATGCCTGAAACTCTCTCCCTCTTTACTTCCACTTCCTGGATTCCCTTGTTTGCCTCAAGTATCAGATAAAATCCCATCTTGTGCAAGAAGACTTTCCTAGTCCTTTTTAATGTTATAGCCTTCCATCCCCTGAGATTATATACAATTTATCCTGTATATAGCTTAGTTATATATAGCTCTTTGCATGTTTTCTACCCTCATTAGTTTATGAGTGCCTTGATTTCAGGGACTGTTTTAGTATTATCTCTATTTTACAGATGAGGAAACTTAGGCAAGCAGAGGTTAAATGACTTGCCCAAGGTCACACAGCTAGTAAATATCTGAGGCCACATTTGAACTCAGGTATTCCTGACTCCAGGCCTGTTGTTCTATTTCATTGTGCCACTTGGCTGCCCCAACGTTGAAAGATGAAGTAACATGACCACATTTATGTATGTAGAAGATCAATCTGGAAAGAGTATGAAGGATAGCTTGGAGGAGAGAAAAGATGAAAGTGGGAATATCTAGAAGATTTTGTAATAGTCCAAGTTGTGGCCAGGCAGGCCTGTACTAGAATGGTGGCAATGGAAATAGATAGAAGAGGATGAATGTGGGAGATATTCTAGAGATGGGATTTACAAGACTTGTTGACAAATTAGAAATTATAATTAAGGGAGAGGGGAAAGCAAAGTTCTATCTAGCATAGGGCCCCTGGGGATTTGTCTTATGATGTTGACATTGAGGGGGTGCACTTCCTCTCTGGGGCTGTTATACCACCTCACAGAGGGCAGGTATAGGATTGTGAAGTAGGAAGAACCACATTATGGAGGAAGCATCTTCCTCTGGAGATCTTTGCCCTGGGAAAGCGAAGCCTGTTATTCTGCCCCACAAGTTCTCATCCCAGGCCAGGCCACCAACCCCCGAGGATTCTGTTGCCACTGTGCCCCTTTACCATTATGCCTTCTCTCACCATTAACCAGCATAGCTGCACCTCACCAGACAACCTATGTGCTTCTGGAGCTGAGGACCTCACACCAGATAGGTCAGCCCCACAGTGGAGCACATACAAATGCCGCAGGATACCCAAAGGTGAAACTTTACCTCCCCAGTGCCCTGAAGACTTACTTGGATCTAGTCTTCTCTCTAATAATAAGCCCATTTTCCCCAAAGGCAGCAGGGCTACAGGCAATAGTTACTATACTGCTCCTTTAATATTCCCAGCAAAACATGTCTGCAGGCTGGAAAGGTGGCATAGTTACTCATAAATGCGGTTCTTCTAATCCCTTTGTTTTCCTGGTTTCCCTTAGTTACATGTATTAATTAATATCTGTGGGGAGGTGTATATGATTCAACCAGATCTGGTCTCCAAGTTCTAATAAGTAGAACTTTTATAAATTGTCACTCCTTTTTCCTGTGCCTGTCTCAGTGGCTGCAGAATATCTCAGATTCCCATCTTGCAGGTATTGTTACCAGTTCACCAAGTTTGCTTTATTTACTGGGCAAATTTTTTGGAAGAAACAATTAATTCTATTCAACGAATGTTTATTAAGCACCTATTTTAAGGCGTTGTGCTAAGCTGGGTGTCATACAAAGACAAATATGATGCAGTTCTTGCCCCCATGAAGCTTCCATTTTGCAGGATGTTGCAGTGTATGCACAGATAAGTAAATACAAAGTAACCACAAAGTAATTTTGGGGGTAGGGAAGCGCTAACAACTAGGGTATCAGGAAAAGCCTTAAATGAGAGGTGGCATCTGAGCTGCACTGCAGAGCAAGTTGGGATTCCAGAAAGACAAAAGTGATGCAGTGAGCCTTTGAAAGAGGGGATTAGAAAATGAAATAGCTTGTATGGAGTGCAGCAAGAAGGCCAGTTTTGCTAGAATATAATGAGGCTGGAATTTATGTGGTAGAATGATGTGAAATCAATCTGGAAATAGAGATTGGAGCCACACTGTGAAAGGCTTTAAATGCCATAAGAGTTTGTGTTTTATCATTTGGGCAGCTGGGACCCACTGAAGGTTCTTGAGCAGAAGTGTGACATGATTACACTTTTGCCATAATAATATCAACTATGGGAACTATGGAGGATAAATTGGAAAGGGGAGAGACTAGTAATAGTAATAGCTGATATACACACACATGCATACCGCTTTTAGGTCTGTAATTTTATTGTTGTTGCTGTCATTTCAGTCGTTGGGGGTGGTTTGCCATTTCCTTCTCCAGCTCATTTTATAGATGAGGAGCTAAGGCAAGCAGGGTTTAAGTGACTTGTCCTGGGTCCCACGGCTAGTAAGTGTCTGAGGCCAGATTTGGACTCTTGAAGAGGAGTCTTCTGACTCCAAGCCCAGTGCTCTATCCACTGTGCCACCTAGCTGTAATTACATCATCTCTTTTGATCTTCACAACCTAATTAAAGGCTATTGCAATAGTCCAGGTTAAAAAACCACAACAGTCCATGTGAGATGTCACAAGGGCATGAACTAGAGCTGTGACCATGTGAGTACGCTGAAAAGGACAGATGTGACAGATGATGTGGTGGTCTCCTTAATTTCTTCCCTCTGTAATGCATCCTCCACAGCTGCCAAAGCTATTTCTCCAAAGGGCATCTCTGGCCACTTCACTGTCTTACTCAGTAAATTCCCTTGTCTCCCTGTTAACTGTGGGAGCAAATATAAACTCCTCTGTTTGGCATTTAAAATCCTTTGAAACTTGGACCTAACCTTCATTTGTGGCCTTATTACACACCATACTCCTTTAATTTACTCTTTGATCTAGCCAAACTGGCTTCACGTACCCATTTTCTATCCTTGTGCCTTCATGCAGACTGTACGTGTGGAATGCCCTTCGTTCTCACCTCCATCTCCCAGAATCCCTAGTTCCCTTCAAGACTTATCTCAAGCACTGTGTTTGGTGCGAGGCTTTTCCTGATTTCCTTAGTTGTTCCCGCCATTAACTCGTGTTTATATTTTGAATAAACATTAATGTTCACATGCCTGTCTCTCTCCCCAGCTAGAATGCAAGCTTCTTGAGGGCAGGGACTAATTTGCTTTTGCCTTGTTATCCCCAGCATCAAGTATAGTGCCCAGTTCGTAGTAAGCATTTGATAAATACTTATTGATTTATTGATTCAGCTGATAGGAGTAATAAAGTCCCAGCAAGCCAACTGAGTTCTTGCTAATCTTCCTTTTTTGACAAGTTTTGTGTCCTCATTTCCCTTATAAAGCCACCTGAAAGGAATCTGTCCCCAGTCACATAAAAAAAGGATAGCTAGGTTTCCCATTTTACAGCAAAAATACAACAATGAATTTTCTCTTTAAGGCTAAAAATTCTCCCTTCCTTCTGAACTCCTCATTTATTCAGTGTCCTATTCCTCAACACTACAGTAAGAGGTTCTGTCAGTTTTGAGTAGCCTAGAATGAATTGACTATGGAAATTTCCCTTTTCCAGAAAAATCTGCAAGGGCTTCAATCTGGCTCATAGAACTTGGTTTCGCATAGCGTGTACATTTGTTGTATCGTTTTGTAGTCTTTCTGGGCCCAGCACAAACCTCAAGAAAGTCACTTGATTCTGATTAAAAATGCACTTCCTGGTTTTGCAACAGAAACCCTAGCAAAGGGCTTGGGTGAGTAAGTCACAGAGCAAATGACATGTGCCTGGACAGGCTGAGAGAAATCAAGGTATTACTTAAATACACCAGGACATATTGGTTCAGCGGATTCTAACTGATCAATTTTTTGAATGTTGCAGGTACATGGTACAACCCAAAGAACATGACCAGGTATACAGATTGTGTAAATTAGATTGGTAAGGCCTTCTTCCACTTATCCTCAAGCCTAATTCTAAGAAGGTTATGAGGAGAGAGGTTCAAGACACGCACCATTATACCCCTGCTATGCCTCCCTTCCTATTTGGTCCCTCTTGTATTCACTCTTTTCTCATTTCAACATTTCTTATAACAAAAGAATTTCCTACGATGTTACGCTGCTCCTAGGCTGACTTCATATCCAACACCTTTTCATATATGCCAGTATTCTATCTACTCTCTTTCCTAGATAATTTGTATGGGTAAGTTGACAAGTATATATCTTGTTCACAATCTGTTTCTCATTTGCTAGTACCCCCTGTTCCTCCTCACCCCTAAACACATACAACATATACTGTTTAGAGCCATGGTAAGAGCTGTAAGAACAGATTCTTCTTGTACAACTTATCTGAACAGAAGTCAGTGCCTCATCTATAGTCTGACTGGGGAGAGAGCAGCTAGAATATCACTTCCTTTGTTCCATAAAATCCTGTGAATAGAGATCATCTCATTCCATTTATATCTCTAGTAACTAGATGGTGCCTGACACATAATAGACACTTAATAAATATTGTTGGTTGAGTGATAGATTTTGGGTGTTACCAGTCTCTTAATGCATCCTCCTCTCACCATAGCTTTTCTGGCTGCCATATTGCACTATTGATTTATTTTGATCTGGGAGTCTATGAAAGCACCTGTTTCTTTTCTTTCTTTTTTTTAAATTAAATTTTATTTTTAACAAAGATTGGCCTTCTCTCCCTCTTATTTCTCTCCCTTGCCTCATAGCAAGAAAAACAAAACCCCTCTTATAATCATATATAGTCAAGCAAGACAAATTTTGGCATAGGCCATGTCTATGTCCCAGCATTCAGAGTCTTTCTCTTCACTCTTGTGTTTGAACTTCAGTTTCTCCACAACTCTGCTTTTTTCATCAGGAATGCTTAGAATTCTTTTATTTTGCTAAAAGTCCTTTTTTCCTCTCCTAGCATTATACTCATTTTTTCTAGGTAAGTTATTTTTGATTGGGAGCACATATCTTCTGCCTTCGAGAATGTCATATTCCACGTTCTCTTTTCCTTTATAGTGGTAGCTACTAAATTATGTGTGATCCTGACAGTGGCTTCTTGGTACTTGAATTTGTTCTTTCTGATTGCTTGCAATATTTTTAATTTGACTTGGAAGCTCTGGAATTTAGCTCTGATGTTGCTGGGAGTTTTCATTTTAGAGTTTCTTTGAGAGAGTAATAAGAAGATTCTTTTTGTTTCCACTTTGCCCTCAGATTCCAAGAAATCTGGTCAGTTCTCTTTTAATAATTTCATAATTAATGGGTACCATCTTGTTTATAATTTTTTGCTACCAAAAAAGTGCTATGAATAATTAACTAGTCATTTATAAACCTTGTGCATACATGCCCATTAATAGGATCATTGGATGAAAAGATATGAATAATTTAGTAACTTTCCTTATAAAGTTTCCAGATTTTTTTGGAGATTGCTTGACCCAGTTTATAGATCCACCAAACAATTATATTTATTAGTATTCCTGCCTTTCCATAGTTCTTCCACCTATTTCCATCATTTATGAATTGCCAATCTGATAGAAGTGAAGTGAAGCCTTAGAGTTGTTTTTATTTGCATTTCTATGATTATTAGTGATTTGGAATGTTCCTCTGTATGTTTATTGATAGTTTTATTTCTTCTTTTGAAAACTGTAGATATCCTTTTACTCAGTGCTTATTTCTTAGGAAATAGCTTTAGTCTTATATATTTGTGACAATCCCCTATATATTCTAGATATCATATGTTTCTCAGAGATATTTGATAACACCTTTTATCTTACTTATCCTTTCTTACTAGACAATTTTTCTTATTTTATCTCTATTGATAGTTTGTATTTCTTCCCTAAGAATAAAAGTTTGATTGATGTTTTTTTAAAAAAAATACTTTTTATTGATGCCTTTTTATCTTAATATCACAGTCATTTCAGCCCCTTGTCTCATACCCCCCTAAATGAACCTTTCCTTGAGACAAAGAAAAACAATTAAGCAAAAACATCTAGTGCAGTGATTGCATCTGACGGTGTATATACTATTGTGTCCTAATAGTCCCCTGCCTCTGCCATGAGGTGAGAGGTATTATTTGTTCTTTGAGGCCTTTGTTCACTTTCCTTTTTAGGAATATTTCCTTTGTTCCACATCATTTCTTATAAATCTTTCCGTGTTTCTCTGAATTCCTTATATTCACCATTTCTTACTGCATAATGTTTCATTACATTCATAAGCAGTTAATTTATATTAACCCTTTCCTTGATGCACTCTTTTACAATACTCATTTCCTAATGAGTCTTCACCCAAATAGAACTCTTCTTTACAAAAAAGAAATAGAGTTAAGCAAAATAAAATCAACAAGTTAGTCATGTTTGGAAACTCATTTTTCATTCCATATTGATAGTCAGCCTTTAAAACTCTCTGCTAAGCAATGCAAGGATCTAAGACAACTCCAAAAGACTCATGATAGAAAATACTATCTACATCCAGAGAAAGAAATATGGAGTCTGAATGCAGATCAAAATATACTATTTGCTCTCCTTTTCTTTTGTTGTTTTGTTCTGTTTCTTTTTTCTTGTGGTTCTTCCCATTAGTTCTAATTCTTCTTTACATCATGACTAATGTGAAAATATGTTTAATATGAATGTATAAGGAGAGCCTGTATCAGATTGCATGCCATCATGGGGAGGGGGAGAAAATTTAAAACTCAAAATCTACTGGAAGTGAATGTTGAAAACTAAAAATAAATAAATTTTATATTACATATATACATATACATACATACACATACATACACACACACATATATAAAACTCTGCTGAGAGGAGGGAGGCATGTTTCATCAAAATTTCATTGACATGATTAGTCATGACTGCATTTATTTAAGTTTTTATGTCATTTAATGTTGTTTTCTTTAACATTATTGTGATTATCATGTAGATTTTTATCTTGGTTCTGCTCACTTTATTCTGCATTAGTACATTCAAGTCATTTAGTCAGTTAAACATTTATTAAATGCTTACTATGAGCCAGACACTGTTGTAAGATCTGAGATATATAGTAAGACAAAAATATCATCCCTGAGTTAAAAAAGCTCGCATTTTAATGGGGGTTACAACATGCAAATAATTCCTTACATGCAAAATTACATATAATAAAGAAGCTACAGAATCCTGGAGGTAGAGATGATAGAGGTGAACATTCTAGGCATGAGAAACATCCAGTGAAAAAGTCTGGAATCAGGGAATGGAGTGTGGTATTTAAGGAACACCAAGAAGGCTGGTGTTTGTTGCTGGATTGTAAAGTATGTGGTAGGAATGAAGTGTAAGAAGTCTGGAAAGAGAGGAAAGAATTAGCAAGTGCATAAAGGGCTTTAATGCCAAACAGAGGATTTTATATTTGATCTTGGAGGTGATAGAGAATGGCCGGAGTTTATTGGGTACTGGGATGACATGGTCAGACCTGCACTTTACGAAAATCATTTTAGCAGCTGACTGGATGGTGGCTTGGAATGGGGAGAGACTTGAAGCAAGGGAATCAACCAGAAGACTATTGTTATAGTCTGAACTCAGGTGGGTTGATGACATCCTGCACCAGTGCGGTAGCTGTGTGAGTGGAGAGAAGAGGATATAGAGCAGAGATGTTGTGAAGATAAAAATGAAGAGGCTTGGAAATAGGTTGGATATATAGAATAGAGTTGTGTAGGTTGAGGGTGACACCTGGATCGCCAGCCTGGGGGACTGGAATGATGGTGGTGCCCTTGAAAGTAATAGGGAGGTTTGGAAGAGGGGAAGATTTGAGGGGAAAGGTAACAATTCCTAAGTTTCCTAGAATTATCAATATTTATAATTTATTACAGCATAGTAATATTCTATCATGGACCTAGGTCTTTTCCTTTGGGAATTCTCTTATGGCTTGTTCATACATTTTGCTTTTCTGCAGTTTTGTTGTTTAAATGATCTAGCACTTGTTCACTTAATCTGGGTATTTTATATTTTTGTAAATATTACTACATTTCACTTGAGTTATCACATTTGTTTGTACATAATGATAAGATATAATACTATATGTTATAATATATAATAGCCTCTGATAATTTTCTTTTTTTTCCTCTACAGTTTTATTTCCCTTTCTCATCTTTGTGGTAATTTGGGTTTCTTCTCCCTTTTAAGCAATTTAAATTGGCTAATGTCTATTTTATAGGTCTTTTGAAAAACCCAGCATTTATTTTTATTTATTACCTCACAAATATTTTTGTTTTCAATTTTGTTTATATCTTCTTTTATTTTCAGGATTTCCTTTTTTTTTTTTTTTGCTTTCTTGTTATCACTAACATAGCCCACAAAATTCTCTTACCCATTTCCTCCTTCCGAGCAAATATGTATAGTCAAGTAAAATGTATTCACACAGAGACTGTGCCTGAAAAATGTGTGCTTCGTTCTGCATCTCTAGTCCTTAGTCAAAAGATGAAAAACATACTTCATCATTAATCTTCTGAAGTTATGATTGGCCATTATGTTTTTCAGACTTCTTAAGTCTTTTAAAGTTCTTTTCTCTAATGTTAGTGTAGTCATTTTACAAATTATTCTCCTGACTTTGCTAACTTAAGTCTTTATGAGTTCACACAGACCTTCGCAGGTTTCTCAGAATCTTTGATTTTTGTTATTCTTTATGGTAAAATATATTTTGTTATAATTATATATCATTATTATTCAATCATTTCCCAACCGATGGGCATCTATTTTGTTTCTACTTCTTTGCTTCACCAAAAAATGCTGCTGTAGACATTTTTGTATATAAATCCTTTTCTTTGTTTTCATTTTGTTTTTTTTATTTAATTTTTCAATGAATAAAAATACTTTCACTGCCCCCCATTTGAAAAAAGGAAAACAAAAACAAAATTTTCATGACAAATATACACATGCAAGCAAAACTAATTCCTGTGTTCATGTCCAAAAAATGTATATATCAGTCTGTACCCTGAGTTTACTTCTTTGTCAGGGGGCAGGTAGTGTGCTTTATCATTGATCCTCTGGAATGATGATTGGTCATTGTATTGATCAGAGTTCTTAAATCTTATGAAGTCATTTGTATATAAGTTGTTCTTTTCTCTTTGCTCACTCACTTAACTCATATCATTTCATACAGTTCTTCCCAGATTTCTCTGAAACCATCCCTTTTATAATTTCCTATATCATAATAACGTTCTATTTTATTCATGTATGATAATTTGTTCAGCCATTCTCCAATTGATTGGTACCCTTTTAGTTTCCAGTTCTTTATTAATACAGAAAAAAATGCCACAAATATTTTTGTTTGAGTCCTTTCCTATTTTCATTGATTTTTTTGGATAGACCTAATAGTAATATCACTAGGTCAAAGGGAATGTACAATTTAGTGACTCTTGGGGCATAGTTCCAAATTATTTTCCCGAATAGCTAAACCAAAACACATCTCCAACAGCAGTGCATTGGTGTGTCTGTCCTCCAACAATTTCTCCAGTTGCCCCTTTCCTTTTCTGTCATCTTTGCCAACCTGATGGCTGTGAAGTAGAACCTTAGAGTTGGTTTAATTTGTATTTCTCTTATAATTAATGATTTGAAACCCTTTTCATATGTTTGTTGATAGCTTAAAGAGAAACAGACAAATTGACTCTAAAATAATGATACTGACCTCATGCTTGTTTTCCTGATCTATTTGACCTTCTTTATTGTATAACATGAATTTGTCACTGTTATTGCATGTAGTTACATGGTTGTAGTCAGTACGTGTATTGTCCTTTTAACTCTGCTTTCTTCATTCAGCATCAGTTCATATAAGTTTTCCTATATTTCTTTTAATACTTCATATCCATAATTTTCATTCTAATATTTTGTTTCATTCCAATAATAATTCTTAATCATGCCCATATGCCATAATTTGCTCAGCTATTTACCAACCAATGAACACCTAATTTTTTTTTCCAGTTTTTGCTATTATAAATAGTAATATGAGGAATATTTTTGTATAGATAGAACTTTTTTTTCTCTGTCAGAAACCTACTTGGGAAGAGTGAACAAAATAGAACCAAAAGAAAAAATACATAATTACTATAACTTTGTAAATGAACACAACTTTAAATGGTAACAAAGCCCAGACAAATACTATTGGACATTTGTACTAACTTATGAAGCACACACCCATTCTTTCTTTTAACAAGCAGAAAACTACAAAAGTGTAAAATTGCCAGTATTAGTATTTGCAATCATTCTTTTACACTGTTTTATTTAACTGTTTTTAGGAAATGCATATAGTGGGTGATTCAATTTAAATTTCCTGAGTGGTTTATATGATCTGTTAGAACAGAATTTATCAATTAAGGTTTAAAAAGAAGCAGCAGTCCTTGGGGTCTACTGCTCTTACTGGGACTACTTTTTAAAAAAATCATTATTGTATAATTTGATGTTTTTTCACTAAAAGTTTGAACCAACTCTACCAGTGGTATAATATTGTATCTATTTGACCACAACTGAATCAGCAGTAAGGCAGGGAGAGAAAAGCAGTAAGAGGGAGAGAAATAAACATTTGAAAAGGTAGAGGAAAACCTTACAGGATCAATTGGATCCATTAAAGAAGCGAGTATTATAGATGTGTATAATTAAACAAAAAAATTCAAATGGAAGAAAAAATAGTCCAGAATATCAAGGAATATTATGAATTAACCAAAAGAGAAGAGGAACTTTTATTCCTAGAATTCAGGTTATGCCATGCAATAGTACTTATCAAAATTCTAAAAAGTAGATCAGTTTAATAGATTAGACAACAATGAGCTGTTGCATACAGTTGTGCTGCTCAGTCAGTTAGTGAGTCAGTATTTATTTAGCACCTGCTATGTGCCAGTCACTGTGCTAATTCCTGGTGATACAAAGAAAGACAAAAGACAGTTTCTGCTCTTGAGCAGCTCACAGTCTAATGGGGTAAACAACAAGCAAACAAACAGCTCTCTACAGGTTGTTGTACAAACAAGCTCTATACAGGATAAACAGGAAATAATAGAGGAGAGACACTAGAGCTAAGAGGGATTGGAAAAGGCTTTCTTGCAGAAGATGGAATTTTAGTGGACTTGAAGGAAGCCAGCAAAGCCAGAGCTGGAGATGAGGAGGGAGAGTGTTCCAGGCATGAGGGAACAGCCAGAGAAAATGCCTGGAGCTGAGAGGTGGAGTGTCTTGTTCATGGAATGTCCAGAAGGCCAGAGTTGCTGAACTGTGTGTGTGTTGGGGGAATATGTGAAGAGGATGTGGGCAGAGAGATGGGTTTTAAAGAATAAGAAGACTGGAAAGAGGTGGGAGGGGGGCCTAGGTTATGAGGGGGTTTCCATGCCAAACAGAGGATTTTGTATTTGATCCTGGAGGTGACATAGAGCCATTGGAGTTTGTTGAGTATGACTGACATGGTCAGATCTGTGCTTTAGGAAAATCACTTTGGTGGTTTAATGGTGGATGGATTGGAGGAGGAAAAGACTTGATCCAGGGAGACCAAGTACAAGGCCTGCATGAGGGTGGTGGCAGTATCAGAGGAAAGAAGGTGTGTATTTGAGAGGAGTTGCAAGAGTGAAATTGATAGGCCTTGGCAATAGATTGGGTAGGGAGGAGAGGAGGGTAAGAGATAGTAAAGAGTCAAAGAGTAATACCAAGGTTCTGATCCTGGGGGATTGGGAGTCTGGTAGTAACAGGATAACAGTAACAGGGAAGTTTGGAATGAAAGAGGGTTTGGGGGAAGGATAATGAATTCAGTTCTGGACGTTGCTTTTTGTTGACAAGCATTTGCTCTGATGGAACCTTTGAAACTAGAAAGTCTTTGAGTATGGGATTAGCTTAGCCAAATTGAGAGGCACATTTCCAAATTATCTGCAAAATGATACATTTTTTTCAGCCATAGTAAAGTAGAAGGACTATAGAGGCATAGAGGGATTGCAAAGGTGGAGAAAGTATCACTACAGTGATGAAATCACATGTGTTTAAATTAAATACGCCATTCATTATCCATTTTCCAGGCATGAGCACCATCCTACCAACTCTCAGTGATTCAAAGAGACAAATTCTACTTCTTAGGAATCAGTGAAACTTGGTGGGATTAGATTTATGCTTGGGTTATGGATAATAAAATCCAAGGTTTCAGATTATATGGAACTTTAAAATGCCTGATTAAGGATTTGGGACTTTATCCTTGGGACAAGTGGAGGGAAAAGGATAAGGATTAGAGTTTTTAAAGCCAGAAATGACATGATGAAATCAGTATCATAGGAAGATTAAGTTGTTAGCTGTATTCAGGATGTTATGGCAGAAGGTTAGAGGTTTATTTTAACAATTCAGACATAAAAAACCCTTTTGTACTCTGGGAATCCTTAACCTAATTCTTAATCATATGCTAGCAGGTTAGATTTCCAAGAGCAAGGTTGGCTAACTATATCTTCCCTTCATGGTTCTAGGGCTACCCTTGTGGGATTGAGGATATTTTTCCTGTGCAATAAGCTAAGTCTCCCATTCTTGTGTGCTCTTCAATTTCAGTTGCCAGATACAATTAGTATGTCCTTTTTATCATCATTAACCTCCAGCGATCAGCACTGCAGTATCATTTACCAGTTAAAGTCAATTACCTTTTAGAGAGGGATATTTACTGAGAAGATATATTCAAATCACGTCAACAACAGTATCATATACATACAAGATGTTTACTGGGTAAACTGAAGTCAATCTCAAAAGGAATGCACTAGCACTGAGGAGAGATTGAGAAAAGCCTTTTGTAGAAGGTGGGATTGGAGCCAGGGAAGCCAGGAGGCAAAAGTAATCAGAAAGAGAGCATTCCGGGAATAGATGACAGCCAGTGAAAAGACAGTCAGGAGATAAAGTGTTATGTGTAAGAGCAGCAAGAGAGCAGTGTCACTGGATTATACGGTACGTAGAGAGGAATAAAGTATAAGAATGCTGGAAAGGTAAGAAGGAGCCAGATTTTGAAGGACTTTAAAAGCCAAATATAGTAGTTTATATTTGATGCTAGGGTACCAGGGAGTCACTGGAGTTCATTGAATAGGTAGATAGTATAGTCCCACCTGCACTTTAGAAAGATCACTTTGATAGCTGAGCGGAGAATGAGTGGAATGGAGTGGGGAGAGATTTGATTAAGGGAGACCAGCTAGAAGGCTATTGCAATAGTCCAGCATGAGATGGTGAGGGTCTGCACTAGGGTAGAGGCTCTGTCAAAAGAGTCAAAAGTAGAATCAACAATTTTGGCTACAGATTACATATGGAAGGTGAGTGAAGATGAAGGAGTCGAGGATGACACCCAGGTTGTGAGCTTGTGTGACTCTAAGTATGCTAGTACCCTTGATAGCAATAGGGAAGTTGGAAAGAGAGGGAGATTTTTAGGGAAAGACAATGAATTTGGTTTTGTAGGTACAAAAGAATTGCCTTGCTGCAATAAGTGCCCAGTCGAGGTTGTGCAACACATTTATAGTGGACCTATTCTTCACATTTTCACGACTTTTTCCAGTTTTGTTCAACAGCATGTGAAAAGAGTGAAGTCTGCAAATGGTGGAAATGATCCAAGGATGAATCTTGGCAAGGTATGATCAGTAATGGGATGTGGGAGCAAGGGACTTAAGTGTAGAGGATAGTATAGAGTTGGACTGTTTCAACAAGGGATCAAGACAAGAAAGAGACAATAGAAATGCAAAGCATTTCCCCCAACAAAAGGAGTACATTGCCCCTTTTACGGCTATGGTCCTTGGGGAGAATAGGTTCAAATTTAAAGTGACTGTGAATATTGAACCCACAAATTCACTTTTTGAATTCAGCAAGGCCACTGGATGAGTTACTGTCTTCCACTAAGACAAGGCACAGTGTCTCTTGATCACTCCACTCCTGGACAGGGACCCACAGATTGCTCTTAAGAGCCTCACAGGAGTTTCTCCAGGCTCTGCTGTTTGCACAATCTGGCACATGCTCCAGCTCCTAGACAAGCGGCAGCTCTCCTGACCTTTCGAAGCTTGAGAGGTTGTAGCCTAGTCTGATTTTCCTTCAGTTAAAGGAGCAAGAAAGAAAAAACTCAAAGATACCCAGAATACCATACTCATATTTCAAATGTCTCCTGACCTTCTTCTTGAGTTAGCCAGGCAGGAAAAAGCTGAATTGCTCTCCTGGCAGTCTTCTGTATGCAAATCCAGTTCCAGCACTGCCACTAGTCAAAAAAGGCTTGCAGTAAGTACACTAGAAACAGTCATGTCACTAGAAATTAATGTGCTAAAGGGGAGAGAGGACTTCACTTTGCATGATCGCCACTTCCAGAAGCAGGCTTACCAACCAGGTGTGATCCTATGACTCATTGGCCAGGCCCTGTTACAAAAGGACAAGGGCTTAGATTTTGATGACAGCCTGCCTCTATAAATCTCTGTTTATCTTTTCATGTTTTCTCTTGTCCTTTTCCTCTGTCCTTAGTTAATTTTCCTAATTTTTTTTTGTTTTTTGTTTTGTTACCATGGTAGATGAGCGCTTCAGTTTCTTTGTGTTCACTTTTCCCCCTTCACATCCTCTATCCAGATTGTAAGATTGTATTTGATAAAAAAAAAGATTGTATTTGATAGCTGTCAAAGTGATGTACATTTTTCAGCTGTTGTTTTTAATTTCCTTATCTAAGTCACCATACAATATGCTCTCAATATTTGTCACCTTAATGTTCTCCATTTTGCTATTATGTTTGGAAATAAAGCCTTAATGCATATTCCTTTTAATGTGCCATCTGTCAGTAGAATGTAAGTTCCTTGAGAGAAGGGATAATTTTGGTTTTGCATTCATATATCAGGCACTTAGCATGATTCCCCTTCATATAGTATGTAATTAATACATATTTGTTGAATTGAATTGTGCCGTTCCATGACATCTATTGAGTTACCTAACACAGACACAAAATATTGGAATCTTCCATAGGACAGCAGAGAACACATTAGAGACATAAGAACAGACATGTCTCTGAGAAGATGAAAGCCATAAAGGAAGCTTCTTTAAGGGACTATTGCTCTCCTACTCTACTTTCTAAACAGCTGTAAGAGCAAGAGTTTTAGATCTAAAATTCTCATTCTTTATTGTTGTTCATGAAGGGTAAGGATGGTAGTGGAAACATGAGTTTCTGAGTTGGGAGTTTGGGAGAATTGGATGGACCAGATTAGGTGGTGAACATCTGAGCTTAAAAATTGCATGTGCTTGTGTAGCAGTGTAAATCTACAAATTACCAGCCTACACTTCGTCTATCTCAATTTTCCAATTATCTCTCAGAACCAAACTTTGCAAGCTGAAACTCAGACACCTACACCCCTCTGATATCCCTTTCTCAGACCTTATGGATCTCTGCTTATGCCCCCTTTCCCTTATATCATGAACCTGTCTTTCCTTCTGGGCTAGTGTCTTGGGCACAGGTTGGGGGGGGGGGAAGCCAGTATCTTTCATATTTTTAAGAGTATAGGATGTTCTTGTACGTGTCAACTTGATTATTTGTAGTGGAATGCCCTGAGAGGGCAGAATTATGGGAGTATTGAGGTGTCCGACAGCAACTACTAAGAATTTATTTCAAATGAGTGTAATAGACTCATGTATGAGGGTCATTCTAATCTCCCATCACTATCTAGCAACAATGCAAGCAATTTGAGAAGACAGGACAATCACAGATCTCATGGAAGACTGTAGTGTACTGACTGAAATCTTGATATAATACATAAAGTTTTTGCAAAAATAGAAAAAAAAGACACCTTGACAAAGTTCTTCTATGAGACATATATGGTCCTGACACCCAAACCTAGGAGACTAAAGCAGAAAAAGAAAATTATAGATCACTATCACTAATAATTACTAATGCAAAAATGTTAAAATAATAACAAAGAAGCTTCAGCAACATATTCAAAATATTCACTATGACCAGGTTTTCATTATACCAAGAATGTGAGAATGATTCACCATTAGAAAAATAGTAGGCATAGTTACCTTGACAAAAATAATGTAGATCATAATTATATCAAAAGATGCATACAAGATTTGACACAATACAACACTCATTTATAGTAATAACACTAAAAACATTATAATAAAAATGCCTTTCCTTAATAAGATCAAAAGTGTTTTTCTCAAAGCTAAGAGGTAATATAATTTAAAATGGAGGAACAATAGAACTTTTCCCAATAGATCAGGGTAAAGTTGTCTGATGCCCAACTATTATTTCATATAGTGTGAAACTCTAATTATAGCAATAAAACAGAAAAGAAATAAGTATAGACAAAGATGAGGTAAAATCACATCTACTTGCAAATGGTAAAGTATTTTACTTATAGAACCCCAGAGATTCGGTGAAAAAATTAAAATAATAGCTTCAATAACGTAGAGTGTCCCAAAAGTCTTAATTTCTGTTATATAAATTACAGAAAACTACAATCAGTTTTCTGTTATCAAAAGCTTAAAACTACACCAAGACTTTCCTAATACCTGGCATAAAATAAACCCACAAAACTCCTTTTTTGTTATTATTATTAATAGCAAAAATGAAAAGGAAGCAACAGAGAAATTCTAGTCAAAATAACTGCATGATGCGTGACATTTCTGATACCAGCACACACTCAAGACTTAAATAAGTAGAATTAGAAAAAATTCTTTATGGAAATAAAGGAAGACATAACAATTGGAGATAGTCATTATTCATGCCTGGACCATGACAGTACAATAAAATGGCAATATCACATAAATTACTTTGCAAATTTAGTGATATCATTTTAAATTCTTAAGGGGATACTTTACTGATCTAGACAAATAATAAAAATTTGAAGAACAAAAGGTTAAGAATGTCCATGGAAAGAATGAAAAAAAAAAGAACGAAGGAAGCCTAACATTAACTTCTTCCTACTTCCAACCTCTAAAGCTGAAGTTTGTATTGCAGAAGAGTCAAGAGAAAGACTTGAGTTAAATAAGAGGGAGAAGGATGTTGTAGAGGTGACTTAGAGTTAATTATCTGGTGAAGACGCTTAGAGATTGAATTTAGGGAGGAGAAATTTAGAAGAACTTGAGAAAAAGTTAAGAAATGCATGAACTAAAGGAGAAGGGCTAGATAAGAAAGATTCAGTCTAAAGAAAGAAAAGGATTAAGGAGGAAGGACCTGCATGGCAAGACTAAAGAGGGAGATGATAGTTGATAAGGAAAGGTAAATAAGAAGAGGTAAGTAAAATAATGTTTAGAAAAAGGAAAGGTAGTTGGGAGGGGGCACTGTCAGGTTTTTAAAAGGTAATTAAAAAGGTACAGAAGTAAAAGAGGCTAAATGTGTTAGCAAGGGGTTTGGAAGGTGAGTACAAACACCCATAAACAGGTTAAAAGACTGCTCAGAATCAAGCAGTGTGGAAAATACAAAAGATTTTCCACTTTACACTTTCCATGTACTGTCTTCTTGGATCCACAACAACAAAAACTTGAGGCTCTTCTCAAAGAGGAGGGAACTGGAAATCTTTAAGCAGGAAATAGTCAGTTAAATCATTTAGTAAAGATAGAGGAAGAAGAAAAAGTAATGATGGTTGGTTACCTCCTCTGTGGCACTGAGGTAGCCATTTGTCAGCTTGATAATAGTCATAAAGGAGTCTGTTGCTTCGGGCTTCTATCCAAGAGAAAAACTCCCAACATTTGTCAAAGTGGATGACTACTACTCACTATTAGTGATTCATCAGAGCACAAATGATACTTCCAGAAGCAACCTAGGGAGCATTGCCAAAAATTAGTCTTAGGCAATAAACTTAAGACCACAGAGTTATAAGTGGTGTTTTTGTCACCACTGTCCGTTGAAAGCAAAGGATTCAGAAGAGAAAGCTAATTTAGGAATCGGCTAAAACAAGGAAGAAAAAAAGATCTTGGAAAGCCTTTTACTCATCAAATGGAGAGAGATGCAACACCAGCAGAAGAAATTTGTAAAAATAAACAGAATCTTATAGCTGGGTCAAAAAAAACTATATCACACCTACAAGATGAATGAGGCATAACTAGACAGCAGTCCATCTGTGAAATATCTAAGGGTTTTAGTAGACTTGAAAGCTCAATATCAGCCAACAGTATGATATGGCAGCCAAGAAAGTGAATGTGTTTTACTCTACATTAAGAGAGATACTATCTAGCACAAGGGATGTGACAATATCATTGTATAGTGCTATGATCAGACCACATCTAGAATATCATATTCAGTTCTAGGTGCAACATTTTCATAAGGAAACAAGAAGGGCAACCAGAATGTTAAAGGGCATTGGTATTGTTCCATATGAGGATCACTTGAAGAAACTGAGTATATTTAAGTCGGAAGAGAGAAGACTTGAGGGAGGGTATGATAATTCCCACCTGGAAAAGGGATTAGACTTGTTCTGCTTGGCCTTACAGAATAGAACTAGGATTGATGGATAAAAGCTCCAAAGAGGCAAATTTAGACTTGATGTCAAGAAAAACTTCCCAATAATTAGAACTATCTCCAAAGTGGAATGGGCTGTGTTGGGGGAGAGGGGTTAATTGGTACCCTCCCACTGGTGGTCTTCAAGCGAAGTGTGTGTGACAATTTTTGGTATATGCTGTAGAGGGAATTCTCGTTCAGGTGTGGGTTGTATTAGATATCCTCTCAGGCCCTTTCCAATTCTGAAATTTTGTTTCTGTGATTATAAGCTCATGTGAGGAAATACAAGAACCAGAATAAGAAAGTATAACAGAGAATGTATGAAAGAAAGATGCAGAAAACAATTTTGTCATTAGAGTATACCACAGAACACTTGGATAGAAAGATGGTTTGTGTGAAAAGTACAGAAAATATCAGAGACATGACATAGTAGTGATGGAAAACTTTCTTAAAAATAAATTTATTAATTTTTTTGAAAATTTTTAGTTTTGAATTCTCTCCCTCCTTCTAGTCCATCCTCACCCACTGAGATGGCAAGCAATATGATATCAGTTATACATATGAAATAATGGAAAACACATTTCAATTTTGGCCATATTGCAAAAAAAACAAGAAGAATAAGGAAAGTAAAAATTATACTTTGATCTGCACTCATAGTTCATCAGTTCTTTCTATGGAGGTGGATAGCATTTTTCATCATGAGTCTTTCAGAATTGTCTTGGATCAGAGCAGCTGAGTCTTTCACAGTTATGTTACATCATTACAATGTCACTGTTACTCTGTACAATGTTCTCTTGGTTCTGCTCCCTTCACATATCAGTTCATATACATTTTCCTAGGTTTTTCTGAAACGATTTTCATCATTTCTTAGAGCATAATAGTATTCAGTGATGGAAAGCTTGAGTTATCTATCTGTTGGAATTCTCTACCAAAAATAGAGGAACTAAAAACTTCTTGACTTGCCTTAATGATTATTTCATCCTTCAAAATAGAGGATCCAGCAAAGGGGAAATTCTGGATCTGATTCTCTCTAATAGAGAGGGATTGATTTATGTGATGAGGATGACTGACCTCTTCGAATTTATGGTGGAGAAAGAGGGACAGCATAGTATGATGGAAAGAGTCCTAGTTCTGCTAACTTCATTCTTTCCAGGTTTTTCTGAAATCTTCCTGCTCATCATTTCTTATAGTGCAAGTATTCCATTGCATTCATATACCACAACTTGTTTAGCCATTCCCCAATTGATGGGCATCCTCTTAATTTCCAATTCTTTGCCACCACAAAAAGCTGATAGAGATATTTTTGTACATATAAGTCTTTTTCTTTTTCCTTTGATCTCTTTGAGTTACAGTCCTAATGGTGGTATTACTGTGTCAAAGGTTTTATAGTTTTATAAGCCAGTTTTATAGACCTTTGGGCATAGTTCCAAATTGTTCTCCAGAATGGTTGGCCCAGTTCACAACTCTGCCAACAATGCATTAGTGTCCCCACTTTTCCACATCAGAGTTATTTCAATTTGCCTTTTTCTGATCAATAGTGATTTAGAGCATTTTCATATGACTATAGATAGCCACGATTTCTTCTTCTGAAAGCTGCCTATTCATATCCTTTGGTCATTTATCAATTGAGTAATGGCTCTTATTTTTATAAATTTGATTTAGTTTATTATATATTTAGGAGAAAAGGCCTTTATCAGAGAAACTTGCTGTAAATTTTCCCAGTTTTCCAACATGCATTTTTTAAAGCATTTGTCATGTGCCAGGCACTGTGTTAAATGGTGGAAATACAAAGAAAATTTAAATCAATGTATACATAGATAGAAGGTAATGTTAGAGAGGAAGGCACTGGTATTTGGGGTTTGGGGGGACTAAGCAGTAGGAAGTAGCACTTAGCTCTTTTTTTCCTTTTAAATAGCATTTTATTTTTTTACAATTACATATAAATTTTGAGTTCCAAATTATCTCCCTCTCTCCTTCTCCTCTCTCCTTCCTAATATGGCAAGCAATTTGATATAGATTATATATGTGCAATCATGTAAAACATATTTCCATATTAGTCATGTTATATAAAAAGAAATAGAATAAAAGGGAAAAACTACAAAAAAATAAAAATAGTATACTTTGATCTGCATTCAGAATCCATCAGTTCTTTCTCTGGATGTGGGTAGCATTTTTCATCATGAGTTCTTTCGGAATTGTCTTGGATCATTGTAGTTCTAAGAAGAACTAAGCCAGTTATAGTTGGTCATTGCACAACATTGCTATTACTGTGTACAATTTTCTCCTGCTTCTGTTCACTTTGTATCAGTTCATGTAAGTCCAAGTTTTTCTGAATTCCGCCTGCTCATCATTTCTTATACTGTAATAGGATTTCATTACATTCATATACCACAGCTTGTTCAGTCATTCCCCAAGTGATGGACATCCCTTCAATTCTCAATTCTTTGCCACCCCAAAAAGAGCTGCTATAAATATTTTTGTACATGTGGGTCCTTTTCACTTTTGATGGTACCCACCTAGTAGTGGTATACACTTAGCTCTGTCTTAAAGGAAACCAGGGATTCTAAGCGTTTAAGGTGAGAAGGGAGAAGATTCTAGGCATAGGAACAACTAGTACAAAGGCAAGGAAATTGGAGATAGAACGTGATGTGTGAGAAATAGTGAATGGTCTAGTATAGCTAAGTTGTAGAGTATATGAAGTGGATTATAATGTAAGAAGACAAGAAGTGTAGGAAGGGGCAGAGTCGTGAAGAGCTTTAAATGTCAAACAAAAGAGGTAATAGGGAACCATTGAAGTTTATTCATCAGGGACATGATTTAAGTGGAGGATGGATTAGAGTAGGCAAAGATTTGAGGCAGGGAGACCATGTAGAAGGCTATTACATTAATCCAGATGAGAGATAACAAGAGCCTGACTGGGGTGGTGGCTGTGTGAATGGAGTAAAGTGGATGTATATGAGAGATGTTGTGGAAAAAGAAATGATAAGATTTGGCAACTGATTGTACATGTAGGGTACCTTAGAGGATGACAATGAAGTTGAAAATCTGCATCACTGGGAGGATGGTGAACTCAAGAATAATAAGGAAGTTCTTAAGAGAGGGGGAAAGACAGTGTATTTGGTTTGGGTCATGTTAAGTTTGAGAAGCCCAAAGGGCATCCAATTATAAATGTCCAATGAGGAGGAAAAAGAAGAGTCATGTGAAGAGTCCTATGTTCACACACAAATAACTCAGCAACTAACTTAGATTTTTAAAAGATATGTTTGAGGCAGGTAGTAATGTATGAATACAAAGTGAGGCATTGTCCTATAGGGAGGGTAAGATTGCTAAAACTTGGATGGAGTTGTGACTGGTGAAGAAAGCCAAGGACAACAAAAAAAATTTTTAGGTAGGTATAGTGTGGAAAAGTGGAAGACCAAAGAATGTCCTTACTTGGCATGGATGGAACATTGACAACCAAGAAGAGAAGGCCAAAGTGCTATACTGTTATTTTGCTTTCTTTCCACCATGGAGAATGACCTTTGAATGGGAAAAGATAGAACAAAAATGACTAATAGAAAGTTCATATTCAGTGTTGAAAAGGAGATAGTAAGAGGGCACCTAGCGGTCCTTAATAAATTCAGATCACCTGGCCTAGATAAACTATATTATCTCCATTATAATGTATTATCTGTGCACTGCATTATGTGTATGATACCAAAAGAAGTGGGAAATATTACTGCTAATCCTCTGTCAGTGATATCTGAAAGATTATAAAAATAGAGAAAGTATTATAGGACTTAAAAGGCAAGTGTCCTGATTTTGTTTTTTTTTTAAAGGAAATAGAGTCTACAAACTACAGACTAATGAGTGTGAGACTTCAACTCCTGGCAAAATTTTAGAATCTATTATTAAAGATATGGTTAGTGCACACTAGTAAAGGAAGTGGTGGCTGCAATGGGCTAGCATGGTTTTAACACAAATAAAGTATCTCATGATATTACTGTGGAAAAGGTGGAGAGATGTAGGCTGGATTACAGTATCATTAGATGGAGTCAGAATTGGCTAGATGACTGGACTCAGAAAGTATTCCTTAATAGTTGATGTCAACTTGGAAGGAAGTGTCCCTTGATGACCCCCCAGGGATCTATGCTTAGCTCTATGCTATTTAACATTTCTATTTATGACTTGAATAAGGACATATAGATGGCATGCTTATCAAATTTTCCAATTACACCGAATTGAGAGAACTAACAGTGTCAGGAATGAGAAAAAAGATTCTGGCAGGCTAGAACATTGGACTGAATCTAGTATGATGAAATTTGAAAGTGATAAATATAAGGTCTAACATTAGAGTTTTAAAAATTGACTTCATAAGTAAAGATTGGGTGACGATGAAACAGGACTTTTCATTTAAAAAAAAAATCTAGAGTTCTAGTGGATTGCAGCTCTATGAGCCAGCTCATATAACAGCCAAAAAAGATGGTGTGATTTTAGACTGCATTAAGAGACTTCTTAGAAAAAGAGGGAATGGTCCATACTCTGCCCTGGTCACACCACTTCTAAAATGTTGTGTTCATTTTGGGGTGTCACAATTTCTAAAGATAATTGATAAACTGGAAAATGTCCAGACAAGGGCAGCCATCTTGAGTTCATATCATAAGATAATGTTTTGAAAGAACTAGGGATGTTTAGCCTGCACAAGAGAAGACTCTATCAGGATATAAATAGCTGTCTTCAAATATTTGAAAGACTGTTACATGGAAGAGAGAGAGTAAATTTGATTTGTTTGGTCCTAGAATGCATAATTAGGAATAATAAGTAGAAATCAGAAAGAAGCAAATTTAGTTTTGATGTCAAGAAGAAAACTTTCTAACAATTAGACTCATCTAAAAGTGAAACTAGAACAGTTAGGTGGTGCAGTGGATAGAGCACCAGGTGTGGAGTTAGGAACTCTTGCTGAGTTTAAATCTGGTGTCAGATACTTTCTAGCTGTATGACCCTGGGCAAGTCACCTAACCCTGTTTGCCTCAGCTTATTCATCTGTAATATTATCTGGAGAAGGAAATGGCAAACCACTT
This sequence comes from Phalanger gymnotis, assembly GCA_028646595.1. Taxonomy (NCBI): domain Eukaryota; kingdom Metazoa; phylum Chordata; class Mammalia; order Diprotodontia; family Phalangeridae; genus Phalanger; species Phalanger gymnotis. Next base: position 97,173,723 of record CM053625.1, read on the forward strand.
CAGGATCTTTGCCAAGAAAACCCCAAATCAGATCACAAAGAGTCAGACATGACTGAAAAATGACTTTTAAAAGAGTAGAATTGGCTCTTTTGGAAAGTAGTAGGTTCCTACTCTTTTGAGAGGTTTCCAGCAGAGACTAGCATGAATATTTGGTATATTATAATGGGGATTTGAGGTGGCAGTATGGATTGGACTAAATGGCTGCTGAGGTCCCTTCTAACTCTGAAATTCTGTGATGCCTTCCATGTGTCAACCTGTATTACCATCAAAACTATTTGGAATTTGTTTTTAAAAATAGAAAAGTAGGTCAGTGAAACAGACTAGACAAGTAAGACTTAGAAGCAAATGAACATGGTGTTCCAGTGTAAGCTGAAACCAAGAACAGAAATTATTGGGGAAATTAAATAAGAACTGTTAATTAGGAACTGTTGGGAAAACTGGAAAAGTTTAGCAGAAAACAGGTTTAGAGTAGCACTTTATGTCAAAATAAACTCCAAATGAATACTTAACCTATATACAAATTTTTTTTATTAAATTAGAAAAGAACAATAGGTGGTACATTTCACAATTGTTGTTTATAAACAAAGGATAGAGATGAGGATAAAAAATAAAATAGGTAATTTCAATTACATGAAATTTAAAAGTTTTTGAGTTTAAAAATCATTGCAGCTAGAATAAGAAGAAATCAGTCAAGTAGTTATTTAAAAGTCTTTGCATCAAACATTTTAAATAAAAGTCCAATGCCAATATGTGTGGGGAATTGACCCAAAACATATAAAACCAAAACCCATTCTTCAAAAGATGAGTGGTCAAAAGATAACAGATTTCAAAAACTGCAAACAGTCAACTACCATATGGAAAAATGCACAATTTTCAGCAAGATGGACTCCCTGAATATTAGAATAGACTAAATAGAAATCAGTAATTCCACAAAGGCATCAAGAAATATTAGAAAAAAATTAAAAGGTTAGAAAAATAGAAGAAAACAATAAGCATTCCAGTAAAAACATAAACCGTACAAAATAGGAAAAAATAATGATTTAATACTTTTTAATTACATTGATATATTTTTTTTAAAAAAGGGAAAATTATACCAATATAGTGGGTGGTTTGTTCAGTAATAATTTCTGGTTTTGAGTCTTAACTTCTTCAAATTTGTCAATGATTGTCAAAATTGATCTTCTTTGAATATTGATGTTCTATAGCGTAGCTACTTTAAATTTCCTTACAGAATTCAAAATAATCATGAACTCGTCACTGGTTTTATAACAGTACTGCAAATGACTATCAGTTGTTCCTCAAAAGTTCTTCCAACTTCTGCAGGACAAAATAAATCACAACTATTTATTCAGTGGTTTTAATGTCTACCTAACAGTTTTGGTTACAGTCTGATATAATAATATTTTATGTAAATAATTCTCCTGTAACTAATAAGTGAATTTTAACAAAGCAAAATGTCTGCAGAATGTACAATTTAGTCAACTATTAAATCAAACTACTGATGTAATATTTTATTTTCTTGATTCATTCTTTACTTTTAAAACAAAGAGATAGCAATTTAAAAAAGAACATATACTTCAACTTTAAAGATATTAAAATTCAGTAAAATATTTCATATATAAACTAAAATTTGATCTTAACAAATAATATTACAAAAATCTTACAAACCTTGCAAGTTACACTTTCAGTATTTAAATTTTAAACACAAATTAAAAACTCCATGTAATCACATAGAATAACAGAATTGAAGTTGCTCCAGTTCTCTTTCTTCATCTTTACTATCATTATGCTAGTATTGTTTATTTGCAAAAATGCTGTTTTAATGTAGGAATATATAGTACCACAGGAGCTGTAGACACAAACTGCCCTCAAAGTGAGATCAAACAATTCTAAACCATTAATGAACTTTTAAAGAGAATACAGTAAATTTTTTAAATCATATAAGAAGGAAAATGGTGCCTTTCTGATAAAATACAAATATCCAAAATAAGTCATAAAATGCCAGTATTGTGTTGAAATAGAAAAAGACAAAAGACCAGAAACTGCACTTAGAAATGAACATGATCTACTCCATAGACCCTTTATTTCAATCCTTAGTAGTTTCTTTTCTAAAGTAAGAAAAAAAAATCCTTTTAGAAATCTAACCTTTTAATCATTTATGAGCTTACTCTTGAAATGAATGCTTATATCTGAGTCTGTGTGTGTCAAGGGCCAACAGTAGAACTGAAATTTTCTGAATTAACATCTATGTAGAATACATCATTTATTAAAGGATAAGTGATACATTGTGCTAATATGAAGCTTGCACATATTTCTTAAAACTTAAGTGACCAAAGCAATTGTTTACAGTTTAGACAAACAAAAAATGTGTTTTAGGGAGGTGTATTTAATCGTTAAAATTGCTTAGAATTGCCAGTTCATGATGCTAATAAAAAACAGGCCAACTTTTAGTTGATTTTATTATTGTTTTCACATTCTCTACAGATGATGCACCCCCTTATTGCTTGTACCTGAGGCAAACCGTTTCTACCACCCTACCCTTGGTATGCCAGAGGTCCCATAGAAGATCCAGTAATGTTATAGCCAAAATCCAGAGCTCCCACATCAAATAAAAAATACTCAAGTAGCCATAAAGAAAGAGTTCAAGTACCAAGGAACCACATGCAGGATCACATAAGACCTGGCAGCTTTTACGCTAAATAAGAGGAAATCTTAGAACACCATATTCCAAAAGGCAAAAGATTTGACTCATAACCAAGAGTAACTTACCCTAAAAAGCAGAGCATAATACTACAGGGGGCGCCGGGGAAATGGACCATTAAGTAAATAAAGGACTTTCAAACACTTTCTTCTGATAAAAATATCAGAGCTAAGTAGGAACTTTGAAATGAAAACATGAATAAATAACAATGCAAATTTATCTGAACAATTAGAAATAGCATATGATGATGAAAAGCTTATATTTTAATAGAAAGAGAAAAAACAAATGTCACCTCAGAAACTTAATGCCTTCAAATGGTACTGAGGGAGTTAAATAAGAAAAACAGAAGACCTGAGGTTGGATTGGTTCTGTTCTGAAGGTTCTTGAAGGGAAAAGAGAAAGCATCATAAATGGGATATACTATTGTAGAAGGGAAGAAGGGAAACTCTTTCTTGTAATTGAGGTGTATGAGAAGAATAGTATTTAAACAAGGAGGAATGGCTGGGGAATAGACATCAGATGAACCTCACTGTTTTCTGAAGTAGACAAAGGAGGAAGGAGTGTGGAACCCTGCCACTCGCTCCACCACTACCACCATATACAGGTGCCTGTGTTCACAAAACGAGAAAAGACTTTGGTGGAACCATATATCAAATGTAATGCGGATACAGGAGGGGATAGGGAAAAGTAGGAGTTAAGAGGGAGGATAATACTGGGAGGAAACAGTCTCAAGCAAAATGAATTTCCTAATCCTGAAGTGGAGATTACAACAAAACCAAAACAAAACAGCAAAGAACTAGAAACTAAGGAGGTGCCCATCAAGTGGGAGATGATTGAATAAATTATGGTTTATTAATATAATGGAGTAATGTTGCATTGTAAGAAATGATGACACAATTTCAGAGAATCCTAGGGAATATAAACTGATACATAATGAATTGAGCAGAACCAATAGAACAATTGAAACAATGACAGCATCTGTATAAATGAAGCAACTTAAAAGACTTAAGAGCTCTAGTCAAAGCAACAACCAACCGCTTTTCCAAGGGCCCTATGAAGCACAGTACCCCGCTCCTGGCAGAGAGGTGATAGACTCAAGGTACAGAAAAAGACATCCTATTTTTGCATATGGCCACTGTGTGCATTTGTTTTGCTTGATATTGCTCATTTGTAACAGGTTGTTTTATTTTGTTTTTCTGTTTTTAATGGCAAGAGGGCTAGAGGGAGAGAGAAGGAATATTAATGGTGATGTTTCCTTAAAAAAGAGGAAAACGAGGAAGGCCTTTGAAACATTTTTAAAATGCCGAGGAGTACAGAAGAAATTCAGAAGAAAGTACAGATAAACAAAACAGTTTTGAAAGTTAGCAGTTTATTATGTATATATTTTTAAAAAGCAAATAATACGGAATAGAGACTTACAGTTTAGCATATCATTCCCTTTGTGTTCTACTTTACATGAAAATACAAATTTCTATACAGATTACAAATATGGAAATGCTCATTTTTTGTTGTTAAGTTCAAATTTTTTAATTTAAAAGAAAAATGCATATTAATACAACTTTGAGGTTTTAGTTCATACCAATCAAATTGGAAAATCTGATAAAGCAATAGTCAATATCTAAAGAACGTAGACATACTACAAACACTGTTGGTGAAGTTCTTGGTAAACTCACTGTTGTGAGTTTGGTCTTACCATTCTGGAAAACAATTAGGAATTGCATGGTTAAATTTGATAAACTGTTCATATCCTTTGATGTATTTTATATACCAACATGGTCGACAGTAGAAAGAAGGATCCTCTATGTACCCAGATATTCACAGAAGTACTTTTTGTAGTACCAAAAACCTGAAAACGAACTGGGGGGCCCATCAAATAAAGAATGACTAAAGAAATTATAAATATACACATGAAGAAATAAGAGAAAAATGGAAAGATGTACAAATTTATACAGAGCAAATTAATCAGAACCAATTGAACATATATGCCAATAACAATATAAATTAAAATAAGAATTGAAGATATAATTAAGATTGAACATAATGACCAGTCTGTATTCTAGAAGGCTGATGATACAATATACTGCTCTCCTATTGGAAAGGATGTGTTGGACTATGAGTACAGATTATTGAATATTTTGCCAGTTAATTTTGCTTTGTTGTTTTTTTTGTTTTTTGTTTTTTTTTTAACTGTGTCTTTAGTATAAGAGAGGAATCTGCGGGTAGAATATGTTGGGAATTGATAGTAGTGTGAATACCAAAAAACAACGTTAGATTTTCAGAATCTAGCATTCTTCATTTCTTATGGTTTTATTAATGAAGTGAGATTGTTTTGAACAGAATTATTCTGCATGACTCTTTACTGGCTCCATGAATTCACTTCATTTTCTAAGCATTTGTAAATCTATTTAATCATCTATTCTAGAATTGTTCTGAGAGAAACCCCCAGACTACAGCTTCAAGAATCCTCCTTTACTCTATTTAGAAAAGCAAAATATCTTCCTATCTAAGGTTTTCTTCACCTCTCTCATTCTACATGATTTCCCAAAGATTATGTATAGTGGTTCTTAGTTACCTTTACAAGTTATTTTTGTATTTTGACTTATTATTTGTTTGGGATTGCATATGTACTTTATTTAAATTGGCTTTGTACTCTATTATCTATTGTCTTTAGTTTCATCTTAATGACTTTTGAGAGGCAATATTCTAGTGGAAATAGTGCTGAACTGAATCTGAAGCCCTGCGTTCTAGTACTTGTTCAGCTACCTATTAGTCATGTGAGATTGGCTAAGTCATTTGCTCTTCTTAAACCTCAGTTTTATTATTAAAATTTATTATTAAAATGATGTCCTTTGTACCTCTTAGATTCGTATTAAAGGTGAATGAATGTGAAAACTCTTTGTAAACTATGTATTGCTATGCCCATGTAACGTATTATACTATAATACTTCAGAAGATCCATCGCCCAGTAGCCAGCCTCTTGACGATGAACCTCTTCCAATTTAGCTATGCTTCTGATAGGGAAACAGATACATTGAAGGTTATCCCCATAACTGAATTCTTTCTAGCTTGGTAGGACCTACCACAGTTTGCATCCTAGTGGAAGGCATCTTCTTCAAGGGCAAAGATTGTTTTCCTTGATGTTTTATTTTCCCAGGATAGAAAAAAGGGTAAATTTGCATTTTTTTGTTTCTTACAGATTGGGAGACTAGGCCTGAAATAGAGGAGTCAACTACAAAGCAGGTCATTTCAAAAGAAGAATTATCCCAAGAAAAATGTAAAAGGGATGGTTGCCAGGACTTCAAGTTGAGAAAAGCTTGGGAATATGAAGTCATGTTAGAGAAACAACAGGGCAACCAGGAGAGACCTTCCAGGCAAATGGCAACAACTCATATGAAAACTAACAAGGTGACCAACCATGAAAGTAATAAATTTGTGAGAAAATTCAGACTGGGATCCGTATTTGCTTTACAACAAAGAATCCCTATAGAAAAGAATCTCCATAAATTTGATAAGTATGGGAAAAGTTTCAAACAGAATTCAAACATGATTAAATGTAATAGGACCTCCTCAGGAAAGAAACTTTATAATTACAATGAATGTGGAAACTCGTTCAGGTACCACTTAGACTTTATTCAGTATCATACTGGGAAAAAATCCTATAAATGCAATGAATGTTCAAAAGCATTCACTAAGCAGTCATCCCTCAGCAGGCACTGGAGAATTCACATTGGAGAAAAAACCTATGAATGTAATGAATGTGGGAAAAATTTCAATGAGAGGTCATGCTTAAATAAACACCAGCGAATCCATACAGGAGAGAAACCCTACAAATGTAATGAATGTGGAAAAGCCTTCACTGGCAGGTCGTCCCTTAGTAGACATCAAAGAATCCACACTGGGGAAAAACCCTATGAATGTAATGAGTGTGGGAAAGCCTTCATTCAGAGTATACACCTTACTCGACATCAAAGAATTCATACAGGAGAGAAACCCTATAAATGTAATAAGTGTGATAAACCATTTAGATGGAATACACAACTCATTCTACATCAGAGGATCCATACAGGAGAGAAACCCTATGAATGTAATGAATGTGGAAAAGCCTTTAGCCGCAGCACACACCTTAATCAACATCAGCTAATTCATACTGGAAAGAAACCTTATGAATGTATTGTATGTGGGAAGGCCTTCAATGATAGGTCATCTGTTACTAAGCATCAACGAATTCATACTGGAGAGAAACCCTATGAATGCAGTGTTTGTGGGAAAGCCTTTCCTCACAGGTCATCTCTTACTGAACATCACAGAGTTCATACTAGAGAGAAACCCTATGCATGTGATGCATGTGGAAAAGCTTTCAGCCGTAACACATACCTTACTCAACATCAGAGAATTCATACAGGAGAGAAACCTTTTGAATGTAATGAATGTGGGAAAGCCTTTGGCCGGAGCACAAACCTTGCTCAACATAAGAGAATTCATACTGGATTAAAACCCTATGAATGTAATGCGTGTGGGAAAGCCTTCATTGATAGGTCATCTCTTTCTAAACATCAGAGAGTCCATACTGGGGAGAAACCCTATGAATGCAATGAATGTGGGAAAACTTTTAGCCACATATCTTCCCTTACTAAACACCAGAGAATTCATAATGGAGAGAAATTTTAGTTCATGTGGAAATTTTCTTATAAATTCAACCATACTCAATATTAGAGAATTCATCCTAGAGAAGACTGAGGTAGTGTGGTGTAGTGAAAGGAATTGGATTTAGAATCAGAGAACCTGGCGCAAATCCCAGCTCTTTCAACATGCCACCTGTAACCTTAGGCAAAATCACTTAAACTTTCTGGGTTTCAATTCTCTCATATCTAAGGAAGTTGAACAAAACAAATGCTAAGATTTCCAGTTCCAAATTTATGGTCTTTCAAACAGAATTCATCCTTTAACCATTAAAGAAATCATACTGGTGAGTAGTAATATGTACACAAAGAATGTAGGAAAACTTTCATGCAAAGTATAGAACTTATTCAACAATCAGCAATGGAGAGTAACCATATGAATGTGACATGTAAGAAAGTCTTCAGATGTATTTCAACTCACATCAAACATCAGATGTTTTAATGGATCTGTGATCTCATTAATGTGGATACTCTCTCTGACGATGCTCCTTCTGAGCAACTTTTGTCTTCTCATAAAGCTTCCACAGGGCAGTCTACCAACTTGCTGGAAGTGTTCCTTTGATTCTTGTGAATCCTATGCATGCCTGCAGATGAAGCATGTAGCCTGTCAACCAGTCATCACTCACTTTCACTACATGAACAGCCTAACTTCTTTTCTGATCATATGGTACTTTGGTGACATCCTATATGCCAGTTCTCTGTGTACTTATTGGTTGGAAAGTGTGTTACACAGCCCACTTGTGCCCACCACTTGAATTCTTTGGAGACTATGGTATTTCATGATTCATAGCCAAACAGCATCCCTGAAAGAATATTGTTTTTTAAAAGGTGAGCTACTGTTTCAGGAAGAAGCTTGCAGCCATCAAAAAGACTACACAGTTTCCCAAATTCAATACAGCCTTGAGATTACTGCCTTCCTATTCAGTCTTAAACTTAGCTCTTTGTTAATGTGCAGTCTTTCTAAGATAAATGTACCAACAAACCAACTTTATAGGTTATCCAGCTAACTGCATATCATAGTCTGGACAATAGACATTATTAAGCCACTTTTTTTCCTCTGGTGTGGATAGTTAGGCAAACTAGTATTAATTGGAATTCATATTAGAGAGTAACCATGTAAATGTGTCACATGAGAAAGTCTTTAAATTCAGGTCAGCCCACGTAGAAAATCAGAGACTTTATCTTGATTCTATGATGAATCTGTAATTTTAACGATAAGAGTATTTCCTGCAGTGGAGCAGATCACAAATCACCCATGCTACTCCATTCCGAGCAAATCTTGTCCACATGTCTTCCATAAATCTTCCACAGGAGTTCCAGGGTTTAATGCAATCCATATGATGTCAGCCACAAACAAGAATATCTGGAGAACCATAGTATTTATAGTAAATCTTCCATTTGGATTCTTTACTAAACGTCCTCCATGAGAGTGGCAAGTAACTTTGGGAAGTGCACATCTCCTTCTTTTACACCTTCTTTAACATTAATCTTGCTCAACATAAGAGAATTCATACTGGATTAAAACCCTATGAATGTAATGCATGTGGGAAAGCCTTCATTGATAGGTTGAAATTTATCTCATATTTTTCAAAGGATCTTGTATTATTCCAATATGCATGGGAGTAATCTTAAGAACATAAGGAATTAAGAGAAATTTTCTTTGATACCAATCTCATAAGCATTGGCTTTCCCCACATATTGCCTTTTAACAGAGGATTTCATTTACAGCATTCTTTCCTGTTCTCCCCCTCCTCCATTTTACTAGCCATTTGATACAGTTAAATATGCAGTGGAACTAAAATAATGAAACTGACATTGTATGGAAATTACTAGAATGAATGCATCCAATTAAGAAAATTCATTTTAAGGACAGATCTGCTCTTTGCTACCTCACCTTATATGTAACTTATTTTTGGTTTTAAGGAAGGGAAATTTTTTCTTTACATTCACCCTAAATTGAACATAATCTTAAGATGTCAGCAGCTTAAATTGTTTTTTTTTTAATTTCTGTGTATTCTCTATTCTCTTCTAAATTCTCATTAAAATAATGTAGGAAACTATTCCTTGACTTTTGGTCTTGACACCGAATTTATCAGTTTTTCTCACTCTTTGAGCTTCTTACTGGCACAAGGACTGTTGCAGATGGTAGGCATTTAATATATGCTTATTGAATTGAATAAGTAACTACAAGGTATATTGAGGAAGGAAAAAGCATCAACATGACAATTTCATAAATTATGAACTGACAAAACTGGGGGAATATCTAGTAAGCTTATATAATCAGAACTATTTATGTTTAATAATTCTGTCCCATTGATGTATTTTTCTATTTCTTAAATCCAGAAACAGATAGTTTTGATTACTACTGTTTTTGAAATGCAATATGCTAATATATACTTCATTAACTTTTTTCATGGTTCCCCTTGATAACCCTCTTTCTTTTTGTGCTTCCATGTAAATTTTCTTACTGTTTTTATCTCTTTCTAAAAAGTGACTAATTGATATCTAGTATTAGCGTTATTGTTAGTATGTTAGTGAGGGAACACTCTCTTCAATTGCAGCTCTATGGCAACCATCTATAATTTGCCATCCTAGCAACTTACCTGGGATTCAGGGAAGGTAAATGACTTTCCCATGGTCACAGAGATGGGTACATGTCAGAGGTGGATTTCGGTTCCAGTTCTTCCTGATTCCAAGTGCAACACTCTATCCATTATGCCATACTATCTTTCTTGATATTGTGTTGCAGCTATTATATATAAGAAATAGTGACATTTTTGCTATACTTTGTCATTCTAACTATTTCAGAGAACATCTCTCCAGGTATTATTTTTCTTTATTTCTGTCATACAGTTTGGAAATTCTCTTAACATAGGTCTTGTGTCTCAGTAGGTTAATGCCCAATAATTGATTTTTTTTGTTATAATTTTTCTTCCTGTAATTTTCTTTCATTTTCTCAGTGATATGTAAAAATGCAGATGATTTTTGTTGGTTTATCTTCCCCCCCCCACACACACACACTTAATAAAGTCATGTATATCTTAATACTTTCTGAGACTAATTAGTCATGATTCTGATTAGCTTTTAAGATCAGATGAGATCAGGTACACTTCAATCTCTTGGATTTTCTAAATCTATAACCACATTATTTGGAAATAAAGATAGCTTATTCATTACAAAGATATTTTTTAATTTGTTTTCATGCCTTATTGCTATAACTTGCATTTCTAAAACTATGATGAATATTAATGTCAAAAGTGATTGTTTTGAGTGGGAATGTTTATAATGTTTCTCTATTGCATATGATGTGGTTTTAAATAAATACTATATAAAATCATATTTTGATACTCCAATGGACCCATGATCTCATCATTCAATAAGCATATTTTAAGCACCTACAATGTACAGAACACTGGGGAGAAACAAAGTTTAGATAACACACAAAAACAAGCTTTCATGGACATTCTGGTCCAGTAAAAGGTTGACAGAAATATAGACAACGATGATATACAACATTATATGATAAATACTTTTAAAAATTGCAAATAAAGTCCTATGTAAGGTCGGAGATAAGTCATTATTAGTTGGGGAGTATGAGAAAAAATTTCAAGGAAGCCTTTGAGTTGGGTTTTAAAGGATGAGTGGGAGTTCAGCAGGTAAACAGAGGGATGGCATTGAAGGCAGAGAAAACACAAGGAACAAAGACATGGAAGTAGGGTGTATTTGTGACATTCTGAAGAAAAAATAGCTCAGTTTTACTAGAGCATATAGAAGGTAGTTAAAGTAAGTCATAAAGAGTCAAATAAAAGGATTATCAAGTGGCATTGAAGGTCCAGTTGAAATTAACTTAAATTAGTAGTGTATAAAGTAAAATCCAGGGCAGCTAGGTGGCACAGTGGATAGAATGTGGGGCCTAGAATTAGGAAGACTCATCTTCCTGAGGCCAAATATGGCCTCAGATGCTAGCTGTATGACCCCTGGCAAGTCACTTAACCTCATTTACCTCAGTTTCTTCACCTGTAAAATGAACTGGAGACAGAAATGGCAAAACATTACACTATCTTTGCCAAAAAAAACCCTCAAATGGGGTTATGAAGAATTAGACAGGAATGAAAAATGAATGAACCACGAGAATAAAAGTAAAATCCATTTCATGACTTTTCCCCTGATAGTCAGCAGTCAAGAAATTGTGCACTGGAGTTTACTGAGGGACTACGTATCTTAGATAAGAAATGGCAAGAGATTATAAAGAAGTCAAGGCTGAGTAATGAGGTAAGAGAAGGCAGAGTGGGTGAAATGGGCTAATCAAATAATGGGTAGAGGGGCCAGAGGTCAAAAAGAAGACTAGGAGAGCTGAAAGTGTAGGTGATTAGAAGGTGAAATTTCAAAGTACATCTCTTCTCCCTTATATTATAACAGTAGTGTCTTAATTGGTCTCTAGACTCTAATATGCCCTTTATATAATAGAGGACACTTCTCCTATACTATTTGTTGAACTAGCAACCATGCATACTTTAGTGGCAACCATTGTCGACCAGAAAGTTTGGTTAAAGGAGGCAAACAGGCTAGGTGATATGAAAATTCATATAGTTTATTCCCTTGAAGCTAGCACATACATGATCATGGAATCAGAAGCAAACTTCTGATTGACTTGAAGAAGAAAGACAAGGTTTAAGTAACAATCCCAACTGCAGTTTATGACCTCCATATCAAAGAAAGGAAGTTCTCAGTTGAACAAGACAATTTACAAGGTAGGGTCACTTAGAGATTAGGATCACAAGATGCAAATGTCTCTAGAATATCAAACTAAGAGAAATCCCACTGTTCTGGTTGCAGACATTCTGTCACCAACAGGAAAGATACCCCTTGGCAATCTTATCTGGTCTTTGAAGTTGCTGACACAGAAAGGGGCATTTTTGGAATACAGCAAAAGCAGTTTGGATGCTTTGGATATTATTGGGGTTCAAGTAATCTGAAAAAATCATCATTTCCTCCTTTGGGTCAAAGGTGAGTGAAAGCAACACTTATAGACCAAAAAAGCTATGACTCTTCTTCAGGGAATGGGAAAGGAAGTTCTAAAAAATTTTTCCTTTGCTGACCAGGGAGACGAGCTAATCTCTATATCAGGAGTAGGACCCTCAGACAGAGGGAAAACAACCATGGATAGCATTATTTTGTTTACTAAGGCAGTGGAACATTTGTGGGCCAAAGTCAGCCCTAGTCAGACCCCTAGTAACAGGAGAAAACAATAATGCAATTGTCCCTTTAAGATTCAAAAGTCTCTTCCCAAACAGCTGTCTGGCACGGAACGTCATCAATGAACTCCTCTGGTCCTTGGTATTTGTTCCAGCCATTTCTAGCACAGCATCTCAGTATCTGCTTCTTCTTGTAGGAACCAGCTTTCTTTCCATTCTCCTACAAAAGTTACCTTAGCACAATTTTAAGTTACCATTTCTAATCCTAATACCCTGATCATTTTTTATTTAATTTATTTAATATATTTAGTTTTCAGCATTGATTTTCACAAGAGTTTGAATTATGAATTTTCTCCCCATTTCTACCCTCCTGCCCACTCCAAGATGGCATATATTCTGGTTGCCCTGTTCCCCTGTCAGCCCTCCCTTCTGTCACCCCACTTCCCCTCCCATCCCCCTTTCCCTTCTCTTGTAGGGAAAGATAAATTTCTATGCCCCATTACCTGTGTATCTTATTTCCTAGTTGCATGCAAAAATGGTTTTTTTTTTGTTTTTGAATATGTTTTTAAAA
>CM053625.1:97187368-97223004 GCA_028646595.1 Phalanger gymnotis
TCTAGAATATCAGGGCAGTTCTCCTTGATAACTTCTTGAAAGATGATATCTAGGCTCTTTTTTTGATCATGGCTTTCAGGTAGTCCGATAATTTTTAAATTCTCTCTCCTAGATCTATTTTCCAGGTCAGTGGTTTTTCCAATGAAAATTTTTCCAATTTTCCATTTGTCTTCTACTTTTTCATTCCTTTGGTTCTGTTTGATAATATCTTGATTTCTCCCAAAGTCACTAGCTTCCACTTGCTCCAATCTAATTTTTAAGGTAGTATTTTCTTCAATGGTCTTTTGGACCTCCTCTTCCATTTGGGTAATTCTGCCTTTCAAGGCATTCTTCTCCTCATTGGCTTTTTGGAGCTCTTTTGCCATTTGAGTAAGTCTATTTTTTAAGGTGTTGTTTTCTTCAATTTTTTTCATGGTTTTCTCACATCATTCTCCTTTCTTTTCCTAGTGTTTCCTCTACTTCTCTAACTTGCTTTTCCAAATCCTTTTTGATCTCTTCCATGGCCCAAGACCAGTTCATGTTTTTCTTGGAGGCTTTTGTTGTAGGCTTTCTGATTTTATTGACTTCCTGCTGTATGTTTTGGTCTTCTTTGTCACCAAAGAAAGATTCCAAGGTCTGAGACTGAATCAGTGCGTTTTTGCTGCCTGGCCATATTCCCGGCAAACTTACTTGACCCTTGAGTTTTTCAGCAGGGTATGACTGCTTGTAGTGTAAAGAGTACTTTGTTCTAAGTTTGAGGGGATGCGCTGTTGATTTCAGATCAATTTCTATACAGCCAGCTCTGCCACACCAGCACTCCTCCTTCCTCAAGAACCACCAACCTGGACCTGACGAAAATCTTAAGCAGGCTCTGCACTCCTGCTCTGACCTGCCACTTAATTCCTCCCACTAGGTGGGCCTGGGGCCAAAAGCAACTGCAGCTCTAGTTCTGTAGCTGCACCTCCCCGCTGCCCCTGGGGTGGTGGTTGAACTGCAAACTCTTTTCACTCTGTCCCCTGCAGCTTTCCCCACTAACCTTCTCTGTTGTCTTTGGTGTTTGTGGATTAGAAGTCTGGTAACTGCCACAGCTCACTGATTCAAGGCACTAGGGCTTGTTCCTCCCAGCTCCTGGTCTGGTTGGTCCTGCCACTGCTGGCGCTGGCCTCTGCTCCCCTCCGCTCCGTGCACGATAGACCTCATCCAGTGACCATCCAGGCTCTCCTGGGCTGGATCCCTGCTTCCCTCTGCTATTTTGCGGGTTCTGCAGTTCTAGAATTTGGTCAGAGCCATTTTTTATAGGTTTTTGGAGGGACCTGGCAGGGAGCTCACATAAGTCCCTGCTTTCCAGCCACCATCTTACCCTGATCATTTTTACAAATTCAAAATTGGAACCTGGACCAATTGTCATGTTTAAGAAATTCACATTGGAACCCAGTTTCTTATACTTTACATTAACCCATTATTAATTTCCGCACCAGAAGGATGAGATTTCACTAAGCAATTAATAAAAGGCTCCAATATACATAAATACATTAAATAACCAATTTTTAACATAGTGTATATAAAATCTTAACCACTTAGTCATGCCATGTTTCTTTGATGGCAGTTACAAAATAAACCACAAGCCATTCTTCTTTTAACATTACTAAGTGTAACAAAGCTTTAGACAGGCATGATATTAATAAAATAATATTCTCACAAGTCCTTGACCTAATTGTCTCCATACCATTACCAAGAATTAAAGGACCCTAACTTATACACGACCCTATACAAGGGCCTTATAAACTACCCTAACTTACACAAGAACACTAGTTCCAGTCCTATGGTAACCTAAGATGTTCCATAATCAATTATTTTAATAGATTTTTTTCCCTATACTTACAAAACCTTCTGATTACAGAAATTTGCCACTAAGGGATTAGGGACTTAGAGTAAGGAGACGATATTTCCTCAGCTTCCTGTCAACTCCAGGCAGAAGTTATGTCAAACTGCAAGCTGCATTAAGCCAGGCTTAAAGTCTGCCAGGTTTCAGTTAAGGAAGTCAAGAGAGTCCCATCTCAGCATATGCAGAAGTTGTTCTCTCAACCCTCCCATGAAATCATACCTACTGTTCATGTCTGCCCCCCCATCCACAGGGCTTCTGCCATCTTGGGTCAGCCTTCCTTGATATTCACACCTGGAGTTAGACTCAGAAAAACAGTCAGTTAACAATCCCATTAAGTCTTTGAGTAGCAAGTTCCAATAATCAGTTTATGATATGACTATAATCTCACATTGCTTAAGGAACATCCTTAAATCTAGCTCTAAATTGCTTGTACACATTTCCTCCCTTATCTATAAAATCTTCCCATTAAAATCATACATTTTTCATTAGTTTCTCCTCTATTTTTCTATTCTTCTCTAACTATGCCTGATCTGAAAGAATGAGACATTCTTTAAGAATTGAACCATATAAACATGATAGCTTAACTTTTAACTTTACATTTTAGACCATGGAATGAGTTCAAATAAGTCACATTATTCAAGATAGTGTCTCAGGTTAAGAGTCTCATCCTTAATGGCCACAGACAGAGGAAAGAATGCTCTTAAGTCAGCCTTATCTGGCCTTGCTGACATAGGAAGAGGCATTCTCTGAGTAAACTCAGAAAACAAAGAAGCTTAGGTCCAGGCTCTTCTTCTAGTTGATTATTAGTTCAGGATCTGGCCCTTATTTAAGTTACTAAATTGATAGTAAATGATTATCATCCCCAAACTGAAAATGTCTCTGATTTAATTCCAGCAATTAATTACACCATTTGTATTAGTACCCAATTGCTCTTACTTTGAAAACATTTGAAACTTTGAAACATTTAAGGACTTTATTCCACATAGCTACAAAGTAACTTTAAATCCCAGCCTTAGTCTATAGGATAATGACAACCTTACATTTGTATCTTTATTTCACAGACTTTTTTTCTCTTTGTCTAAATTATTCCCATTAATATTTAGAAAGAATATTATCTTTCATATGACTATTCAAGAGTACCAATTTACCCAATCATTTGATTATTCCAAGATAATTCTTACTTAATATAACATAGTACAATCACTTAAATTTGGTTTTCCATTTTTGAAACTTCAGAGAATTTCAGTTCATATATCATCTGCTGCTTATATCCTTACCTAAATCTTATACCTGATATAAGAATCTTTTAAAATGTGAAGGTCCAACCATAAAATGAGCTCATCTACCTTTTAAAATTATCAGACAGATACCTTAATAAAGGAGAAATAATTTTACTTTTACCACTATCTTATACAATTTTGTGCAAAAATCCAAATTTAAGATCTATTTCCCAAAGCATAATAAATTTTGGAAACCAATCATATACATCTGTATATAATTCTCAGAGGAATCAATCTGATCCTGTTACTTAACTCAAAATTTTGCTTTCCTATTGAATTAGACATCTATCACATTACATCTTTGTCTTATTACTTTGTCTAATCATTTCATTTCCTCCTTTTGGAGGATATTATCTCTATATGATTTTTATTTGAGGAATATACGTCAAAATTGTAAGCTATTCATTCTTTTATCCTGTCACAGTAATACAGAGATTTTCCAATATCCATCTATTACCTAATAGATTTAGCAGTGTGCTTACAAATCTTCTTGATAATATAAATTTTTTATGAAAGAAAAGAGGGACAATGTCATATATCTTAACAGAAGGAAAGAATTTCCTTAGCTCTGTTTGATTCCAGGCATGAGTCATATCTGACAGCCAATCATATAGTCACGAGATGCTGAAACCAGGGCTTAGGAGTAATCAGGTGGGGAATTTTCCTTTTCAGAAAGGAAATAGCACAATTGGGAAATAGAGTCAGGAACATCCTACCTAGGCCATGTCCAAGGTTGTCTTCAAAACTCTTCCCAGACACAGACATCCACCTTTAGAAGTTTTCAGCCTGTAGAGCATGCCATTCTACTATTGCCTTTATGACACCTATCCCTGTAATCAGAGCTTAAAACAATATTAAATTGTAGTCCCTTAAAATCTTAAATAGCAATAAATGTGGGCTGTTATCCTTCAGATAGGACCATCCAAAATTTGACTGAGCTAATAATTATGAAATCAAGTTACATAACTTTCTGTCTTCTAAAATACTTCCTCACACTTTCTCAACATAACAACTATGTAAGAGACAGGAGGATAAATCCCATTTTTCCTCAGACCTTCTTATCTGCCTTAAACAAAAGAAGTTCCTGACTTTGATCTCACTACTGAATAGATAAATATCTTTGTTTCTCGAACTTTTTATTCTTCCTCAATTATACTCATTCTGGAAGAAAGAGGCACTTCAGGAATTAAATCTTATATACATATAAGTTCAAACACTAATTTCAACTCTCACTTAGGCCATGGAATGATTACAAATTCAGAGTAGGCCTTCTAAAAATTGTATGAGAGATTTTTTTCAAACATCTCTTCTAGAAATATTTCCCCTTCTTTAAGAACAATTTAAAATTTATCCTGATGTTAAGAGGAATAATCACTAAACTTTTCTGAAGAAAATTATTTAGAAAGTTCTAAAATGATAGAAATCTCTTTTTACTTCCTTAAGGCAAAAATAAACCTTTAAACATTGCAATTCATTAAAACTAAGTTGATATAAAATATCCTTATTCCCAAGGTATTATATAGAATTCCTAGATATCACAAAGTTCCTTAGTCAAAAAGGTGTTATAATGGAGAGGACACTTAGTTTTTATAAGTTTATAAGTTAAGAAAAACATACCCAATTAAATTAGCCTTATCACAATAACAAAGTTTATCAGGACTTTAAAAACTTACTCCATAGGAATTCCTCTATACAGAAAACTTTATACAAGATTGATAAGAATTCATGACTAGATTGTTCCAAAAATTCTTGTTTCAGTTAACAATCTCAATTTCTTAATTAAGTACAATTCTTAATCTAACAACATCTAGATTATAAGAGGAATTGTTTTTCTAACAACATAGGCAATGCAATGTTAATCAAGTTGCATAACATAAGAAAATTTAGAAAATGTAAGCACACCACAAGCAATTATCATGTATTTAAAACTTGAAGCAGAACCAATTAATTACCAATCAGGTGACCATAACTTAGTTGGATGAGCAAATCAAGTCTGGATTCATAATCACTGGTGGTAACATTTTAATTTCTAAGGCCTAATACTCTTAGCACTGTAAAAGAAAAGATTATTATCTATAAAATCACATTTTTAACAGTCTACGACATATCCTGAATTGACAGAAATTACAAGAGGAGATCCTTGTTTGGACAAGGCCTTTGTATAAATAATTGATTTATAGCAAAAACAATTTTAACTGAACTTCCTTCTAAATAAAGACAAAACTTGGAAGTTTTTAATTTCTTAAGCTATCAGCTTCTCAACCCATTCATCATTTTTCTCAGACAATAAAATTCTAATAACATTTAGACTATAGAAATGTAATAATGCCCTAAACATTATTATGTATGTAAAATTTGAAACTACTTATTATCAGTTTAGGTAAATGTATTTCTAAATCACCTTGCACAGAGAATCATTCATCTCATCATTAATATGTTGAAGCTATAACTTTAAACCACCACATATGTTCTGTTAAAAGACAAGATTTTAAATGAAAAAATATGCTTTCATAGTAATATCAGTATTATTATTATTACTTGTTATAACCAAATATAACAGTTTCAAATCATCAAATTTTCATCACATCCCTTTTAAAATCCAATTCATATATATCAAAATCAGATTAAAATTGCTATAACATCATTTCTATCATACAATGGTCTCAAATTTCACAATCTATGACAATTTTAGAAATATAATACAATTTTAAAAATACAGAAACAATAAACTTCTCAATGACATCAATTGCATTTCCAGATTATCACATATAGAAATTATTCAACTTATTACTTTGGTATTTTAAAATCACTTCAGAAGTTAACAGTTACATTTAAATTAGAGAGAGGGATAATAATATTGTTATGTCTAATATATACCAGACGTAATGTTAAGCATTTTACAATCATTATATCATTTTGATCCCATAACAACACCAATTATTATTTTCTTTTACAAATCAGAAAATGGGTCAAACAGAAATAAAATACAGTTTTGCAACTGGAACAGAGAAGTATGGAGTTTACCAAGAGCAGAAGAGTGAGCTACAAGGTGCCCAGGGGCACAAAGCTACTGCCAGCCTACGAATTGCTGAGCCTCCCCTCCTTTTGCCAGGTGGGGAAAGGTGATTTAAGTTTTCTCTACAATTCTCCAACATTCCCTTTTCATAATCTGATCTGGGGGATGAGAGATTAACAAGAACCCTTATGGCTGTTATAAAAATTCTCACACTGAGATACCTTCTTAACTCTGGGGAGGGAATGGGGAATGAGTGATAAGAATTGAGAGGAGGTGTTTTAGCACAAGTGAGCTCCTGGAGTGACCTACAGTCTCAGGAGTCCTCTGGTAATTCCAGCTAATCAGTTTCCGAACTTTTTAATGATTAATCCCAGAATCTGCTAAAATGTTTTTAACTTACATTTCCACTGTAATTCCAGGTTGGCCAGACCAGAAATTACAAGGAAGAGTCTTTGTTTCCCTAGCTTCAGCCTTTGAAATCTCTGGCTTCCTGTATTTCAAATTTTCCAAAGTAATAGACTCATTCACAGCACACACACTCACACACACAGTGAAAGACAAATTGACAATTAATAGGACAAATACAAATTGAGCTCAGAATTTAACAACAGAGAAGGAATTAGAGGCTTTCTAGAAATCCTCATCATGAATTGGCTATTATTATTCCAAGGAAAGGGGGTTTTAGGGAATTTGCAAGGATCTAAGATCTGACGGGGATGGATCCTGCAACTTTTACTCAGAGCACCTCTATGGTCTTTGGTGGAAGCCTTGGAGTCCCTGATTTTTCTGACTTCCCATATCCTACATCCAGAGAGTAGCTGTCATTTTCAAAAACAGAGCCCTTAAGGGAAATGGGGAAAGGGAGAGAGGGAGGACTAAGGCAGGTAAGGGAAGGCGAGGGAGTAAGGACAAAGTGCATTTATCCTCCCCATAATCAGAGCCTTTAAGAGAACAGCGGCAAGAAGGAGGCAAGGAACAGCTAGGGCTGGAGTTGTTGGAAAAGAAGGGAGAGTGAGGTAGAGGGAATTAGCCAATACTGGGGGAAATGCCGAAGCAGCTTTGTGAGCCTTAAGAGAAGAGGCTTCTGCCTTTTGTTCTCACCCAGCCATCTCAGCAAACCCAAGGCAAAAAACATTCCCATCCCTGGCTAGATTCTTTGTTGGCCTTTAAACTTAATTTGCTAATTTTTCCTGAGATGGGTCAGCTCTTCCAGGGGATCTATACAGAGCATTTTACTGCAGATTTGATCCCTGCCCCCATAGCCTGCTTAAAGGGAATTCTAGACTTCAACCAAACTAGTGGGAGTCCTTTGGAAGCTGGGAATAGGGAGAACTTACCCCAACCCTGTCAAGGTTAAGACCCCAGGAAAAATGAATCCTGAGGGGCCCAAGTCTAGCGCTGGCGAGGTTGGGATGCGGTTCTGCCTTTCCATCAGTTCCATCCAAGTCACAGTACCATAACTGTAAGGGTAAATCTCTTACCCCATACTCCCAGGCCTTTATCCAGCAAAGGCCTGATCTTGCGGGCAATGATGAGACGGAAGCCAAGATGGTGAAATAGCTCCGTTTAATTAAGACAGTGCACAGATTTTATAGCCTTCATTACATAGTACTAGGACTGCCTTGATCTGCCTACACCCCGCCTACTCTCCGCCTATTCTTCTCCTGTTCTCCTCCTATTCTCCTCTCCTTTCTTTCCCACGCTCTCCCCATGATTCACCTGTGCTCAGGTGAACCCGGAAAAGAACCCTGCATCACGTTGCCAACAAGGGCGAGACCCTTCCTCCAAACTCCATCTTGTTCCTCCCATACCTCAGAACCCTGAGGTTATCTCAGCAGGTTCAGGGCGCGGAGGTCCAACGATGCTTTAGGGTCAGCTCTAACTCGTCCCGTTACACATAACTATCGACCAGAAAGTTTGGTTAAAGGAGGCAAACAGGCTAGGTAATATGAAAATTCATATAGTATATTCCCTTGAAGCTAGCAGATACAGGATCATGGAATCAGAAGCAAACTTCTGATTGACTTGAAGAAGAAAGACAAAGTTTAAGTAACAATCCCAACTGCAGTTTATGATCTCCATATCAAAGAAAGGAAGTTCTTAGTTGAACAAGACAATTTACAAGGTAGGGTCACTTAGAGATTATGATCACAAGATGCAAATGTCTCTAGAATATCAAACTAAGAGAAATCCCACTGTTCTGGTTGCAGACATTCTGTCACCAACAGGAAAGATACCCCTTGGCAATCTTATCTGGTCTTTGAAGTTGCTGACACAGAAAGGGGCATTTTTGGAATACAGCAAAAGCAGTTTGGATGCTTTGGATATTATTGGGGTTCAAATAATCTGATGGGATTGTCACCATCGATCTGACTCTTCTTTAGATGGGATAATTTAAATTTCAGATTTACTATAAATACAATCATAGATATGATTGTGATATATTTTTAAAGAAATTAGAAGAAATAGTGGTTTATTTGGGGAATTATTAAAAATTTAGGTAAATGTTGTTATTCAAGGCTTATCACATCTCCACGTAGGAGAGTCCGGAGGTTTGCCATTCTCCTATACCACAGCAAGATGGAGAAACTCAGGTGGTGGAACAGCAGGAAGCTAACAGCCTTGTTGTAAATTCAGCTGGGAGGCAGAGGGAGACAAGGAGGTCAAAAGTACACCTTAGTTCAGCTGAGGTCCAGCCTAGCAGTCAGTCTGGTTACCATAGTAACAGAGGCAGAGAATCTAGACAGGAGGATACACTGTCAGAACCACAGGCGCGAGGCAATACTTTGTCGCATGGTACTTCTCACAGAGTGAGAGAGTATCACACTAGCCTTCTCAAAGAGGAGTGGGCCCCATCCAGTGGAGGAGACAGGAAACACAAGATCATCATACTCAGTTTAGGGAGATTTTGGAGGATTTTACACAGCAGGAAATCACAGATATCTTGAGTAAGTTCACCCAGGGAATGGGAGAATTGTTAATATCTTGGAGGGTGAGAATCAGTGATGAAGGGGACTCATGAGTGTCTGTAGATTCTGTGGATTGTATGAGATTCATAAGTATTAGTCAGAACTCTTTGGTACAGCAAGCTTCTAGGGATTATGTTTACTGCTCTATTGAAAGTGGGTGTAGATTTTAGAAGAGATGGTATTCCAACTAATGAGTTATACAAAATGTACCAAGATAAGGGGGCTTAATAGCAAACAGAATAGAGAAGTAAGAACTGCCCCTACAAATCCTACAGATGTTGAACCCTTGTATCTAAATGAGACACCTTCAAGGAGACTAGGGAATAGAATGGATCAAGTACTATAACTAGAGCATTGATAAACACTGAGACAGGGTCCAGCTTGATTTATAGAAACGCTGACAAATTTAAGCATGGAACTCTTACTACCATCACAGGACTAGGAAGGGCTGAAATAGCAGCCAAACAAGTCAAACTGATGATGAAAATTGGACAACTGCCTAAGAAAGAATATACTGTAGTCATTGTACCCATTCCTGAATACATCGTTGGAATAGACATATTGAAAGGCATGACTCTGAATTTGCCTGAGGGGAGATAACAATTTGCAGTAAGGAAGAAAGGAATTAATACAGTTTTGGTGGGAAAAGTAAAGATAGACCCAATCACTCTACCTGAACCTTCTAAAGTGATTACTTTGAAGCAGTATCGTGTGCCAGGTGGGCAAGATGAAATTGCCAATACTATAAAGGAATATGTTGAAGCAGGAGTGTTAGTACCTGAAACACTCAATGGAATAATCCTGTATGGCTAGTACAAAAGTCAGATGGAATGTGGAGAATGACAGTGGACTATAGACAATTGAATAAAGTGACTCCACCCTTCTATGCTGCTGTTCCAGATACTGTTACCTTAATAGAAAGGATCCAGAAATACGATGAGACTTGGTATGCAATTGTTGATTTAGCCAACACTTTCTTTACGATCCCAATAGACTCCAAACAATGAGACCAGTTTGCTTTCATGTGGCAGAGCTGACAATATACTTTTACCTGATTGCACAAGGATATCTGCATAGCCCAACTATTTATCATAGGATTGTGGTTGAACATTTGGATGAATTGAAGTCACCTGGTATACATCTTACCCACTACATAGATGATATTTTGATACAGGGAGAAAATGTAAAAGAAGTAGAGAAGAGCTTGATGCTTTTAACTGAGCGTATGAAAAGCAAAGGATGGGAAATTAACCATGCAAAGATTCAAGGACCAGCTTAAACTGTAAAATTTGGGGGTATACAGTGGAATAAAGGACTGCGAGAAATTCTCCCACAAGCTCAACAAAAGATTCAAGATTTTCCTATCCCCACCAATAAGAAAGAGGCACAAAAGTTCATAGAACTGTTTGGATATTGGAGGTAACACATTCCACATCTTGGACAAATTTTGAAACCCTTATATAGTTACCAGGAAAAAATACGAATTTGGCTGGGGCCTTGAACAGAGTAAAACTCTTGAAGAAGCTAAAACTGCTATACAATTGGCTCTGGATTTATGGCCTATGCAAAGTGGAATTCCAGTGGTGGAATTACAAGTGACTGCACAAGAGGACTATGTGAATTGGAGTTAATGGCAGAAACAACAAAGCAGAAATGTACCCTTAGGATTTTGATCAAGGAAACTACCTTCATCTGGATTACAATATACACCTTTTGAAAAGCAGTTGTTAGCTGCCTATTGGGGTTTGGTAGAAACTGAACAACTGACTCTGAGCCATGAAGTCATATTAAGGCCTAGAATCCTGATTATGACTTGGGTAATAAATACCCCAGCATCTCACAGAATTGGACATGCACAAGAGACTAGCATAATTAAATGGAAATGGTATATTTAGAATAGATCAAAAACAGGCAAAAGTGAAGTTTGTGCTCTACATAAATCTATCGCAAGCATCAACATTGACGGAAATGACAAAAGCCCTGAACCAAGGCAACAGTTGGTACAATCCTTGGTAAAATGGAATGATGGATATGATGAAGTGACTGAAGAACAGAAAAAACATGCATGGTTTCCTGATGGGACAGCAAAATATTTGGGCCATAAAAGACATTGGAAAGCTGTATCCTATAACCCACATACTAAGAGAACTTTGCAAAGTACTGGGATAGGTGGAAGTAGGCAATATGCTGAACTTGTGGCAATACATCAAGCTATTAAGACAGAGGAAGGAGGGCAGTGTCATAGATTCACTGATTCATGGGCAGTAGGTAATGGGTTAGCTACATGGATGCCAATGTGGAAAAATCAAAATTGGGAAATTCATGGTAAACAAGTTTGGGGCAAAGAACTATGGGAAGATATATGGGACATGTCTTTTGTTACTAATTTGTCGGTTTTTCATGTAGATGCTCACATGCCCCTCACTATTCCAGAATGTGAGTACAACGCATGTGCTGATCGACTAGCAAAGATTACTACTGAACATACTGTCCCTACTTCAACACCAACTGATGATCCAGTACTAGCAAAATGGCTCCACCAAACAGCTGGCCATTTAGGGGTCTAGGCCACACATCGATGGGCACAAGATCAAGGTATTAGTATCTCTTATTCATTGTTAAAGCAAGTAACAGAGGAATGTCATATATGTCAATTGGAAAAGGGATGGACTGTTCCTCAGGTAGTAACTAGAGAAATACCAAGAGGAAAAGTTCCAGCCCAGATATGGCAGATAGACTATACTGGACCACTACCCCAAGATAAAGGATGCAAATTTACATGTACTTGTGTTGACATCTATTCAGGTGTACTAGTGGCTTGTCCTTGTAAGAATGCAACCCAGAAAAATACCTGTAAAACTCCAGATATTATAAGTCTATATCATGGAACACCAATGCAGATTCAAAGTGACAACGGGTCACATTTCAAAGGTAATGAGATGAAGAGATGTTGTGTATTGAACAATATAGAGTGGATATATCATATTCCATATTATCCACAAGCATCTGGACTGATAGAAAGAATGGATTGTTGAAAGAACAGTTAAGAGCCCTAGAAAGCTCACTATTTTGAAAACCTCCTCATCCTGCAAGATCCCATCAGCCTCAGTATTCCATCTCATCACTATCCTCTGTCCCTCTGACTGAAGTATGGGGCCACGAACTCTAAAATCTCTCTTTAAGGATGGAGCTTAGCTCAGACATCTCATTTCCTCACTTGGCTGCACTGCTGTTCAATCGTTTTAGTGTTTCAGTCATGTCTGACTCTTGATGACCCCATTCGGTGTTTTCTTGCCAGTTACTGGAGCGGTCTAGCATTTCCTTCTCCAGCTCATTTTACAGATGAGGAAACTGAGGCAAACAGGGTTAAGTGACTTAAATGCCTAGGATCACACAGCTAGTTAAGTATCTGAGGCCAGATCTGAACTCAGGAAGATGTCTTCCTGACTCCAGGCTCAACACCCTAACTGCTGTGCCACCTAGCTGCCCACCTGGCACATCATAGACACTTAATGTTTATTGACTATTGACTGACACAGAAAGAGCTGGAGAAGCAAGTCTAGGGATTAGTGGATTTGTATTCACACCATAATCTTCAAGAATAGATTTGAATGTAGAATAAAAAAGGGGGCAGTCAATGCAGAGTTTTAAGACAAGCCAGAGGGGCAGCTAGGTGACATAGAGGACAGAACCAGCCCTGGAGTCAGGAGGATCTGGGATAGGATGGGAGATCCCTTGGAATAACGGTGCCACCTCTCTCTGCTGCCCAACCTCCCCCTACTACCACTACACTTGCCCCTGTAGCCATCACCCAGAGGAGTAAGCCCTATGGAGAAGGGGCCAGCCATACCCACCAAATGCCAACCACAGCGTATACAAAGAAGCTTAGCTGAAGCAGCAAAGCACCCTGAGGGAAGAGACACAAGGCCAAAGGGTCAGGCCACTGCAAACCATCTCCAGCACCTCTCCTCTGACGGTGACAGAGAAAAGCCCAGGATGCTAAGAACTGCAGGAAGAGCGGCTCCATCACTCCCAGACCACCATCCCAGCTCCCACAGCTGCCATCTTGCAAATCACCACCATGGAGAGGCTATTTGGTAACATAACCGCTTTTGCAGATGCTGCAGCCCCCACCTTCTTAGCAGCTGCAGCTTTCAAATACCTACAAATTTCTCATCGCCAAAGTCTTCGGTTATCAAATAGTTCAATGTCAGAATTGGATATTATTTATTGGTAGAAACATTAAATAAGATGCATTACCAACTATACACGTTGCTGCTGCACCCTAAGACCACAGGGACTTTCCAAATGACTGGAGCCTTCTGTGTTGTCTGTCCCCTATTGGAATGTGAGCTTCTTGAGAGCCAAGTCTTGCTTTTCTATTTAACCCTCCCTCCCACCCCCAACACCCTCCCCACACACTAAGCACAGTATTTCTGCACAGAAGTGCTTCCTAAATGCTTTTTCAATCATTTGTTTATAGTTTGCCATTTGCTTTCCTTACAAAAGCAGCAGGAAGTAAAATAGTGTGATCCCCATGTTCAGATGGAGACTGAGGTTCTGAGAAGTGATTATCTCCAGATGTGCTTCACTTGGGTCCACTGTTCCTGAAAGAGACAAGTGAATAACTGACACCCTCCTTTCTCAGACAGTACTTTCAGAAATTGAGGCACTAGATGCCAGGGCACACAATGGGCTTGAACCCCACTGAATAAAGAGATAATTTTGTTTGAAAGAGGGAAATTTAATGAGGAATCTGAAATAATATGGACTTCGAGGGAATTGGCCAGCTCAACACAAACGTGAAAAGCCATTAAAACTATAAATTCAAAAGATAACTTTGAACAATAACCTTCAAGAGACCAAATCACTCCAGCAAAAAGAATTCCATTCCCTCTCCTGGGCCCAGCTGAACCTCCTGCCCTTAAACCAAAGAGAGGGAGGCAGGGGGTGGGAAGGACAAGAACAGTGGGTGAGAAAAAAGAAGGGAAGGGGAAAGAGTGAGCAAGCTGGTGCACAGCACTCCTAAGTGCTCCTCTGTGCGCCAGGGAGGTAGGAGAGGAAGGACCCCACTACTGTCGGCTATTGTTCTACCCACAAGAAGCTCAGTATTCCCTTCTGCTGACCAAGAAGAGAAGGACCAGAAGAGGCTGAGGGGAAATACTATGGTCCTTCCAGGCATTTCATCTTAGTCAACCAGCCATTCAACAAGCATTTATTAAGTGCTCACTATGTTTCAGGCACTATGCTAAAGGAAAGGGATACAAAAACCAAAGTGAAACAGTTCCTGCCCCCAAGGAGCTTACATTCTAATGGGAGAGACAACATGCACACACATAAGTATCTACAATTTTCCTTCCTTCTTACTAGACCATCTCCAGCCTATTCACCAACTTTAACCCTGAGGGTTAAAGGCAACCCCCATGTCCCCAAGAAGCAACATAAATAAAACCCTATAGCTCCTGCAATTCAAATTCTACATCAAATCTAATGTCCATAGTGGGAGAAAGCAGAGGGTTGACTGTCAATTAAGGGATCAGTCACTTTGGGGTTTGTGTGTATTTGTATAATAAGATTCATTTTTCTGCAACAAGTTCATACTGCAGCGGGCAAACTGGAACCAGGATCCCTCCTGTTCCAACTTCCATCTTCTTGGTTGATGAGAAAGTGATATTCAAAGCTGGGTGGGATTATGGGGGAGGGGAGTAAGCAAGGAAGGAAGTTGGGGAGGGGTCTTGGTTTCTGTTTTCCCCTATTTTCTAAGCTCAATCTTTTTGGTAGCTCTTCTTCGTTGGGGGAAATGGGATGAGAGCTGTAGGGGCACTTGGGCCTGCGCCTACAGGACAGGAGTGGGTCAGGGGGAGGTGTCTCAGTGGGGCCCTGGTGGCCCAAAACGCTCCATGGTCTGCAGCACCAGAGCCAGATAGTCCAGGAAAGTGGTGATAGAGACTCGGAAGAATCGTGTTTCTTCTGCTCTCCAGTGGAGAACCAATTTGTTCCCAATAACACTTAATTCCCGTTGGACACCATTCCGGCGAGGCTCAGGATCCGGGTCCAAAGAGCGGCATGCAATTTCTGCTTCCATAGGGGATGGAAAGGGGACTGAGAGAGAGAAGTCATAGAAGTCACGGCCATGGTTGTCTGTGTCGCTGTCTCCTCCTGGGCCTGGATGGTGTAGTCTTTGGATGGTTGCCTCCATGCTTGAGAAGTCAATTTTACGTCAAAAAAGTCCAACCCTGTTAATGACAGAAAGCCACTTCCTCAATTAAGTAAAATGACCCAATGCAGACTGGTCAGACCAGGCCTTTTTTCCCCAGAGAAAGGAAGGTGTACATGTAGTTAGAAAGAGAATGACTGATGAATCCAGGAATGTGACATCTACAATCAAAGCAATTTTACCAACTGCTGTTTATTCTAATTTGATCTACTAGTGACTGGTGAATTCAAAAGTACTAAGGTACTTTAGATTTCTGTATTTATAAAAGGTTCTATCTTCTTTTTTCAACCTAAGAATAAAAAAGTGGCCCCAATTACCAAGGGTCATCCCAATCAAACTAGAAGCTGCACAGAGATGACTACATGGGTTACGGTTAGGTGTGTGACTTCATTTCCCAGAACGAGACAAGTTCTGGACCTCAGGGGTGGCCCACATCTGTTTTTATCCACTGATGGTTTGTATTCTATCCATAAACCTTGTATTTAGCTTAGAGGCAAGTATGATTGTGTCTGTTCCTTGAAATACTGGACTAATGAATCTGGAATTAAAAGAAGTGTATCAAGAAATAATGAATGAAAGCTGACATGTATTCCGTGCTTTCAGGTTTGGAAAGTGCTTTACATACACTATCTTGTCTCAGCCTCACAATAGCTTTATGAGGGGGGTGCTACCATTATCATCTTCATTTTATAGATGAGGAAACTAAGACTCAGGGAGGTTTAGTCACAGACACCAAGGATCAGGGGAAAGACTGGAGCCTTGCTCTTGCTGATGCCAAGTCTGGTGTCTAGCCACTTTACTGTACTGCCTCAGATTCACCTCCACAAGCTTCCTCATTTAGGCTGGGGATCTCTTAGGACCAGGAGTGTATGCACTGCCTTGGAATCTAGGAACAAAGCACTCTGACCCGTGGTTTCCTATTGCCAAACAGTTTCTTAAACCATCTCCTTGGCTGGATGGACCAGAAAAGAATGACCCCTTAGGGTCAGTGAACTAGCAGAAACTATGACAGAAGTTGAGCTGATTTGAAAAACGTAAGACAGCATTGAGGTTACAGAGACTGGCTGCTTTTGAGGTTGGCTGACAAGTTATTAGAGCTTAAAACTGCACTGAGACTTCCGTGACACCTTGAGGGCACATGTTGCCCTCCCCTCCCGCCTTTAGAATGTAAGCTCCTTGAGGGCAGGGAGTGTTTCTTTTTCCCTGTGTAACCCCACTGCCTATCACAGAGCCTGGCACACAGGTGACTAATAAATATCTATTAGCTGACTGTGAAGCATCATGGACATTTTTGTAAACTTACTTATCACGAAGAGTCAGTTTATGCAAAGTTCTTCACAAACAGAGAACCAAAGGATGTTTGAATCCCGACTTTGTGCATTCTTCCTGTCTGCATTTTTGTGCTTTTAATATTATTTTACAGACACACAAAAAATATGTATTTGTGGAAAGGAGTCCCACCTCTGACACATCCTAGGCAAGATGCTTAACTGCTCAGTGCCTCAGAAAGCCAAGACTCTAAATTGCACAGCAGGCGTGATCTGCCCTGCAGAAGTTTCTGCACTGGAAACTCCATAAAACCTCAGGTCCAGTTGAAAAATTGAATTGGGTATAAATTACAATGAATCCTCCAGTCACATGTGTAGAGAGCTGAAAGAGACCCTAGAGACCATCTACTTGAAATGTCACTTCTGATCCTTTCCACCTGTTATTAAATCTCCTGTAGGGGGTTATGGGGAGGCCTTTATTAACTGATACAGAGTGAACTGCACCAGAACAATTTACATAATAACATTATAAACAAAAAAATTTGGAAGACTTGAACACGACCAACTGCTAAAAATGCTGCATGCTACCCACCTTCTGGAAGCAAAGTGGTGGTGGACTCAATGCAGAAGGAGATATACATTTTTCAGACACAGATAATGTGGGAATTTGTTTTGCCTGAGATGTCTGTTACAAGGCTTTGCTTATCTTTTGTTTCTCCCTTCCCTTAAGCCCCTCCATAGAGGACATAAAGTGGAGAATGGGAAAGCAAAAAAAGAGAGGAAGGAAGAAAGAAAAGGAGGAAGGAAGGGAGGGGAAAGGAAGGAAGGAAGAAAGAAAAGGAGGGAGGGAAATAGGGTCACTGAGGTATCTTTTTAAAAAATGCAAATAACTAAACAGAAGGCCAAAAAAGGGGATAGACAAGCAGGGGCAGCTTTGAAAGTTATAGTTTGAACTTATTATATACTTAAAAAGAATGGCAAGCTATATATAATAAAGATCTGTAATTTCATTTACATCCTCTTATTCTGTTCTATCGAACAAATGGAAATACCCATTTTATTCAATGTTAAGTTCAGAATAAAAGTAAAACTTTTTTAATGTGAGGCGTTGGATTAGACAGTCTTCCCAGCCCCAGATTCATGTCGCCCCTCACTCTTTTCTTCTCCAGGATAAACACGTCAGTTCCTTTAGCCCATTCTCATCCTGCATTATAGCTAGGCCTTTTCACTCTCCTGGTTACCTTGTTTTGGATGCTGTTGAGATTAGCAATATCTTTTCTGAAACGTGATGCTTAGAACTGAACTGAGTATTGCAGACATTGTGACCAAGGCTGAACACAAGCAGGACCTTCTTTATCTGGATGCTAAGATCTAAATGAAGCCTAAGATTGTGTTAGCTTTTTTTGGCTGACATAACACACTGTTGAATTTTAGATAGAGGATGAAGTCTACTAAAACTTCAAGATCTTTTTCAAACAAACTACTATCTACTTTATTGTCCTCCTCCATCTTGTACTTGTGAAGTTGATTTTTTGAGCCCACGTCTGACTTCAAACTTATCCCTCTTCAATTCATATTTATCAACCAATCAAGATCCTGGTAGCTACTAATGTCCCCATCCACCTCCAGGACACTCTTTCTTCCTCAATGAATTCAGTACCTTGCTCATACTCTCTCCTCCCCAGCTCCTGCCCTCATCATACTAGGCAACGACGTCAACATAGAAATTGATACTCCATTTCCCAAGACCTACTCTTCTACCCTGCCCTAGCTACACAGAAAGGTAGTTACACTCTTCATCGTGCCGCCCACAAATGTTCAACTCCTTCCATGTACTCTGAAATCTCTTATCATTCCATTTTCCTCTCTGTCCTACCTTTAAGCCTGGTTTTCACCCTCACTGTGACCTGCAATCCTTTCCTGCTTCAGTTCTTTTCTAGGCCCTCACCCCTGCACTGACTCCCCATTCTTCCCTCCCCATCTTGACCACTTGCTGAAGCACTGCAACTCTAAATGAGAGAAGCTTGCACCCTTATCCTATTCCAGATCTTGCCCTGCCAATCCCCAGCCTTCGATCACTCTCACTATCTGCTGCTTTCATTCCTATTCAGGTGCAGCTGAACCAAAGAAACTTTCGGCTTCTGTCCTTTCTGCCACTACCCTGGCACAGGCCCTCATCACCTCCTGTCTTAACTTTTGCAACAGCCTTCTGGTTGGTGTCCCTGCCTCAAGTCTCATCCCTCTTTAGCCCATCCTCTACTCAGCTGTCCAAGTGATCTTCCTAAAGCCCCAATCTGACCAGGTCACACACACCCTCCTCCCCCGACTTGATAAACTCCAGTGGTTCCCCATGACCTTATACCTCCTCCCTCCACACCTATTTTGTAATTCAGTGACATTGGCCTTCTCTTTTGTTGTTTACTTGTGACTGAAGAGAGTTCTTCAATTCTTCACAACCCCATTTGGGTTTCCTTGGCAGAGATACTGGAGTGGTTTGCTATTTCCTTCTCCATTTTACAGATGAGGAAAGTGAGGCAAACTGAGTTAAGTGACTTGCCCAGGGTCACACAGTCAAGTAAGTGACTGAAGCCAGGTTTGAACTCAGGAAGATGAGTCTTCCTGACTCCAGGCCCTGAAATCTATCCACTGCATCATCTAGCTGCCCCCTGCTGTTGCTTGACAATACACTCCATATCTCATGACCATGTGTTTAACCATGCCTGGAATTCTCTCTTCTCTATGACCCAGCTTCCTTCAAGTATCAGCTAAAATCCTCCCATCTACAGGAAGCCTTTCCTGGTCCAAATTAATGCTAGTGCCTTTTCTCTGAGATTATCTCCAACTTAATTTACATATATCTTGTTGGTATATATATTGCACACTCATCCCTCAGTTAAACTGTGGGCTCCTTAAGTACAGGTATTCCATCTGCCTTTCTTTGTATCCTCAGAACTTTGCATGCTGCCTGACACACACGCAGGTACGAGATACATGTTTGCTGACTTGCCTGGATGTTTACTAAAGGGGACTACCATGCTGCCAGGCTAGATGCTTCCTCCAATCCTGTTCCCTTCTCTTCTTCACTTTTTACCCAGTTGGTTACCACTCTTGCATAACAGTTTTGATGTCTCTTCTCCTTGTACCAACCCTATATGGTTCCTCTCTAACTCCAATACAAAGCCCAGCATCAACTTCCCTATAATCTAGCTCCCATGTCAACTTCTACAGTCTGTCCCCATCTCACAGGTCCAATCTTATCTCCCACCATCCCCCCAAAAATGTCTAACTTAGCTCCAGGAAAGCTTGCACCGCATCCCTGGTTCCCTCAAACCCAAAACACTCCCTCCTCCTACTCTCCAGAAGTTAGACTAGTCTCTACAATCTCATCTCTAATTATCCAAACCCCTATCCATTACTCAGGGTAAGGTCCTCCTTGCCAGCCCAGGGGTCTCTAACCTTGTACCTATGAGGTCACAGAGGACTTCCTGTAAAGACCACTCATTTTGAATAAATGTGAGTAAAGGACACAGAGGGAGGTGATGAGGCAAGGGATGAGAAGACCCTATGGAGTGTCTACGAGTGTCTACAGGCTCAGTCTCCAGAGGAGTTCAACTTGGACTAAAGTATCTAGATGGAACTTCACTATGTAGAGAAGCCAAGTGTCCAAACTCAAATCTGTCTCTTGGCTACGTAACCTGACTACTGTGAGATCCTAAGCAAGTCATTTAATCTCTTAGGAACAAGTTCTTTTTTTGCAAAATAAAATAAAAATGCTTGTCTAGCTGTCCAAGACACTTTTGTGAAGACACAATAAGAATAAAAAAAAAATTAAAATGCTTGCCTACCTATCCAAGAGACTTTTTGTGAAGACATAACAGGAATAAAGATGTGAAAGTACTTCAAACAGTTAAAAAGTAAGTGCATACACTCAGATATTTCAGGGCAAGAATGCCAGGGGCCTTCAGGAAGAAGGAAAAGGGATGGGGTAACTGGGCTGACAAGCAATGGGAAAAAGGTCATCCCTGGTCTCTAGAGCAGGGATTCTTAACCTTTTTTTATATAAAATATTCCTTTGTATTCCTTTCTCTGAACAATGTTTTTAAATGCATAAAACAAAACAGGAATCACAAATTAATACAACAATTCTGTTGAAATATAATTACCAAAATACTTTTTTTTTAAAGTTCACCAGGTTAAGAACCTCTCTACTCTGAAGGATATCTTACAGTATTGAGAGGAATGGATCAAGGATGTGATAAATCAGAAGCCCAACATGACAGTCTCACTCATCATTTGGTAAATCTATTGATACCTTAAGGACAGGGAAGACTCCTTTCCTCCTTATTACCTACTCATTTTCCCTAAAGTAGCATGATTTAGGAGACTTCCTGGAGTCGGTGAGGACCTGGATTTGATTATATGCCTAGCTTTGTGACTTCACTGAAACTCTCTGGGCTTTAATTTCCACTAAATAAACCACTTCCAAATAAGATCGGGATAATACCTAGGATACGAACTTCACAACGTGGTTAGGAGAATCAAACAATGTACTGAAGCACTTTGTCACTCTAGCAGGCCGCTGTTCTCCCCCCTCCCCAAACACCTCGGTTAACTTCTCACCTCTCCCCAAGCAGGTGAGGCTGATCCTCCAGGTTCACTCTCCTCACTGGTTGGATGACTTCCCTGATCTTCCCCAGGTAAGAAAGGCGGGAACTACTTCAGCACCAAGATGTGTCACTGCTTATGATTCTCCGGGGAAACTCTTGACTTGAGACGTCAAATCACGGCTGTGTGGTCTCCCAGGACGGATTCAAGCTGCTGCTCCACTGAGGCCAAGACCTGGGGCTAAGGGGCAGAGTCACTTTAGTCAGGTCTTTCCCCCTGGGGCCTCGGATATGTCTTCCCAGCAAGGAATGAGATCTCCCCCTTTTGCCTCGGCCTAGGACAAGTTTGGAGGCAGCTAGGTGGCTCAGTGGATACAGTGCTAGTTGGAAGACCCGAGTTCAAATCCAGTCTCACTTGCTTGCTGTATGACCCTAGGCCGGTCACTTAATCTCTCTTTACCTTTAAACATTGGAGAAGGAAATGGCAAACCACTCCAGTATCTTTGCCAATCAAAGCCCAACGAAGAGTTAGAAGAGACAGAAGGATTCAACCACAACAACAGGAACAACACGAACGACAAAATGAATGGGGCAATTTTATCAGTCTGGAGCAAAGGCCTTAAAGAAATATCAAGAGACAAAGACACACACACACATTCATCACAAGCCATGCTGGGAACACCACGCAGCCAGTGCGGGTAACACAGGCGGAGCCGCACCGCGTGGGGCTCAGCACTGCCGGGTTACCCAGGCACTGGCAGCCTCGGCCAGGCCTCACCTATCCCTCCGCGGGGAACTCACGCCTGGCTCACCGCAATTCTCACAACGTGGACGTTATCACACAAACACACACACCAACAAAACGTGATCACACCACTGTGATAAGACGTAACTCGCGCAGCAGCTCACTCACGCACAGGAAACCGCACAGGACAGGACCGTTCACACTCACAACACGCGCACGCGCAAACGCACACGCTCTCACAAGCTCACCATCGCCCCCAGCACACAGATCACACACTCTTAGCGTACCGTCCGGGCCGGGGTCCCACCGCGGTCCGCCAGAGGCGCCTCAGGACCAACCCGCGCCCCACGGGTCTGCACAAACGCGAGATCAAAGGCACTCAGGGCTCTCAAGAAACCGGATGAGCCGCGGAGGTCGCTGGGAAACCGCCTTTGGGAGCGGGTCGAGTCACAGCCCGGGGGCTTCTGGGAATTGTAGTTCTCCGGGGTCGCACTGGCCAAGCGTGGTTTCCGTGACGACCGGGATCCCTTCCCCTTTCTCCTTTGTTATTGGTGGTCTCTGCCTTTCCCGGGGATGATGGGCATTCGTGAACTTCCCTGACCGTGATTGAGGATAATAATAACAAATCATATTTATATAGCTCTTTAAAGTGTGAAAAGCTCTTTTCATCTATTAGCTCACATGAGAAAAAGCAGGTAACACATTCTCGCTCCTAAACACCCATTGTTAAATTTTCTGTCAGTCAATAAACAATCAACATTTATTAAAAGCCTACCATGTGCCGGCCACTAACCCCGTCTTCAAAAAGCTTACGACCTAATGGGAGAGACGATAAACAAACAAGTATGTACAAACAAGCTACATAGGGCACAAAAAGGAAATAATCTACAGAGGGAAGGCCCAAAGATTGAGGAAGGTCTGGAAAGGCTTTCTGCAGAAAATGGGATTTTAGTGGGACTTGATATGTATTGATTGTCTCTCCGTTCTCTAAGACGACCAAAATGACATCACCATGGCGGTATCGTGGTGTGTTGTGGGGAACAGGCTCAAAGAATTCAGTCAGACCACCTCTAATCCAAGTATAGTCATTTATTGAGATTGACGCTTCTCAAGAAGCGGACTAAGTTCCAAGAGGAACCAGCAATTTCAGAGAAAGCAAGAATGATTTTTATAGATAAAGATGCTGATTACACAATCAAAATTTACATAGAATATAAGAATACGATTAATATTAAAAAGGCAAGGAGGAGTTTGTTAAGGGATTAGGTAATGGAGGAGGGGCCCTAGCCACAATGGAACGGCACTTGTGATTACCCACAATGCATACAGAAAAACCCATTTGGGAAGGGTATGTACCTATGATAATGATGTATTATAACAAGTCTCTGTACGTCATAAATTCACAATAGGTCGGTTCTTCACTATTACTGCAAAGGTTCCTACTTAGGGAAAGTCCTTTCTATTATTTTGGGGTCCACATCCTGCTCTGGCAGCTTGGTTGTGCTGCTTTCTGATTGGTTGACTATTGTGGTCCTGTCTGAGACTAGGTGGATGTGGTTTTGGTTGAGTGCATGGACGTACCTGCTGTTTCTGTGGGAAATATGAAGGATGGATCTGCCTAGCTAGAGGCAGTGGCTGGGATCTCATCACATGGACACACTAGTGTTTCTGTGAGAGATAAGAGTTCGTGGACACACCTGTTGTCCTAGTGGGCAGTGAATATACGAAGTATATATATACTTCAGAAGAAAATATGAAGAAATTAGGATATTGAGGTGGGGTGGGGAGAGGGCAGTGTTAGGGGCAGTGAGCCTGCTAGTGGGGCCTATAAGGAAGTTAGAATATTGGGCTGGGGGGGGGCAGCTTTATTAGGATTCCATCAGTCGCTATGTTAGAATCAAGTTACAGAGTGTCCAACTATGACTGATTAGACCAATAGGAGCTCGGAATGCTCTACTACTGATCTGGCACAAATAGTCCATATGAACATTTAGGGTGGTTTCTCTAAATTAGTGCATCTTGCATTTCTTTTGAGCTACTACAGTTCTGCTTTGCTCATACAGCACAGCATCTTCTCTGATAAGGGCATGCTGTGCTGGGTAGTCCTGTGCCAATGTCCCCCATGTCATGTAATCATTTCCAAAGTTCTTAAGAGAGACCTTGAGAGTGTCCTATAGCTTTTTCTGACCACCATGTGAATGCTCGTTTTGTGCGAGTCCTCCATAAAATAGTCTTTTACGCAGGCATACTTTTGGCATTCAAACAATGTGGCCAGCCCATCGAAGCTGTACTCACTGCAGTAGAATTTGCAAGAGTGGGGACTTGAAGGAAGCCAGGGATGCCAGCAGGTAGAGGTGAGGAGGGAGAAAAATTCTAGGCATGGGAGACAGCCAGAGAAAGTACCTGGAAGGGAGAGATGCTGTTGAGGGTGTTGTTCCAGGATCAGCCGGGAAGCCAATGTCACTGGATCGAAGGGGACCAGTTGGGGAGTCGTTTTTCAGTGTGAGTAAATTCTCAACAAGCAATTTTACACTTCAGAAACCCGGAATTACTACAAATCAGTGTTTGATTATTTTTTGTTGATTTTCTAGATTTGAGAAAATGTTAACAATTCAGATTCAATTTAAAAATGTGTGTGTATCTCCCCCCACCATGGAGCCCAGTTGTTAAATATTTACCAGCACACTCCCATATTGCTCAGTAAACACTGTTTAAGCTCAAATAGGAGTGTAGTAGAAGGCTCAGACACTGAAGATATCCCCAGACTTGAGGCCTTGTGGCTGTAGGCTAATAATAATAATAACTGGCATTTATATAGTGCTGCAAGGTTGGCAAAGTACTCATTATTCACCCCTGCCTTCATGTATACATTTTCATCCTCTTCTCTAAAGGGAGATGTCTTTCATGACCCTGTCATTGAATCATTTATCTCACTTCAGTTTCTCTCTTAGTGGGCTCATATCTCTTGAAGTTTCAACTGTCAGTGTCATAAAATTGACTATTCAAACTCATTCTCTCCCCCTGAGTTTCAGTCTCACATTTGCACTTGCCTAATGACTATTTCCCTCAAGGTGTTCAATCAGCATCTCAGAGTCAACATACTCAAAACTTAACTCTGTTGATTGTTTATCCTGCATGTATGTCATATGTTTATTCTATATATAAATAGTTGTTTGCATGTTGTCTTCCCCTTTAGACTATGAGCTCCTTGAGAGCAGGGACTATTTTCCCCCTTTTCTGTATCCCCAGAACTTAGCAAAATATCTGGTACATAGTGGGTGCTTAATAAATGTTTATGGACTGATTGACTGGATTCATCTTTCTTCCCAAACCTCCCCATCCTTCCAACTTTTCTATATTAATTACTTTGACCAGAAGTGTCAAAAAGCAGCATTTTGACTGCAACAGTCTAGTCTGAATCAGATTAAAATGTGATTGGGAAATATTTAACAAAATAAATACTCAGTAGAACATAGATAATGTCAATAGGTTTTTTAAAAGTCAATATGCATCCACAGGGACAGGGTTAATGACCCTCTGTTTCTATTTGACTTTGACACTGCTGGTTTAGACCATGCCTTCTTAAACTTTTTCCACTCACAACCCCTTTCCCATTTTGGCAGCATAGGTGCTGTGTGGTCATAATGGTATTCGCAGTGCAAAGTATGCATGCTTTGTGTTCAGAACCAAGGCTGCAGTGAAGTCAAGTCCAAAGAAAATATATGTCTCGTTCTATAGTATGAGTCCATCTCTCTATCAGAGATGGGTAGCATGCTTCATCATTAGTCCTCTGGAATCATGGTTGGTCATTATGCTGATCAGAGTCTCTAATTCTTTCAATTTTGTTTGTCTTTAACATATTGTTGTAATTGTATAAATTGTTCTTCTGGTTTGGTTCACTTCACTCT
Organism: Phalanger gymnotis; assembly: GCA_028646595.1. NCBI lineage: Eukaryota > Metazoa > Chordata > Mammalia > Diprotodontia > Phalangeridae > Phalanger > Phalanger gymnotis. The sequence continues at coordinate 97,213,240 of CM053625.1, forward strand.
GCATCAGTTCATATAAGTCTTCTCAGGATTCTCTAAGACCATTCCTTCATCATTTCTTCCAGCACAATAACATTCCATCACATTTATATAAATTCTTCTTCTATTCCCCATTTATGGGCACCCCTTCAGATTCCCATTCTTTGTTCCTCAAAAACAGCTGTAAATATTTTTGTACATCTTTAGTTAGAGTTTCTTTTGCTTAGGACTAATTCCTCCCTTAACTTACCCTCATGCTGATTCTCCTTCCCTTTCTCCTCCCTTTCCTCCTAGTTCCCTATTGAATGGCATGCATTTCTGTATGTTTGTATGTTGTGTATTGTTCCCTCCTTTGACCAGTTCACATGATAATGAGATTCAAGTGTCAGCCACTCCCCTCCTCCTTGTAAAGGGCAAAGGTTTTGTACTTCTTGTGCCAAGCTGTTAATCTAGTTATTTCTTCCATGGCTCTCATTTCCTTTTTAATTTTTTTCCCTCTAGAGCTCTTATTTCATCTATAAAAGCATCTTAAAGCTCATCTTAAGACTCTGACTTCATCTCTTCTAGGAATTCTAATAGAATATGTATCCAATCTGTGTTTTACTTGGAGGCTTTGATTATAGGTATTTTGGAATCATTATCTAAGTTTCTGTCTTGAATGTCTCTATCACTGTAATAGCTTTGTTATGGTGGAATTCTTTTTTTGTTTGCTCATTTTTTCCAGCCTTCTTCCTGATTTTGGATTTGAAGTTAGAACTGGGCTCTGCATAATTCTGGGAGGAAAGTTTCAGTCCTGCTGCTACTTTCTTGGGGTATTGAGTGTTATATTATTCCAGGATTTCTGGAACAGGCTTGGGATCTGCAAGCTTTCGGTGCTCCCAAAGTGGTGTGATCAGAGCAAAGTCTGATTGCTGCCCATTGGCCTGAGCTGTGCAAGCTCCCGATCTGGTTTTGGATCTGAATAATAGAAGATGCTGCTAGATTCAGCCACTATCACCAGCTAGGAAGCTCTGCTGGTTCAGAGTAACAGACCTACAGGTTCCCCTTTGGTCAGAGATTGCTGACTTGGTTATTCTTCTTCAGGCTGCAGATTGGGATAGAAGCAGTACTGAGATCCCACTCTGCTCTTGTGGCCTTAGCCTATGACTGCTCCTTGTTTCTAAACTTCTTCACTACATATACAGCACAAGGCCAAAGGCCTGCTCCTGCCCCCTATTCCAGAATGCCTCCCCTGGACACAGGTCTCCTCAATCCACCCTGGTTCTGTGACTTGGAACTGCATAATGGGAGACAAAGATGCCAACTGGCACCCACAGCCTGCAGTGTCCCAGTATGGGTCTGAGCCCCCTTCTCGCCCCACTGTGTAGCCTCTCCATGGGTGCTGGAGTGCTTTTTATGGCCTTAGACCCTATTTCCAGTCTCCATTGACATCTCTATGTTGACCTTAGCTGGAAAAGTGACCTACTGTGTTTCTTTCTTGGATTTCTCTATTAGGGTTAAGTCTAGTGAAATTTCTAGATCTGTCTAGAAGAGTTTGGGCAGAGGTGGGAGCTCATTGGGCTGCTTCCTGCTACTCTGCCATTTTGGCTCCACCTCAAGGATATTCCTTTGGGGGGCTCATTGGTTTTTCTCTTTTATTCTCCTTTTTGTTTATCCTCCTCATTTTTATCTCTTTGAGGACCTGGGCTCTCACTTGGCCATCTCGCTAGAAGTCCTTGCCTTTTCTCCAAGACCTGATCACTTCAATGGCTACACTAATTATTCCCTCTGTTTCCTTTATGCTTTTGTATTTCTATCTGGAGAATCAGATATCTGGCTTTGGCATCTTCCCTTCCATTCTTTGGTTTCCGAGCTTCAGGCAGTAGCTTGAATTTAAAAGCTCCATCTACATGGTACTTCTTTTCACTCTTGTAAACAAGGTCACTTGGACTCCATCGTTCTCACTGTACCATATGTAACTAGGCAAGAATCCTTTGTATATCCTCAGGTTGTGAGGAGCAAATGAGCTAATATTTGTAAAGTGTTTAGCACAGTGCTGGGCTCATAGTAAGTGATCCATAAATGCTAGCTATAATTAGCACTATGCTTCTGACATATATTGTTAACATATACTAACAGAATTGCTATGTAAAGGGAAACCTTTCCCCAACACTCAGGTGACAAGGGAATGCTTTATTATTCCAGTAGCTTTGGGTCTTCTTCTCCCTGGTGCCCTTGGCAGTATGTCCAATAGCATGACACCAGCTAGTCCTCCCCAGACCCATGGCAGAGGCAATGACATTGCTTTTCTTGTGACTGTAGATCTGCATGATCCAGGATGGGTTTCTGAGAGATATGTCCCATCCTCAGGGACTGCCTGAGACTCTGCAAACTACAGGGCTCACCATCTTGGACTGCGAAAACCCAAGAGAATAGCAGTAGCAGATGTAGCAACTTCAGACCATAGGGAGAGCCTGACCTCATTATGAACTTTCCTTCTTGGTCACTATGGTTAAATGAGAAGAAGTGAGGCTACACATAGCAAAAGGATGTGAAAAAACCACTATTCTATAAAAAGCACATCTACACCAACACTTGGAACCCACCTTGATTACCTTCTAGACTTGCATGTTGTACTTGGCAGCATCCTCTGGGTTCCATTGAATTCTGAACTCCTGACTTCTAGAGAGTAATGCCACAAAAGTTTGAAGGGATGTTTGCTCCTAACTTCTCTGACTCTTTCCTTTGGGTCCAAAGAGGAAGAACTTCCCAGAAACAAGGCATCTGAGGCTGCCAGGAAAGGGACCAGTTGCCATCCCCTTCACGTAAGAGACATAGAGGCCACTTCATTTATACCAAGGTTTTAAACCAGGAGTCTATAGATAGATTTCAGGGGAGCTATGAATTTCTTTTTAAAATGATTTCAAATAACAATTTCAATATAATTGGTATCCTCTATCATCCTATGAATTTTGTGTACTTTAAAACATTGTTCTGAGAAGGGGTGCATAGATAACACCAGATTGCCAAAGGGGTCCATGACACAAAAAAGGTAAGAACCTCTATTCTAAACCTTTCCCAGGAAAACATCACTAGCTCCTCTACAGAAAGGCCCAAGGAATGAAGAAGCAAAGTTTACTTGTTGCCATAGTACCACATAAGACTCTCCAGGAAGCCCTAACCTCACTCATTAGATATCTTCTAGGGACTACACAGAGAAGGAAAGGAGAATGAGATGTAACAGATGTCTTAGACTGAATATATCCCCAGAAAATGAATTGCTTTTTAATCTTTCTTCCCTTTTCTCTTTCAAATTTTTCTTTGCCAAACCCTTCATATTGGAAGAAAGGAATGTAGTAGGAGAGGGAAGAAGGGGATCAGAGAGAGAAAGAAACAATTTTGGAATATAAAGAGGTTTAGAGGGCAAAGGAGGTGTTGAAGGGAAGACCACATGGGGGAGAGGAAGAGGATAAGCAGGAAGGGCATTGAACATTAACATTTATGCCACTCTCATCTCTATTAAATAAGATAATACATGACACTTTCCCATTCTAAAACAACATTCATTCACTGAAATGGTGGAAAATAACAGAAGACTGAGGAAGCAGGGCCTGCAGCAATGGAAATGCATTGCAGCAAGGGGCCAAGGGCCAAGAGTGCTACTCTTTCACTGAGCCAACGTTTGGCCTGGACAAGATGGGGTTTTGGTTGGTGGATAAAAAGTGCTGTTTTCCCTGTTCAAGAAAGATATCCAGAAATTATGAGGTGGGTAACCTTTTATTTGGAATGGTACTCTTTAGTCCTCTTGACCTAAAGGCCATTACCTGGAGATAATAGAACGGTCTGTATTTGGGGTTATCAGTCATTCTGCTCTGTTTTCTTGAAGAGCCCAGTTGATCAAAGTAAAATAGTTGTTTTCCACAGAGTCTTTTCTTCTGATAAAGGAGCTCTCCAGGGTCAGAGAGAAGAAATAGCTCTTTGCCAAATTGGACCTGCAGACATGAGTCTCATCCCTGACAGCTCAGCCTCATCTTACTTGCTTTCAAGCAGGGTGGCCTGGGCCTCTTAAATAGGAGCCTGTAGTACCTTCATCCACACATACAACATTTCTCAACTCAAGAGTAAAGAGATGCACAATAGACTCAATCCTCAGACACAAAGAGGCACTGTAATCATTTTTATTAGCAAATTCCTCTACTCCTTAACTCAGGCATGCCTGAGGGAGCAAAGGTAAAAGACAGCAAGGAGCTGGCATATATTTTAAAGATTGTAACATATATCAGTATTCCATCACAAGTCAGCACTTCTACTTTCCTATGGCAAGGATGTGTAAGAATGCTTTGTTCTTCTGTTTTTGTCAGTTCTTCTAATCTTGTATGCATTTGTCTGAGTTGTTGCTTGGTTTTAGAAAACATCGCTCTGTTACTCACAAGGGCATTTATTCAGCTTTCTTTTTTTATTAACTTTCACAAAGGCATTCATTTCAATTTTATTTATTAATTCATTTCATTGTATGGTATATTACAGGAATATTATTTTTATACATAAACAAATAAGCTGTTTGTACAAATTGTTACTATAGAACTACTATATATTTATTATATATAGATATATATCTTTTATATATACATATATATTACTACAGAACTGCTGTATATCTAGTCAAGGACCTCTATCTGGGTCTTCCCCTGTAAACAGGGTGTCCTTGTAATGCTTGCTGGCATTGGCTCTTTTAGGTCTGATTTAAATACTGGATAAAATTCTATCAAGCTTATAAAATGGATGGCTACATGCTCTTATAACTTATATCCCTCTCTAGCCAGGAGGAAGAAGGGCAAAAACAGGCCTTTCAGATAAGATCCACCCTCTCTACATTGGTGATTATGATATGGTCCCATATAAAGAAGATTATGACAAATAAAACCATAAATACAATAAAGACTCACTCTCTTTCTGTTTGTAATCCTATACCCCAAATAAGAATAGGAAATTGGTCCTGGGGTTCAGCTTTTATATTCCTTTACAAATTCTCATCTGGTTCCCCAAAGTCTGGGCTCCATAGAGCTATGAAGGTCACATCTCATGAGGCACTGGTATTTACTCTGGGAAGATGCTTTCTACACTTGCTTAAATTCTCTCCATCCTTTTTTATGTGTGTGTATGGGGGGGTCATGAACTGAGTGTCCTTATCTCACACATATGCTGGAAGTACAGCCACTCATGGACCTGAGCTCACTGCCGATCCAAACAGGACCTTTGACCTATTCTTGTTTCCAGCCTAGGCCTGTTCATCCTACCCTTAGGTAGCCTGGTGGCTCCCTGCTTCTAGGGAATCATCATGACAGACCAAGTATGGATACCTAATCCACTTCTGCCATACTGAAATTCCAAACTTCCAAGTTCAAACAATCTACCAGCCTCAGCCCAATAGCAAAGATTTCAGGCATTGAAATATTCACCATACCCAGTTCTCCATCCTTTAAGGCTCATTTCAAACTCTCTCATTCCCCTGAAGCCTTCCATTAAACCCCCAGTCAGAAATCATCTTTATCTCTCAAAAATGATGATTATGATAAAGATAATTGCATTAATAAGATACTTACTATTGATGATGATGGTCAGTGAATTAACAGAGACCTTCATAGTTTACAAAGCCCTATGCTTTACCCAAACCCTATGAGGTAGGTACTGCAGGTATTTTCATTCTCATTTTGACAGATGATGATACTGACTTTCAGAGAGGATAAGAGAACTGGTTCATGGTCATCTAACTGGGAACTGTCAGAGCTGAGACTAGAACTTGGGTCTCTGATTACAAATACTGCATTCTTTTCATTACCACACATCATCTCTCATGGCACCCTCCTGGGGCACATAAAAATTTAGATAAAACATGCTTCTCTTACTTAGGGAACTTCACAGTTTTGCAGGGAAAAATAGAACTCATCCCTAGATCCTTAAGTTTTTAGAACCTCAGAATCTCAGAGTTGGAAGGTGCCTCAGAGGCCATCTAGTCCAAGATCTGTTGGAAGAAGAATGGCACTCATTTGGATGTACAAGCTTTGATATGTTTATTTAAAATAAACTTGCTCTACTTTAAGGATACATTTCATAGTCAATCCTTAAAATAGAAAACTGATGGTAAGACAAATAGATCAGCAAAATAAACATCATTGGATCAATTTCTCAAAGAGTTATTAAGGGCCCTCAAATCTTCCCCAAAGCCTTCTCAAAGGTCTCTCTGAAATGTTAATGTATCCAAACTTACTCAACAAAGTTGAATGTTATTTCTCTTTTCCAATTTGGTATACTATAATAAATATTCCAATTTGGCATACTATAAATAAGATAGGAATTATAAAGCCATATAACAATATAGTAATTATAAAAAATTATTTTGTAATTATTATACTTTTGCTCTGTTCAACTGATTTGTACAAATTTTAGAAAACTATATATTAAGCAGCTTATAGTTGATAAAATATAAAGTTTGTTTTCATTTTTATTAAAAATCTAACATGAATTTGTTGTTTGGAAATGATCCCCTATCACATGTAGATCATGTTGGACATCATTTCAACTTACAGAACCTTATGAGGAATACAGCCAGCTATAGCAGTGTAAAGACTACCGGTTTTTTTTTCAATTTATTTGCTTTAAAATGTTATTTTCTTTAAAGCACACTGCTTTTTTATCTAAAAAGATTTTAAAGGTCCAATAATTTGATTTTTAATATAAACATTTTAAAACTTATTTGAAGTTTACTGTTTTTTGAAAACCAAGTTCAACATATTGCCTACTGAGACTTGTAGACCTTTGTAGAACATTATTGCTACATGGTAAAAGCCAGTACATTTAGAGGGAAAAGAGAAATAAAGGGAGGGGGTACCCTTATATGTCTCAACTACCACAAACACACTATCACAAATTGTGATTAGTAACAAATTGAGACATTTTGATTCAAGAATATTTAATTAAGCAAAGAACCAGGCTGAAATAAACCTTGCCTTTATTCACTACATTCCCAAGGTTCCATTGTACCTATGAGACAGGTGTATACATGAGGGGTTTATCTTATAAATTATATGCATAATAGGGTTGCCCAGTAGTATGAATTTTCTAATGCTAAATGAAATCTATGCTTCACCTGACAACTTTTTTATAGTCATTCAGCTAAAGTTTCTTTCCAGTATGGATCCTCTGATGTAGAGTAAGGTTTGTGCATTGACTGAAAGCTTTCCCACAGTCATTACATTCATAGGGCTCCTCACCAGTATGACTTTTTTTGATTTTGAATAAGATCTATATGCCACCTGAAGGCTTTCCCACATTGATTATATTCATATGGTTTCTCTCCAGTATGTATTCTTTGATGTTGAGTAAAGTGTGTACTCTGGCTGAAGGCTTTCCCACATCTCCTACATCTATAAGATTTTTCTCCAGTGTGAGTTTTCTGTTGTTGGGAAAGGGCTGTAGTCCACCTGAAGGATTTTCCACATTGTTTACACTCATATGGTTTCTCTCCTGCATGAATTCTCTGATGCCGAATGAGGCATGTATTCTGATTAAAGGCTTTCCCACATTAATTGCATTCATAGGATTTCTCTCCAGTATGTATTCTCTGATATTGAATAAGGTATGTACTCCGGCTGAAAGTTTTCTCATGTTTAATGCATTTAAAGGGTTTTTCTCCAGTATGCATTCTCTGATGTCTAGTAAGATTTGTACTTTGACTAAAGGATTTGCCACATTTATTACATTTGTAGGGTTTTTCTCCAGTATGGACTCTCTGATGTTGAGTGAAGTCTGTACACCATCTGAAGGCTTTTCCACAAATCTTACTTTCGCAGGGTTTCTCACCAGTATGAATTTTTTGATGTTGAGTGAATTCTGCACACCATCTGAAGGCTTTCCCACATTCCTTACATTCATATGGCTTCTTCTCTCAACGGATTTTCTTTGATTTAATGGAATCTGAATGATATTTGAGCCTCTTTCTACTTGGGTCACATTTATCATTACTCGTTTCTTTAGGAACATTTTGCTGTATAACAAAGTCTGAACTCTGACTCATACTTATTCCTAGTTCATTACATTTAGGACCTCTATTTCTAGTGAGGATTTTATTTTTGGTGAATGTCTTCTGACTCATATTTCTCTCCTGGACCTTCTGAAGATTCCCTTTTGCTTTTCATTGCTTTTCACCAGTATGAATTTTTGCTTTTCAATTGCTTTTCAATTTTTTACCCCTTGTGAGTCTTTTCCTTATCACTTCCTAGGATGAGATTTCTTCAGAAATGCTGTGATTGTGAGTTGATTTCTTATTTTTAGGCTTAGTCTCTCACACTTAAAGAAATAAAAAATGTATATGTTTACTGTTCTCTGGACTAGGAATAAGGAAATTACTGTACAGTGAATAGGAGGATTAAACTGGTAATATTGAGTACAAGGTGGAGAGTCAGTATGGCCCAATAGATGGAAGGTTAGCCTTCAAGTCAGGAAGAACTCTGGGTTTAGGTCCTGTTTCTAACACTAGTCATGCGGCCCTTAGGACATTTGTGGAGGGATTTTCCACACTAGGAATTTTCTATAAAGGTACAATCATAGGTGCAAACAAACCAAAAAAGGAGTATAGGTTATTATATGGGATATGGTATATGGCTTTGACAGGTCTTGAACAAGGCTTTGCAATCTGGAGAGTGAATAGTGCCTTATAAAGTGCTTTGTATACATCACCTCAGAATACCTAGGTGGCTCAGTGCATAGAGTATCAGGCCTGGAGTCAGAAGGACTCATTTTCCTGAGTTTGAATCTGGCCTAGACACTTACTAGCTGTGTCACCCTGGATATATCACTTACCCTGTTTGCCTCAGTTTCTTCATCTGTAAAATGAGCTGGAAAAGGAAATAGCAAACTACTCCAGTATTTTTGTGAGGAAAACTCCAAAGGAGTCACGAAGAGTCAGACATAACTGAGCAACAACAACAAAAACAATACATCACCCCCTTGGAGCCTCACAACAACCCTATGAAGCAGGTACTACAAATAGCTATTACTCCCATTTTACAGATGAGGAAACTGATGCAGAAAGGTTAAGTGGTTCCACAGAGACTAAGAAGAAGAGAAGAAGACCAGGGACAAGGAGACGGAGTGGTTGTCAGGGGATTGGTGCAACATGCAAAGTGATCACAGGATGAGAAAGGGATCATCAAGGTATATGGAAAGATGAGAATGGTGATGAGTGGAACAGGATGGGGGTGGCAAGAAGGGTGACTAACTGGACAAAGAGCAGAATTGTGGGAGATAGCTTAGGTTCATGTCTGTATTCTTGCATTGTATTGAGAGGCAGTGTGGCTTAGTAGATAGTTTATGCTGGACTTGGAGTCAAGATGATTTAGGTTTTTTTTTTTTTAAATTTATTTTTGACATGTTTGGTTTTCAGCATTGATTTTCACAGGCGTTTGAATTACAAATTTTCTCCCCATTTCCTCCCCCCCCCCACTCCAAGATGGCGTACATTCTGGTTGCCCTGTTCCCCAGTCTGCCCTTCCCTCTGTTGCCCCATTCCCTTCCCATCCCCCTTCCCCTTCCTCTCTCCCCTGTTCCTTCCCATCCACCCTCCCTAAGAAGTCAAGCAATTCAACATGGGCCCCATGGATATCATTATGTATAACCCTTCCACAATACTCATGTTGTGAAAGACTAACTATATTTTGCTTCTTCCTAACCTATCCCCCTTTATTGAATTTTCTCCCTTGACCCTGTCTCTTTTCAAAAGTGTTTGTTTTTGATTATCATCATCCCCATCTG
>CM053625.1:97223504-97287035 GCA_028646595.1 Phalanger gymnotis
CTGGGTGCCTTTTCGCTGCCTGGCTATGTTCCCAGCCAATTCACTTGACCCTTGAGTTTTTCAGCAGGGTATGACTGCTTGTAGACTAGAGTTCTATGTTCCAAGCCTGAGGGGATGCGCCAGCTCTGCCACACCAGCACTCCTCCTTCCCCAAGAACCCCCAACCTGGACTGGACTTAGATCTTCAGCAAGCTCTGCACTCCTGCTCTGATCTGCCACTTAATTCCTCCCACCAGGTGGGCCTGGAGCCAGAAGCAACTGCAGTTGTAGTTCTATAGCTGCCCCACCTCCGCTGCCCCTGGGGCTGTGGCTGAACCACAAACTCTATCCCAGTCCCCAGTAGCTTCTCCCACTAACCTACTCTGTTGTCCTTGTTGTTTGTGGGTTGAGAAGTCTAGTAACTGCTGCAGCTCACTGATTCAGGGCGCTAGGGCACAGCTCACCCCAGCTCCCAGTCTGGTCGGTGCACACCGCCCACACTGGGCTCTGCTCCACTCAGCTCCGCTCCCCTCAGCTCCCAGCTCTGTGCGGGACACCTTACCCAGAGATCATCCAGGCTGCCCTGGGCTAGAGCACTGCTTTCCTATGCTATTTTGTGGGTTCTGCAATTCTAGAATTGGTTCAGAGCCATTTTCTATAGGTTTTTGGAGGGACTTGGCAGGGAGCTCACGCTAGTCCCTGCTTTCCAGCCGCCATCTTCTCGATTCTGAAGTTTTTTAAGCAGAGTAATTACATGTTTCAGAAAAATTATTTTTATGTAATAGTATAAAAGATGAATTGAATAGAGATGAAAAGACTGATTAATCTTATAATATTACAGAAGTAGAAGGAAGATGAGGATATTGGGAATAGAGACGAAGAGATGGATTTGAAACCTGTTACATAGGTGGGAAAGGTCAAGTGAGGAAGGAGAGTATTCTAGGCATGGGGACAGCCTGACACGATTTGTTGAGGTAGTTAGGTGTCATAGTGGATAGAGCACTGGGGTCAAATTCTGTCTCAGACATTTACTAGTTTTGTGACCCTGCACAAGTTACTTAACCTCTCTGTACCTCAGTTTCTTCATCTATAAAGGGGGGAAGTTGGTCTTGATCTCTCAAGTCTCTTCCGGCTCTAAATCTATGATCTTATGATAGGACTTCGAAACTGATTGGATGTAAGAAGAATGAGAATCAATGACAACCACAAGGTCACAAACACAGGCAATTGGAGGAATATTGGTTGGAGAAAATAGTGAATAACCTTAGTCTGGAGCATGTTGAACTTTAGGAGGCTTTAGTAGGATCTCCAGGAGGGGATGGCAACTGGGGATGTGGGTTCACAGCTTGTTCAGTTCCCCTCGAACTTTCTGTAGCAATTGTCACCATTACCAACTTCTTCTTCCCTCAGCTTTTGACAAACTACCCCCTTCTGGTTTCCTCATAAATTTTCAACTACTGCTTCTGTTTCCTTCACTGGTTCTGCATCTTCTTTTTAATCCCTTAAGATGAACACTCTCCAAGGTTCAGCTCTCTTCCTTTTTCTCTCTATATATTCCTTTTACTTGGCAGAATCTTCTACTCCTATAGTTTCAAATAATCATCACCATGCAGATGCCTTCCAAATCTATGCGTCCAGCCCTGATCTTACCAAACAACTTAGATTTTAAAAAGAAATGTAAAGAATCTGGAAGTAGCGCCAGGTAACAGAAGATGAAAATATGTGTGGCATAGTCTTGTGAAAATAGCATCAGGATTGCTAAAGCTCAGAATGAGTGGAGGCTGGCATCATAGGTGTCATCCTTAGCTCTTCTCTTTCTTACCCCACTCCCATCCCCTAATCTAATTTTCCAATCTTTTGACAAATCCTGTTAATTTTATCTTTGCAACATTTCTCATAGATGCTCTCCTCTAACACTGCAGGGCCCTTATCGTCTTACGCCTAGATTATTTCAATAGCCTTCTGGTTGGTCTTCCTGCCTCATCTCTCCCCCATTACAGTCTATCTCCCACTCAGCTATTAAAATGATCTTAAAGCATAGATCTAACCAGTGGTGGGATTCAGCTGGTTCGTACTGAACTGGTACCTAATTTTAAGTTGAGTTCAGCTAAAAGGTTGTTAGCAGTGGTGGGGCCTGTGCCTGCCATGTCAGCAGCAGGGGTGGTGCCTCCACAGGGTTCCGTGGAGAACCAGTTATTAATTTATTTGAATCCCACCACTAGATCTAACCATGTCACTGTGGACTTATTAAGTAAACTCCAGTGGCTTCCCGTTACCACCAGGATCAAAAATACAGTCGCTTGTTTGGCCCTTTATAACCTAGCCCATTCTTACCTTTCCTTGTCCCTTCCAAGTCTCCTTGATCTCCTAGAGAAACCCTTCTACATTTCTTAATAGGAGATTATTATCAGGTACATCAGTGTCCAGTCAGGCAGGACAGAAGGGTGATTTGCACTAGTCTTGGAATATTCTAAGGTCCTCTGTACAACGTGTAAAAAGATGTCTGGGTAACTACAGGTGCTAAGGTTAGGGGCTCTGCATCCCAACTCACATCTAAGAAAGAAACTGACAGACTTTCCTATCTAATGCTCCTTTGTAGTATGGCTAGTTTTTTCAGATGCCTGAGATACAGTCTCTGGAGCCCCCTACTGGAAGATTTTACAAAAGCAAGCAGCTCTGTTACTGCTTTGAGACTAGTGTCATCAGGGAAAGCCAGGTTTCAATAATACTTAGAAGACAGGCGTGAGAGAGAAAAAAAATATTTAAAGTGAAGAGAGATTTGTTGCCTATAGAACAGGCATTTAGGGAGCACAGTGAAAGGAATGGGTGGTATTTGGTTGGAACTTTGGGGTAAGAAGATTGAGGGAGGTGGGAATAAGAAATTGGGTGGTGGGGGATAGAGGATGGGGCTTAGATGATAACCTACCAGGGTTCAAAATCACTGGGATGTGTAGGATATGACCAGATGTATGAGTGTTCATCACTGAGTGGAGGACACTATTCCTCTTCCCACAGGAAGATGGAGATTGGGCTAGAGACAAGTGTAGCATGAGATGGAAGACACACGATCATATGGTCAGATGGGAGGCCCAGTTTCACTCTTCGTCTTCCTTCCAAAGGCTGGAGATTAGGCAGGAAATGATGTTTCAGGAGATGGAAGTCAAATTTGCACAGCAGAAGGAGGTCCTGCTCCCCACTGACTTTCTTATTCCTCTTCCCAGGAGAGGGAAGGCCTGAGATCAAAGGGAAGGTTGCTTCTCTTCGCACTGGAGGTTCTCCATATCGAGGTTGGAAGATCAGGCTGGCAGCAGGAGGTGTAAGTTGCCTTGCATTGGCACAGATTTTGAAGTGAAGTTGAAATTTTAATTATATTTTTTGTTGCAAGCTTGTTCCTAACCACTATTAGTTAAAGCTAAATAAATCAAGAAAGTATTTACATAAATACATGTTTTCTCTACGTTACTCTGGATCCTTGAACTACAGTGATACTTCTCTCTGCTGCATATCCAATACTGATATAAGAGCATCCTGCCTCCTTTGAAGATACATCAAAATTAATAAGAACTCAGTTTTAAAACACTGAAAAGCCACAAGGAAACAATGGATAGACAGTGCTTCAGCGATATACATAAAATGATAAAAGACAGAGGAAGGTCTCTGTGAAGTTGGGTGGATTCTGTTTGGAGGACTCATGGGAGAACATGAACAAGAACTGCAGTGGAGGAGTAGGCATGGATGAATTGCCATCAACACAGGTAGAAAGAATATTCACAATGATAAGATTACAGATTCATTTAAGTGCCCAGCCAGAGGAATTCCATTTTTCTTGTAGTCTGGGAAAATATCTTGTTTGTTAATGTATATTCTTTCTCCATACAATAAGCTGCCTAGGCCCTCATCAAACACTTTCCTCTTGCCTCCTGCTCTGCCTCTTTCCTGGAATGCTTTTCTGAAATCATATATGGAATGTCGTATGCTTAGAAATTTTCAAGTTAGAAATTTCAAATTTACTGATTAGCCATCTTCTTCCCTGTGACCTCTGTGAAAGGAAACCACTTAAACTCATTTGAGTAGATCCTTACCCCTCTATATAAAACAGCTGCTCTGATTTTGGAGTAGCCCTTATGGGTAGAATAAAATGGGGTCCAGGAGTCCCTGTGACAATACACCAAGTCCTGGGAACGGCTTCCAGCAGAACCATTGTAAAGTCTTTCCTCATGCCATGGCCTGAGGCCCATCATGCCTGAGACTCCCTGGAAATATTCCTAGTTGTATCTTTTCCCCATCCTGCTTTGTAAGTGTCAATCCGTGGCCCCAGAGCATGTGTATAGGAGGGGAGGAGGGGAGTGTTAGTAGGTTGTTCTAGTTTTGAAGGTATTCTTAGCTCTAGTGGGTGGGGTGAGTGGACTTCCCTAGTACCCTTCTCTTGTTGTCCTTGTCTTCCCTCCAACATTTCTTTGATGTCTCCGGTTAAGATATGTAGCCTCTTAAACATGCCAGATAAAAGGGCCAAATGCTTTCAGTATTGAATGTCTTAGACAATTTTTCTGCAAAATTCTTCAAAAATTTTTTATTCTGAACCTAAATACTAACAAAAGAGAATTTCACAGCAGAACTCAGAGAGAATTCTATAGAGAACCATTTATTTCCATTACATACTGCTTGTTTTTAATATTTAATAAATTCCACACATTAATTTTAACTGTTCTTGCTTGTGCTTCCTTCTTTACTTTCTCTTTTCTTTGTGCATTTTAAAAGTTTCTCTCTCTCTCTCTCTTTCTCTCTCTCTCTCTCTCTCTCTCTCCCTCCCTCCCTTTTTCACTTTTGCTGTTAACCTTATCTCTTCCAATCCCATTTCCTTCATTTAAAAAATGGAGATAAAGAGAAAATAAATCCTTGTTTTTCTTTGTTTTTCATTTTCAAAGAGGACCAATGATATATCTTGAAACGCAGGAATTGCATTTAAGTGAGACAGAGCAGTGCAAAGTTGTCAGCCCCACCCTGTCTTCCAGTGTCATTGAGGTCCAGTGGCAGGACACAAGTCAAGATAACTGGTGATGGCCCAGGATGCAGTGGATGACCTTGGCGTTTTTGTTGTCTGACCAAGCTCTAACAGCTTCAGTAACCTGCCTCATTTACTTCTGTAACAAATGGGCAAACTCAAGTCCAAGAAATTCACCCAGTGTCCACATCCAAAAATGTGTCTCTATATACCTGACCTTGTGTCCATCATCTCTCTGTCAGGAGACAGGTAATATGCTTGGTCATGGAATTGATCATAATTCTTAAGTCGTTCAAAGTTGTTTTTCTTTTCAGTGTTGCTGTCTTTGTATAAATTGTTCTCCTGGTTTCACTCTCTTTACTCTTTGAGTTCACCTACCCCATATTCTTTAAATCATTTCATTTTTTTAAGAGTATAATAATATTCCCTTCCATTCAAATACCATAATTTGTTCAGCCATTCTCCAATGCTCTAACACACCATCAAAGCACCCCTTTTGATTTCCCCTTCCTTTTAATCTTCCTTTCAGGATCAAGAAGTTTGTTTTGCTTGTGGCTCTTCTCTCCCTAATACTTTCCTTCCTCCTCATTCTTGCTTGTTTTTCTAATGACTGATGTTTTTCTGCATCAAACAAACATATTTTCCACTCTCCTTCGTCTGTTTCAGTTGAGTGAGGTTCATCTGATTCCCAGTTCTCCCATCCCTTCGTTCATCTTTGTATACTTTTCTTCTCATGCACCCCAATTATGAAAAATCATGCAGCTCTTCCAGTTTCTCAAATAAATTTGCCTTTCTAGGTCTCTTTGGATTCTTGCACTTGTGTTTCAAAATTCCTACTCAGCTCTGGTCATTTCTACCCGAAATGCTTGAAAGTCCTCTTTTCACTAAATATTATTTTTCCCCTGGCAGAATTGCATTCAGCTCTGCATTATTCTTGGTCATAAACTTCTCTCTCTTGCCTTTTGGAATATTGTATTCCAAGATCTCTTCTCATTTATAAATATAGAAGTGGTTAGCTCTTGTGTAATCCTGACTGAACTTCCTTTTTCTGGATACTTATGCTGTTTTCTCTTAGATGTGGGAGCTCTGGATTTTGGCTGTGACAATCTTGGTTCTTTTCCTTTTGGGGTTTCTTTCAGCAGGTGATCAATGATTTTTTTTGGAGGGGGGAGGCAAGGCAATCAGGGTTAAGTGACTTGCCCAAGGTCACACAGCTAGTAAGGATCAATGTATTTTTTTCTCTATCTTTACTTTGCTCTCTGGTTCTAGTAAATCTAGGCAGTTTTCATTTATAATTTCTTGAAATATAGTGCCTTAGGCCTTTTACTAATCATGGTTTTCAGAATCTTATGATTTTTAAATTACCTCTCCTTGATCTGTTTCCTAGGTCAGCTGTTTTTAATATCTTGCATTTCCTTTTTTTCTTAATATATTTTTATTTTGTTCTAATATTTCTTGTTGTCTCATTGTTTTCTATTTGATCTATTCTAGTTTTCATGGAGTCTATTTCTTGGGTATGGTTTATCACTTTGTCTTCTAGGCTACTTATTCTGCTTCCAGTTCTTGAGATTTTATTTCATTATCTATTTTTTCATTCCTTATGGATATTAATGTAGTATGGAAAATCTAGATTTTCTTTTGATTGTCTTCTTATGATTTTAAAATTACTCCCCCTTTTGGGAATGTCTAGATTTGCAATGATTTTGGATAGTAGTCATAGTTCCAGTTTTAATTGCTGAACTGTGGCTTTGCGTCATATCCGGATCCCTGCTGCATTTTTGGGTAAGGAGTATGGGACTGTCTGAGACACAAGCTTACACAAACTGCCAAGGCTTAGGAAAGCTCTTTCTTCCTTCTGTCACAGGATTATAGATTTAGGCTTTAAGTCAGCTTAGATATCATCTGACTCAACTCCCTCTATTTTACAGATGAAGAAACCAGTATCATATGGATAATAAGCATTTGAGCCAGGATTGGTCCTCTGACTACAAACCCAGTGCTCTTTCTACTGTAGTACACTATCCCTGGAAAATACAGTGTCATAATCATACTCATAAGGCAACAGAGCAAATGCTATGGAAGACATGGAAGTAGTTTTGAGCATAATCTGCTCAGGGTATTTTCTGTTAAACTATAATCCTTACAGTCACTGCTTATAACTGCTGCACGTATTGTAATAATAATAATAATAAGCATTTATATAGAGCATACTATGTGCCAGGCATTGTGCTAAACACTTGACAATTATTATCTCATTTAATCCTCACAATAATCCTGGGAAGTGGGTACTATTATCCCCATTTTACAGATGAGAAAACTGAGGCAGAGGTTAAGTGACCTGCCCATGATCACACAGTGTCTGAGGCTGGATTTGAACTCAGGTCTTCCTGACTCCATGCCCAGAGCACTAATAAATTAGTGTTATTCTGGGCCCACAGAGGGTAAATGAAAAGAATTGTTCAAGTAATCCTACCTATTTTCGCTTATCATTCAGCAGTCAATAATCTTTTTGTGTGTTATTATGTGGTAAGCTAGCCATTATACCCAAGAGAAAAAAGAGAGCACACATAGTGAATTTATATTTCCTAATGAGATTTAATTTATTTTTTACAGTCAGAAGTCATGGTAGGTTTAGATATGGGGGTGCTATGGTTCTTCAAGTATGCATCTTGAATTAGTTCTCCATCAGCTATTTGGGTAGTGCAGGGGCTGAAGTCTCAATTCAGCTCAGTGGTGTGGCAGTCCCTCACATGAGTTGTGAGAGCAGCAGCATGTCAGATAGTTTATGGGGCTGGCAACACCAAAGAGGGCTTCCCAGTTTCCCCATTACTTGTATTCTCATCATATTTTAGACATATGTCTGTGTTGTTTCCCCTGTTTTCCTCACTTCCCAGAAATTCTAAGGCAGAGATTGGTGGGAAGATAAGGTACATCTGTTACTCCACTTCTAGGTCTAGACTCTGATATCTTTGAGCATTTGTAAGTGATTAAGGAGGAAAAGGAGGGAGAAAAGGAAGTGAAGAGTGGGAGTGGAGTCCTACTCACCCCATGGCTGACTTTGCAAATTTATTGGAACTATTCTTGTGGCCCTGGCTGGGGTCCAAGAAGCTTCCTCCAAACCAGGGACTTCCAGAAATACAGCTAGAGCTTATTAAATAAGGAAATTTAAGGCTCAAGGAATGTAGATTTGGCAAAAGAAAGAACAAAGCATCATTAAGTTTGTTCATGGCCTAAACTGCTGACTTAACTCAACTATCCTTAGCTGGCATCTAGGAGCTAAAGCATGATATCTAGCCAGGTATAGTAAATGGGTTAACATTCATTCGGGGCTTTTGTTTAAGACTTCTGTCTTGCACCAAGGGATGAGTCAGTAAAGCACTTGGGGAGGGGAGGCAAGAATAGGCTCTTAACACAATTTATTCCCACAACCTTTGTACCACCTCCCTACCAAACCAACCAGTGTGATAGGGAAGAGTAAGCCAACTCTATGCTATATTAGATACCCCAAACCTGAATGAACAACAGGGCCTTAAAGATCAAGGATATAGAATTATCAGGAATAAAACATGCCATCTTTCATCACTATCCCTCCTCCAGTTGCTGGATGTTGGCTAAGTTTGATCAGGGATATACTAGGTGTAATATCAATTAAGTTGGGACTTTTTTATTATTTTAGAATGATAAATTAATTGTCTTTGATTAAGCTTTACTAGTTGCAAAGCCCCAGGCCCAAACCCCTATCTACTAGGTGCTAAGCCTATGTGGGCGTGAAGCCCTCAGGGTCCTAAGGGGAGTTACTAAGACCAGAGCCTAAGTAGGAGCCTAAGTTCTGGTTGCTCAGATGATGTTTGGTGATGGCTAAAGAGTGGATAAAAAGAGAGAACGGAACTATTTGCTGAGGCTCTCACTCCTGGAGGCACAGGACTCTGGGCAGCTACTCTAAGAGCCTCCAGCTCACCCAGATGTTGATGGTTTCTTGATAACTATGAATTGTATTTGGTCTGTTTATAATGTATGTTACTAATTTGTTTGTATTTGCTTTGAAGTTCAGGGCACTGGCTTTTCCCCCTGAACTTGAATGATATTTGTATGTTGGATTGAAATAAGATTGTTAATCCCTTGACGTTGCTTTCCTTAGTAAAGCAGAGGAAAAGAACCTGTGCTGGCAGCATTGTTGTTGTTGGGCTCGTGTTGGTCTTTCGCCTCCACAGCAGCTGCTAGCCAAATTGTTGAAACACCAGGGTAACTGCAGACTTGAGCAGAATTGCTAATGCAGTTAACCTTGTTCATTTGTTCAGTGACTAACTCTTTGTGACTCCATGGACCACAGCATACCAATACTGTCCATGGAGTTTTCTTAGCAAAGATACTGGCGTGGTTGCCATTTCCTTCTCCAGCGGATTAAGGAAGACAGAGGTTAAATGTCTTGTGCAAGGTCACACAGCTAGTAAGTTTTTTAAGGCTGGATTTGAATTCAGGTCTTCCTGAATCCAGGCCCAGCATTCTATTTACTGAGCCACCTAGCTATCTCAATTTAACAATTACAATTAATCTGTACCTAACCCCAAATGTTTCTTCTGCATTGGCAGAGAAGACATGATACTATTAGTGCATATATACAGAATCCACTTCTCCCACACCATGCCAGGCACTCTACATTTCCCAAGCTTTCCATTGCTTTTCTCCTGACAAATGTGATGGTCCTTCCTTCCTGCTAGTCATAACAGGGCATCTTTCTCAGATAGCACACTGTCGAGCCTACTGGAGATCACAAGTCTGGCATTCTCTCTCATACCCTTGTTCTAACTTTTAGTTAGGCTTCTTCGGGGATACCTTTCCAGATCAGCAGGCACTTCATTTGGGAATCTGTTTTGCTTGACTATACATATTTGTAACATGTTTTGTTTTATTGGCTTCTCAATGGGTGGGGACAGGGGAGGTGGGAGAGAAAGAATTCAAAACTGAAAATAAAATATTGAAAATTAAAAAGAAAAACAGATCAGCAGGCACTGAAAGTGGGAATGCCATCCCAGGATTGAATTATATGGTCCTTGCCCTTGAATGGAACCTGAAGACCTTAATGGAACCTTAAGGTCTTTGAGATCTTAAGGCTAGGTCAGAGGACTGGACCACAGAGATGGGTTGGTATGATCAGTGATATGCCACAAATGAAACCACATACACAGGTAGGTATTTGTTTTCTGGCCCTAAATATGGCTATTTCCTATTAGTGACATAGGGAGAGATGAGTACATAGTTTATTAGCATGGGTAGGGCATATATTGCTGCTTATCAGATAATAAAGTCTTGTCCTGTTACAAGGGTTCTGTTATGGAATCTCACTCCCCAAACATTCTCATGGCCTTCTCCCTGCAACACAGCAGCTTTCTTCTCTGATGTACCAGATACTTCCCCATTCCTACTCAGAGAAGAGATTCTGATGGAAAAGTACTCGGCTGGGCATCAGCTGCTGGTGACCTTTAAAACATCGAATCTCGGAATGGTGTATTGTCTACTAATTTCTGGAAAGAACTATCTTTTTCTTCCCTTCCTACAACCAGGAGGGTCTTTGTGAGATCTTGGGTAACTGAACTCATAACTAGAAAAGATTATCAGAAATGCTGGGCAGAAGGGGCAGCTAGGTGGCACACTGAGTAGAGCATCGGCCCTGGAGTCAGGACAACCTGAGTTCAAATCCGGCCTCAGACCCTTGACACGTGTACTAGCTGTGTGACCTTGGGCAAGTCACTTAACCCCAATTGCCCTGCCCCCCCAAAGTAACAAAAAAAAAAAGAAATGCTGGATAGAGTAGGTACCACAAAAAGGTGTTTCATCTACATTTACCCAACATCACCTACAATTTAATCGTTATTTCTTTGCCCCTCCCCTACTAGGCAAATGCATATTAAAAGATAACGATACTGGATATCAGCCCCCAATAACTAGGATTCCCTGCATCCTTACATTTCCAAAAAATCCAGACGTCTTGAACTGGCTGTCCCATAGACATCTTAAACTCAACATGTCCCAAAGTGAATTCATCATCTTTTCCCCCCTAACCTTACCTTATTCTTAACTTCCCTGATACTGCCTAGGGCAACCCCATCCTCTTGTTACCCAGGATGGCAATCTAGGTGCCATCCTTTGTTTCACTTTCTCTCACTGCCCCTTTCCTCCATCTAATTTTTTACCAAGTCCTATTGATTCTACTTTGCAGCATCTCTTGTATATACCCCCTTCTCTTTTCTATCACTGCCACCACTTGGTTGCAGACCCTCATTATCCTATGCCTAAACTACTGTAGTAGTCTTCTGGTTGGCCCTCTGACCTCAAGTCTCTCCCTCATTCTAGTCCACCTTCCACTCAGCTATCAAAGTGATCTTAAAGCACAGATCTGACTGTGTCATCCCTTCTGCCCCCCTACCCCTTATCAATAAACTTCAATGGCTATTACCTCCAGGATCAGATATAAAATCCTCCATTTGGCTTTTAATTCTTTTCATAACCTGGCCTCTCATTACCTTTCCAGTCTTCTTATACCTTACTCTCTTCCACCTACTCTACTATCCAGTGACATTAGCCATGTTCCTGGCACATGACGCTCCATCTCCTGACTCTGGGTCTTTTCACTGTCTTTTCCCTAGGCCTGGAATTCCCTGTCTCCTCCTCCTTGCTTTCTTCAAGTTTCAGGTAAAATTCCACCCTTTGCAAGAAACTTTCCCCAATCACCTTGTGAGATTATCTCCAATTTATTCTGTAAAAATTTTGTTTTTACATAGTTGTTTGAATGTTGCCTCCCTCATTAGACTATGAGCTCCATGAGGTTAGGGACTATTTTTGCATGTATTTGTACCCCCAGTTCTACAGATTGGCACAGAGTAGGCACTTAATAAATGCTTGTGGACTTGACTTCGTGCAGACGATTCCCAGATCTATATATCTTACCCCATTCTCTCCTGAACCTCAGCCCTGCATCATTAACTCCTTAATAGACATTTCTGAAAGGACATCCTAAGGGCTTCTCAATCTCAACATGTCCAATATAAAAACTCATTTATCTTTTCCCCCCAAATCTTCCCATTTTCCTAGCTTCCCTAATACTGTTGAGAGTACTATCTCCTACTCACAGAGGTTCACAACTACAAAATCATCCTTAACTCCATTTTCGTGCTCATCCTTTACATCGAATCACTTACCACGTTTTGTCAATTCTACCACAATGTCTTGAATCAGTCTCCTCTCCATTCACACAACCCCTCCAGTTTAGGCCTTCACCACCTTTCACTTAGACTATTGCAACAGTCTACTAATTGGCCCTGCCTTCAGTCTCTTCCCCTCTCCGATTTATCTCCATAAGCTATCAAACTGATATTTCTAAAGTACAGGTCTTATTGTCACTGCTCTGCTCAAGAAGTTGCCTCTAGGATAAAAGACAAAATCCTCTCTTTGACTTTAAAGGCAATTTAAGTGACCTGTTACTGTTTCCCTAACTGGTTGGTTTACATGAACTACAAAAAGCTCCTTCAAAATGGATTAAACATAATGTTATGTGTTATCTTTTTTATATAAAGGCAAATCAGGCATCAGTCCTTTGGTAAGGAACATCATTTCAATTGTAAAGTTAGACTCAACTTTCATTATTTCAACTTCAACTCTAGTAATGTAACCTGCTGTTTGCAATGGTTTAGTTCAATTGCTCTAAAATATTTTTACATTATTCTTTATTTTAAAAAGCTTAGGTATGTAAATGTATATATGTGTGTACACCTATATAAGCTTTAAAAAATATATATGTATATGTGTATATAGACATATGTATGTATCCACACATACATACATATTTAGAAAACCTAGAAGACAACTAGATGTCATCTGAAAACTGAAACCAGCACACTTTACATTCAGACTTCAATTGAGATAGGAATCCTGAGAGGAATTGGCAAATATAGTAGGAGAGAAAGAAATAAAGGAGAAAATAGCACTACAAACAAACTCATGGCTGGTGACAAAATGTTGCATATTAACTTATCCTTGGTCTACTTAGGCCACATTTGGAGGACGATGTTCCCTTCTAGGAACCACATTTTAGTAAGGATATTTGCAAGACAGAGTTTTCCCAGGGGTGGAGCACCAGGATGGTGAGGGGAACTAGAGAGCCTGTCATATAAGAATCAGTGAAAGGAAGTGGGAACATTTAGCCTGGAGAAGACTGGAAAACACATGGTAGCTGTCTCAATTAGAAGACAAAATTAAGAACAACAAATGAAGTGACAGAAAAGATAAGCATTTATTAAGTGCTTACTATGTGCCAGGCACTGTGCTAAGCACTGGGGGTAAAAATACAAGCAAAAAAAGACAGTCTCTACCCTCAAGGAGCTTACATTCTAATGGCAGAAGACAACATATAAAAGAGTTAGAAATATGAGAAAAAGTGGATTTCAGTTTGATTTAAGGGAAAAGTTCCTAACAATTGAAACTGTTCAAAAGTAGAATGGACTGTCTTGGGGGGAGGGGTAGTGAATTTCTTCTGCACTGGGAACCTTCAAACTTAGGCTGGGCGACCACTTGGCAGAGATGTTTTAGAGAAATTTCTTCTTAGAAATGAGTTGGACTATATTATCCCTGATGTCTCTTTCAACTCAAGTTATATGATTCTATAATTCAAGGATATTTATGAGTATGAAAGAAATTTCTCTAAATCCACTTCATTTTCAGTGTTGTTCTTCAGAGACTTTACAATGATTTTCCATTGAGGTCTGAGTTTGTACAAGAAAGGTCTCCTTCATACATAGGGCTCCTTTCCAGAACAAATTAATTAATAACTTACTAAATTAATTTATAGGATTCTTCTCCAATATGAATTCTCTGATGCTTAGTAAGAGATGAGTTGCGGCTGAAGGCTCTCCCACAGTCATTACATTGATAGGGTTTCTCTCCTGTATGAATTCTCTGGTGTTGAGTAAGAGATGACCTGTCACTGAAAGCTTTCCCACATTCATTACACTGATAAGGTTTTTCTCCTGTATGAATTCTTAGATGCTGAGTAAGGTGTGTCCTCCAACTAAAGCCTTTCCCACATTCATTACATTCATAGGGTTTCTCTCCACTGTGGATTCTCTGATGTTGAATAAGGGATGACCTGTTGCTGAAGGCTTTTCCACATTCACTACACTGATAAGGTTTCTCTCCTGTATGAATTCTCTGATGTTGAGTAAGGGCTCTGTGCTGCCTGAAGGCTTTGCCACATTCATTACAATGATAGGGTTTCTCTCCTGAATGAACTCTCTGATGTTGAGTAAGAGCTGTTCTTCTGCTAAAGGCTTTTCCACATTCATTACAATGACAGGGTTTTTCTCCAGTATGAATTCTCTGATGTTGAGTAAGGGCTGTACTTCTGCTAAAGGCTTTTCCACATTCAATACATTCATAGGGTTTCTCTCCAGTATGAATTCTCCAATGTTTATTAAGTGATGAGGTGATGCTGAAGGCCTTCCCACATTCATTACATTTATAAGGTTTCTCACCAGTATGAATTCTCTGATGCCAAGTAAGGTGTGTACGCTGGCTGAAAGTTTTCCCACATTCATTACACTCATACGGTTTTTCCCCAGTATGGATTCTCCGGTGTTGAGTAAGGTATGAAATCTGGCTAAAGGCTTTTTCACATTCACTACATTCATAGGGTTTCTCTCCAGTATGGATTCTCCGATGTTGGGTAAGATATGAAATCTGACTGAAGGTTTTTCCACAATCATCACATTCATAGGGTTTCTTCCCCACACAGATTTGCTGATGCTTAACTAGGTCTAAATTATGTTTGAAGATCTTTCCACATGTATCACATTTATTACATCTCCTTCCTACAGAACTTCTCTGTTGGGTAACAAATATTGATCTCAAACTAAGGCTTATTCCAAGTTCATTACATTCAGAATGGTTCTTACCACAGAAGTTTTTCTTGTGGGTGACTGACATTTGTTTTAACATTCTCTCCTTGATTCTTTGCTGCCTCCCTAACTGGCCATCACATTCCAAGGCCTCTTCAAATGTAGAACACCAAAGGCCATCCCTTGGGAGTCTTTTCATTATCACCTCATGGGATAACTCTTCATTAGCAACATCCTCCTTTGGAGCAGACTTTTTGGTTTCAGGTCTAGTTTCCCAGTCTGTAAGAAATAAAACATGAAAATGTCTCCTGTGCTGAGAACAGGGAAACTGCTGTAGCATGCTATGCATGGAACTGAGGAACTAAAGGCATGGATGACTTTGAAAACTCTCAAATATGGCTTTCCAATCTGGGAAGAATGGAAAATAGAGAGTATATAGTGAGGAAGGGACACAAATAATTGTAGAAAGAGTAAACAGTGAGGAAGGGTCACAAATGATCAGGAGAGCTAATCTAGCATGAGAATTGAATGCATAGAAGACAAACAGAGTTTATCAAAACATAATGGATGGCAAGAAGGGTAACCGGGGAAAAAGGCTAAGTGGAGGGAATATAGGAATGAGTTAGGACTAGGGGATATAGTCTGGTAATAGTATATTGGTCTTTATCATCTCAGGTCTGAATTATTGTAATATCATCATAACTATTAACTAATCTATATTCCTATAATCTTCTTTTAACTTTTTAATCCATCTGGTGCACTACTACCAAAGAAATGTTTCACTAACAATAATTTCATGTCTTTAAGAATACTCCAGAAGCTGAGGTCTTCTACATCCTTGGGTATCATGGTCAGAGGAATTCTTTAGTCTCCTATTATCTAGCTACAATCACTTCTTGAACCCACCTGCAGAAACCCAGGAACCTATATTCAACAGGAAGTAAAAAAGAGCAAGAAGAAAAACCATCATTAATTACCCCAGGATTAGGATCATTTCTACATTCTAATCACTGGAGCTTTATTTGTTGTCTTATTCTCCTGTATTTCCTAGATTGCAAATCCTCATCTTGTTTGATGATCAAGACCTATTTTGTCTGATTACTGTTAACAGACTTCCTAGTCACTACTTTAACTTTTTGTTTCTCAGACCTTTGAATGCTCTATGTCAAGTACAGAGGCCTTAAATCTTGTATTCCTAGTACTGAGCTCCTATTCAAGCATCTCCTAATCCTGGTACCTATCTGACCATCAGTGCTCTAATGCAGTAAGGCTACAGCTATTATCAATCACTGTTACAAGAATATCAGCCTCTCTGCCACGCTAAAGTTGCCTCCATACCCCTAATATGACAATGTTAAAGAAACTTCCAATACCTCTCCCATCCCCATAGGATGAAGTCTGTGGTCTTTAGCCAGTTGATCAGATATCATCACAATATGGCATGGTCTTACCTATTCAAACTTCTACTTCTGCCTAACAAGTACCCTCCACTTTAGTCCACCCAAGCTCCTGTCTCCCACATATGCCATACTCATTCAAAATTTCAAGCCTTAACCATGTTGTTGTTCAGAACACCTTGAAAGCCCCTTTGGGATCAAATCCTAAACATCTTCCAGGGACCAGTTTATGTTCTACTTCTTTAAAAAAAGTCTTCAAAGTCATTTGGCCCATACTTATATTGTTCTTTCATGGAATTTATACCTAATATTAATTTTTAAAAATATAAGTGTCTTATTCCCACTACTAAGCTTCATGTCATATTTATTCTTTTTATATCTTCTATACAGGGCCTACACATATTATAATATGGGCTTTGTAGACAGTAGGACCACAATCAATACTTCTTGAATTTTATTCCTAAAGTATGTCTACCCTATCATATACTTTATCTATGTTATCTTGCATGGTTACTCATATGTTTTATTTTCAAATACGTAATATTTCATGTGGGGTCTACTTTGCCTTTCCAACCACATTCTAAGGTCCTGTGTGCAGGTAAACACATCACTTACTTCTTCTGTATCTTTCTCCATAGATATTCAACAAATGCTTTTGAGTGAAAGAATGAATAGAAAAATCATTCCCTTGTGTTGTTATCACAATCAGGGAGGCAGGGCAGTGGAGCTGTGGGAATAGGAAGGCAGCACAAGCTGCCAACAGCACTCACATTATCATCATAACTGACATTTATATAACACTTTAAAATTTGCCATGTACTTTACATATTATCTCGTTGCAGCCTCTTAACAGTCCTGTGAGGTAAGGACCATGAATGCTGTTATCCTCATTTTACAAACCTCAGAAAGGTTAAGGCACTTACCCTTGGACCCACAGCTACAGTGTAACGATTGGGATTCAACCCCAGCTCTTCCTGACTCCAAGTCCAATATGCCATCTGCTATACTAAGCTACCTATCACGAGTCTTTTTCTCTCTCTGAAAATGCCTAAAGGTAACATATATAAGAAAGGAGAAACTAGTCCTCTGGTCTGGTGTCCCCAGTTTGGTCTTTAAAAAAAACTGTAGAGTTAATTACTTAGGAAAGAAGGTAAGCTAAAAAGCTGGATGAGACCTCTTTATGAGAGAATATAGCTCTAGGCCGTCTGGTAACTCGGGTGGCTTTCCTTGTATCTGTATTTCCCTGGACTAGGAGTCCAGGAGCAGCTTCAAGGTACTGATCACCGTAGTTTAATTTAATAATCACATACAAGATGGAATGGAGGGGAGAAAGAGCCTACCATTACAATGGGAAAATGTTATGCACTGGGCTACAGTACTGCAAGCTGCCTGAAGCATAAGGTCTATACCAAAAGACAGAGTAAGGATGACTTTGTATCATAAGGACACCAACAGCTGTATTTCTTATAACAAACACTATGTAACCCCTTCCCAATTATCTCAGGTCCACCTGTATCAGAGGTCACAGGACTCCAGTGGTCGACACCCTTGGGATCCTATCACATGGCTCCATATTAACCAATCATTTAATTATTTACTAAGCATTTACTATTTAAGCAATACCAGAGATAAAAGGGAAGGGTGAGATAAAATCATTCCCTCAAAAGACCTTACTAGCTAGGTAAGAAGACTAACACACGTGAGAAGTTGAAAATAAAAGTGTATATAAATAAATGGTTGGTCTACGTGGCATATACTATATGTGTTTTAGAATTTCATTAAAAAAGGAAGCTCAACATAACATGTAATAATCAAGGAAGGTTTCCTGGAGGAGAGGAACTTCAGTGCACATTAAAAGCTTTGTGCTTAGGATTTAACAGACAAAAAGAAAAGTGGAGAGTGTTTAAGCCAGGGCAGAATATATTCAAAGCCATAGTTAGAGAAAAGGGTATTATCTATAAATAATATGAAGCAAAGTCTATTGGTTGAGAAAGAGAAGAAGGAAGATTTAGATGTGATTTAGGAAGCAATCACTAGTCACCAAACTCTGAGCAGCATCCTGACAGGGTAACGACTTTCTTATATTAATTTTGTCCATTTGAGGGTCTGTTTCCTTAAGGATTAAAAGCCATGGGACCTCAGAGATACTCAGGTAAGATTGCTGTCCAATATTTCTGATTTTTTTAGGACACAGAGACAAGCTATTCTTTCCTTCCTTTTCTAGAACTTCATAGAATCATAGGTTTAGAGCTAGAATGGACCTCAGGGGCCACTGAGTACAATTCCTGCAGTTTACATTTGAGGAAAACTGGGGCACATAAAAATTAAGGGACTTGCCCAGATCACACAGCTAATAAATGTTTGAAGATAGGATTTGAATCCATGTCTTTTTGACTCCTAGTCCAGTATCCTATCCATTCTACTGTGCTGCTTCTCAGAAATGTCTTTTCTTTGTAGCATGAACAGTGAGCAGCTTCAAGGTACTGATCACCGTAGTTTAATTTAATAATCACATACAAGATGGAATGGAGGGGAGAAAGAGCCTACCATTATGATAGCCAGGTATAATTAACATTAACCATGGACTCATGCAATTTAGAAATAGGAGAGAACTAAAAAATACAACCCTCTCATTTTTTACATTAAAAAACTGAAATCCTTAAAAAAAAAAAACTGAAATCCTTAAGAAGGAAGTGAACTGCCTAAGGTCTCCTAGGATATGATCCTAGATCTTCTGACTTCAGATTCAGTGCTCTTTCCATCACACCACAAATCCAGCTGCAAGGTAATGTAGACCTGGCCTAGAATGATGGAGAATAAGGACTGAATCTTAAGAGATTTTAAAAGAATTAGACTTGGTGATAGATTGAACATGAAGGAGATGGATTATTTAATATGACTATATAAGTTCTAGATTAGGAGAGTAGTAGTAGTAGTAGTAGTAGTAGTACTATTGGCAAAAATGCAGGATCTGATAAGGTATTTCGGATAAAATATGGCAAATTCAGTTTGAAATATGTTGTTTGAAGTGAACAGTGGGATATCCAAATAGATATCATAGAGGCAGGTGGAAATCTGACTAGAACATATGCAACACATCAAACTTGTAAGTGTAGATCTGATAGTCATAAGCATAAAAAGGATAGCTGAAATAAGCACAGTGATTAAGTTATCCATGGAACCAATTACAGAAAAGAAGGAATAGAGAACTGAAGACACTGAATCCTGTAATAAAGGGGAAGAGGGAAGAAGAAACATCAGTGCAAAAGAGCAGCATAGTAGAGCATCATATAAGCCACTGGAGGAAATTCAAGAATCATTATCAAATATAAGTCATCACTATCAGATACCACGAAGGTGAAAAGGATGGCGACTAAGAAAAGGCCATTAGAAAAGTGTGAGGTATGTGTGTGGAGTGGTGGATGGAAATGAGGATAGCAATGGAGGGAGAACAGATACCAGATTATAACAGTTAAGTGCTCTGTAAGCATTAAAGTGTTATAATTGCAAATCATCATCATCAGAATAGAAACTGAGGCAGTGAGTATTGTAACAAATTTGAAGAGTGAAAATATAGGGAGCCTATGAACAAGAAAAGACTAATGATGTTAGAAAGAGAATTATAGGATCTAGGGCCTAGAAGATGCTATAAGGGACAAAATCCAGAGTTTGAGGGAGAATTTAGCTTTATTTAACAAGAATGACAACAGTTCTTCCTAGATTGGAGCATAGATAGAGAAAATTTAGGAGACATGGGAACTGACTTCAAATGTCTGAAGGGCTGGCATGCAGAAGAATGAGTAGGATTATTCTAGTATACTACAAAGGCCAGAACTAGGACCAATGAGTGGAAGTTGCATGAAATTAGGAAGTTGAAGGAAATTTGTTCAACATAAGGAAACTCTTTCTAAAAATTAGAGTTGTCCCAAATAGAATATGCTATCTTGTTGCCACTGGAAATGTTCAAGTAGAGGCTAGATAGCTAGCTATCTTTCAGGGATGTTACAGGAAAAATATCCTATATAAAGTGGGATATTAGTTGATATCTACATCTCTTCTATGACACAGCAAAGTGAAGTCAGGGTATGCAGGGTAGCTTTTATCAAATGGTCCTAGTCTTCTCCACAGGTACTGGGATTTTTGCAGAGGGCCACCCACACATTCCCCAAATTTCATCCCGTCATGACTCTTACTTACAGTGACTTCTATTTGCCTTGCTCTCATCACTCACCTGGGCAGTTCCCTCTTGGAATTTTTCTCTCCATCATCCAAGGTTCTTTTCTTTGCTCCAACTGGGAGATCAAATGTGGTTTGGAAACTTGATGCCCTGCTCATGGGTAAAGACAAAGGACTTGGGTGTTGTGCTAGGGACAAAGAACAATCCTAGAATTCAGTCCCAGTGACTTGCTCTTCAAGACCTCTGAAGGGTGAGAAAGGCGCAGCATAATGAGTAGCACATTGAAGCTGCCCATTTCTAATGTATAGCCCTTTCATTTGGAAAGAGGGAGGTAGCCAGGACACCCCGTTTCTCTGAACCCTGAAGTCCAAGCCCAAACTCTGCTAACATTTCAGAGGCCCCATAGAATTTAACGATTGAGGAAACTAATATGCTCCAAAGGGCAGATTCTGAATCATACAGGGAAGCCACCCTTACCCAATGAGACCAGATTGCTATAGTTTTCCAGCATTACTTCCCTGTACAGGTCCCTCTGAGCAGGGTACAGCTGCCCCCATTCTTCCGGGGTGAAGTCCACAGCCACATCCTTGAACGTCAATGACTCCTGAAATTCCAAAGACATTCCTGCTAAACCTGGAATCAACAGCAATATGGCTTTGGGGAAAGCTGGGAGCATTAGAGGATGAGGGCAGACTTTATAGGAAGTGGTCACCGTAAAGATATATGAACCAACATGAATTAATCAAATCCAAATTATTTCATACTAAATTAATTTATTTTTTAAAATAGGATTATTAGGCTAGTAGATTGAGTGAGTGCCATAGGCATAACATATACCTCAATTTCAGCAAGACCTTCTCAGTCTTTCATTATATCTTTGAAGACAAGATAGAAAGATGTAGATTGGATGATAATGCAGTTAGGTGTATATAAAACTAGTTGAATTTGGACCCTAAAAGTAGCAGTTAATGAATTGATATCAAGCTGGAAGGAATACTTCAGGGGAGCACTGCAACATCCGTTCTTGGATCTGTTCTGTTCAACATTTTTACCAACAATTTCAATGAAGACAGAGACAGAATGTTTATCACATTTGCAGATGACGTGAAGCTGGGAAGGATAACTAATATGTTAGGAGTAAAAATAGAGACTTGAGAGATTTTGATGGGCTGAACAAATGGGCCAAATAGGGATGAATAATATTCTTTCAAAAATCAACTTTATGTATAAGGATGAGAATACAGCCTGATAAAATTCATCTTTAAAAAGACCTAGGGATTTTATTAGACTGCAAGTCAAGTATGAGTCAACAGTACAACATAGAAAATCAAAAAAGGTAATGCAAATTTTGTCTGCATTAATGGAAGTGAAGTGCACAAAACAAAGGTGATAGTTTCACTGTATTCTGTTCTGGTCATAAACATCTAGTGTTATATTCAGATCTAAGTGTCACATTTTGAAAGATATTAACATAGTGGAGTGCATTCAGGGGAAGGAAATCCAGATCTGTAGAAGGATATGGGAATGTTTAATATCAATCAATTGCCAAGTTGTACCAATTTTATCTTCTCATCATCTCTCACATTCATCTATCTCTTCACCATAACCACCCTCATTCTGGCCTTTATCACCTGCTGCCTGAACTGCTGCAACAGATTCTTAGCAGGAATGCCTACATCCAGTCTCTCCCCTCTCCAATCCATCCTCCACCCAGTTGCCAAATAGACACAGGTATAACATTGTCAACTTCCCAGCTAGAGAAACTTCATTTGTTTATCCTTTAGAATAAAATACGAACTTCTCTGTTTGTATCCTTTTGAATAAAATACAAAATCTTCTGTGTCCAGCTTATTTTTACAGGCTGATTATACACTACTACTCTTCACACACTTTATGCTCTAGCCACACTGGCCTACTTGCTCTTGTCCCTACATAAAGTTCCATATCCCACCTCTGTGACTTTGCACAGTCCCATATGCATAGAATGCTGTCTCCTCACTTCCACTTCTTGGAAACCCCAGCTCCTGTCAAGGCTCAGTTCAAGTGTTACCTCATTGGAGAGGCCTTTCCTAATTCCCCTGTTAGTATTCCCCTATCACTACATGTTTATTTTCTATATATTCTGTTTTCACTTATTTGTGAATGTTGTATCGTTCTATTAGAATGTTAAGTTCCTTGAGAACAGGGACTTATTTTTGTGACTGTATCCCTAGCACCTAGTACAGTGCCTGGAATGGTAAGCATTTAGTAAATGCTTGTTGACTGGTAGCATGGAAATATCTGAAGGGTTTTCATGTGGAAGACCTATTGGATTCATTCTGCTTGTCACAAGCAGGATCAATGGGTGGATTTCTTCTCAATATAAGGAAAAACTTTCTAATAATTGGAGCTGTCCAAAAGTAGAATGGGCTTTTGAGAAGTGGGTTCCTCCTCATTGTAGGTCTTCTAGAAAAAGCAAGATGCCTACCTGGTGGGGATGGGGAATAGAAATTTAATGTTTCAGAGAGGGTTTGTCCTAGATCACCTGAGGTCCCTTCGAACTCTGAGATTCTATAAACATATAGGATGCTAAGCTTTCCAAATCAACTCAAAAATTGTTTTTTACTACGTAACTAGTATTTTAAAAGTATGAAACATGATCTTTGTCTTTAAAGATCATATACTTTTTTGTTCAGAATGTAAGCACACACATGACATGAGAACAATATGAGTTTTTATTCAACTTTTCAATTGTTTATTAGATACACCTTCTATGCCTAGTTAGATAAGCAACTGATAAAAATGTTGAACGGCATATGGCCAAGAACAGATCCCTAGGACACTCAACTCAACCTACTTCCAAGATGACATGACCAATTTGGATCATTCAACCAAATTCAAATCTACTTGATTTATCAACTATGTATTCTACATCTCAGAGCCCACATGCCTCCATCCTGTCTATAAGGAGAACTTAAGAAGCTATTCCAAATGTTTTACTGAACATAACCTGATTTATTTAATCTAATGTTTTGAAACTCTGATAGATTTGTAATAACATGAGTGTTGATGTTGATGCATCCCTTCTTCTAGTGCCATATGCAACCTAAATATATATCTACAATATATATTCCCAATATATATCTACATCCTGTCATAAATCATCCATGGAAGATCTACCCAGTGTGCTAGAGGACTTCGTTTGGGTCTTTTGTTATTTTTGTTATGGATTCCAGTACAACATCTGGGCCATCCATCTATTTTCCCTTGTTCTTGCTACATGACCAGCCCCATTGCCTTCTGTTACAAGCCTTTTGTCTTTTATACAATATCTTGCCTACAAATCATTAGCAAAATGTTACAACTATTTAAAGTAACCTTACATTTCTCTAGTTTTCTTTGGGTCACCCACAAATTTGATTCTTTGAAGATGATGGAATTTAATGATTCATAGTCATGTTGCATCACTGGAAAAATATTGGCACTGGTGAGTATCATAAGGTTTTTGAAAGCAATGTGTGATTTCCTAAGTGCAACTTATCCAATTCTCTTATTCATGTTCAAGTCTGAGCCCACTTCACATCTATTTATAGTACTTGTACAAAATATATATACTGATACAATAACTGAATAGGCTGTCCATCCATGTAATAATCTGGGCAATATGCATTCTTTATCAAGAATGGTGTATTATTAATTAAGATCTTATGAATGGAGAAGCATTTCTCTGAAGAGAGACTGAAGTGTTTCAGAGCTTGCTACAAACAGCAAACAAACAAGAGTACCTAACCAATCTATAAGGGACCTGTCTTCCATGAGTTTTGTGGAGGAGATCATTCATGATAGTTATAGGCATCCTGTTTTATGTCTGGATATTGAGACTGAGAGAATTATTGCACGAAATTATCACTAGATGTATCTCTCAAGAAAACTTGTTATGATCTTACAAGTAATAGAGATGCATTTTATAAGTTTTTTAAATACAACAAAAGTTGACCTAGGATTCTAAATCCAGAGATATGTGAGGATGTCCATCTCCACTAAGATAAGGGTATGCTTTCAATGAACTCGGAAGAAACAGAAGAGTAGTTTTAAAAAGTTTTTTTTTAATGAACTTGAACATTAATAGTTCTAATTGGAAAATCTCCAGTACTTAAGAGATAGAAAAGTTGGAGAATTTTCAAGCAAAAAAATTGGTTTTGTGCATGAAATATGGGTCTCTGTCTTTTGTCTCAAAAATTAAATTTTGTACAACACAGATGGCTCAAGAATTTGAAATTTTCCTCAACTTTTTAG
Source organism: Phalanger gymnotis (assembly GCA_028646595.1). Lineage (NCBI taxonomy): Eukaryota > Metazoa > Chordata > Mammalia > Diprotodontia > Phalangeridae > Phalanger > Phalanger gymnotis. Next base: position 97,248,222 of record CM053625.1, read on the forward strand.
TTTTGCTTTAAGAATAAAATCGGATAGGTTGAAAGTTCAGATTTTTGTTATATAGGGGTTGAAATATATGCCTTTTTAAAGATTCATACTTGGAACACCATTATAAGAGTTCACAATTTAATTTAAAGTTTTTTTGAAGTGACATCCTATGATTGCATTTATTCAACAAGTACTACTTTAGATTTTAGATCTCTTATGGTTTTAAAATCTTATAATTCTACTGTGATTATCTACTCAGTGGAAAATATTATGTTAGCTAATGAGGGTGATACAAAAAGCATGGCTCCAACCTTCCAAGAGTTCATAATCTGTTGTTGTTTGTTATTGTTCAGTCATTTTCAGTCATGTCTGACTCTATGTGAGCCCATTTGCGGTTTTCTTGGCAAGGATCTTGGAGGGTTTGCTATTTCCTTCTCCAAGTAATTTTACAGATGAGGAAACCGAGGCAAACGGGTTAAGTTACTTGTCCAGGGTCGCAAGCTAGTAAGTGTCTAAAGCTGGATTTGAACTCAGGAAGATGAGTCCTCCTATCATCTAGATGATTTAAAATGATTTTAAAAAACCAGATTTTCCTGTAAGTCAGTACAAATATGCCATAATTTCTGAACTACTTAAAAAAAATCCTGGATACTATTATCACAAGTTTCCATGGCTTCTGGATACCAGCAACTACAACTCAAGGTTAATTATCATTCACAATTAATTTTATCATTTGAATTGAAGGAAAGAAAGGACCATTCTTTCCAACAATTGGGTGGCTGTGGTATAGAGTAAAAAGTACTACACAAGTAGTCAGGTAATCTTGATTTTAACCTTGACTCTCCCCTGAACTAGTCATAGAACCTGAAACAAGTCATTTTTCCTCCATGGGCCTCAGTGTTAGTCTTTGAAAAATAAATGGTTTGGGCTAAATGATCTAATGTCTATTCTAGTTCCAAATTCTAAAGCCAAGGATAACAAAATATAGCTGAAATTTACTGTAATTTATGAATATGGCCAAAAGATTTGGACTGGTAATGTGGACTTTTTAAATCAATTGACCATCTAACAAATATTTATTAAGCACCCACTATGTGTAAAGCACTATGCAAGGCACTGGGGATGGATACATACATACACATACATACACTCACATGTCTCTGCTCTCAAGAAGCTTACATGCTACCTGTGGAATCCAACAGTGTACAATTAAGTAAATAGAAGATAATGTAGCAAGGGAGAGAACATTGAGAGGTGAATGGTGAAGGGGAAAGTGGATGTGGTTAGCAAAAAATAAGATGTAGTATGCATAAGAGGTAGCTAGCACCTAAGCTGGGGACTTAAGCTAAAGATGTTAAAAGGCAGAGGTGAGGAAGGAATGGAATACAGGCTGCAAATGTACAGAGAAAGGAGATAGAATGCTTCTAGAAGCAGTTCCTGGCTAGTTTGGCAGGGACACAAAGTATGTGAAGGAGATATAAGAGTGGAAAGGCAGATTAGAGTCAGACTGTGGAGGGTAAATGCTAGTCCCTGGTGGGGAGATGGGTGGTGGTGGTGATTTTCTATCCTCCAGCCAATAAGAAGCCAAGGGAATGATGTGATTTAGGAATATTAAGAGGCTATTGCAATAGTCCAGGAAGTGATAAAGGTCTTAATTAAGGTAATAAGCAGTATGAAGGGAGAGATGGGGATGGATATGAGAGATGAGCAGGAAGGAATAAGACTTGGCAATTGATTGGATATGGGGGTGGGGCAGGGGGCAGGCAGTGAAGAAGGATGACACTAAGGTTGCAGACCAAAAGGGAAATAAAAGTTCTAATGATAAGTTGACATTTAACTATCAGTACAGCTCAGTGTATGTGGAAGGCAAAGGACCTAACAATTAGCAAAAGCACAAATAGAGTTGTAACTTAGCTTTATTAGTATGGTAATCTATCTCATCAAACAACAGAAGGAGCTCCTGGAGTCAAAAGACTTGGGTTCATCTGATGTATCTCGGCTATGGACAAGTTTCCTCTCTAAGCCTGTTTCTCATTTGTAAGATGAGAATGATAATACTTACACTTTTTCACAGGGTTGTAAGGAATATGCTTTGTAAACTTTAGAGTTCTGGTGCCAGTTCTGCCATTAACACATGGCCTTATGACTTCATCCCTGTTAGCCTGAGTTTCCTTCTCTATAAAATAAGAGCTGTGGACTAGATGATATCTGAGGTGCCCTCCAATTCTAATGCTCTGATTCCAAGTTCTGGGTCAGCAACAGAATCCCTAGTTATAATACTACACTTACAGGAATATTATGATCTACTTTATAGTGATCATTTTACAAAGTCATAATGAACACAAATATATATATATATATGTATATATATATATATGAAATGTATATCATTCTTTACTTTGCCCAGGCACAACAATGGAGGTTACTTAAGCTTGAGTGCCATTTTATATGTCTATAAACCTAACACAATTCCTTGAAGACAGTAGGCACCCAAATATCTGTTGAATTGAATTTAGTGTTGGTGAATGTAATAATAATTATATTAATAGTTCCACATGTACATTGTGCTTTACAAGGCTTACATGACACTTTCCCCACAATAATCTTCTGAGGTAGACAGCATGGTACTATTATTAGCTCCATTTAACAGAGGAGAAACATTTAACAGAGGAGAAAGTTCAGAGAAGTCATATGACTTGCCTGTGGCCCAACAGATAGTATGTGTCAAGGGTGAGACTAAAATGTTGATCTTCCGACTCCAAATCTCATGCTTTCCCCTAGATCACACAGATGTTCCTGGACCTGAATACAAACTAATCACCAGAACACAACAGTTAAAGATTCACTAGATTCTTTCATAAAAATAAGTTTTGCAACCTTTTTTTCCTCCCAAAGCCCCCATAAATTGGTTACCTGAAAAGACTGATTAAAGTAGTGTCACATACATATGAAAGTTGACCTATGGAATTTTAAACTGGGCAAATTCTTATCTACTTTACTGTGGACAATATAGCCATAAAAGCTTATATTAGGTATTTAATTTCCTCTGGGTTGTCATCCCTATTATTTTGTTTTCTTGTTCAGAATGTGTAAACATCTAGCTTCTGGGAAAATGGCTAGGAAAGGTTGCTCTGTTGCCCACTCCTAATAAATGGAGTACTACTCGGAGAAAAAACTGCACAGAGTTATGACATTTGGACTTGGAGTTTCAGAGAAATGGCCTAAAACTGCTAGGCAATCGTATCTATATTTACTATCAATAGAGCCTCCCATCATATAAACCCTTAAGATATCTTCCCTTTCTTTCTTCCAGCCAGTCATCCATTCACCACTTCATTTTCCTGTCTCAAAATCAAGTGGTGTCAAATTCTAAATTCCTCAGGTTGCTGGCATTCAAGTCCTTCCACAATCCAACTCTACCCTGTATATGCAATCCATCTTCCACTGCTAACATGATCCTTCCACTTTGGCCAGGCCAATTAACAGGTCCCCACTCTGCCTCCAGGACTTTGTTCATAACAGTCTTGCTTATGGTAATGCCCTCTTCAATCCTTTCCAATTATACAAAAATCTATCTAATCTCAGGGCCAGCTCAAATCCCAACCCTGATAGGAAGCCTTCTTTTGCTATTCTGACCCATACTGATCTGAGTTACTTTATCTATTGCCTATCCCATTTATCTTAACATTTACTCATATATTTGTATTTTTATTTATAATAAAAATAATAATTTTGTGTGTCTTTTTTCCCTAGCGAGCTGCAGACATTTGAAAGAGTACTAGATAAAGAGTCAAAGTTCAATAACTATCTCTCAGTCTAGTGTTGGGTAAACTACACAAACTCCCTTGGTCTTTCGACTATCTAAAGACTATCTAGTTTAATTCCTTTATTTTTACAGATAAAGAAACTAAGAGTCTAAGAAAAAGCTTCTTGAGAGTGAAGATTGTTTTATATATTTGTTCTATTCACAGGCTCTTGAATATTGTATAGTATAGTAGTTCTGAATCACCTGTCTAATGGTTGAATAGATGCTGGGCAAAGAGAACAAGAATACTGAGGAAGACACTAAGAAAGGCAAATTGAGAAATGTGAATACCAAAAACTCCTCTAAAAAGAATTGGAGCTCATGTCCTTGGGCAGAAAAGCAAAAGGATGAGGGAGGAAATGTTTTTACCCTCTGACACCTGAGATGGCATTTCAAAAGAGAGAAGCAACCCCAACTCACCTGGGATTTGGCTGTCAGGAGCCCAGAGTTAATTCTCTCTTCCTCCATGCTCCCCCCTTGGGGAAGGGTAGAGTCCTGAGAAAGCAGAGCTGGGGAAGAAAAAGGAGCCATGAGGGAAACCCTCCTGCTTTGTGGTTCCCAGACTCATCAGACCACATGCTAGACTAACATGCCAGTTGGGTGTGATCCCCCACACTCCTTTATGAAAGAAGAAAGACCAAGGGAGTCCATGAGTAGCCCCCACTCCCAACAAGAGAATTATAGGCATTGCCATGTAGGACCTAGAGTCTACCCTCATGTTCCTAATAGTTGCAGCCCCAGTGAAAGTATACTTTCAAAGACAGCCAGACAAATAAAGGTGTAGTTCTGAAAGCTTTTATTAATGTGAAGCTCATCAAAACATTCTGCTGTGTCTTTCCCCCATTTCACAATCTTCAGCTTCATAGATATAAAACATGAGATTTTCAATCAGGGAGAAATATCACTTACTGAAATAAACACAGGACCAAAGTTAGCAGACCTGGATTCAAGTCCTGGTTCTCCCACTAACTATGAAACTGCAGGTAATTTACCTGACCTATCTGAGTCTCAGTTTCCAAACTTATAAAACAGGAAAGATGATAGTATCTAACCTGACTCACAGAGTCCTTGGGAGTACCAAATGAGATAAGTAATGAGGAAATTTTCTCAGAAGTAAAAAGCTAACTGTGCCGACTATTTGGTATATGGCTAGGATGGTGGAAAGCTTTGGAGAAAATAACTTAAAAGAAGGTATAATTGGATAGTCCTTCTCTCCCCTCTCTATTCCACCTACCCAACTAGACACCAGTGAGAACAGCTAATAGTGAATGTTGGGAAGAACCTTGGCTTGAGAGGACATGTTACAAAGCAGAGCAAAGATATGGCTGGAGGATAACATAGGGGACCCATATTGAGATTCCAAACATTCTCATCTCACTCACTGATCTCACCATACCACAAGGCCAGAGACATCTCCTATTCTCTAATCCTAAAATACCCAATGGGAAAGTGATCTTTGAAGTACTGAAATGTTCGTGTTTGCTGATGTTTGATCAGTTCATAAAAAAATGATCTGTACTTTTTAAAAAGCATAATATATACCATATTATGGTAATATCAACCTGACATTAGTCATGACTTTAATACGATGTGTAACTATTGACATATAAAGGGTTTCTCTTTCTAATGATACCTGGTCCATTAACTAATTAAAAATATATTGTTCCTAATAAAGAAGTCTAGCTCCAAAGACGGGTTAAAGAATGCACCTTCCCCCTACTTCCTTGCAAAAGTAGAAGCCTAAGGGTATGGAATACCATGTATATGAGACTTTTTCAATATGGTGCTCAGCATTCCTGAACTGTCCTTTTCTTCTACTTTATGGCTCTCTGGGAGTAGGAAGGGGAAAGCATATATTGGGAAATGTAGGTGATATAAAAACAATGTGTATGTGTGTGTATATGTACGTACATATAATTCCCATCACCTGAGATCCAAGCTCCAAACTCAGCCCCTCCCTGGAGTGAAGGAGGAAACACAAAAGGCAGTGGAGAGGGAACACTTAAAAGTTTACAAGGGGGAGATGTGCAGCAAGGTTCTCCATACAGGGTTTAAGATAAAAGAGAAACCAAGCTCAGATGCCCTGCAAGAGGTGGCTAAACATAATAGCTTCTGCTGACCAAAGAATCTGGTGTGGGAAAGACTTGAATATTATTCAGATAATGGCATATTAGAAACTTGCTATTTGAGTCAAGTTTTTTCCCTGTGTTTTCTCTTAGGTTATCAGTGAAAGTTCTTTGTGGAAAAACTGCAAATTGATCTAGGAGGAAACAGAATTGTTCTCTTTTGGGACAGAATAGGAAACCTCATGACCCCAGAGATCAAGGTGATGATAGCTTTGGGACCAAACAAGTTCAGAGCCTTTGGACTTGGAAAGACCAGAATCTCTATGTGTGTACTGGGATGGCAGAAAGGGGCATGGTAGGAAAAAAAAAAGTTAAACAAAGTTGGGATAATCCTTAAATGTTGATTTAATGTTTCCTCCGGGGCCCATTCCCTCACTCACACACCTTCTATTTAGATATGTTCTCCTCTTCCCATCCTGGGGTACTTGTCACCTTCCCTCCCCTTCTGTAAGTCTCACCTCTCTCCCCAAGCATTTGGGTCAGATCTTCCATGGTCACCCACTTCTCAATGGCTTCTGGGTGTTCTGGTGTCACCCAATTGCTATCTAACCAAGCAGGTGGATCAGAAAATTGCTAAAGCACCAGCAGCTCCAGGACCTGCTCCTTTCTGCCCCAAAGCTCTAGTCAAAGATCTCAAGTCAGATGTGGCATCTTCCTGCACATTCACCTTCTTGCAGAGCTCGGACCTTCCTTCTCTCTGGGGCTCTCTGATCTGTCTCCCCAGGAATGAGTCCTCCCTCTGTTGCCCCTGTAGCTACCCAGGGCCGATTAGGCAGAGTCGGGAAGGAGTCAGCAGGAGGGACCCAGCAGCCTCAGGCAGAGTAGGCCCTCAGAGACCTGCGGAGATGGCCAGAAACTTTGGATGTACAAAACGGACACAAGGTGAGTTTCGGTCTCTCATTCATTCGGTCAACCAGCATTTATTAAGTGGCTACGATGAAAACCGAAACGGTCCCTGCCCTCAAGGAGCTCACACTCTACTGGCAGCACGCGGTGTTGTGGTCAGACAGGACAAGCGAAGCTGCTGGAAGCGGCCACAAGTCCACACGGCTCGGCCACAGTCCCCGGCACCCCCGGGCGGGGCGCGGTGGGAGGGCCCAAGTGGTCACGCCCAGGGAGCACAACAGCTTTTCTTCCCCTCCCGGACCTGCTCCTACTAGGGCGGGAGTGCGAATGGATATCAGGGACGGACCCTAGGTCACTAAATACCTGGTCACCGGATGCTGGGCCTGGACTGACACAGATGCGACTCGGAGACAATCATCTTTTCCAGTCATGGCGGCGAGCATGCGCATCTCTGCACACAGCTGCGCAGAGGGCCCTAGGGACTACAATTCCCAGAATGCTAGGGGCGAGAGTGCTTTTCTTTCTCCTTCTCCGTTTCCCCTCGCCCACCCTCTCCCCAAGCCCTCAACCTCTATAGAGGTTTTCTTTTACTAAAGATCCTGATGGTTCTTGAATTGACATTTAATCCCTACACAGCATCTAGGCTCTGGTCTCCATTGGCTAGATTAGAGAAGAGGGGAAGTAGAGCGACTTTTCTACCGTTCAAAAGTCCACCATCACAATGTGTTTCCATAGGAATTGCCCATTTTTTTTTCTCCCCCGCCCCTCACCTGTCCTGGGACTTGAAAGATATTTTCTTTGGATGCTCCCTCCAAGCTTAGGGGTCCGTTTCTGATGGACGACCTTCCACTTAGGTTTATCCTAAGGGAACACTGAAGGGGGAAGAGCCAGTGGAGGCCGAGGCCATTGCCAGGGACTTTGGGGGAGCGGGGCTTGCTAGCACTTCTTTCTTAGAGTCCTGCACAGCCCCCAGGGCTACTAATGACAAGAGGTAGGGGGCAAAACAGAAAAGGAAAGGGCAGGTGAGGTTGGTTTATCTCCACCCTCAGAGAGATTCAGCAGGCAGTACTGTGGGGGAAGGGAGGCGATGGGAGGGCGGATGTGAGTACAGAGTGCACTCTGGGGTTAGGCGTTAAGAATGAAAAGCTAACTTTAAGCTAAAGAAGCTTCGCTGAGTCAAAGAACAAAACATAGAAACAATAGATAATTTTGTGAATGATAATGATAAACATTCCAAGATTTTGTGATGCAGCCAAAGAAGTTGTGAGGAGAAATTTTCTATCTCTAAACGCTTTCATCAACAAAAGAGAAAAAAACAGGTCAATGAATTGGATGTGCAATTAAAAAGTCCTAAAAAGCCAACAAATTTTAAAACCCCAATTAAACACCAAAATAGAAATCTTGAAAAACAAAGAAGAAATTAACAAAAATGAGAGCAAAAATCTCATTAATAAAGCTAGGACATATCTTAAAAAAAAGAAAAGATAAACCATCAGCTAATTTGATGAAAAAGAAGAAAGAAAACCAAATGACCAAGATAAAAAAATGAAAAAGGATAATTCACAACAAATGAGACAAAAAAGGGCATACTCTTAGCAATCATTTTGCCCAACACTATGCTAATAAAATAAAAAACTTAAGTGTAATAGAATATTTACAAAAGCACAAAATACCCTCAAATAACAAGGGAAAAAATTAGAAGATATCTCAATCTCGGAAAAAGATATCGAACAAGTCATTTATAAACACTAAAAGAAAAAAAAAAGCAACCCAGGACCAGATGGATTTGCAAGTGAATTCTATCAAAAGTTCAAAGAAAAGTTAAATCTAATATTACACAAACTGAAAAAAAAATAATGTATGGATCCTACCAAATTTCTTCTATGACACAAATATGGTTTCGATACCTAAACCAGGGAGTATCAAAATACAGAAAGAAAACCATTGAACAATAACGCTAATGAACCGTGATGCAAAAATTTTAAATGAAATATTAGTACAAAGGCTATAACCAAAAAATCAAAGATTATACCTGAAAGACCATCTCATCACAGCATCAAACCATACATAAAAACTAAACCCTTACTATCCAAGGAAAGTGCCAAGCATTGACATAGAACACTAGGCAACTAGGGAAGTGATACACATATACATTTCCTCCCTCCTTGTTGCTTCCCTGTCAATTAGTATTCCAGAAGAGTCAAACAGAGAAATGACTGCATGTGGGAATTTCTTCTCAGTAAATCCAAATGATGGAACTACCCCTCTATGAGTCCCATAGTCTTACTCTGCAAATATCTCTGAATCTCACTCTGCAAATAATCCAAAATGCCTAAAATCCCCATAATCAGTGAACCTGATTTATATACTCACAACCAGTAACAGCTCTCCTCCTTTTAAAAATCATTGATCATATCTCTTCTGTATGTTGAAGAAATGACTTTTCAGTTCAATTAAGTTCAGCTGTGCCAATTCAGTTGCTTTTCCTAAGCTTTAGGGTTTCACTTGGCCAGTTGCCATTTTGTGGTGCTGCTACCCCTGACCATGGTGCTGATAGCTTCTAATAACTGAAGCAGCACCTTAGTGTCTTTCTCCATATAATTTGAAATCCTCTGAAACCGTAAAACAGCAAACAGAGAGGTGGTTTAAAACACACACACACAAAAAATCGTGTGTCTATAAAGGAAAATGCATTAATCCTGGTTCTTCCATCAAAATTTATCCAAACTTTAATAAAGCCACAAACCCAATCTATGAAGGTACAATTTTTCTAATGGTCTTAAGGGATTTACTGAAGTTTGGGTTTATAAGAATATAAAAATTGAGTATACATGTTGGTATGTAAAAACTATAAATTTTATCCAAATTCATCTTGAGCCTACAGCTACGTTCAGTCTTTTAAGAATAATAGATGTTCTATGAATTAGGATATTTTATTTGCTAAAAAAAGACATTTTTTCTCTCTTTCAAAGAACCCTTAGTTCACCAAAGTTTAATGAACAAGTTCTTTTTATTCCTTCCAGTATATCTTAATTTTAATTTTTTTATCCAGAATTTAACCAACCATAAATAAAATGAATATCTACTTATGCAAAGTAAAATGAAACAAGAAGTTTATGCACAAAACTGCAAGTCTCTTTTATGTACAGTTTGTTTTTCCTTTCAAGTATGTAATAAATTAAACACATAGCTTATAAAACTGTCCTTTTGTATTTTCTTTTGTTCATTTTAAAATGTAAGACTTTTGGTGACCCTCTTTTTTCCCTTTCCTTTTTTTGGCCAACCTTATGATATTCTTCTTCCAGAAAAGGTAGGGAAAAAAGAAAAGCAAAACTCTTATAACAAATATGCATAGTAAAGCAATGCAAATTCCTACACTGGCCTTGTCCAAAAATTTATATCTTATTCTCAGGAGGTGGGTAGTAAGTGTGAACATCTGGAATTATGGTTGATCATTTCATTAATCACAATCCTCAAGTCTTTCAACATTGTTTTTCTTTACAATGTTATTGTATAACATGAACAAGTTCATTTTTAATATATCCACAACCTATCACGAGAGCTTATAGACATTAACACACACTAATCTCAGCCTTATGGCTTTCCAGGATGAAGGACTCTAATAATTTGTTTGTGGTTTTATACTCTGTTGTCAACTGGACTGAACTTGCCTCTAAACTGAGGATGGTCAGAGCCAAACAAAGCGGGCTAAAGATAGGAGAGTCAGCAATCAAACAGAAGTTTAATTTCAAAGTGAGGCAAACAACTTACAAGCAAGGAGGCAAATTAGACACACATGTCAGAGCCCTGCCCCTAGTGGGGGGACCCAAGGCAGTGAGGGGAGATCTCAATACTTGTGCCAATGGCTATGCAGTGAGCTATAGCCCTAACATTGAGGGTAACAGAAATAATGAGACAAGTTTGATTCATAGCAGGGCTTCATAACCAGAATATGGGTATTTGTCTGAGTTTGTCTGGTGCTTGTCAGAGCTCAGAGAACATCTGGTGCTGGTCAAAGCAATATAATAATTAAGTGATTTTGCCAGAGGGTGAAATCATCCAGAGGGTGAGTGCAAAGAATTGTTGTTATGCCAAGCTCAAGGCACAGCTTGTTTGCTGAGCTTTAGCTCTGGAAAACAAGGTGTCTCTTAATATTTTGACACTGTAGATAATCCAAATATTCATATAATGGTAGTGAGATGTTTGATTTCCATGCCTTACCAAAAGATATATAGGCTTTGAAGCCAATGTCTTCAGGTACCATTTACCATAACTTCTTGGTCCTTTCCTCTAGTCTCATCAGAGAGTTATTATCCTATTGTTAGAGTTTAATTATTTTCCCCGCAATGTAATCAATATCTTGTACTATGAAGATCTCTTATATATTCTCCCTTCTCTCCTCTGACAACTGCCTCCATCCTAGTTCAGGCTCTCATTACTTCATGCCTGGACTATTGCAATAACTTGCTGGTTGGTATCACAGCCTTGTGCATCTTCTCACTCCAGTAGTTCCTCCATTAATCTGACAGATTAATCTTCCATATATAGGTCTGACCATGCCACACTCCCCTCATGCTCCTTTCAATAAAGTCCAGTGGCTTCTTATTGCCTCCAGGATCAAATATAATATCCTCTGTTTTGCTTTAAAAGGCCCTTAAAGCCTTTCTGATCTTCCTGGTCTTCTTACATATTACTCTTCTCCAACTATTTTGTGATCTAGTGACACTGGGCTTCTTGCTGTTACTTGAAGAAAACACTCCATCTTTCAACTCTATGCATTTATGAATTTTCACTGGCTATTCCCCATACTGGGAACCAATCCTCTCTCCCCTCATTTCTGCCTCTTATCTCTCCTAGTTTTCTTCAAATGCCAGGTAAGGTCCTACTTTCTTTAAGAAGTCTTTCCCAGTCTTCAATCTTAGTGCCTTCCTCTGAGATTATATCCAATTTATCCTATATATACATCTTTTTTTATATAGTCATTTTCATTTTGTTTCTCCTATTAGACTTGAACTCCATGAGAGCAGGGACTGAGGTTTTTTTTTTTTGCCTTTCTTTGTATCCCCAGTACTACCACATAGTAGGTGCTTAATAAATGCCTGTTGACTAACCAATTCACTTACCCACTTTAAAACCCAACTTCCACCTTTCTGTCCACTCACAGACAATATATGCTCCTGAATTTTATTCTCCATGACTTGGCATCTCTATGGCTGCTTCAGACTTGGAGATTTCACTGTTCACTCTTTCTTCAAGATGATTTATAAAAATATTAGTCATTAAGTTTTAGCCCTGAGTCCTTGGTACCCCGGCATTTTCCACCTTTTCATTCTAAGAGATATTTCTTCTCTCCCCCCTCCCCCAATCCTTTGTTTCCTGTCTCTGAACTAGTTTCTATCTGTTGAGATGGCAAGGTGGTTGTGTTGAAAGAATTCACAGTCTCAGACCATCCCCAACTTAAACAAAGGCATTTATTAAGGATTACACTCTCAACAGCAGGCTGGGCTCTTTAGAGGAACCAGCAACTAGCAAAGCAAGACAGGGATTTTTATAGAACAAATGATGCTATTAGCATAACAGGATATATGAATAAACATTAGAGAATATGGGTTTTTGCTAAAATGGGGAAGGTTTCTTGTCTCGGTGGAACTGTGCATGCAGCTATCCAGAATGCATACAGAAAAGCCTACTAAGGGAGGATTATTAATATATGATAATGATGTTATAATAAGCCTCTCTATAAATTCAGTTTTTGCTATTATTACACAGGCATCCACTTAGGGAAAGCCTCTTCTATTGTTTTGTGGTCAAACATCCTGCTTAGTATCCTGTTGGTGCTGCTTTCTTATTGGCTGGCTCTTGTGGTCCATCTAATATCAGGTTTGGTTTAGGTTTATGTCTAAAACTAGATTGATGTGGTCAAGGTCATGGACATGTCTGCTATTCAAATGAGGCATATGATGAAGTTGGGATATTGGGGCTGGGCTGGAGTTCCTTGTTGTCTAGCAACTGCTGCTGAAATAATTATTGCTTACAACACAACTGTTGCTAACATCCCTACCCCCCTTACTATCCACCATTTTTTAAAAACCTGCCTGTGATTTCACTGGTGTAGAAAATTCTATCGGTACAAATTGGCATCTAAGATGCCAATATTTTTGCATATTTCAACAGATACAGAAATAAATATAATACAAGGTAAATAGGAGAAAACAGTAAGGGAGTGGGGGAGAGGATGAGTGAAGATTTCACAAGTAAAATGGAACCTGAGCTGAACTTTGGCAAGGGACAAGGATTCTGGGAGGCTGAGCTATAAAGAGAATGTATTCCAGGCAGATTAGATGCTTACTGTGTGAATGCACTGAGTGGGAACATGCACTCATATAGCTGGGAAATTTGAAATACTGAGTTTGGAGAAACAGCTAGAATCCTCTTTGGTTGGTTGGAAGAGTAACATGAGCAAAAAAAAAAATCAGGAAAGGGAAGCGCCTTGAGAATAGGCCTGTTTTTGGCCTTTCTTTGTATCCTCAGCGCTTAGATGGTGCCCGGTATATAGCAGGTACTTAATAAATGCTACTTGGGTGACTGTGGATTTCTGAGAAATTTGTTTTATTCTAAGTATTTTATGAGGAGAGGGACAAAATTAGACCTGTGCTTAAAGGAAAATTATTTTGCCGACTATTTGGAGTTTTTAACATTACACAGCTTCTCCTTATCCCTCAGACCTCCAGTTGATTAGTTGGGCGTTAAAATCTCCCTGCCTCACTCCTCCCCCCCGCCCCCGCCATGGGAAAAGACTATTGCCTTTTCTACAGGAATTTGCTCAGGTCCTTAAAGCTCCGCCCCGTCGCTGGCCCCGCTCCTGGGAGGTCTCTTCCCCGCCTTTTATCGGCGGTATTGGTTCTCTCCGCCCTTTGAAGCCCAGCCTCTAAGCGAGGCGGGTTTGTAGCCCTAATAGGAACCAAACTGTGGACAGTGAAATGCACAAAGATGGGCTGAGACACGGTTGTCATGGAGAAAACCTAGGATTGTTTGGTGTGCGGGATGGATGCGAAGCTAACCTCTGCCTGTGATTAGCGGAGAGATCGCTCCGCGTCCCTCCCCAAAGCTTCGCTTCGCTTCTGGCGTGGCGGAGCTCAGGCTTGGGAGTTCGAGCTGGCGCTAAGAGGGTGTTGCTAAATGGCCGCGACTTGGCATCGGGAGTTGGGGAGGAAGGAAGTGTGGGAAGTGGGAAGAAGGGAAGCGGGGGATGGGGTGTGGGAGGCAGAGTAGGAAAGACAAAAGCGGCTCAGCTCGCGTCATTCTGGGAGTTGTAGTCCCAGGAGACTCTCTAGGCGCAAGCGTACTTTCGAGCATTGTCTGGTAATGCGCACGCAGCTTGACGCCATAATTGGTTCTTCGGCTGAACCCTCTCTTATTGGAGGTCAGGCCAATACCCGGACTTAGTCCCAGGTACTTAGCGAGCCAGCCGCGAACTCTTGTCTCGCTGTCGACCGGTGCTGGGCTGATGGGGCAGGGAGGCGGCATGTTATCCCCTCCATTCCTACCCCTGAGAAAGAGAAAATGTGTGAGTGTCAGACGAGCTCTGTGTGAGTGTGTATGTGTTTGTGTGGATACACAGAGGTACTATCACAGTCATGTATTCGTATTCCAGCAGAATAAGCCCCCGCAGGGTAAGGTTTCCTTGTCTGTATCTCCAGCTCCCAGCACAGTGCTCTGCACTTAGTAGATGCTTCTTACATGTTTATTGAATTGAATCGAAGTGTTTGTTGAATGAATGAAATTCATCGGGTGCCCATTTGGATGCCCGACTTTCTGGCTGTCTCTGAAGTGCCCTGCAGGACGCGTACTGTGACTGAGGTTGCTAGCTTCTTATGCTGACTACAATTCTCTCTCTTTCCACAGCGGCGATGATAAGAGTCTACAGGTTTACAGCCCTGAGTACCAGAGGAAGGGTTTCCTAATGAAGAAGCAGAGATTTCAGCTCCACGGTGAAAGTCCTGGAGAGCCACTGAGCTCCCAGGCTCTGGGAATCAGAAATACATGCCAGGAGCATGCACTCCTGACCTCTGAGACCTTTCCCCAGAGCTTTCAAAAATGCTGAATAAAGTCCTGGAAGTGACTGGTGCTGAAACGATTCCTAACCAATCTGCTTGGATAAACAGGATTGGGGTGAAATCAGAATATCCAGAAACTAGCCTTGGAAAATCTCACCCAGATGCTTCAAGAGACAGGTGAGAATTACTGACTATGGGAACAAAGGATCAGTTGGCCAGAGAATAGTTTGTGCCCTAGATCAGTTGCCTCATAAGTACAGAAAAGTACAACATTCTTTGACTTGGAATGAGCTCCTAGAAAATTCGCTTAGTGAGGTGGGTTCTGTGTCTGCTGCTGGGGCTGACCACGCTCCCACTCTTCAGTTAACACAAAGGATGATTCTGAGAAAGAGTCAAAGGCAGGAGGTATTCTAGTATTGCAATGAGCAGGGCTTATGGAGTAGATTGTGAATTCGGGAACAGAGGCTTACATCAAAATGCTTGGGTTTAGTTGGTGTTTTCAAGTAAGCAGCCATCCAAATGACACCTCGGCTGGTCTTATCTTGGGAGGTGGTTTTTGATTGGGACTGGAAAGTCTGGTTGTTAACATGTAGAACGTTTGATAGAGTTTGGGCCCAACAGAGTACTTACACTTCACTCTGATCTGGGGCAGCCAAATGTTGCTATGGATAGAGGGCTAGGCTTGGAATCAGGAAGACCTGAGCCCAAATTTGGCCTCAGACAGTTACTAGCTGAGTGACTCTGGGCAAGTCATGTAACCTCTATTCACCTCAGTTTCCTCATCTGTAAAATTGGGATAAAAATAGACCTACCTCCCAGGTTGTTATGAGGATCAAATGAAATAATTACAAATCACTTAGCACAGGTCCTGGCATATAGTAAGTGCTATATAAATGTTAGATATTCATAATGTTGGGATGGGACACATGGCCTCTGTCCTTTGCTGCCAAGTAAATGTGGGAAACAAGGCAGGATCTTCCTAATGATTCTTTTCTGTTTTGTAGCTTTGCCTTTTTAGGAATCTGCCCTTCACAAGACGGTAGTACTGAGAGGGAAGGAATGACTTCTGGGCTCCTGCCCACCAGATCTCTGGTAGGTTGACATTTCAGGACAAAGAATAGAGCTCATCTCTCCAGTTTCAGAGTGGAAACATTTCCTTTCCTCCTCTTAGAGCTTCTCCTTCCAAAAAAGCCCAGTCCAAAGACTGAGTCCCCGATGTTTTCACATGGGAGACTGGGAGTGTTCTCAGTGTCCTTCTTCTCCCTGCCCAATATTCATTCCATTTAGCAGGATGTCCTAATGTACTGAAGTTGGAGCTGTGAACAAGGCAAAAGAAGTAGAAAACATCATCCTTGTCCTCAAGGTCCATACATTTATTTCCCTAAGGAGACAAAATATGTTCATGAAATGATGACTGTAACTTTAACATAGGTAAAAATTAAAAATATAAGGAAGTACACAAGGGCAAGGTCAAAGCAAATTGTGTAGACAATGTCATAAAAGTTGAGAGAAGGGAAAGGTCAATGTGACTAGAATAGGCAAGGAAGACTTTCTGAAAGAGATGAGATTTCAGTTGGACTTGAGGGTAGATAGAATTTGTATTATTAGAAGATGTCAGAGGGCATTCCAGGCAGAGAGAATATCATGGTCAAGGTGTGGAACTGGAGTGAACATGTCTTCAACAGAAACTCAGTGAGGAGACTAGTCTGGCTGGAATAAAGAGTGCATTTTAGGAAGCAGTGGGAAATAGGTTTGTTCTATAGCATAAGGGACATTGTAGAAGACTTTGGCAACTTGAAGAGATATGAAATATATCTTTATTTATCTGAGATAACTTAAAAGGAAAAAGAGGGGAGCTAAGGTGGAGAAAAGTGTTTGAAGAAGCAATAACTGGTTTAGTAGAGAGAATAAGAGAGTTGGAGATGATTTCAGGGTTTCCACATAGGCAGAATGATGATCTAGGTAATAAAGATGAATATAACTATCCATGGAAAGGTCTGCTTAAGTTATTCTTTTGGAAAAATGGAGAAATATGGGTTAGACTACAATTATCCCTTCCACATCATGACATTCCTCATCATGGTGTTGATATATTGTAGGTCAACATAAGAAATTAAATGTGAATTTTTTGAAAGTTTTGTGGAAGCTACAGATGACACATGAAAGCCAGCAGACAACACGGAAAAAGTTTAGAAACTCAGAAATGCATAAAATATATTGATATTATTGTATAATAATAACATATTTTATCTTTGAGTACCTTAAATATATACAATTTCTTCTTTGGCACCAAGGGAGGACCAAAAAATTTTATGTGGATTTTCCAGATCGAGGGAGCACCACCTCTAATCCTCACAATGTGGAAGAGATAACTGTATACTACTCTTAAATGGATATGAACTGGTTGAATGGACTACAAAGAATAATCATTAATGGTCCCACATCAGTGTAAACAAGGTATCTTTGGTGGAGTGCCTTAGGGATCCATGTTTGGCTCTGTGTTATTTAACATTTTTATTAATGATTTGGATAAAGATATAGATGGCATCCTGATAAAATTTACAGATTGTGCAAAGCTAGGAGGGGTATCTAACACATTGGATGACAAGACTTAAAAGGATCTGGATTCTAAGATCAGTTTTATTAGGGATACATATAAAGTTGTATGCTTGTGTTTAAGAAATTGACTTCACAAAGACAAAAAGATCTGGGGATTTTAGTGGATTGCAAACTCTATATGTGTTAGCATTGTCATGTGTAATAGCCAAAAAAAAAATTAGTTAAGGTCTCGGACTGCAATGGGAATCTTAACTTTCAGGAAGGAGGAGGTGATAGTCCTGTGTTTGCATGTGAATGCCTTGATCACACCACATCTGGAATGTTACTTTAAGTTTTGGGTGCCTAGTTTTGGAAGAAATTTGATAAGCTGGAGAATGTTCAGAGGAGAGTGATCAGGATGATGAAGGACTTTGAGTTTGGCTCAGGGTTCACAGTTTCTCTGTGTGTGTCTCTCTGTCTCTTTCTCTCTTGGGAGGGAGAAGTCAAGGTGATGCAACTTATAATATATACAATTTATAACCATTTGGATGCTAGGGGGTCAGTTGACTTACCCAAGGTCACATAATAAGCATCAGAAATGAGACTTTTCCTGAGTTTGAGACTTGTCTCTCTACCCACTAACTAGGTTAATGCTCTCCCGTTTAGCTATTTTTTTAGGTATTTTAAAGACAATCTGGTAGAAAAAGGAGTAAACTTGTTTTGTTTGCTCTCAGAGGGCAAAACTTGGAAAAATTGGGTGAAGTTGCATAGAAGCAAATTTAGAATTGATTTCAGGAATCCTCACAATTAGTTATCCACTAGTCAGCTGGCCTGCGTCAGGAGATAATGAGTTCCCCATCACTGGAAGTTTTCAAGCAAAGAATGGATGATAGTAGCCATTTAATAAATGATTTTTGAGTGAATGGTGAGGTTTCTTTTTGGAGAATAGATAATTTTTGAGGTCTCTTCCAGTTCTGAAATTCCATAACTCTGATTGTTTGAGGCCAGGCCCCACTATAATAAATAAATAATCCCTGAAACGTGCTGTACATGAAATGGTTTTCATATATAAAAAAGTTCACATATTGTTCTTGTTCTGGGAATTCGCAGTGGTTTGGGAAGGCCTGCTGACATCTGTCCTAGAAACCCAAGTTGGGAGATTATTAGTATTTTCCTGGAAACTTAATATTTACATTTTCATGACAAGAAAATAAAATCCCCAGAGCAGTTTCTCCTAGGAGAGATTAGATATGTAATCTGAAGTTAGATATATAATCTGAAATTTTATGGTTTTATTGTCCATAGCAAACCAAATGTTGTGGTACTTAGCTGTATAGATTTATCATGAGCCAAGTATTTACATGTCACAATTAAAAATTGAACACCTTTTTTCATAGCTTTGGGAGAAAATAGGCTTCATTTCATTTCTTGTGAATCTTAACTCATATTTTACTCATTTTATCCTTCATAGATCAGTATCAAATCAAAGGCCAGTGATGATCATAGTCTTATGAGTGGAAATCTTCATATTCAATTGCACTAGTTTTAAAACACAACTAGTCATTGGGGATTTCCATTATTATTGACCTAGGTTATAGTATATTTTGATTTTTTTAGTTGGAAGGAACCTTATCAGGCTTCTAGGCTTCTTGTTTGGTGACTAGAAGCTACTAGATTTTTCAAGAATTTAAAATCTATGTAATGAAGTATCATGCTTTAAAATTCATCTGTAAATATATAATACTTGTAGGATTCAATTCAAGAAGAATTTATTAAGTATCTTCTATATGTCATAATCCTGTGATATCACTTCTCATTTAAAATAACTAGATTCCAGTTGAATGTGTATAGCATTACTGGTTAAAAACACGAGTAGACATTTGCCTTACAGATAGTTGTAATTGTGTGGACTAAATTAACTGAAGAGGCATAGCAGCCTCTTCACTTATGTTAATAGCCATAGCCAAATAATTGCATTCTCCTGGAGGGAACGGTCACCACTGGTTACATTTTTCAAGGTTAGACAGATGAGGCTGAAGCAAAAGGCTGACCTGTACACCTGTTGGCACCTTTTATGGGTAGGCGTTTCAGTCGTTGAGCTGCTCCCTGAGAAAGCAATGTGCATACCAAAAGATTATGAACTCTTTCAGTTATGTCAGCCATTAAAGTTTAAAAGGCTGTTTTAATTTAACATGAAGCACCTTCTCCCTATAAGACATTATACCAGGCGCTAACCAATACCAAGATGGGAAGGATTCAGGGCCTACTCTTAAAGAGCTTACACTCTGCTGTTGTTCAGTCATGTCTGACTCTTTGTGAACCCCTTTTGGGGTTTTCTTAGCAAAGATACTGGAGTGGGTTTCCACTTCCTTCTCCAGCTCATTTTATAGATGAGGAAACTGAGGCAAACAGGGTTAAGTCATTGGCCCAGGGACCCATAGCTAATAAGTGTCTGAGGGCATATTTAAACTTAGGAAGAGTAGTATTCTGGACTAAAGGCCCAATACTCTGTCCGCTGTGCCACGTAGCTGCCCCCAGCTTACACTCTTAACAAGTAGAAATGGTGTGACAAAGGAGAAAAAATCAGAGGAGAGATTGCTCACCTGAATTGGGAGTTGAGGAACAGGAAAAGGCTCCATGAGGAGGTGGTGTAGAATATGGCCTTGAAGAAAGGAAGGCACTTCCTGCTAGAGACAGAGTAAAAGTTAATAAGGACAAGTTAAAAAATCTACCAGATATGTTGATCAATGAGCCAATTTATGAATATATGTTTGATGTGACAGTAAAGTAATTAATTCTCTATAACTTATGCAAGAAAAAAAAGTTTATGAATTATAGTTATAACTTGTGAGTCTACATATACACAAACGTACGTGCTTATGTGCACACACATGTCAATCTACTGGCAGTCCACACTTTTAACCATAGTGTCTTCTTGGGACCTGTGTCATTGAATGGCCATTTTAAGCAAATTGTATTTTTTACAAAGCACAGTTCAAGTACTCCTACCTCCATGGAACTTGCTCCCCTAATATTCCAACACTAAAATTGAAATGACTTTGTATATACTTTGTGTTTACTTGTGTACATGTTGTACCACCCCTGGTTGGACGTAAGCTGCTTGAGTAAAGGATTTATTTCATTTTTGCCTTTGTAACCCCAGTATCTAGCATATCATATGTATCATTGACATTTAATAAATCTTCATTGATTTTAATTTAATCACTTTATCTTTCTGGGCTCCAAATTAAATATGTATGTTGTCTTTGCTTACCCACAGTTCTGAGTTAGGAGAACAGAGTTCTTTTTCTGACACTGCTGCTAATTCAGTGTGTAAACTAGGTAGAGTAAGTCATTTCACTCTCGATAAAGTAAGTCATTTCATATCTAGGCCCAGGTTCCAAATATTCTCATTGTTCAAAAGCACCTCTGAGGTCATTAAGTGCAACCCACACTTCAGGAGGAGAGTATCTCTGGCAAGTGATCTGTTTGCAGACCTGCAATGATGAAGAACTTAACTATCTTCCAAGGCAGCCTATTATGCTTTTGGACAGCTCTAATTGCTAAGTTTTTCCTTATATCAAGCCTAAATCTGATTCTCTGCATCTTCCATCCATTGCTACAAATTCTGTTGTCTCTAACAAAGAAGAAAAAGTCTTAATTGCTTTTCCATGTGACAGATTGTTAAATACCTGAAAACAGATTCTCTGCTTCCATATAAGTCTTCTTTACCTAAACATCCTCAGTGCCTTCAACTAGTTATGATATAGCACGTTTTCTGTTTTTCTCATCATCTTAGTCTCTCATGGATGAACTCCTGTCTTTTAATTGTCCTAGATATGTCCACAAACTGATGAAATAAACGTTATAGTCTTGCTAATATTGTAGTAAAGAGAATCTATATTTTAGATCCAAATTTACTATTTAAGTAATGACATGGCTGCTCTACCTTATACCATCCTCCATTCTCTGCCTTCTGAAATGTTCCTTATAAAGCCCAGATGAAATGCTGCCTCTTCCACAAAGTCTTCATTGATTGCCCCTGATATCCAACCGGAATGCTCTCTCTTCTCTGGTCTTGTGTGGTATTTCACACTTGCCATTATACAGGTTTTCTAGTACTTTATTCTGTTAAGCACTATGTTTACTCTCTACTATATAGTACTGTGTATTTGTGTTACA
The DNA here is from genome assembly GCA_028646595.1 of Phalanger gymnotis. Lineage (NCBI taxonomy): Eukaryota > Metazoa > Chordata > Mammalia > Diprotodontia > Phalangeridae > Phalanger > Phalanger gymnotis. Next base: position 97,269,755 of record CM053625.1, read on the forward strand.
TACACTTCTAGGTTGAAAACTTCTTGAGGACAAGGAGAGGGATAGGGGCTAGACCTCTGTTTTCATTGGTATAGGGAACTCCCAGGTGAGTAAACTCTCCCTACCAAATGAAAGTTGTCACCTTCTCTGTAATTTGTAGTCTTACAGGGTTGCCTAATACACTGAGAAGTTAAGTGACTTACCCAAGGTCTCACAGCTAGCATATGTCAGAGACAGGTCTTGAGCTTAAGTCTTTCTTGCCTTTTTTAGGCAAGTACATATTCTTTAATGCAATAAGTTTCTCACAAAAGGCACACTCAGGTCACTCAGAGAACATCTCTTCCCTGTGGGAAGTCTCATTCAGGCCTGCGGAATTCCTTCTGTCAAGGACACATGCATAGGATACAGCCTCTTTGGTGGCCTGACCCAGTCCCTTGAGAATGGTCCCTGAGTCACACAGTCCCTTGATTGGTCATCCAATGAATAGGAGTTGCAGCTTGTTTTATGGTCTATAAGGTCTAGATCCTATCAGGTCTAGGTCCTTATGAATTTGGGAGCTGAAAGCTAGTAGTTATCCTATAGTGCCCATTGCCATCAGCCAAAATAGCGCATGAGGTGCTGTTGGATTGAGCGTCTTGGTCTGACAGGGAACTGGAGAAGACAGGTGACTCTTTATGATGACAGCACCTCATGTAACCACACTGGCAACAGATGCTGGAATTCAATATGAAAAGTTGTTTTTGTGAATAGAGGGAACAATTTTTGCCCACAAAAATGCCCAAGCCAATTGTAGCTCCTATAGAAGTTTTATGAGCCTGTCACTCAGCTTTCTAAACTGTGATCCAGAAATCCACATTCCATTCCCAGATGCAATCTTCTTAAGCAGCCATTCGCTTCCAAATCTGCTTCCTCTTATCCCTTGCCTCGAATAGGCAGCAGTGATGAAAACATCATCCATGTCCCAGTGATTTTCAGTTTCTCACCACGACTTTGTAATCTTTGGCAAAAAACCTTCTGGATTTTTAGCAGTATTTTTTATGTCCGTGTAAATCACTAGAAGTAGATGTAGTCCACTGTAGAAGTCCTGTATTTTGACAGTTGTTGGGAGGTTCTCTTGTCATGTTTTAGAAATATACCCTAGGGCTACAGCAGACCTTTATTTTTGTTTTTAGGAGCATAACCCCTAGAGTAGTACATGGAACTATATACCTTGATTTTCTGGACATTTTCCAAAACATATAAAATTGGTCAAAGTGAGCATCAGTTTCAGGCAGTCATTGATCAACAGTACATTCTTCTGTGAAGTATTCCCTTATCCCTGATGCCAGGGGAGTCTCTTCTTTGGACTCAAATCCACTTACCATCTATTTCACATGGTTTAGTGGTTAACTGTGCGTATAGTGTTCTATTCTCCAATTTTATCCTATGTATATTTTTCTCCCAGGCAAAACTTATATTTTCAAGGACACTGACTACGTCTTATACATGTTTGGGTCTTCTATATGGTCACCAGCATAAGCACGTAATAGGAAATAACTAATTTGGTTGGCTTAGAACTCTCAGATCCTTAAACTTTATCAGATCGTATAACCCTGTCTGTTCCCTCTGATGCTGACTCTTTTTGTTAATGGATGGCCCCAGGTTGAGCTGAAATGTGTTTTGACATTTTAGGAATCATTGACATTCAAGGATGTAGCTGTGGACTTTACCCAGGAGGAGTGGGGGAAACTGGACTCTGATCAGAGATACCTTTATAGGGATGTAATGCTGGAGAACTACAGGAACCTGGTCTCACTGGGTAAGAGTAGGTTTCTTTTATGACTCAGGGTCAGTCTGCCTCTTAGAATATCTTTGTTTCCTCAGATATTAAAATGTGTGTATATGTGGAGGTGTGGGGGGAAGGACTCTGAAGTATTTATTTGTATTGTTACTTGGAATTAATTGATCAAAAATTCCAAATCCATTTGGATATAGGATTCCATTTGAGAGGTCTACACTTTGTAAAGTCTGAAATGGGTGTCTGTCTTTGATGTTGCCATGATCTCATCCTTCAGTGACCCTCAAGAAGAGGGGATTTGGATTTTTATCGGATGGTTCTTTGTCTCCTACACAAATACCCACATCCTTTGTTTTTCTCTATGTACAGGGCATCAAGGTTCAAAACCATATGTGATTTCCCAGTTGGAACAAGGACAAGAACCTTGGATAGTAGAGAAAGAAATCTCAAGAGGTAACTGCAAAGGTGAGTGAGGGAACAAACCACATAGGAGTCACTGTAAGTAACTTTTATGAGGGTTTGTAATCTTCAAGCTCTTCATGTAATAGTCTTCCTCCAAGCCTCCCTGGCCTATAAAGAAAACTGAGGTCATTTGGCATGAACTTCCTCAAGTATCATTACTTATAAAATGTAATTTAATCCAAACTATCACCAAATGCAGAAATCTTAAAAGCCAAAGAACATCACAACCACATAGAAAACCAAGGGGGACTATGTTTGGGTCTGTAAGGATTCAAACCAATTTCTAAACCCACTTCCTGTTTGAGGTATAATTTTGGTTATTTTAGGCTCAAGTATATGAGGAGAGGTGGTGGTTTGCTACCTTCTTGACAAACATGAAGCCTCTATCCAAACATTTCCAGCTACAGGAATTTCTTGACTTTCTGTTTCGCTTTGGAAGGATTATATAAACCTTTAGGAGGTATATAAGTGGCATTTAATTAACCCCTTCATTTTACAAATGAGAAATGAGGTTCAGGTAGATTAGGTCACTTGGCCAAGGCTCCTCAGATAGAGTGAGCAGATGTGGGATTTGAAACCTGGGGTCTGCTAACTCCAAAGTCAGTGCCCTTTCTGGTGTAACAGTTGTAATTTTTAATGAAGTCTTTTTTATGTTCTGAAATTTGCGTTTTGCTAGATTCTTGCTATTCATTCATCCTAGCTCTGCCCTTTGGAGGCAAAAAACCAGAAGGTGTACTTCTTGTTCTATATAATGGTCTTTAACTTATTTGAATATTGTGTGATATGTAATTATTATTTTATTATTATATTATAATTATATTACATATAATATTATTATTATACATAATATTATGTGAATACATTTTCTTCTTTTTGTACACCTCTCCATTTTGTAGGAAATAGGTGTCCCTCATATTCTCTGAACAAAAATGATACAAAGATGGGGAAGGAAAAACTGACAAGTCAGATGACAGATTCTGAGTTCTGAAAAGACCTTCCTTGACATGCTAGAACATTTTGCCGAAATTTCACATTGTGGCAGAATTTAATAAGGACTGGTATAAGGTCTTACACTTAAAAAAAATCAACCTCACAGGTACAAAACAGAGACACCATGGCTCCTTAATAGTTCACATGAAAAAGATTGGCATGTTTTAGTACACTGTAACCTCCATGTGAGTCAGTAATGTGGTGTGGAAGCTGGAAAAGCTAATATTAAGAGTGGCATAATGACTAGGACAAGAGAAGGTCCCTTTATAGTCTTCCCCTGTCAGACCAGATCTGGAGTATTGTATTAAGTTCTTCATACCACATTTAAGGAACTGCTCTAAGAAACATCTATAGGAAGGCAACCAAGATTGTGGTTAAGAAGCCTTGAAACTGGTTAAAGAAACTGGGTGTTTAGCCCAGAAAATCTGAGAAGTTAGGCAGTACGTGGTAGCTTTTTTTAAGCAGTTGAAGGGCTGTCTGTGGAGAGAGAGACAAGACTTGATCTGGTGAACCATAGAGGGCAAAGTAGAGCAGTGAATGGAGGGTGTGGGCAGGTGGATTTATGTTTTATGTAAGGAAGAAACTTCTAACAGTTGTCCTAAAGTAGAATGGGTGGACCCAGCAGGTGGTATAGGTTTCCTCTCACATGAAGTGTTCAAGTAAAGGCTTCACAACCACTCCTTTGGAATACCGTAGAGGGTATTATTTTTCTGGTGTTGAGTAGAATACTTCAAAGGCCATGTCTATAAAAACATCAATGAATACACTGAGGTCCTGTGAGATTGAAAGTTATTTATTTAATCACACTCTGGATCCAACTCCCAGTGTTTTCTTCCAGAACCTAAATCTTTAGATTATTCCCTTTGTTGCTAACATTCAATTCAATTCAATTTAATAAACATTTATTAAACAACCTAATAATAACTGTAGTTTGTGTCTTTCTGTGTTCCAGGTCCCTTCCATTTTCTCTTCTTCCTTTCATTGACAAATTTCTCAAACTTGTACTTTGTACTCACTGCTCTAATTTTTTTCATTGCAGTTTGGTCTCTGTTCCTTCTCCCTTCCCTAACCTTGCCCCTCAAAAAGTTTTATAAAAATAGTTCTTTGGATGTCACCTCTGACATCTTTCTAGTTAAACCTTATGGCCTTTCCCTTTTTTAACCTTCTTTATTCTTTGAGAGTATTGATCATCCTTTCTTGAAACTCTTAACTTTCCCTTACTTAGGTGATGCTGCATGGTATGCTGATGGTTTTTTTTTTTAACCTTTTACACAGTTTCTCTTCCTTATTATCTTCCTCCTGGAACTGCTTCCTAATTATAGGTGTTATTAAAGACTGTCCTCAGCATTTGGTCTTTTTTCTCCCTATAATCTCTCCTCCAGAAAGCTCATTCCTTCTGATGGCTTCAGTGCTGCTCTATATGGTGATAACTGGCATCCTCATCTCTAGGCTTTGTCTTACAAAGGCGCACCAGGCTTACCTTCCACTTAACCAACCAGCTCTTTCTGCTTGAATATCTCATACTGAGTGAGCCTGGATTCATTTCCTCCTGGACTAACACCCCTGAGAATCTTCTGCATTTTCTAGATGTTCTATTTCCATTTCAAAAACTAGACTTACTATTTTTCTCCTCAAATCTGCTTCTCTTTCTGATTTCACTGCTTTGTTGTACTACTGCTTTTGTCTTCTCACTTACTTCTCATATCCAATTAATTATCAGGTGCTAGAATTACAGTCTTCACACTATCTCTTGCTTCTACCCCCTCCTCCCTGTTCCCAATACTTTCATCTTTGTGAAGGTCCTCATTTCTACCTACCTGAACTATTTCGGTGATTTTCACCAGGTCTTCTGTCTCCACTCTTTACCTTTTCAGTCTTTCACATGCCTTTCAGAATAACTTTTTGGTCATTTTACTCCTTTGCTCAAAAGTATTTGGTGGTACCCATTTGTCTTCTGAAAAAAAATTTAAATTCTTTTACCTGGTATTTAAGACCTTTCACATTCTGATACCACCCTCTTTTTCCAGCCTTAGCTCAAGCTATTATTATGTATTCTGTGTTCCAAGGAAACTAGTTTGCCCTCTACTTCCCAAACATGCTATGTGCCCTCCCACCTCTGTGCTTTTGCTGAGGTTGCTCCCTGTGTTTGGCATGTTCACCTATTTACTTTTTGAATTCCTATCCATCTTTCAAAAAAGAAAATTATTGATATGTTTTGTTTTGACACAGCATACACTTACCAATAAACTCCAAAACAACTACCTTTACAAAGTACACTTCCTGAAAAACAATTAGTTTATAGATAGGTATCAAAAAAGGCAGGAGGTGGAAAAAAAAATGGCAGGAGGTGGGGGGCAATGTGTCCTTTAAATTTGATGGTATGGTATTAACATTGTCATAATTGACCAGAATTTTGTCCCCTCTTCATGTTGCTTTTATTTACAATTGTCGTAGTCATTGTGTATATTGGTTTTTTACTGTTCTTTATTCCTCATCACTTCACACAACTCCATATTTCTCTCAATCCTTCACATTTGTCATTCTTAATGATCTAGTAAAATACTAGTATTACATTCTAACATAATTTGTTAAGGCAATCCCCATTCATTGGACCTATTTTGTTTCTAGCTTTTGGTTGTCACAGATAATGCTTACATGAACATTTTCATGCCTGTGTGGTACTTTTTTTTAAAATTGTCAATAACTTCCTTAGGATATAGACCTAGTAGTATAATCTTTGGGTCAAAGGGTATGGGTGCTATATGACTGGTGAGGTCCCCTCCAGTTCTAAGACTGTAATTTGTGATCTATGAACAGTTTTTCTTTTTGTAAAATTAAAAATTGATTTAGAGAATTGCTGACCTAGTTTATAACTCTAAAATCTGGAAATTGAAATGCTTATTCTTTCCGCAGCCGTTTCAAAAATGAATTTTCCTGTTTTTAGTATCTTTGTTAACTTGATAGATATGAAGGTGTTAATTCAGTGTAGTTTTCATTTTTCTACTACTTAAGAAACTTTTATTGGTATCTATTTTTACATTAATTTCACTTCTGAATAGATATCTCCTCCCTCCTTTATCCAATGAGTCATCACTTGTAACAAAGAATAAAAAAAAGAGAAAGGCAATTCAGCAAAACCAACATATGCTTCAAACCGAGGCTGATAGATAAGTAATTTTCCATAGCAGGTAGGTTTTAATTTTCATTCTCTTGTTTATTTTTTATAGTGATTTAGAGAATATTTTCGGGTGATGGTTGATAGTTTATATTTCTTTTTCTTCTCCCCTCACCACCAAAATGTCCATTCGTGTCCTTTGACATGACATGTTCCTGTCCTTATTGGGTAGTACCTCTTAACCTTGTACACTTGTGTCAGTTCTCTATAGATTTTAGGTATTCAGCTTTTATTATAATTGCTTTTTTAAATGACTGTTTATTTGCACATGAAACTCCATATCTGTTATGTACAACTTCAATGAATTACTTAATGAAAATATTTTCCCAGTCTATATCTTTTTTTTCCCTGAATCAGGCTGCATTGATTTTATTTGTGCACAAACTTTGAACCTTACAATAACCCAGGAAGGCAAGTGCTATCAGTATTATTATCCCCATTTTACCTCTGAGGCTCAGAGAGGGTAAGTGATTTGCATATAGTTACATAGCTAGTAGGTGTCAGAAGCAGGATTTGAAACTAGGCCATCCTGATTCCAAGTCTAGCTCTCTATCCATGGTTACCCTACCTTATAAGTATGATTATGAATTCCCCTCAACTATAACTGAGAAATATATGACCTTTAATTCTCCTCTAATTTTTAAAGGTATGACTTTATAGTTTTTCTTCCACATGGAATTTATTATGGCATATGGTTCAAGATATCAAAAAGGGTTTGCCCTGCCTGGAAGACCTTTGCTTATCATGTTCAGCCTCCTTTATGATACCATCTTTCAGACCTCACTCAAGAAAAAGGTATAACCTATTTCTCCCTCTCTAGTCATGGCCCAAAAATTATAGAGTAGCTTGGACCTTCAGAAAATTTAAAAAAAAAAAGAGCAGCCTTATTCATTTAGTTGACAGGTAGAACAAAGGGGGACTGACTAGTTTGTCTAGGAATTATCTCAACCTCACAAGTTCCCTGTCTATATAAGCTTGAATCTCCATGAGTACCCCATTTTATCTCTCTTATCTCCATCACTGTCTGTAGTCTACATCTTACAGAATTTTCTAGAACTTTCCTTCCATGGCCAACTGATTTTGCTGATATGTCATATAACATAACATTACAACATAACCTACTACAAATTTAGATTAGAGAATATCACATGGATCTTTATTGTTTTTTGTCACCTCCTTGAAGAATTCATAGATTTTCTTGGTAGGTAATTTTCCTCTTCTAACCTTGTATAGCACTTTGTTTTATGATTCTGATGTACCTTGTTTTGAAATTTATTTTAATCTTTGTTCTTTTAGTAGACTGTAAGCTCTATGAGGGCAGAGATTTGCTGTTACCTAAACTTTTTTTTTCCCAACACTTACCATAATGCTCTGCACAAAGTAAGATACTTGATACATGCTTTTTGAATGTATGAATGTACCTAACATAACATAACTAAATGCAGCACACTCCTTTAAGCCCTATATTATATCCCAATATTCCTCTACCTTTTATTTAAATTACTTAGTTGAGTACTTTAACAGCTTTGAATCCATAGATTCCTTCATAGAAGAGCTAGTCAACAAACTAGGCCTCCAGGTTTTTTTCTGTTATGTGAATAATGCTGCAGCACTCAAATCTATCCATAAGTTGCTTTGGAAATGTGACTGCCCTGCCTAATTTTCTAACTTGTATCTCTGGAAATCTTTGATGCCACATCTTGTATGTAATTCCTCATTGGCAATATGTTTTCATACACTGATACTCATTGCCCTGGGTATCACCCAAAATTTAGATTCTCTAGAGATTGTGGTATTCTGTTATTTCTAGCCATACAGCCCCATTGGATGAATGTTGGTATTAAACTATGTGTTTTGGTGTCAGAAACAGCTCGGAATTATTGAAACAGTTTCCCCGGATGCAATCCAGTTTGGTCTCTTCCTCCTATTCAGTTCTGGACCCAACTCATTGCTCATCTGCCATTTTCTGTCCAAGATAATGTGCATTGAAAGTTTAACTCCACCTGAAGATATAAAGAGAGAATTCAATGAGGAAGAAAGATGGGAGTCATTTAAAGAAACTTAATGTGGATACACAGGACACTCATCACTAACTTAGATATTTTAAAGATGTACAGAAGATGGAAGCAAAAGCAGGTAATGGAGGATAAATACAGAAGCATGGCTTGGTCCTGAAAGAATGGTGTTGGGTATGTTGTAACTCATAATGAGTTGAGGTTGGTGAAGAAATCAGGACAATAAAATGGATATTTAACTATATTGAGGAAAAGGAAGAAGAACAAAGAAGAGAAAGGACCACAGTTTGGGGTGGAGATGATGGTAACTAGTAAATGGAGAAATAAAATCTATACATAAGTAATTATAACAAGGAGGTGTGAAGTTCAGGGTTAGGGAAGATCACTATGCTCAGGGATAAGAGTAATACATAATATGGTCCCTGAAAAGTTTTAAACATTTTAATAGAGTGTGTAGAAAGTTAGAAATCTATTGGGCATTTGAAAGAAACACTTCACTCTGTCTTTTAACTTTAGGTCTGCTAGAGATACTTTTTTGTAATTTATGCAAACAATTTTGAGGAGAGCTATTAGATTGACAGAGTTTATTCTTTTGCCATTCCAATTTTCTATCAGTATATAGAGCAGGAAATAAAGAAGTAAAATCAAAGACAATTAGGCTGAGTCACAGGCTGTTACTAAATACAGGAAATAAAAGCTATTGCTATATATAAGAAATATGTGCAAAGTATGCAGTTCTCAGGTATGATTTTGTGGCATCTTTCAGAATTGTTCATCACTGTATTAATAGGAACACTGGTGATAAGAACATATAATAAAAGGTTTGGGTCATTGGTTTGAATTCACAGGGAACAATAACAATCGCTAACATTTAAAGAACACTTACTGTGTGCCACACACTGTAGTAAGTACTTTACAATTGTCTGGTCTTAAAACAACCCAGTAAGGTAGGTGCTATTATTATCTCCACTTCACTGATGAAAAAACTGAGGTTAAGTGACTTGGCCAGACTCACACAACTAGTAAGTGACTGAAGCTAGATTTACCTTCAGTACAATTTCATATTAACCTCAGTTACTTAATTAGTGAGGTCCCCTAGGTCCATGCATGACTTTGTGTTGTTTAAAATTTTTGTCAAACATGGATTAAAAACATATTTTAATTAAGCAACACAAAGTCAAGCATAGACCTCTGAAGTACTCCATTGGATACTGCCTTCCAAACATTAATGATCATTTTGGGGGTCCAGCCTGTCCACTGGTTCCAACCATATCTAATGGTACTGTCTCACCTAAATCTCTCTGTGTTTTCCACAGGAGATTTTATTAAATGCTTTGCCAAATTCTATGTAGGTCCTGTCTACACCATTTCCGTGACCTAGTAGTTTAGTGAATCTGTCAAGAAAGGAAATAAGGTTAGATTGTATGATCTATTCTTGATTAAGTGATGCTGGTTATTTGTGAACATTGCTTTTATTTGTAGATATACACTCTAGAATTTTGCAAAGAAATCAAAGTTAACCCAATCCCAAAAGTAATTTCTTTCAGATTTGATAGTTGGTTAGATTGCACTAAAATTTTTGAGATACTGAATTTTATAGACTTCATTCTCTTCTTTTTTTTTGAAGATAGGGTAACAGTTATTCTTCTCCAGTCTTGACATACCTCTCATTTCCCACAACAGTGGCTCAGCAATTACTTTGGCCAATTCTTTCAATACTTAAGGATGTAGTTCATCTGAGCCAGGTGACTTGAATTTTTCAAGGAAAGCTAGATGCTCTTTCTCCTTCATTCTGTATCATTTCCTATTAGCCATTTTCATTCTTTCCAGTCCCAAGACCATTCTCTTAGGCAGAGAAAAGTAGAGGCAAGATAAAAACTGAGCCGTCACCTGTTATCTCTTCTACTCCAAGATCCTCTTATCTTTGACCCAATCTAGCTTAAAACAAAACAAAACATTTAAAAAAAAACCCTTTTTTATTGTCCTCAGTTTTCTTCATCAGCTTGAATTAATTTTTGGCTTTAGAATTTCTGACCTTACTATAGTACTCTGCTTCACTTTTATATTTGATTTGTCACCTGTTGTGGCTTCCATCTTCTGTTCATAGCTTAAAAAAAAAAAATCTGAGTTGGTTGTTGAATTCTTTGTATATCCACATCTCTTCAAATAAAGTTTGTTTTTTTGTCCTTATTGGAATTCTTTATTATAATTCATTCCTTCATGTCTTTCAGAATTTCATTTTTGACAGCTTCTCATGCCTACAGGGCTAATCTCCCCTATAGAATTTTAGTCAGTAGAATCCTACCTATTAACTCTTTAAAACCTCCACTTATAATAATAGGAAACCACTTTTGAACTCCACACTTGTCAAAGGTCCAAGGTTGGCCAAAGGTATGGGAATTTGGTAATTAGAAGTAAAATAGAGCAAGTCACGTGTAAATGGTTAAAATAAGTCTCAGTATTCAGAATAGATAAATGCATAAAATCTAATGATCCCAGAAGAGTAAAACTGGAGACAAGTGAATAGAATGTAAAAGTGATGCAGATAATGGGATACCAATATTTTGCTCCCTAAACCCTTTAACCTCCTACTAAATGAGGACGATCAGGGACCTATAGCAGTGTGTAGGAAGTAATGGTAGAGGTAGATATAGATAAAGATGGTATCATTGTGGCTAAACATGGTTCCTGATTATAATTAGGGAGAGTAGGTGAGTTTGTACTGCAGGGGTGTTGTTTCAGACATGGAATTATTGCTGAAAAGGATTTCTTTGGTAGCAGTGTGTATAATCCATTGGAAGGGTGCCATTACAATAATGGCATAGGATGATGAAGCTGTGGACTTCCCAGATTGCCTGCCTTTAGTATCCTGCTCTTCACTTTTGCCCATATCTCATCTATTTAGGCTATTCCAACAGACAATCCTTTACAATTTGGTCTTCCTTGATTGACTTAATTAACTATGCTCTCTTTGCACACTAAGTATGTATCTCTCCAATTACCAATGTTCTCTTCTAATTACTCCTTACCTATCCTTCTCATTCTCTCTCCAATTGCAAGGTCTTATTTGAAAGTATTCAAAGCCACTTATTTTATACTCATTATTATTTCCCTCTCCTATTCTTATATTAGTAGTTTCATTTCTTCAGGCATGGTAGTTTCATATCTTCCAGCATGAGCAATAGGGCACAGTTGCATTTTTTCTTTCTTTCTTTCAGACTGGGGGACCAGGCCTGAATCCAAGGATCCAATTCCCATACAGGGCATTTCGGAAGAAGGAATATTTCAAGACACAACAGTGGAAAGCTTCACAAAGGATGGTATCTGGTACTCCAAATTAGGAGAAGCCTGGAATTCTGATGATCAGTTTGGGAAGCAGCCAAATAATAAAGAAGATTATCTGAGGCAAGTTACAGTTTCCCCAAAGAAAATTTTCCTTGGGAAGATAGACCCTGAGTGTTACGAATTTAGTCTGAATTCAGTCCTTATTACAGAACAGAGGGTTCCTACAAGAGAGAGAGACCATGAATGTGATGTATTTGGAAAAACTTTCAGGTGTAATTTGCATCTTATTGGACATCAGAAAGTGTGTGTAGGGAAGAAACCATATGAGTGTAATGAATGTGGAAAAGTTTTTAATAAGGGTGCCCTACTTAGGCAGCACCAGAGGATCCATACAGGAGAGAAACCTTATAAATGTAATGATTGTGGAAAAGCTTTCAGGCTTCGTGGAAACCTTACTCAACACAGAAGGATTCATACTGGAGAGAAACCCTATAAGTGTAATGAGTGTGGGAAAGCCTTCAGACTGCATGGACACCTTACTCAACATAAGAGAATTCATCCTGGAGAAAAAATCTATGAATGTAATGAATGTGGAAAAGCTTTCCATAGGGCTGCACTTCTACTGCAACATAAGAGAATCCATACTGGAGACAAACCCTATAGATGTAATGACTGTGGAAAAGTTTTCAGTAATAGTGCCCTCCTCATGCAGCATCAGAGAATCCATACTGGAGAGAAACCCTATGAATGTAATGAATGTGGGAAAGCCTTCAGACTTAGAGGAAACCTTACTCAACATAAAAGAATCCATACTGGAGAAAAACCTTATAAATGTAATAATTGTGGGAAAGCTTTCAGTAAGGGTACGCTACTTATGCAGCATCAAAGAGTCCATACTGGAGAAAAACCCTATGAATGTCATGAGTGTGGAAAAGCCTTCAGACTTCGTGGAAATCTTACACAACATAAGAGAATTCATACTGGAGAGAAACCCTATAAATGTAATAATTGTGGGAAAACCTTCAGTCAGAGTAAACACCTAACTCAACATCAGAGAATTCATACTGGAGAGAAGCCCTATGAATGTAATGAATGTGGGAAGGCATTTTGTGATAGGTCATCTTTGACCAAACATCAGAGGATTCATACTGGAGAGAAACCTTACGAATGCAGTGAATGTGGGAAAGCTTTCAGTAGGGGTGCACTCCTTACTCAACATCAGAGAGTCCATACTGGTGAGAAACCCTATAAATGTAATGATTGTGGGAAAGCATTTAGTAAGGGTGCACTCCTTAGGCAACATCAGAGAGTCCATACTGGAGAAAAACCATATAAGTGTAATGAATGTGGAAAAGCCTTTAGACTTCGTGGACACCTTACTCAACATAAGAGAATTCATACAGGAGAGAAGCCCTATGAATGTAGTGAATGTGGGAAAACTTTCCGTCAAAGTACAGACTGTACTCAACATCAGAGAATCCATACTGGAGAGAGGCCTTATGCATGTAGCGAATGTGGGAAAGCATTTTGTGATAGGTCATCTTTGACTAAACATCAGAAGATTCACACTGGAGAAAAACCTTATGAATGTAATGAATGTGGAAAAGCTTTCATTCGAAGTTCATATCTTATTCAACATCATATAACTCATACTGGAGAGAAACCCTTTGAATGTAATGAATGTGGGAAAGCCTTCAGCCTGCATGCAAATCTTACTCGACATCAGAGAATTCATACTGGGGAGAAACCATATAAATGTATTCATTGTGGAAATGCATTTCGGCATAGTTCAGCTCTGATTAGACATCAAAGAGTTCACAATGGAAAATAATTCTGCGAATTTAGTAAATGTAGCCTTCTTTTAGATGTAGCCTTCATTCTCTATGGTCATGATATCACAGTTTGTCATTATGTGTGATTGTGTTTGGTGTGTTTTAATGAAAAATATGCTTCTATTCACATTTCCCGATATATTTATACAATCTGTTGCCTACAAGGGAGCTTATATTAAAAAGAAATTTGTGATCAATTTGCCAATAATTAATTCAACTAACAAAATTTAAAGATATTAATTATTTTATATTTGTTTTTTAAATTACCAATTTTATGTTTTTATAAAGCTCTACTAAATACTTTGGCATCAATTTTCATGGTAAAATGCTACTGATGTATGAATACCTAATAAGAGTTGTTGCCAATAGAAGTTAGCTTTTTTACTTTAAATAAATTGGGCTTGTTTTTCTTAGAATTAATATTATACAAGACTCAGTGGAAAGTGTGCTTATATAAAAAGTCTAGTGAAGCCCAATGAACTTCTAGTTTTCTTTAAAAGGACAGAAATTATTTTATTTTAAAGATAGAAATCATAGGATATTGATCCAAGATGTTATACAGAGAAAACTGAAGGGAACCATCATGGAAATTGGCTAAAAATTCATACAAAAAAAATTTGAAAGCAACCAAATTGAATGAGCAAAATAGAAAAAAAAAAGAGTGTTAATGCAATTTAAAAATATTGCCACACATGTGAACTGACTAAAATGCCAGAAGCAATCGAGATAGGAAAAGAAACCATGCAAAGTTATTCCATGAGATATCCTGAGGTAGGTAAATAGCATTTTCAGAGAAGTTGAGTAAAAATTGGCTATACTAAGAAAATCACCTGATCAAATGAAAGAAGAATTTGAAGGAAGAAATTAAATGAGAATTAAGAGATATAAAAAACAAGAGTAGATGAAAAAATACAATAAAAAATCTCAAAAATCTGTAGCATTTAACACCAGACTTATTTCAGTTGGAAATGGAGTTACACCAATACAGCAATTGGAAATCCAGGCTCATGGAATTATCCAAACTACTGGAAAACACATCCAAGCAACAGACCTGAGTGTTATATCATAATGCAGAATTTGAGTATTGCTGATACCTCAGAGAACTTGGAACAAAAGACCCTGGATACTACATTTCAGGAAATTTCCTGTTAACTGAATAATGTAGGCATATCAAACTCAACATGTCCAGAACAAAATTTATTATTCCCCATTTCCACCCCACCCCAAATCCACACCTCTTCCTATCTTCCCCGTTTCTGCCAAAGGCACCATCATCCTTCTAGTCAACCAGGTTCACAACCTTAAAGTCATTCTCCTTACTGTTACTTACCCTACACATCCAAGCAGTTGCCAAGTCTTATTTGGTTCTGCCTCTACAACATCTCTCACATCTATCTCCTCTTCACTCACAGGGCCACCATCTTGAAGAGTACATTTCTTATGTGAACTATTGCAGTATTCTAATTGGTCTTCCTGCCTCTAGTCTCCCTCTTCTCTAGTACATCCTTTACTCAGCTACCAAAGCGATACTTCTAAAGTGCAAATCTAACTATATTAGTCCCCTATTTACTAAATTCCTATAGTTCCCTATTATCTATAGGAGCAAATATACAGTCCTCTACTTGATGTTTAAAGTCCTTCACAACTCATTTCCAACCTACTTTTCTATCCTTATTATATACTACTACCCTTCACTTGCTCTGTGATCCAGTTAAACTGCCCTTCATGCTGTTCCATACACACACACACACACACACACACACAAACACACACACACATATACATACATACGTATACACACATGTGTGTATATGTGTGTATGTATATGTGTGTGTGTGTATATATATATATATATTTTCCCTCTCCTGTCTCTGTACCTTTTCATAGATAGCCTCTCATACTTAGAATTCACTCACTTCTCATTTCCATCTCACAGAATCCCTAGATTCTTTCAAAGCTCAGCTTAAATAGCACCACCTATGTGAGGCCTTTATGTCCTCAACTGCTAGAGCCTCCCCTTGAAATTACCTTGTATTGATTTTGTACGCATTTTGTATTTATTTCTATGTATATGTGTCTTCCCCAATAGAATGTAAACTCTCCGAAGGTAGGGACTCTTATTTTTGTATCCCTGTCACCTACCACAGTGCCCTGCACATAGTAGACATTTAATAAATCCTTATTGATTGAAGTTGCCAAAGAATATTTTCAGAATTGGTAAAAACAACTCGCTAAAAATACAAAATAGAATAAAAAAGGACACTTAAAAAATAAAATATTTTAACAAATTTAGATACATCATATTTAAACTACAACATTACAATGATAGGGGAAAATACTGTCCAGTGTTATAAGAAGTGAAGAAATCACTGACCCAGAAATAGTAATTAGCATCAGAGCAGACTTTTCAGGAAGAAAAAGCTAACAATGAAGAAAGTGGAACCCAACATTTACAAAATTAAGGTGCATAAGCAATGAATCCAATGTTTATTGACCCAAGAGAATTGAGCATGTTTTATATGAAGAAAGTATGTGGATATTTGAGAAGCAAATATACTTCAAGAAATTTATAGAGTTTGTCTTTGAGCAGTTATTTAGAAAGCCAACAGATCATCCTTAAGATACATGCTTTAAAACAGCTTAAAACAGGTGATAACAAAATGTGAGGCCCCTTAGAACATTATATTTATTGAGTCATTGAAGGTTTCAAGAGAATATGTGAGACAAACAGAGGAAAAACCTCACTATTAAAGTAAAGGGGGAGTGAGGTAATCCTAAATCAAGGCTCCTGTCTTTGATAAAAGGCAAATCCAAGTTAAAGTAACTGTCATAGTTACTAATGTAAATCTAACAACTTTGTTTAGAATTCTGTTCAGTTTGGAGTAATAGAAATAAGATTAGGAAGGGTTTTTTTTTTTTTTGAAGGGGGAAGGCAGGGCAATTGGCGTTAAGTGACTTGCCCAAGGTCACATAGGTAGTAAATGTGTCGAATGTCTGAGGCTGTATTTGAACTCAGGACCTCCTGACTCAGGGGCTGATGCTCTACTCACTATGCCACCTAGCTGCCCTGATTAGGAAGTTTTATATTTTCTTTTGAATGGGTCAAGAAAAAACTTCAGTGTATCAAGGATCTGTGTTTTTCATCTAGCTTATAACCTATTTTTACCTTAGAAAGTAGTTTTAGAGAGTCATCTGAGCCTTAGAGAAGTTAAATACTTACTGTGGCTAAATTTTTCAGCAAACTACAAGAAACTTAATTCAATAAATATTTATTAAATGCTTACTATGAAGTAAGTAAATTTTTCTGAATTAATAGCTTGCTCATGCACACATAGCTAGAGCTAATAAGTGTCAGAGGCAGGATTTTAAACCCAGGGCTTCCTCACTCTCAAGACCACTCTCTACTACTTCACACCACATCTCTTTGCTAAAACAAGCCCAAGAACTGTAACTGAACACAAAATTGGCCAAACTTCCCAAATAAAGTGCAAAATAGTTACACAATATTGTTAAACAACAACAACATGCTTATGAGAAACATTTAATTCAGAGATATCAGTAGATTTGAAATGAAAGACTAATCTAAAATTTACCATGCTGCTGCCAAGTCATGAAAAGCATGAGTAGTAATAATGGTATTAATCAAAATTAAATTCAAACTGGAAAGCAATTTTTTTATTTTAATTTATTTTTAATATGTTTAGTTTTCAGCATTGATTTTCACATGCATTTGAATTACAGATTTTCTCCCCATTTCCACCCCCCC
>CM053625.1:97287535-97392779 GCA_028646595.1 Phalanger gymnotis
AAGTTATTTGGAAAACATTTATTTCAAAGGTTGCAAAAATATGATGTAATGGAAAATGTATTAAATTTGGAGTCTGAAGGCATAAGTTCAAATCCTGGTTCTGTCATTTAGTAGCAGTCAGGGTCCTATCTGGCTCCAACCCACATTTCCAGCCTTGTCTCAAACTCTTACACTCTTGGCAAACTGGGCTGTTTACCATTCTCTGATTTCTTAGTTATAAGCTTCTTACCATTAAGGACTATACCTGATTTGTATTTGTATTTGTAAGTGCTTAGTAAAGTTTTTTTTGGTTGAATTTGATAAAATTTTCTGAAACATTGTATACATATTTCTCTATCCTCACACTGTAAGTAGGATGGTAGGCAAAAAATATTTCTTAAGCATTCCCTATGCGTTGGATGGCTACCTGCCATGTCATGACCTATTGTACCCCCAATATTGCTAGTGAGATTACCAGATCAGTTTGTTGGAACTCTTTAAAGAATCACAGGATATTAGAGTTGGAAATCACCCATGTAATCTAGTCCAACCTCATGTAAACAAAAATCACATATACAGCATCCTCCCAACAAATGATCATCCAGTCTGTGCTTGAATAAATCCAGTGAGAGGGGCAGGTAAAGTGAAAATATAAAATAAATGCAAGTGTCAACCACTACCTCCTGAGGCAGTCCACTTTTGGATAGCTCTTATTGTTAGGACATTATTTCCTCACTCCTAAATTTGCCTCATTGCAAATTCCACTTATGACAGCTAGTGTTATGCCCCACGCTCAGACGCTATCCTTTTAACCGGCTGTTCACTTCCCAAATCTGTCTTTCTCCTCTGAACTTTTGCCTTTGATTGGCAGCAGTTGTTAAAATACCATATGTGTCCCTAAGGCTTTGATTATTTTTGTCTGAATAATTTGTAATATTTAGCAATGCTTTTTAGGTTCCTTCTGGCAGT
Source organism: Phalanger gymnotis (assembly GCA_028646595.1). Classification (NCBI taxonomy): domain Eukaryota; kingdom Metazoa; phylum Chordata; class Mammalia; order Diprotodontia; family Phalangeridae; genus Phalanger; species Phalanger gymnotis. The sequence continues at coordinate 97,288,484 of CM053625.1, forward strand.
ATCATTTATTCCCATGTAAATTACCAAAGTTGGGTGGTAGTCATCCATTTTGATGAGCCTTGGAAGGTACCCTGTTGCATCTTGGATTAAAAGTCAGCAGGCATTTAGTTTTGTTGTTATCAGGTCAAAGAATAGCTTCTCCAGTCCCTCTCAGCAGGAAGTCACCAACTATCCCTACTTCACTCTTTTTTACTTTGATCCCTACTGAACGACATCTTAATAGTCAGAACCTTTTAATTCCCATTATGATTCCTTGGGATACAAACACATGCTTCCTTTTCAGAACACTTATGCTCTCTTCTCTTTGCAGTCTCCTGTGTGTTTCTTAGCTCTTACTTTCCAGAGATCCTTCTTTGAATCTGAATTATAATTTGAGGAGACCTTAGAGGCTGTCCAATCTACTCGCTTCATTTAATTGATAACACATTTAGATTCAGGGTGGGGGTGGAGTGTCTTTGGGCACATTTTAGATATATGCCCTCAGAGGACAGTAGAACTATTTTTTTTTTGGTATGTTTATTTTTATCAAGCCAACAAAGAGCTAGGTCTTCAGAGCATGACTGCTATTTGTCTCCTTAGAGTTGAGGGGTGACCCTGAGAGATTGGGGTGGTAATCTAATGTTATATTTCAAGGATCTTCACCAGTATGTTTATCTTCATGATTATCAGTTGATATAATTATTAGAAAGTTTAAATATGTGTTTTGTATTACATTTTCAAATTACTCCTATGTTAGAAGTCTGTGGTAACAGATTAAAACAAGCAAAGTTAGTCGCTTCATCTGGAAGTACAACACAACATTCCACACCTGTATCATTCCCCAACTTTCGATTAAAAAAATGAACAGAAACCTATTTTCTTTCTTACCCATATCTTACCCCATTGAAAAAAAAGGAAAACAAATCTATTGTAACAGATATACAGATATAGATATACACACATACACACACACAAGCAAAAAAGTTCCTTCACTGGCTCTATACTATATCTGTATTTATCTATGTCATCTGTATTATCTATATCACCTATAAATCTATTGATCTGTTTGTCTTCTTTTCTACCTTAAATCTCTCACCTCTCTTTAATGAAAAGCATGTTTCATCACTGGCTGTCTGTAATGAATCATGACTAGTCATTGTATTGATCATAGTTCTTACAGTTTTGAAAGTTGTTTGTTTTTGCAATTGTCATATAAATTGTTCTCCCAGCTCTGCTCATTTAATTCTTTGTTAGTTTGTAAAACTCTTCAGAATTCTTTGTCTTTTTAATATTGATGTTATAGTATAAATTGTACTGGGTCTGCTCATTCATTCTGGATCAGTTTATATAAGTCTTCTTCTCATGTCTCTTTGAAATCATCCATTTCTTCATTTCTTTTTTTTTTTCATTTCCAGTGTTTTATTACCATAAATTTCCCTTTTAAATTGCACCTTATTATTGCACCCTAGTATTCTAGCCATTTGAAACCCTTTTTGGATCCTGACTCTATGGTATGTTAGCTCTCCCAGCTGGCTTTGTGTCATCTTCAGATTTTATAAGTCTGCCTTCTTATCCAAACGTATGTTGAAAATGTAAAAGAGTGTAAGTCTAAAGATAGGTCCCTAGAGGGCACTGCAACTACAGACCTTCCAATCTGATGTTGGACTGTTAAAGGACCTTTGGGTATGGACATTCAAGCAGTTCCATATCTACCTAAGTGTACCACAGTCTAGTCCATGACATGCAAATGAACACAAACAAGAAATGGGAAAGAGTGGTGGCTTCAAGATAATTTATGAGAACAAATGTGCCATCGATCATTGCAGTTAAAGATTCACTGATCACTTCTTTACTTGCCATGGTTGTCAATGTCTATCCTTGGCCTATCTACATGACAACTCATAACTGCTGATATAAGTCTCCATATTCTAAGGTAGGCTATACACAACACCATGCTTGGTTACAAGTGTCCAGTGATTCTTCCCTTTGCTTTTTGTGCTGCATTGCTTCAATCCTAAAACGGGATTCCCTTCTGCCTCTTCAGATCCTTTTACCCTGAATTCATTGTTCCATTTTTTTTCAAGAAATATTTCATTCTCCCCGATAACTGGGAGAATAAAGTGATATACTTCTAGCCCTTTTGTCCTTTCAGGGGAAAGATCAACGTGTATTTTGTGCATACATAGATAGCAGTTACTTGCCATAGCAAAAAGACAAACATGATTCAACCACTTATTCTGATTCAACTAATTATTATACCACTGATTCAACCAATTATTCTTGCAGTCTATCAGTTGCAAGATAAATGGATAGATTAAGTTTCAGTAAAATGCAAAATAAATCGGCAATAATCATTAGTATTTCTATACAGTGTTAGCAGCAACAACAACAATAAAAACCCCAGGAAGAAATAGGAAGATAAATGCTAGTAAAAAACAAACAAACAGACAACTACAGAATGCGAGGTTAACCTGTCAAGGTACATGCAAGATTTATGTAAAAATGACTAGAAAATAACTTTTTTTAGAAATAAAGGCAGACAAATAATTGAGGGATATTTGCTGCTTATATTGAGCTATGTCAATGTATTTTTTTTAAATGCTGCCTGAATTAATTTACAAATTTAGTGCTATGTCCATCTGATTACTGAAGGGATACTTTATATAACTAGAAAAAGGGTACATATAGGGACAAGGATAAGACTTGGACTTATTCATTGATATAGGGAACTCCCAGAACTAAACAAAACAGTAACTAAATTTGTTTGAAGGAACAAAAGGTTTTTATTCTCAAGGAATATGATTAGAATAATGAGAACATAAAATACCAAACCTCAAACTATATTATTAAGTTGCAGGTATCAAAATGATACTGGCTAAAACTGGTACCAGTTAAAAATTAGAAATGCAGATCAGTAGAACAAACTAGAGAAACAAGAAACACAATTGGCATTTGACATTAATATTTGTGGGCAAGCTCTTTTACAAGTGCCTAGTGAAACATCTGAAAGGCTACTTTTTACATGAAACTTGGACCTGAATAGGCCAACCATGAAGCAGCTATGGGTGTAGGCACTTCAGGGGAAAGTTTTAGACATATAAACCTTGTGGAACCACTCAGTGTTGGCCATAAAGGAACGTTTTTTTTCTTTTTCTTTTTTTAATATTTTAGTCTCTTTATTTGCATAATTCCAAATTGCTTTTCAAAATGGTTTTGCTATTTTCACAGCTCCATCAGCAATGTCTTAGATACTTATCTTTCCACAACCCCACCAGTCAATCAAGATTAAGTGTCTACCATATTCCAGGCACTGTGCTAAGTGCTAACTCTAACCCTAACCCTAGAGATACAGAAAGAGGCAAAAGACAGTCTCTGCATTCAAGGAACTGACAGTCTAGAAGAGGCGATACATGCAAACTAATCTATACAGGCAAGTTATGTACAGAATAAATAGGATATACTGTCATAAAGGGACATTTTCCCCTAAGGGTTATATCCAAGAGATGGGAGGGATAACCCAGTTATATTCCACTAATGGATTGTTGAGCTAGAAAGGACGTTAGAAGCCTTCCAAGTCCATCCCCATCATTTATGGATGAGGAAATAGCTTCAGAGAAGTCAAGTGTTTTTCCCAGGCTTACAGTGTGGCAAATATCAAGAGATCAGTTATGAATTTAGGCCTTCTGATGCCAAATCCAGTGGTCTTTTACACTTTACCACATTGTCTCCAGTGGAATAGAGGCCAATCTACTGATGAGTAAGATGGCACTGGGGAGTTCTTCCTCTGTTGATATAACAATGCTCTGTTCATCGTAGGGAACCAGAGAAGAGAGTGAAGGATAGTGTAGCCAAAAGAAACCCAGGATTGGGTTATAATCAGGAATGAAGGTGTGTCAGAGGAAGAGGCTGATGGTCAAAAGGGGTTCATTGGCAATAAGGGAGTGGAGTGTTCCAAAAGGCAGAAAGAGGTAGGCAGAAGAAATCGGGACTGGGAAGGGAGGGGAGTTGTGAAAGAGATGAGTGTTCAGGGAAGGAAGAAGATAAATTAGGTTTTGAAGAAGCAGTTTTAGATATCAGAGATGAAGGGAACAGAGGGTGGAATTGAGTTAGACAGAGATTATGGAATCATCCTCAGAGTCTTACTTAGAATGTTGGTAAGGAACTTTCATGATTAGTATGCCTACCCTGATGTCTGGTGGAATCAAGTTAGCTTAGCAGCTTTAGCTCCAGAACTGAGGAGCTGAGCTAGTTTTATAGGAATATAGTTTCAGGAATGGTTTTATTGTAGTTATATTTCCTCTTGAAATATAAATTCAAAAATCATTTTTATCATAATTGATGTGCCCCTAAAGTATTCCTTTATTTCTGTAGAGAGAGTTTTGTAGTATTTAAGTAAGTCTCTTGTGTGTCTTGGTAGGCTAACTCCAGATATTGTATGCATTTTGTAGTTATTTTGAATGGAATTTATCATGTTTTGTTGGTTTGTGTTAGTAACATACAGTAATGTTCAATATTTTTAAAAATGTATATTTGCTGCATTGTTAAACATTTTGATTTGTTTTTTTTCCCACTGATTATCAGGGTTTTCTAAGTAAATCACCATATTACCTTAAATACGAAAAAAAATTGTATCCTGTTTCCTAATATTTTTTGTTTTAATTTCTCTCTCCTGTCTTGTTGCTATCTGGAATCATAGCTATATAAACAGAAGAGAACTTAGAGGTCATCTGGTTGAATTCCTTAATTTTACAAGTGGGGAAACTGAGGTCCAGAGAAGTTGATTGACTTACACATGACACTGCAGATTAAACTTGAATTCTCTTACTCTAAATCCATTGCCTTTTCCATGCCACCCTGCTAACTCAATGTCAGTAATAATGAATAGTAGAGCAATCTTACTAATTAATGCAAAATTTAGAAATCAATTTTAACAAAAAGACTACAGTAATCAATTTTAAAAATTATGATTGCAGTTATCCCTTCCACATCATGACTTTTCCCATCACGGTTTCAGTATATCATGGGTTGGCATGAGAAATTAAATGGGAACTTTTGGGGAGTTTTGCAGAAGCCACAGAAGACATGTAAAGGCCAGTAGATCACAGAAAAAGTTTAGAAATTCAGAAATGCGTAAAATAAATGTATAATATAAATATTATAGAATATCAACGTATTTCTTCTTTTAATACAATGAACATACCCACATTTTACAATAAGGTACGGTAAACACCCCATAAAAGAAAAAGAAAAAAATTCAGACTTCTTCTCTGGTATGAAAGGAGGGCCAAAAAATTGTACATGGATTTTCCAGATTGCAGGGGCACTGAGCCCCTAACCCCCATGATGTGGAAGGGATAACTGTATTGATTTTATGCCAGGTCTATAAAAATGATCAAAATTGGGGGGGAAATTAGCACAGGTACTCAAATGGATCTGTGAGTAACAATGGAGAAAGGGGAATGCTTGCTTTATTATAGAATCTATTAAGCTTTTAAACCATTTCTTAATATAATTTTATATAATTATATATGTGTATAGACATACATATATTGTGTGTATATGCAGCATATCCATACATATATAATACTTAGAAGGGCCCTTCCATGTCCATGCTTTCTACTGTTTTTTTTTTAACATAACCAATAAATAAATATTGTATCTTGTTACAGACCTTTTCTGTATCTGTTGACATAATCATGTAATTAGTTGCTTTGTTATTTATATAAATTATCTATGCTACGCCCACAAAGTCCTACTCTGATTATGACATGAATTGTATAGTGGAGTCAACTCTGGGTTCCTGAAAGCTATGCCAGTAGAGGGCAATGTCTGGCAAGTTCTACCATACTGGATAGACTCAGTAATAGACTGAGTCTATTTTCCAAGGATCAACCTAGCTATTTATGAAGAGGCACATTACTAGTAGGTTGGACACCTTGTGCTGAAATTATTTTTGGCCATGGTAACCCATGAAACAAAAATTTTAAATGGCCCTCTCATTTGTTCATTTCACTTTTTTTCTTGTGGTGACAGTAGTACAGTAATGGGAAAAGGATAGATGGTGCTAAGAATCTCACATTTTTCAAACCGTCAACAAATTTCCAGTTTGGCTACTGGTATTCTAGATATGAAACCCTTGTCCAATGACCAATGGTAAACTTTTGGGAGAATGTAGACAAGAGTTGCATAGGATGGGTAGTCATGTATGGATTGCACTCTATCATGTGTCAATATGGCCACAAATCCTCTTGAGTATATTAATTGTTTTCTTAATTTTGAACCATCTTTATATATGTGGAATGAATTAATGTTTATTGTAATTAGTTTTTATCTTACCGTGTTCTTGTAAAAAATTTAAATTTTACGTTAATTAGTGAGATTGCTCTACAATTCTTTCTCTGTTTTATCCTTTTGTAGTTTGGATATCGACTCTTATTTGTCTCATAAAAGGAATTTGGTAGAATCCATTCTTTCTCCTGAGAACAATTAGTATAGTGTAAGTATTAATAGTTTTTAAAACATGTGATAGAATTCACCTATAAGTCCATCTGAACTATTTTTTCCTTTGGTAGTTTGCTTGATTTCTCTTCCTGAGATTAGGTTAAGATCTCTGTTTCTTTTATGGTTAACTTAGGTATTTTATATTTTTGTAGATACTCATCAATTTCCTTTAAATTCTCATCTTGCTGTCACAAATTTTGTATAATAGCTTTTTTTTCTAATTCTCTTTGTTTCCTCTCTAGCCATTGTGGATTCATCATGTGTGTATGTGTGTGTGTGTGTGTGTGTGTGAAATTTGGCTTCTTTGTGATCAAATTAGCTTTTTAAAATTGATTTTGTTAGTATTTTAAAACGTATCTTTTTTTTTTTTAATCAGATGAATAGCCTCGTGGGGCTGGTGAAGGTAGGGATCTCTGTCCATGTCTTTCTTATTCTCTCTTCCTCTCTTTTTTTTAAGAGCAATGTATTATTTATGATTTAGGAACCTTGGGTTCTCATCCTAGCTGTGCTACTAATTAACAGACACCAGGTATGTAGGGGAAGGGATATGCAAATACACAAATTCACCCCCAGTGCCTCTTTTTTAGTTAATGTACTAGGAAGAAGATAAAAGAAAACATCTTTTGGGGATGGGGAATGTAGCACATGGCATGGTGAATATAGTTCTGGCCTTTGAGTCAGGAAGACCTGAGATCATAATCCTTCCTCAGATGCTTACTAGCTATATTACCCTGAGCAAGTCACTTAACCTTTTTTTCAGCCTCAATTTTCCCATCTGTAAAGTGGGAATAGTAATAGTACCTACCTTACAAAGTTGTCATGAGGGTCAAATGAGATGCTGTGTATAAAGCACTTTGCAAACCTTAAAGTACTCTCTAAATGTTATTATTCACAAGCTTTATCTGCTTTGAATCTTTTTCTGCAAATCAGCCAAAATGCTTAAAGGCACCAAAGCTACTCATCCTGATAATTGCAACCAAAACCAGGCCTTCTTTCACCTTAAATGTCCTCTGTAATGTCATTTGGGGGATGCTGCACATGGTGATGCAATGGAGCACAGCTGTGGTAGCTTAGTTGTTCTTCCGTGCCTTAGTGATGACCCAGCTAGTTGCTATCTGCTGTGCTACTGTCCTTGGCTAGATGCTGATAGTTTCTCCAATAACAGTGTTAAATATTTTGGCCTCTTTTTGGTTATAATCCAAACTCCCCTGAAACAGTAGAACAGCAAACGAAGGTCATTTTAAAACATGAAATAATTGTATGCATGTCAGGAGTAGCCACCTGTATGTAGACAGAGGGACATTTATATACCGTGTTCTTCTACCAAAATTAAATCAGGTTTTAGTAAGCCTAAAGATTGAAGTTTTTAAGGGTAGATTTTTTTTTCTCTCACAGCCTCAAAGGATCTGTTAAAGGATGGCTTTGATAAGAATGTGAGAATTGGAATATGGGGTAAAATCTGATGTAGGGACAGCATAGGATGTCCTTAATGTCAGATTCAAAAAGGGCTCCAATCTAGTTTTTAAAACTGACCTATTATGGATCTCTCAGCCATGTGTTTATCCAAGCTACTCTTGAACATAAAGATATTTTCGCACTCTAAGGACAATAGGTGCTATATAAGTTAGTACTTTTTGTCCAAAAATTCTTTCCATCTCCAAAGTAATAATAACAAATAATATTAATGATAGCTAACATTTATATAATGCTTATTCTGTGCCAGGACTTTTGTTATCCCCCTTTTACAGATGAAGAAACTGAGGCAAACAGAAGTTAAGTGACTTTCCCAAAGTCATACAAGGTGAGTGTCTGAGGTCAGATTTCAAAGTAGGTCTTCCTGACTTCAGGCCTGACAGTCTGTGTCAGCTAGCTAAGTTCACTAAGCTTTAGTGAACAAATTCAATCTATTACACCCTTAGTGATTTTGTAGGTGTTATTAGATTTTAGTATGACCCCTTCTCTGCCCTGTGTCTTTCCAGGTGAAGGGTTCTAATCATTTGTTTATCAATTTATACAGCTGCGTTCTCATCCTCTTGATCACTGTAGTTCCCATTTTCTGAGACTTTTCCAGCTTTGACACGTGAGTCATGATATATGTTGATCAGAATTGCACTTTGTTATCTGGGTGTAGCTGAACCATGGATTTTTGCAAAGGTAGAGAAGTTTTCTGTTTTGCTTCCTTTTTTTTTCATCCCCAAATGCCCAGGGATTTGTGGTAACATATTGGGCACAGGACTTCAGAGAGCAATCTGCAAATAGTTTGGTTCTTTCCTGGTTCATATCAGAGCCAGGTACACATCATCCTATCGGCAGAGTTGTAATTATTTTCCTCTGGTCTAATTATCTTGTATTTACCCACAATGAATCTCATCTGCCACTTCCTTGTCTACTCACAGAATTTCCAGAGATTCTCCTGCAGTTTATGCCCTGTGGAGTTGGCATCTCTGTGCCTGGAAGAGTTCAGTGACTGCTGCAGGCTTGAACATTTTATTGTGTATTCCACTTTTCGGTGTTTTATAACCATGTTAAATGTCACATCCTAGCCCTGGGTACCGCAGCATTAACACTTTTCCATTCAAACTGGTCCCGGTATTTTAACTTTTTCCCCTCTGTCTTTAAACCAGTTCCCTCTCCACTCTAGCATATTCTGTCCCCCCGAATTGGTGACTTCATATATTTTTTAAAACTAATCTCTGACATGGAAACCTTGTCAAGTATTTTGAAAGTCCAAATGAGTCATTCAATTCAATTCCGCAAATATTGAGCGCTTCTGCAAAGTGCTAAGGTTACAAAGAAACCAGCTCCTGCCCTCAAAGAGTTTATGTTCTAAGGGGAAGACGGCACATGCAGGAGTGAACTTCGCACTAGTGACTAGATCAGTGCAAAAAAGGCAATTGAAGGGTTTCCAGGAAGAGGCGGTATTTGACCAGAGCTTGCTTGGATGCACGGAAGTCAAATTGAGTGGCAGTTCACCCAACGGGAAGGGAGTGTGAGAGTGTGGTTGGGTGATAGTAGAGAACAGCCAGAGTCTCTGTCCTTTTTCTGCTGACAGCTTAGCTCTTGTCATAGCCATGCTCTGGACAAAGAGATAGGGTTAGTCTTAATCGAACTTGGCGCAGCTTGCGAACGCGCTGCACCTTTGGGTGACCAGTCACAGAAATCCTTGGAAAGCAGAAGAGGCGCGCTGCGCGACATTCTGGGAGTTGTAGTTCTGAGGCTGCCTGGGCGCAGGCGCACTCCCGAGCCAGGCCTGAAGATGCGTGCGCAGTATCAACGCCATCATTGATTCTTTGGCCCTGAACCAGCTACTTATCGGAGGTCTGGCCAAGCCCGGGACCCAGTTCCAGGTATTTAGTGACCAGGCCCATTACCAGCTGCCGAACCCAAGTTGGGCGGATCCAGGAGGGGCCGGGGGCCGGGCTTGTAAGCAGGACTATTACCTCCTCTGTCAGGGGCGGGACAAGGGGCGGGATTATCCTCTGCGAAGCCACTGGGGGACTGCGGGGAGGTTCCTTCTGTGTGCGTGCGTGTGTGTGTGTGTGTATGTATGTGTGTGTCCGTGTGCGTGCGCGCGCTTCTTGCTTGTGAGTGCATGTTGTTGAGAGACTCCGTGTGACTATGCCTAAGCGAAGAACACTGCGAAGAATCCGCGGGGTGTGTGACGCGCCTGCCATGTGTCTTCTCTGTGTGAAGAACCTGCCCATGGTGTGTCGCGTGTGTGTCCGAGTGCCTGTGTCTGTGAGACCCACCCGCAGTGTCTTATCTGTGAGTGAAAAACTGTGTGTATGAAGAATCCATAGAGTGTCAGTGTATGTATCAGTGTGTGTGTTTGAATGCAGAGCACCGCGTTGTGCGCCCCTGTGTGAAGAACGTGTGTAGCGTCTTTGTGTTCTGAAGCTGTGCGCATCTGTTCGTGAAAAACCTGCAGAGAGAGACGTGTGTGAGAAGCCGATGTGTGTGTCTGTATACATGGAGAAACTTCACAATGCGTCTGTGTGAAAAGCCCCTCAGTGTGACGCATATCTGTGCCTGTTTGTGTGTCTGTGTGAAGAACGTGCAGCAAATGTGTTAGGAAAAATCTGTGGCATGCCTGTTTCTGAAGAACCCGCCCTGTATGTGTAAAGAACCCGTCCTCTGAAGCAGGCATTGTGCGTCTCTCTGGGTGAAGAACCCTTTGGGTGTGCCTGTTTGAAGAGCTCAGAGTATCTGTTTTATGTGAGTGAGAAATTCACAGTTGTGTGTTTGCCCATCTGTGTTCTTAAGAGAGAGCCTGTCGTAGTGTATAAGTGGAGAATCCTCAAGGTGTACAAAGCACCTGTATTGTGTCTCCCCTGTGTGAAGAGCCTGCCCCTAGTAATGCTGTGTGTATGTGTGTGTATGTGTGAAGAACCTCTAGTGGCTGAGTGTCTTTGTATATGAGACCCACAATGTATGTGTCTGTACAAAACATTCACAAAGTGTCTTATCTTTGAGTGAAGAACTGTGTGTGTGTGTTTAAAGAACTCCCAGTTTGTGAAGAACCGCACTGTGTGTATGTGTGTGAAGAATCCATAGAATGTCAGAGTGTGTCTGTGTATGTGTGTTTCTGTGAAGAATACAGTGTTGTGTGCCCGTGTGTGAAGAACCTGTAATATGTCTTTGTGTTCTGAAGCTGTGTGCATCTGTTTGCAAAGAACCTGCAGAGAGAGAGATGTGCGTGTGTATAAAGAACCTGATGTGTGTGTCTGTGTATATGGAGAAACTTCGCAGATGCATCTGTCTGAAAAGCCCCAGAGCGTGATCATATCTGTGCGTGTTTGTGTATCTGCGTGAAGAACTTTTGCAGTGAGTGTGTTATGAAAAATATGTTGCATGTCAGTTTCTGAAGAATCTACTTTGTATGTGAATGTGTAAAGAACTTGTCTTCTAAAGCAGGCATTGTGTGTCTTTCTCCATGTGAAGAACCTTTTAGGTGTGTCTGAAAAGCTCAGAGTATCTGTTTTATGTGAATGAGGAATTCACAGTTTTGTGTGTGCAGACCCATCTGTGTGGTTGAGAGAGAGCCTGTGGTAGTGTGTAAGTGGAGAAAACTATGCCAAGAATCCACCTGCAGTGTCTCCCCTTTGTGAAGATCCTGCCTCTAGTGTGCTGTGTGTGAGTGTGTGTGTGTGTGAAGAACCTGCAGAAGATGAGTGTCTTTGTATGTGAGACCCACAATGTATGTGTCTGTATGAAACACCCACGAAGTCTTATCCATGTATGAAGAACTCGGTGTGTGTGGGTGTGTGTGTATTTGAAGAACTCCCAGTTTGTGAAGAACCCCATGAGTGTGTGTATGTATTTGTGAAGAATCCATAGTATGTCTGGCTGTGTGTCTGTGTCTGTATGTGTGTTTGCTGTGAAGAATACACAGTGCGTTGTGTGCTTCTGTGTGTGAAGAACCTGCAATGTGTCTTTGTGTTTTGAAGCTGTGTGCATCTGTTTGTGAAGAACCTGCAGAGGGCGCGCGCGCGCGCGTGTGTGTGTGTGTATGTGTATGTGTATCTATGTCTGGGAAGAACCTGATATACATCTGTGTGTATATGGGGAAACCTCACAATGTATCTATGCCTGTTGTTGTGTCTGTGAAGAACTCACAGTGTATTTGTGTTGTAAAAAATCTGTTGTGTACCTGTGTTCTGAAGAGCCCATCTTGTATGTTTGAATGTGTGAAGAACTTGTCTTCTAAAGCAGCCATTGTGCATTTGTCTATATGTAGAACCCTTTAGGTGTGTCTGTTTGAAGAACCCTTGTCGTGTCCGGGTATGTGTGTTCCTGGGTGTGTGAGAAGATCTTGTAGTGTGTGACTGTCCTTGCTACTGTAAAGAGCTCAAGAGCCTACGGTGTGTCCTTGTCTATGAAGAACCTGCAACATGTCTTCTGTGGGCTGTCTGTAAAGAACCCATAGGGGTGTCACTGTGTGTCTGGAGAAACTACCATTTCTCTGTATATGTATCTGTGAGGAACTGTCAGTGTGTTGCTTTTTGTGCTTGCCTGTGGATATCTACAGTGTCTGTCTATGTGAAGAATCTATGGTGTATCTATCTGTGGGCTGAACCTACAGTGTATGTCTGTGAACTACCCTGAGTGTGTCCATGAAGAATCTGTTCTCTCCGTGTTAAGAACCTGCACTGGGTCTTTGTGTTCTCAAGAACTGCAGTATAACTGTGTTTGCAAAGAATCTTCATTGCAGTGTGTGTGTGTGTTTGTGTGTGTGTGTGAACCTGAGCTGTGTCTTTGTGTTCTGAAGAACCTACTGTTTGCTTACATTTGTGAAGGACCCACGTTGGGCTGTGTTCTGAAGATCTCATACCATGTCTCTGTTAAAAGGACCTACAGTGTGAATGTGTGTTGTGAAAAATTTATTGTGTCAATGTTTTTTGAAGAATCTTGTGTGTGAAGAACTTGCAATGTGTTTGAGTGTTCTGAAGAACATGTACATATATCTGAATATGCATATATGAATATATGTCTAAAACACATATCTGAAGAACTTGCACCAAGTATTTGTGTTCTGAGAAACCTTCTGGGTGTCTGCTTGTGAAGAATGACCAATGTGTCTGTCTCTGTGTGTGTATGTTTTGAAACACCTACTCTTTGTCTTTATTTACAAAGACCCTGCAGTGTATTTGAATTTGTGTCTGTTTGTGTGGATTCTATTAATGAGAATGTGTTCTGAAGAGCTCACACTGTGTTGGTATATGAAGAATACCAGGGAACGTGTCCTGAAGATTATGTTGTGAATAAACTGGGGTGTGTGTGTGTGTGTGCTGAAGAATCTGCCATGTGTTTCTGCAGCTCTTCCAAATCTTATGCTGCTTTATCCTCAAGCTTCCCATGGCACTCCTCATACTTCACTGAAAAAACTGAGGCCGTCTAATGATAGCTCCATCTTTTCTTTTCTTCCTCATCTTATATTACTCAGAAATCTTCCCTTACTAGATACTCTTTCGCTCAGGATGAAATCTTTGATGAAGAGGTGTGCCTTCTTACCAACACTTCCTTGATTCCTTCCCCTCCTGTCTTTTTCAGCAAATTGTCCCTATTGTTGCTTCCACTTTCTCTTTTAGCTTCAACTTCTCCCTGTGTACTGGATCTTTCCTTGATGCTTACAAATGTATGTGTCTCCCATCCTTAAAACCTTCACTTGATCCTACCATCCCCTTTAGCTTTCCTCTTTCTTCCTAGGCTAAACTACTTAAGAATCAGCTGTTTATACTAGATCTCTCCACTTCCTCTTTTTTCAGTCTTGTCTAAGTGCTTTATAGTCTGCTTCCTAACCTCGTCATTCAACTGAAACTGCTCTCTCCAAGTTAGCATTGATCTCTCAATTTCCAGATCTAATTTTTTCAATCCCCATGTTTTTTGACCTCTGCGTTATTTGATACCATTGATCACCCTCTCCTCCTGGTTATTCTCTTCTCTCAAGGTTTTTGTGACACTTCTCTTTCCTAGTTCTTCTCCTACCTGTCTGACCAATTGCACCTTCTCAGTCCCTTTGCTGTTTCTTTATCTATGTCATGTTGGTGTCTCTCAAGTTTCTGACCTGGGCCCTCTTCTCCTTTCTCTCCATACTAGGTATCATGATGATCTCATAAACTCATATGAGTTCAGTATCTCTATGCAGATGATTCCCAGATACGTATCTCTAAACCCTGGTGTCTCTTCTGAGCTTAAGTCCTACATCAGACATTTCAACTGGAGGTCCTATAGGCATCTCAAACTCACCATGTCCAAAACAGAACTTATTTCCCTAGATGCTCCCCCTTTGCCACCTCCCCTGTTAATATCAAGGAAAAGGACTCTGCCATCCCCCTAGTCATCCAGGGTCACAACCTCTTGGTATGCTCCTTCACCCCTCTTGCTTACCACATAGATATATCCATTTAGTTGCCGTCTTGACATTTCTACTTTCACAGTATTTTTCATATCTGTCCCTTTCTCTCCACTTACACTCCTACTTTAGTCCGGGCCTTCATCACCTCTGGTGTGAATTATTGCAGTAGCTTTCCAGTTGATCTCCCTGCCTCGTGTTTTCCTCACTCCAGTCTGTCCTTCAGTCAAATACCAAAGTGATTCTCTTAAAGCATAGGCCTGATCGTGTCACCACTCCCCATATTTGATAAACTTCAGTGGCTCCCTGTTACCTCCAGTATCAAATATAAAATCAGCTGGCATTTATAACTCTTCCTAACCTTCTCCTGTCATATCTTTACAGTTTTCCTAAATTTTATGATCCAGCTACATTGGCCTGTTAACTGTTGCTTGCACAGTCCCTGCCATCTCCTCAGTGTCTTTGAACTGCCAATTCTTCATGCTTAGAATGCTTTTGCCCTTCACTTCTACGTCTTAGCTTCTCTTGCTTTCTTCAAGTTGAAACTCAAATATCTTCTGCCCCAGGCCTTTCCCACTTCCCCCAGAGGTAGTACTTTCTGCTCTGTAATTACATCCCATATACTTTGTATTTATTTCCTGTTGATCTTATATACATGTTGTTTTTTCCATTAGAATTTGAGCTTCTTAAGGATGGGGGCCATTTTTATCTTTCTTTGAACTCTCAGTTTGCACATAGGATTTAATAAATGCTTTTTGATTGATTGCTTTGTATCTGAACATGTCAAGAACCCTACTGTGTCTTTATATTCTGAAGCACACAGTGTTTGTCTGTGGCTGTGGGTAAAAAAGGTCTTAATGTGTTTGGGTTGGTATCTTGTATATATGTGTGTATGTTAAACCTTCTGTGTGTCTGTGCTGCTGAAGAACTTACTGTATCTGTGTTCTACAGAACCTGTTGTGTGTTTGTGTATGAAAAGCCTGCAGGTGTGTCTGAGTGAAGAACATGCAGAATGTCTTTTGATGTATGTGAAGGACCTATTGTGGGTCTATACGTATGAAGAATCTGCACTGTCTTCATGTCCAAAGGACCTACTTCACATATGCTGGTTTCTGGGCCTGTGTGAAGAACTCCCAAATTGTGTGTAAGTCTTAATAAGTGCAGAGATTCAGTGTATTTTTAAAGAACCTGCTGTCTGTCTTTGTGTTGTAATGAATTTGTTTTGTGTATGTGTATGTGTAAACAACCTAGTCTTTGTGCCCTGAAAAACCCCTTGTATATCTGTGAATGTGGGAAGGATCTACACTATGGCTTTGTGACCTAAGCCTTTCTGTGTATGTATGAATTACACTGTCTCTGTCTTCTAAAGAACCCTCTGCGTATTCTGGTGAATAGCCTTCTATATGTCTGTGGCTGTAAAGGGCATGTAATATGCATAAAGAACCCACTCCTATCTTTGGTAGGAACCTGCTGTGTGCATGTCTTGGTGAAAAACCCACAATGCATCTGTGTATTTGAAAACCACATACTATGTGTGTGACTATATGTGTCTCTCTGTGAATAATTCTTAATGTGTCTGTGTGTTGTGAAGAACCCTGATGTTTCTATTAAGAAAGAACCTGAAGAACCTGAAATGTTTCTCTGTGTGTTATGGATATGTGTGAAGAACCCAAGTCGTGATTTTGTTTTCAAGAACTTTCTGTGTGTCTCTGTTGGTGAAGAACCCTTATCGTGTCTGTCCATGAAAAACCCATGGTATGTCTGTTTTATCCATGAAGAGCAGTGTGTCTGAGAAGTATTGCATTTCTACCTCTTCTACCTGTTGGGTATCTGTGTATCATGTGTATGTGTGGAGAACCTATGCTGTCTTTGTATTCTGAAGATTGGCAATATGTGTTTGTCATAGTGTTTAAAAAAAAAAAAAGGCCATGGTGTATCTGTATTGGTCTCTTTTTGTGTGTGGAGAAAACCTGCATTAGGTCTGTGTATCTCAGAGAACCGTCATTGTGTGTCAGTGTCTTCGTGTTCTTGGAGAACCCACAGTGTATCCATGGCTATGTGTGCCTTTCTGTGAAGAATCCACCATTTGTGTGTGTTGGCATGTGTCTGTCTGTGATGCGTGTTATTAACCTTTTTTGTGCCATGGATCTCTTTGGCTATCTGGTAAAGCCTATGGACCAACTCCTTCTCAAATAATCTTTTAAATAATTGAAAGAAATGTTAAATTTCAGTTAGAAGTTAGTGAAAATAAAGATGTGATTTTTTTCCTATCCAAGTTCAGAGATCTGTTGAAATTTCTTTGGGGGTCCATGGATGCCAGGTTAATGATCGTAGGCTGTATGAAGAACTCACAATGTGTCTGTGTGTTCTAAATAACCTGTGTATCAGTTTTTCTTTTGTGTCTATAAAGAACCCAGAGTGTGACTGTGTGTCAGACCTGCAGTGTGTCTGAATGTGTGTGTGTGCACACAAGATGTCTATACTGAAAAATATGTGTGTATGTGTGTATCAAGAACCCACATATGTGACTTTTTGTTTTCAGAGAACCACTGGGTGTCTCTGATGGTGAGGAATCCTCAGTTTATCTTTGTGTCTATGTCTGTGTCTGTCTGTCTGTCAGCGATGAATCCGTTTTGTATCTGCCTGTTCTGAAAAACCCATTATATATTTGTATGTGTGTGATGACCCTACACAATATTCTTGTATTTGTTCTGAAGAGCCCTGTGTGTATTCTGTGTTAACAACCCTGCCCCCCCCCATGTCTGTGACCTTGCAGAACCTGCATTATGTTTGTGATGGATCAACCCATAGTGTGCATGCCTGAGGGTCTGTGAGTGAAGAATCTACAGCGTGACTGAGTATACTGAAGAGCCCACATTGAGTCTGTGTGTATGTAAAAACTGTTTTGTGTTGTTGAAGAACCTTTTGCATGTCTGTGCGTTCTGAAAAACTTGCTGTGTGTCTCTATATATGGAAAAACCTGCAGTGGGATTTTTTTTTATCTGAAAGTCTGAAGCATGCCTATGTTGTCTTTCTTTGTGTGTAAAGAAATCTCTGTGTGTATGAAGAACATGTGTCTCTTTTGAACACTGTTATGATTCTATATGTGTGAATAATCCCCTCTGTGTCTTTGTATTCCACAGATCCTGCAGTGTATATGTTTGTGCATGGTGTGTATGTGTGTGTGTGTGTGTGTGTGTGTGTGTGTGTAAAGTCTCATTGTGTCTGCGTGTGTAAAGAACGTGCTTTGTGTTTATGTGTCCTAAAGGACCTGTTGTATGCCTGTGGCTGTGTGCAAAGAGGTCACAGTGTGTCTATATCTGTTTTTGCATGTGAAAAACTTAGTGTCCTGCAGTGAATCTTTTTGTGTCGCAGAATTTGTTGAATATCTGTGGACAAATGAATAACCTGAACTCAGACAGGCACATATGGACACAAACATACTGCAGGGTTTCAGAATACACAGACACATTGTGGGTTCCTCACCAGCACACGCACACATCAGATTCATTTCAAAAATAGGTGTGGTGTAGGTTCTTCACACATACTACATGTTCTTCACAGTTACAGACACACAGAGGGGTTCTTCAGAACAGAGGACTTCTGTGTTCATGCATACGCACAAGATAGGTCACAAAGACACAGTGTGGGGTCTTCCCACGTAGAGAAATACATAGTAATCTGTACGCTGAATTTTGTGTATGTTCTGAAGAAACAGCTGCATGTCGGTTTTGTGTGTATATATGTGTAAAGAAGCTATTGTGTATCTGTGCACTAGAAAATCAGCTGTATGTCTGTGTCTTGTATGTTTTTCTTTTTTTGAAGTCCATGTTCTTGGTATGTCTGTGAAGAAGCTACTGTGTATCTGCTCTAGTGAACAAGCTGTATGTCTGTGAAAGACCCCTCTGTGTATGTGTGTGTTATGGAGAACCAGCTGTGTGTCAGTGAAAAAAAATGTGTCTCTGTTCTGGAGAACCAGCTTTATGTGTGACTTAGAGAACTAACTGTATCTTTGTTATGTTGTGTGTGTCTGTTTGCAAAGAAGCTACTGTGTCTTTTTTGGGGGGGAGAACCAGCTGTGTATGTATGTGCATGTATATTTGTGTTCTGGAGAATCAGTTCTGTGTCTATATTGTGGGTGGGTGTGTGTGTGTGTATTCTGGAGAACCAGCTATGTGACCGTGCTACAAAAAAAGCTGCTGTATGTGTTCTGGAGAATCATCTCTATGTTCTAAAGAACCAGCTCCCTCTTTGTGTACATGCACAAAGAAACTGTTATTTGTGTTCTGAAGAATATGCTCTGTGTGTGTGTGTGATGATGAAGATGATGTTCTAGTCTGTGTTCTGGAAAACCAGCTGTTTGTTTTTTGGCCTGTGAGAAAGCCACTGTGTGTTTGTGTTCTGGAGTGTTCTGAAGAATAGTTGTGTGCCTGGGGCTTGTGTGTCTGTGAAAACTATTATATGTGCATATTTCAAAGAATAACAGTGTGTCAAGTACCCACTGAATCTGTGTGTTTTAGAGAACACGCTTAGTCATGAAGAACAGTTATCTGTGTCTTTTGTGTTCTGTGAAGACATCTGTTGTATGCCTGTGTTCTAAAAAACAAATATATATCCATGTCTTTTAATGTATATGTTTTCTGAAGAAAAACTATACTTGTGATGGATGTGTGTGTGTATGCACCTCTGAAGTCTGGGTCTTTGTTTTCTGAAGAACAATGGTGTGACTAGTGACTTGTGTATGTATCTGTCTGCAAAGAACCTGCTGGATCTGTGTGTTCTGAAGAACAGATGTTTGTCTTGTGTGCAAAGAACTTGCTATGTATCTGTGTATTCTGAAAAACAACTATAACTGTCTGTGTGTTGTATATTGCTGCTTCTGAAGAACCCACTGGACCTGTGTTCTCAAGAACACTTGTATGATGTCAGTGTCTTCTGTATGTGTCTGTCTATGAAGACAGTGGTGTGTGGTCTTTGTGTTTTGAAGAAAAGCTGTAGGTTTCTCCTGTGTCCTTTTGTCTCGAAAGAACCTGATACATGTGTATGTGTGCCTTTATGTTCTGAAAAACTGGCTCTGTGTCTATATTTGTGTGTAAAGAGCCCAAAGTTTTTCTCTATTGATGACCGTCATGTGTCTATGTGTGTGTAGCGCCCAAGTTATGTTTTATTTCTGTGTGAAGAGGTTGCAGTATGTCTGATTGTGAAAAACTCACTGTGTCTTTTTCTATGGTAACATATCCACAGCGTATCTATATCTGCTATACTCGAATTATGTCTTGTCCCCCCATGTCTGTGTAAAGAATACGCAGCAGCACGCATGTCTGTGAAGACCACACTCTCTCTGAGTATTCTGAGGAATAGCTATGTGTCTGTGTCTTGTGTGTCTGTCTGTAAAAAGTCCAGTATATGGCCTAAAGAATAGTTGTGTGCATGTGTCTCGTGTGTCTCACATTATGTGTGTGTGTGTGTATTTTGAAGAGTTTACCTCGTTTTTATTCTGAAGAACCCATCTTTTACCCATGAAAAGAACCACATGGTGGGCCTACATGTGGAGTCCACAGTCCATTGTTAATATGTTTATGAAAAACATTACATACATCTGCATGTAGATCACCCACAGTGTCCATTTCTGTGAATGAAGCACCCACAGTGTGTCTCTGTGTAGCAAAGAAGTGACAGTGTCTCTGTGAAGAATAATGTGTCTGCGAATAACCTACTTGTGTCTTTGTGAAGAACCTGCTTTTGTCTGTGCGTGAAGAACCACCTGTGTGTTTATGAATGAATAACCTGCTGTGTGTCAGAGTGTTCTGGAGATGTTGTGTGTCTGTGAAGAACTTGTAGTATGACTTAAGTTGTGTATTTATGAAGTACCTTGTGTTCGTTTTGAAGATATTGTTCTCTGTGCTAAAGAACCTGTATATCTTTATCTTGTATCTGTATGTTTGTAAAGAACGCACTCTATTTCTGTGGGTCCTGAAGAACCCACTACTGTTTGTGTCTGTGTGTTCTGAAGAACTCATCTTGTATCTATGTGTTCTGAAGAATCAGCTGTGTATCTGTCCCTCTGTGTGTGAAGGATCTACACTGTCTATGTTCAGAAGGACCCACTATGTGTCTGTGTCTGTATGAGGAATCTGCACTATATCTTTGTGTTCTGAAGGATCTTCATTCTGCCTGACCTCATTGTGTCTATATCTGGCTGTTTGTAGAGAATCTAAAGTGTGTTTTGAAGAACCCCCAATGTGTCTGTATCTGTCTTTGTGTTTTGACATATCCATTTTATTTCTTTGTGAAGAACCTGCATTTTATCTCTTCTCAAGAATCTATTATGTGTTAAGAGCTCGAACTGTGTCTTTGTGTTCTCAAGAACCCAGTGTGGGTCTGTGATGATGAAAAAACCACAACATATCTATGTCTGTGTCTGGTTTTGAAAGTATGCAGAATCTAGTATGACTGTGTATGCTGAAGAAGCCCCTATGCCTGTTACACATTTCTTCCATTACCATCCTCCTATCTCACTTAATTTTAATCTCTCCTTATCTATGAACTCATTTCCTGTACACACAGCCCCCATTAATGTCTGCAGCAACATTCTTAAGTAGTCCTACTGACTTTTATGTCCATTTGCCATCAAATTTCTTGTGGTCCATTCTCTCAGATTTTTCTATCTAAGTCCTTAGTTCTGAACATCAGATCGAAGGATGGAGTCATAACAATAGTTAATCAGAAATGTGTCCAAAAACACATCAATTTTATAACAGACATTTTAGTAAGTTAGAAAAATAATCATGGTAGACACATTTAGTTCATTTTTCTAATATGCCTGTTGTTCTGGTCTTCCCTGTTACTAGTGTTTCCATCTTCTACAAAATGTGTTGTCTCTTTCTTCCTTCCACCCTGTGGTGAGACCATGTGAAGGGCTACAGGAAGTTGTTGACAGCTTTGAAGTACTTGTCAACAGTATAGATTTCATAGCTCAAATACCCCATGAAGATTATTCCATACTTATAAGAAGATTTTGCAGTAACTTTTTAGTCAAAGTAATTAACTGTTTCTTGATCTTGCTGCAACCACATTTGTAAAGCAAACCATTTGCAGACTTCAGATTTGGGTAACCTCATGGGATAGATGGTTCATAGTCTTCAGCATCCTCAACTCATATTGAATTGAACAAATGTGCGATCAGAAGATACGGTAAAGATGCAGAAGCTGCAGTACTTTATGGACCTCTAATTCTGATCAAAGGCTCATTTGGGCTCATCAGGTACATGGTAGCTGCCAACTCTTTGTGCCTTTCTAGCCAAATGAACTTTATTTCTATACATTCTTCTGTATTCCTTATGGTAAACTTTAGTACTTTTAAAAATAACTTTCCTGTATATCTTCTGAAGCTTTTTATATCCCCCTTCTCTGGGTTTTTTTTGTCTCCAGTTAGGCTTTTCAGGAGAGATTCTGGGGAAAAGAGCAGCTGTTCATCTTTTTTCTCCATGCTGCCCCCATGATTCCAGCAGGAAAAGAGCCATGTTTGTGCTTTGAAGAACCTATTGTGGGTGTGTATGTAAAGACCCTGTAGCATTTGTGTTTTGAACAATGTCACATGTCTGTTCTTAAGCACATGTTATGTGTATTTATTCTTAAGAACCCTTGCTGTTTTGTGAAGAATATCATCATATCTCCGTGTTTTAAAGGGTGTATCAGTGGGTGAGGAGCCTACACTAGTGTGTCTGTGTGTTCTGAGAAATCCAGTGCAGAAATTGTGTGTTTGCAAAGACTCATAGTATGTCTGTGTGTGCCTTTGTTTTCTGTGTAAAGTCTTTGTATGAAGAATCTACTATGTACCAGCATCTATGTCTGTGAAAAACCTCCTGAATCAGTGTATTCTGAAGAGCCTATTGTGCATCTGTTACGTGGTTGTTTGTCAATATGCGTGTGAAAAAGCCACTCACTGAGTGTCTGTGGGTGAATAACCTGAGTGTCTGTAACTGTGAAGAACCCATAGTGTATGTGTGTGAGAAGTGCCCTCAATGTGCCTTTGTCTTGGTGTGTCTGTGTATGTGAAGAGCCTGCCGTGTGTGTGTGAAAAGCCTTCAGTGTATGGAGAAGATGCAGTGAGGTTGTGTTCTTATGAACATATGTTTCTGTGTATGTTCAGAAGAACACAGGGTGTGTCACTGAAGAATCTGCATTGTGTTAGTGTATCTGTTAAGAACCCACTATGAATCAGTCTGCTCTGAAGAGCCTACAATATGTATGTGAGTGGGTGTGTGTGTAACAAAGCTGTGGTTTGTTGGTGTGGGAGGCTTGGAGGGAATAAAACTTAAAAGATTTTGTGCTTGTGTGTGGGAAGAAGCCTTGTATGTCTGTGAGGAACTGTGAATGCTTTCTTTCTGTGTTAAAAACTGTGGGTGTGATTGTGTTTGTGTGTGTGTGTGTGTGAAAAACTACAAGTTGTCTCTGGGAAGAACCAGGAGTCTGTCTCTGGGTCTTTGTGAAGAACCAGCAGCTTGTGTCTGTAAGAATGGAGACCCTGTGGTATGTGTCTTTGGGTGTTTTTGTATATGGAGAAACCTCTGTGTGTCTGCCAGAATCTGCTGGGTGTATGTCTGTGTGCCAGTGTCTGTGTGTATGTCTCTTCAAAAAACCCATTATGTGTCTTGTTCACAGAATACCTCTGACAGTTTGTGAAGAGCTCAATATGTATGTATGTGAAGAATCCTCAGTGTGTATGTGTGTATCCTTAAGAAGAACAGTAATGTGGTATTGGTACATGTGTTAAGAAACCATTATATGTCAGGATATGTGGGGAAAAATCCCCACTGTGTATTCGTGTGAAGATAACATAGGGTGTTTGCCACAGTGTATCTGTTTCAAGAACTCACTGGGTGTGAAGAACATGGAGTGCATTTGTGTATAATATGCAGTGTGTGTTTGAAGACCTGTTTGTGCATGTGAAGAGCACGTGGTCTGTATCTTTGTGTGAGAAGAACTTGCGGTATGTCTCTGGGTCTCTGTGTGAGTGAAAAAGCCACATGTATCTGTGTCTGGGTGTGGGAAGAGCCTACTGTCTATTTATGAATTTTGAAGAACCCCAGGTATATCTATGCTGACTTTTTTGAAGAGTATGTTCATATGTGTTAAGAATCTGTGAAAGTGTTGCTGTGTGTGAAGAAGGTTCAGTATCTGTGTAAAAAGCCTCCAGACAGCCAGAATGATCATAAATATGAAGAATCAGGTGGCATAGTGGAGAGAGTGCTAGGGCTAGGGTCAGGAAGAGCTGAATTCAAATTCGACCTCACACTGTGTAGCTCTGGGCAAGGCATTTCACCTCTCTGTGCCTTAGTTTTCTCATCTGTAAAATGGGGAAAATAGTAGCACCTACCTCCCATGGGTGTTATGAGGGAAGAGGACCTAGGACAGAACCCTGGGGAACACTCAAAGAGAGAGGGCTTGAAATGGATGATAAGCCAGCAGAGGAGACTGAGAGGGATCAGTGAGGCAAGTGGAAAGCTAACCAGGAGAAAGTAGTGTAATGAAACCCAGAGGAGACATTGTACAAGAGGAGATGATCAAGGGTGTCAAACTATTGAGAGGTCAGGGACAAAAACTGAGAAAAGACCATCAGATTTGGCGATTCAGAGGCAATTAGCAACTTTGAGAAGCAGTTTTACTTGAGTGATGAGGTCAGTAGCCAGATTACAGAGGATTAGAAAGTGAATAAAGAAAAGCAATCAGTGTAGATAGCTCTTTCTGGGAATCTGGCTGAGAAGAGAAGAAGAGGCTTATAAGATGATAGCTTGAGGGGATGGGTTCTGTGAAAATTTCTTAAGGATGGAGAGACTGAAATGTTTAAAGACTGCAGGGATGGAACCAGTAGATAGGGAAAAATTAAAGATACATACAGACATACTTAAGGTTCTTCACACATAAATATGTCTACTATATGTGTTTCTGTGAAGAATCTTCAGTGTTTCTGTGTGGTGTTTCGAGAACTTGGTGTGTCTGTGGGTGTGTGTATGAAGAATCTGCTGTGTATACATGTGAAGAGCTTGTATCGTGTCTATGTGTCTCTGTGAAGAATACTCAGTATCTCTGCATGTGTGAAGAATCCACTGTGTCTGTCTGTATAAAGAATGAGCGTTGTCTGTATGCTTTTTTCTGTGGGTGTCTCTGTGTGTCAACCACCAACATATTTTGACTGTTCTCAGGGCTTATAGTGTGCCTTGTGTCTGTGTCTCTCTGTGTATGAGAAGGACCCCTAGCATATCTGTATCTCGGAAGGTCCTGAGTCTTATGTATATCTGAACTTGCACTGTGTCTGTCTTTGGCTTTGTGAGAAAGGCCCTGAGCTGTGTGTCAGTTATTTTTGAACCTGCAGCATGTCTGTGCATTAACATGTGAAGAACCCTCAATGTGTCTGTGACTGTGAATCTGCAGTGGGACTGTTTGTTAACCCACATTGTGTCTGTCTATATGTGAAGAACCTACAAAGTGGCTGAGTATGTGAAGAACCTGTACTCTGTGTGTGTGTGTGTGTGTGTGTGTAGTGTAGTGTAGTATGTATAATATAGCTAGCTAACAAGCATTAATGAAGCTTTTACCATGTGCTACATGTATTATGTGCTAGACTTACAAAGACAAAAGTAACACAGGCCTTACCTTCAAGGCGCTTACATAATAGGGATAACATGTACCTATAAATATGCATATACATTATATATAACATGTGTGTATTTCAATACAAGGAAGTTTTGGGAGGAAGGCACTGGGGTGAGGTGGAGATCAGGAAAGGCTTCCTTTAAAAGATGATTCTTGGACTGGGTCTTGAAAGATAAAAGGAATTCCAAGAGGTGGAGGTGAGGAGGGAATGCATTTTAGTCCCAGGGGCCTTGCCATTACAAAGGCACAAAGACAGCAGAGGATCTGTGTATGAAATTTGGCTCAGTTCTGTATATATTTGAGAAATGAAACCTTTATCAGAGAAACTTACTGTAAAACTTTTTTTATTTATATTTTCTCCTTGAGGTTATAGGGAACCATGGAATTTATTGAATAAAAGAGTGTCTTGACAATGCCTGTGCTTTAGGAAAATCACTTTGACAGGTATATGATGTATAGATTAGAGCAGGGTGGTGGCTATAAAAAAAAATCTAGGCAAAAACTAGGAAGAACAGGCATTGTGGTTCTACAGGAGTGAAGGGTGTCTGGGTGTGACTGATGAATTTATCAATGAGTTTTTGTGAGTGAGAAGACTCCTCAGTTTTTGAATGTGTATGGAAGAAAATCCATAGTATATGTTCCTGTGTCAAGAAACCAGTGTGTTCTTTGTGAAGAACCTGTAATGCTTTTGTTTAGGGGTAAAGAATCCTGTGTGAGGAGAACTCACACAACTGGATTTGTATGCACACATAGAACATGAACTATGTATGAGGATTTGTACTGTGTATGTGCAAAGAATCTATACTTTGTGTGTGAATTTTGAAATTTTGACTGTGTAAGACAAACCTGTCTGTGTATGAAGAATGCAGTGCGTATATGTATATAAAAACCTGCATATGTATGTGTCTGTATGTATGTATAAAGTACCCCTGGTATATATCTCTGTGTATGATACCCACTCCCACGTTGTCTGTGGAGAGAAGCCAAAGCGCATATATCTTTGTGGGTGGGAAAAAGAATTCAAAATGGTACGTGTATCTATGTGTGTACACAAATTTGTAGGAAGAACCCAGAGTTTGTGTGTATGTGTCCATGTAGAAGACATTTCTCCCCTTGTGTGCATATATGTGTATATATTAAGGACTTACAGTGTATTTCAGTATGAAGAACCTGTAGTTATCTCTATGTGTGTGTGGGTATATCTGTGTGAAGAACCCTCTCTAGCATGCCTGGGTTTTTATCTTTATGTCAAGAATTCACAGTATGTCTTTATATACTTCTCTGAGTTAAGTATCTTCCAATGTGTCTGTGTGCAGAAACTGCAGTGTGTTTCTGTGTGTGTCTTTGAATGTGAGAAGAACCCACAATGTTTATGCCTGTGTGTGTCTATATTTGAAGGATTTGCAGGAGGCATATGTGTGGGGAAGAAGAATCCTCAGTGTGTCTATAAATGGGCCTGGATGTATGGGATGGACCTGTCTGTCTGTGTATGCCTCTGTTTTTGGTGTGTTTGGTGTATCTATAGACCCTGCTGTATATCAGTGCCTGTGTGTGTGTGTGTGTGTGTGTGTGTGTGTGTGTGTGTGTTATTGAAGAATCTGTAGTATGCATGTAGTATATGTGTGTATACCCACAGTATATGTAAAGAACATGAAGTGTGTAGATATGTGTCACATACATAGGCACACTGTGGGTTAGAACCTATAGTCAGTGTATCAAACCTGCAGTTTGTGTGTCATGTATACAAGCTGAAATCACATGTCAGTGTGTGTGTGTGTGTGTATGCATATGCTGAGACCCTTTAGTATGAGGAAGCTGCAATAGGCCTCTGTCTGGGTGGGAAGATTCCCTTCTCCTCTTCCCCCTGTCCTCACCCTATGTTCATAAGTATCTGTGTAAAGAGCTTGGTCTGTCTCCATATGTGCAAAGCGCTCGATGTGCCTGCATGTGACACTCCCAAGGGCTGGATGGAAATATATGGAGATGTGTGTATGTATGTGTATATATATGTATCTGTGCACGTATACGTACACATACATGTGTGTGCATGTGTGGGAAGTACTTGCATTGTATTTGTGACTCTGAAGGAAGCATCCATATTATATGTGTGAAAAACCTGCAGTGAGTTTTTATATATGAGAGCCCATGATGTGCATATCTGTGTTAAGTATCAATGTGTGTCTCTCTGTACCTAAAGAATTCACAGAGTATCTCTGCATGTTTGGGGAAAGCATACATGTGTTCAGTATGAAGAATCTACAATGTTTGTGTGCCTATACATGTGAAAAACCCATAGTTTGTATGTGACTCTGTGTTGAAGGAACCCAAAGCTTACCTACATGTGTGTTTGGTGTGCATGAAGAACCTGTAGTTTGTATGTCTGGTATGTGGGAGGAGCCTATAGAGTTGTATACAGTGAGTATGTGTATAGAACCCACAATGTGTAAAGGACTCCGTGTGTCTGTGAAATGAACCCATAGCATGTGAAGGACCCAAATGTGTGTGTGTGAAGAGCCCGTAGTGTATGTGTCTTTGAAATGAGCCATAGAGGATCTGTGTGAATGAAGAAGCTATAATGTGTCTGAAAATTCCAAGAACCTAAAGTGTGTCTATGTCCATGTGTGTGCAAAGAAACTTACAAGTGTGTTTTTGTGTAGAAAGAGCTCCTCAGTGTGTTTGTGTCTGTGTGTGAAGAACCTCTAGTTTGTGTCTGGCCATCTTTCAGGGTCCATTGAAGGAATTCTGTCTGGGTTGTGTGACCATAGGGTCATGTGCTGTCTGACATTTTATACCTCTTGCGGTCAGACATCTGGATTTTTTCATGCTTGTATCCTCCACAGAAGCTGCTATAGGTTTCTTTGAATACAGTGAGTTCCCATTACATCTTCTAATATACTTGGTACATCCTTCCCTCCCCAAATTACCTTTTATTTATTTATCTGTATACATGTTGTATCTCCTCAGTAGAGTCGAGTAGAGGCTCCTTGAGGGCAGGATCTGTTTTTTGTTATGTCTTTGTATTCCCAACAGCAGCATAAAGTCTTAAACATTGTGGGTTCTTAAATGCTTGCTGAATTCAATTGAATTAGATCTTTATTTAATAAATGCAATTCTTCATGTGCCTGTTTGTATGTCTGGTCCTCTGGCTATCTTTCCAGTGCTCTTCAGGTCTCAGACTGTGACTGAGGCTGCTGAATTCCCTCTCTTGATTGCATCTTCTCACCCACAGCAGCCCTGCAAAACTACTGCAGGTGTGTGGCCTGGAAATACCAGTGGGAGGATTCCCTACTGAGGAGCTCAGAAATCTCAACTCCAGAGTGAAGTTTCCAGCCACGGTGACTTTCCTTCTGAGGCTCCAGACCTGCAGAATCCATGCCAGGAGCAGATGCAAGCAGGAGACCTCTATTTGGACATTCAGGAAGGAGCAGGTGCTGGAGACACTGATGCTTGAACATTTCCTGATTATTCTGCTTGAGTAAATAGGACTGGAGGGATAATCAGATATCCAGATACCCTAGAGGAGTGGATGATCTTGGTGGATCTGACCCAAATGCTTGGGGAGAAAGGTGAGAAAGGAGAGGGGAAGGAAGTGTGGATTGACTAGAGAGGAGATTGCAGTCTCTCCTAGTTGCCAGAGGAATGAAATTACAGTATTTCAGAAAAGCACTTTCCATTATTTGACCTAGAATTCCCTTTCCTTTAGAATGATTTTTTAATTAGGGAGTTACCATGCTCCCTGGGGAAGTTAAAGTGTACTTTTCACTATCCTACCATGCTTTACTCACCAGGGGATGGTTTTGGGAAGGAGTCAAAGGCAAGATATTTCAATATATTTTAGTGATTTTCTCCTTGGAGCTTGGGATGGGGAAAAATAGGAGCTTATAAAATTTTGAATTTTGTGCAAGGAGCATGAAACGGAATACTTTGACTTCTGTAGACACTCTAAAAATGAGTGAGGATCACCTTAATAAAAACTGTTAGTATTTTTCCTCCTCTGGCCTGGTAGTCTTTGGAGGTGATTTTTAGTTGGAGCTTTAGGCAGTGGCTAAATACTTAGCTAAAACCTGCTAGGACCACAGGGATAGAGCCTGGATTCTGGATGATGGTATCTTTGAATCCTTGCTTTGATCTGGGACTAGGGAGGTGCTATTTGTGGAGTCCCTCTGACTTCCGTCTGTCTTCTGTAAGGCCCAGGAGAGGTAGAGGTGTTAACACCTGCTTGTCCTGTGAGCATTTGTAGAGAGGGGAACCACAAAGCAAGCATGTCACTCTCAGGAATCTGCTTTCTCTTCCACAGCTCTTCCTTCTCAAGAAACTGCTGTCGCGCAACTGGTGAGCACTGATGAGCTAGAAATGACTCCTGGGCTTCTGACAGCTGGATCCCAGGTGAGTTGGGGTTTTTTTCCTAGTAAGAGAATGAAAACATGTCCTCCTATTCTGGAGCTTCTCTACTTAACAAAGTTTCATTGAGGAACCTGATCCCTGACTGTTCCAGCCCAGGAGACTGGGAGTATTTTGCCTTTCATCTGGTAACATTCCACAGGGGCCTCTTCCCACATAGGCTTACGCTTTAAATTCTTCCCCCTGTATATGTACATAGATATATGCCCTGTGGGTTCTTTACAAACATACACAGACATCTCAGGAGGTTCTTCACACAGAAGCTCACATAGATACAGCACTGTAAGCTCAACATTGTCTTAGTTAGTTTGTCTTCCTGTAGCCCCTCTTGCAATGTAAGTAGGCTGGGGTAGTTGTCTAGGATGATCCTCTGACCTTACGTACATTCTCCTTTGAGGTTCATATCAAATTAGGGTCTATGGGAGTTATCAACCTTAGTTGGTGTATGAAGAAACTGAGTTAGAGGTTTTAAATGACTTGTCCATAGTCATGTAGCTAGTAAATTTCAGAGGCAGAATTTTAACTCATATCCTCTTTACTCCAAGTTTAGCCCTTTATCTACTACACTGTATATGTATGGTCATGCTAGCTTATTTAGGGCCTTTAATACTAGACTAAAGAGGAACCACTAATGAGTTTGAGCAGAGGAGGTGTCCAGATTTATACCCAGGCAAGTCTCTGACCTGCCCCAGGTATAGTCAAGGCACTAAAATTATCACGGGGGTTCTCCATAAAAACACCTGGAACCAGCTCAGGCCCATCTCCAGCCCTCATCACTTCCTTATCTTGTTTTCCTAACTATAAATGTAATCCAAAATTGTAATTGCTCCTCTGGTACCCCTTGCTATATTCTCATCTTGATATACCTCAGCTCTCTGTTTTTTTGCATTTTCACTTTGACCTCCAGAATTCCATTCTTTTCCTCATGCCATCCCTTCCCTCACTGTCAAACTTCCATTCATCCCCCATCCTTTCCTCTTACAGCTTTCTATATCCTTATACTCACTAAAACCTAGCTTTTTCCTCAGGAAACCACACTCTCCAACTCTGTTTTAGTGTTCACAGTCCTGCTTAGCACAATGCCAGGCACAGAGTAGCTACCTGATAAGTGTTTGTTGACTGACTTCTCCCCACTTTCCTGACTTAGAGAGCCAGGAATATTTGTTGCCATTCTCTGTTTCCTGCTGCCACCTTTACATCCTTGCTTTACTGCTGTCATTTAATAACCTTTCTTCCTTTGAAATTTGTATCATATGATTTTACCATCCTTATGCATTTTGCTGTAATCTGGCAGCCTCCAGAACAGTCTCCTACCTTCCTCAAGGTCCTCAAAACTTGACTTAGTTGCCTTATGGTCTGCTGCCATGATTCTTGATGACTTCAGTATTTTCATACTTAGCCCACCTCAGTTGATTCAGTTTCCAAACCTCCTCAACTCTCAGTGTTTCCACTCTACTCCTGCCACCCTCCTGAGTGATCACATCCTAGACTTCAGAGACCTTTGAAACTAAATTTTTTTTTTGTTTTTGTCAGGGCAATTGGGGTTAAGTGACTTGCCCAAGGTCACACAGCTAGTACATGTGTCAAGTGTCTGAGGCCGGATTTGAACTTAGGTCTTCCTGACTCCAGGGCCTATGCTCTACTCATTGCACCACCTAGCTGCCCCATAAATTTTTTTCTTTGAGCAGTATCCCATCCTTGCACCTTTCCTGCATCTTTAATCTTGAACCTCCTATCGGTCATCACTGTGACTTCTGTTCCCCAGTCCTCCCACCCTGTTCTTCTAGGTCTTCACATTTATTGTGGCTTCCCTTTCCACCCATTACAGTTTTGATGGTCAATGATATTAACAATATGTTTTCCTATCTCCTTCAATCTCTAGCTCCTTGACCGTCCACTGTTCCTACACTGCAAATCCCCAATACTGGATGCAGTATTCCAATTTCCAAGCATTGGAGTGCTGCTGAAAGAAGAGCGCACGCACACGTGCGGTGCACACACACACACACACACACACACACACACACACACACACACACACACACACACACACACCGCCCTCTCTAATCTAATCTCAGGGGGTCCCTTACATGGCCCCAGCAGTGTTGATTACCTATTACATTCCCCACAGTGGACATTTAAAACCTCATTTCTCCCAAGCTCCTAACTCTACCTTAAGCTCCTTCTTTTGCCAGGTGGTAATGTCAACTACTGCTTTACTGAGAATGAAGTTATCCAACTTGAGTTCCCTTATTTCCTTTCCTACATGGTTTATATCCTCCCTGGGGCTATTCCCATATTCTCTTCACTATAACCTCAGGAGATAAGGAGGCCTTTGACCTTGTTAGACCTAACCCTTCTATTTGTGCCAGTGAGTCCATCCCCTCTTGTCTCCATTAATCTATTCCCGTTTTCTCTTGTTACTTTTGATCTGCTTCCAAACAGTCTCAGACCTCTCATTCTAAAAAAATTTCTTTTGACTTTGTTATATCCTTAAAGCTATTGGATTCTCTCCCTTTTACTATGAAATTTCTAGAAAGAGTTGTTTACACTTTTTGATCCCGTTACTTAATCTCTCAGACTTCTGCAGGTACAAACACAGAACAGGGGAACCATAGAGACACATGAGCAAAGATATTCAAGAAAAACACTTAGAGCTACATTGCTTTTCCATGAAGAGGTCTCATGCAGCTAAATAGCATTTCCTTCTTACATAGTAAACATTTCTGCCACAATAGCACAATGGACCAGACTGTAAACACCAGCTTAGGTTTTCTGCTTCTGCTTGATTTATCAGCTGCCTACAGGAACTGATACAAGTGTCTTCCTCAGGGACTGCCCATATCTATTCCTTACAGGCTTTCCTTGTCTCTATCCATTAATATCTTTCTCCTTCTGTGTTCAATTCATGTGCTACTTTCTCCATCATATTTCTTCTGATCCCTTTCGTGTTGATTCTCTGAGACGTTCCTCTTTGAAATTTCTTCCACACTTATTTATTTTCATAATTTTATTATAGTTTTTCATATACATGTTTCATCCCCCTATTTAATTCCTTTCAGCTTTTAAAAATTGCCTGCTAGAGGGCTGGGTACTTGGAATACAAAGAAGTAACAATCCCTGCTCTCAAGGAGCTTGTATTCTAAGGGAGTGAGGAATAAGAAAAGACATACATAAAGAAAAGTGTATAGAGATCTAGCCTTGGAGCTAGGAAGGTCGGGGTTTAAGTCCTGCTTCTGACATCATCATCATCATCATCATCATCAAGAGCTTTAAGGTTTGCAAAGTGCTTTACAAATAACCAAATGATGGATAGAAAGATCAGGGAGGTGTCAAGTAACTGGAGAGTACAGTAACAGAAAAGGAAAACCAAATGAACTACACAGGAATATTATAGACAAAATCCAGTTTTCAGGTCAAACTAAAAATACCTTAAGCAGCCAGAAGGAAAGAATTCAAGTACCCGGGTGCCAGTCTAGATGTCACAAGACTATGTACTGCAGTTATTCTAAAGGCTAGAAAACTTTGAAACACAATATTCTGAAAGACCAGAGCCTGTGAGGGCTGGATGTCAAAGCTATCTCAGCTTCCTCCCACATTGGGAAATTTACTTTTCCCCAGGCTCAGTCCCTGCTCCAAATAACTTTTGTGGGGATAGAGCCAGACCCAGTTTTACGCTAGTTCTCTTTCCTTTAGGCCTGGTAGGACTCCTCCTCCCCGCCCTCCCGCTATACATGTTGGCACACTACCTCAGTTTCTTTTCTTTTTTAGTTCTCTGATTGAGTACTGCTATAGTATGGCATGGATTCTGCTTGTCTCAGGCAGAGCACATTTATACTTTCCTATACCTTTTCCACATGGGAAATGGTGGCAGAATTGAGTCTTGTTGCTTGTTGCCACAAAATGTGGGGTGGTGAGTGGTGGTGGTGGAGAGAGGGGTGTGGAATTTGACAGAAACTATAGCAGCCGCAAGGCAATTGCTGAGTGTATCACCAATAGCAGAAACATGTGCTATGATGCCCCTTTGCTAGGGTATGAGAGCTGGTAGGAAAGAGGGTGCTGAATGAGTTCATTGGGTATTAGTTTTCTCTGATAATCGTTCATCAAATTGTGCCCTATGTTTCTTAGTTTCTTAGCCTATGGAGAAAGCTTCAATTGCTTTATTTTGAAATGGACGGACCGAGAAACACAGACCAAGCCAAATTAGAATATATACTGAGCATCATTTATTAGCCTGCAGCTGTCCCATAGAGGGGAGCAGCCCCGAGCTCAAGAATCTAGGGCTTCTTATACATGAGCCTTGAGCAGGTGCAAGCAAGCCGTTACAGAAGCAGAGTATTGTAAGCATGTCTAGGCTTGCCCATCAGGGGCCACACAGGATATTTGTTGCAGGTAGCTAGGTTTGATCTCAAGACTCAGGG
Source organism: Phalanger gymnotis (assembly GCA_028646595.1). Taxonomy (NCBI): domain Eukaryota; kingdom Metazoa; phylum Chordata; class Mammalia; order Diprotodontia; family Phalangeridae; genus Phalanger; species Phalanger gymnotis. The sequence continues at coordinate 97,322,294 of CM053625.1, forward strand.
TTTTACGCCAAGTATTTGTTGCAGGTAGCTAAGTTGAATCTGGGGTCACAGCCAGTAAGTAGAATGTTATGGCATGCCGTTTGAGCAAGAGCTGAACAAGGGGGTGCACGCCAGCGTGCATGCCCCTGCACAAGGTTGGGGGAGGTGCTGCATGCCTCAGAGCAAGGGGCATTTCAACTTCTTGTAGTATAATTCTTATTTTGGAAAGTTGTGAGACGTTTTAAGGATCAGAAATGTCCAGTCTTCTGTCTTCTTGTTCATGTGACCAGGAAGTCCCCTCAGTTTCTTTTTAATTTTTATTGCTGTCTTTTGTTTTTATATTATCTTCATTTCTGAATATATCCCTCCCATCTTTATTACCCAGTAAGTCATACTTTGTAACAAAGAAGAAAAGAGAAGTCATTTCAGCAAAACTAATCGACATCAGCCAAGTATGACAGTATTAATCAATAAGCATTTATTATGCATTTACTGTGTGCTTTCCACTGAGGATAGAAAGAAAAAGCAAAGGGGTGGGGTCAAGATAGCATAGTGGTAGGTGGGGAACCTGTGGCCTCAAGGCCTTCAAGTGTGACCCTTTGACTGAATGGAAACTTCACAGAGCAAATCTCTTTAATAAAAGGATTTGTTCCATAAAACTTGGACTCAGTCAAAAGGCCACACCCAAGGGCCTAGAAGGACACGTGACCTTGAGTCCATAGGTTCCCTACCCCCAGACTGAATCCTGATGGGGAAATTTTAAAAAAGTCTCAGCGAGTCATTTGTCCATCCCAGTTGGTCATACAAAGACAGGAAAGCAGGTTTGAGGACAGTGACCCTGGGTCTGGCCAAGAGTATACCTCATGTGTAGCACTCTAGTCTTCAGGGAGAGGCTATACACCAGGGCAGGAGAAGATCCTAGACTGTATTGGGATCCTCCATAACCGTACTAGGGTTCCACCAGATCCATACTAGGGCACTGCAACAGGGCAGGTGGGAATTGGCAGTTCTGTCACCCACGACCCAGTTTTGGGTCATAGACTCAAGGTCAATCAATGAATTAGGTGGGGATATGGGGGGGGGGGGGGGGGGGGGGGGGGGGGGAGATTAAATATCTCAGCAGAAATAATTGACCTGGAAAATAGATCAAGGACAAAAAATTTAAGAATCATCAGATTTCTTTAAATGCCATGAGCAAAAAAGGAGCCTTGACATCTTATTTCAAGAAATCTTAAAAGAAAGCTTCCCAGATCTCTTAAAACCAAAGGGCAAAGTAGAAATACAAAGAATCCACCAAACAATTCCTGAAAGAAACCCCAAAATGAAAATTCCCAAGACCATTATAGCCAATATTGTATACAAATCTATGATGTAATACTGTTATGGTGATCTTGTAGCATAATGTCTAACCACAATTCCAAAAGAATTTCTCCACCAATTTTCAAAATATCTTCTTTTGTATTTATTTGGGGTTTGTTAACTTGCTGATTCTCTAAGTTTTTAAAACTGCATTCTCAATCTCCTTATTTTCTGTTTTGTAATGTGTTCTTTCAGAAACATAATCTTTTCTCAGAGGCCTGCTTTAGTTGCATCCCCTAAATTTGGGGTTTCTAAAAGCTTACTTTCTTTTATCATAGTTTATTGTTTGTAGGATTTGCTATTTAATCTGCTTAATTGTTTCATTCCCACTTTCATCCTATATCTCTTCGGCTAAAATCTTTCATGGCTAAAATCCTTGAAAAGGTCATCTACAGTAGGTACTTCTGCTTTCTTTTTCTTTTACTCTCTTCTTAATTCTCTATAGTCTGGCTTCTGATTTTATCATTCCATCAGAACTTCTCTTTCCAAAGTTGTCAGTTATCTCTAATTGCCCAATCCAGTGCTCATTCCTCATTCTCCTCAACCTCTCTGCAGCCTTTGACACTGTTAACCACTCTCTTAATACTCTCTTCTGTCTTGGTTTTCAAGATACCATTCTCTCCTGATTCTCCTCCTACCTACCTGACTGCTCCTTTTTAGCCTCCTTTGCTGGCTCCTCCAGATGACATCGTCCAACAGTAGGTGTCCCTTAGGGTTCTGTCCTGGGACCTCTTCTCTTTTCCCTCTATACTACTTCACTTGGTGACTTCATCAGCTTCCATGGATTTATTTACAATCTCCATGCTGGTGATTTCCAGCTCTACCTATCCTGCCCAGACTTCTCTGCTGACCTCTAATCTCCTATCTCCAGTTGCCTTTCAGACATCTCAAACTGAATGTCCAGTAGACATCTCAGACGTATCAAAAATGAAATCCGTTATCTTTTCTCCAGACCTGTCCCCCTCCACCGCCAATCTTCCCTGTTGTGGTCTGATGACACCACCCTCATAGTCTGTCAGGCTGGCAACCTAGAAATAATCCTGGACTCTTCACTGTCTCTCACCCCCATATACAACTGTTGCCAAGACCTGTCAATTTCACCTTTGCAACATCTCTAGAATACACCCCCTTTTCTCCTCTGGCATTGCGACCAATCTGGCACAGGCCCTTATCACTTCACTCCTAGACTCTTGTAATAACTTATTGGCGGGTCTGCCAGCCTTGAGTCTTCTCTGCTCCAGTGCATCCTTTATTCAGCCATTAAAGTGATTTTCCTAAAGGACAGGTCCAACATGACTCCACTATTCAAGAAACTCCACTGGCTGGCTCCATATCACCTCCGTGATCAAATACAAAATCCTCTGTTTGGCATTCAAAGCCCTTTTTAGCCTTGCCCCTTCCTACCTTTCTAGTCTTCTGATACATGATCCCCACTACCTACTTTTCTATCCAATGATCCTGGCCTCCTTGCTGTTACACAAACAAGTACTTCATCTCTTGGCTCTGTTCCCCATGCCTGGAAGGCACCCTCTCCTCATTTCTACCTGCTGCTCTCTCTGGCTCCCTTTAAATCCTGTCTCATCTTCTAATCTACAGGAAGCCTTTCCCAACCTCTCTTAAATCTAGTGCCTTGCCTCTCAGTTATTTCCTGTTTATCCTGTGTATAGGTTGTTTGTACATATTTGTTTGCTTGTTTTCTTTCCCATTAAACTGTGAAATCCTTGAAGGCAAGGACTGTCTTTTGCCTCTTTATGTCTCCAGCACTTAGCACAGTGCTTGGCACACAGTAGGCACTTAGTAAATGTTTATTGACAGAGAAAGACCTAGAGGAAAAACAAACAAACTGAACTCCTCTTCTCAAACTTCCTTGTTTTAACTGCTTTGTATTCTCTTTATATTTATGCTTTATATTTATATAAATATATAAATTAGTTTTCCCATGTAATATTAATAACAATAATACCATTTATGAATGCTTTAAGGTTTGCAAAGTGCTTTACAAATATATCTCACTTTGTCCTCACAGTGTCCCTGGGAAGTAGGTGGTGTTATTACCCTACTTTACGGTTGAGGAAACTGAGGCAGAAATTAAGTGACTTCCTCAGGGTCACACAGATACAATTTCTGAGGCTTGATTTGAAGTCAGGTCTTCTGACTTCAGGTCCAGTGCTCTAGAATCCACTGCATCCCCTAAGTGCCTTTTGAGTAAGAATTATTTCATTGAATGTATTTGTAGCCCAGTGCCTAGCACTATACCTGGCGCATAGGTTTAATAAATACTTGTTGATTGCCCAGGAGGCAGGTTGCAGTTCAATAGAAGGAAAAACTTTCTAGTCTTTAGAGAGGTAAAAAAATAGGTTGATCTGCTTTATGAGAGAGTGACTTCTCTAGCATTAAAGTCCAGGTTGGATGACTAAACATGGTCAATTGGAGAAGGATGTATAGAGTATCCATTAAGTGACCTGTGAGACCTAGTTCTACTACATGACCTGCAAGATCTCTTCCAACCCTAAGGTTCTGTAATTTTTCTGTGAAGTCTTCGCTTGCTACCAGAATCCAAGACTATTTTTTTTACTACTGTTTGCATATTATCAGTTCCACACAGCTTAGCACTTTACTAGATGCTCTTTACCATTGTTCTCTAGCCATGTTATGTGTATGTTTTCCTCCTAGTCAAAACTATATACTCTTCAAGGATACTGACTGTTTCGTACTTTTTTTGCATGTCTTTTTTTATAGACAGAAACCATATGGTTACTCATATGGTAGGAAGCAAATTAAATAATCTGAGTCAGAACAATCAGATTTCCTCATCCTTATCAGAACATATACGCTTGTATCCTCCCTCTGATGTTGCAGCTTCTGCCTAAAGGCCACTAACATGGCCTTTAAGGGAGGGCAGTGACCCTAACTTGAGCCAGCATTTGTTTGGCTTTTCAGGAATCATTAACATTCAAGGATGTAGCTGTGTACTTTACTCAGGAGGAGTGGGGGCAACTGGATCCTAGTCAGAGATACTTGTACAGTGATGTAATGCTGGAGAACTATAGGAACCTGGTCTCAGTGGGTAAGTGTACTTTTCCTGTGTAACTCAGGGTCCTTCTGGCCATTGTAGTATTTTTATTTCCTTAGTAATTAAAAGATGAAGGTGGGGCTCTGGTGTATTTTTGTGAATAGGGGCTTGTGGCTCAATGATTAGAGATCCCTAGCCTTTTGGTCACAGAAACAAAATGTTCGCCTTCTCCCTTTCTAAGTGAAAAGTCATACTTTGTAGAGAATTAAATGGATGCTTTTTTTTTTGCTGTCTTTGATGCTACAACTATTTTTATCCTTCAGAGGTCCTGAAGAAGGAAGGGATTGGAATTCTTCTGAGCATAAATACCTAAATCTTTTGTCTTTCCATATGAGCAGGGCATCAGATTTCCAAACCTAATGTGATCTTCCAGTTGGAGCAAGGAGAAGAGCCTTGGCTGGTAGAGAGAGAAATTGCAAGAGATACCTTCCCAGGTAAGTGAAAGAGAACCAGGTACAGAACAGAGTGATTGTAACAAAGTCATGAGAAATTATTATCTTGGAGCTATTGATTTCATAATTCTCCTTAAAGTCCTCCAGTTCTATGGAGAAGACTAGGGCCACTTGGCATAAGCTCCCTCAAATATCTTGAACATATTATATACGATATTTCAAATTTATCAATAAGACAGTGAATCAACAGACATCTGTTAAGTTCTTACTATGCTACAGAACAATTGTAAGAATTCTGGAAAGATAGTAAATGGCTATGAAGATTGTGAAGACCTTTAAATGCCAGGATAGGGGCAGCTAGGGGGGCGCGGGGAGTAGAGTACTGGCCCTGGAGTCAGGAGGAACTGAGTTCAAATCCGACCTCAGACACTTGACACACTACTTGGGCAAGTCACTTAACCTCAATTGCCTTGCCTTCCCCCCTCAAAAAAAAAAAACCAGAAATGATAAATGGCAGGATAGGGGAATTTCTATTTTATATCAGAGGCAGTAGGGAACCCCTGGAGTTTATTGGGTAAGGAATGACATGATTAGATCTATGGTTTAATAAAATCACTTTAACACCTGTGTTAAGGATCGATTGGAATTGGGAAGATGCTTGAGGCAGGGAGACTGGATAGTAGACTATTGCAAATAGTGTAGGTAAGAGTTGATTAGGGCTTAAAATAGGATGGTGACTGTGTGTGTAGAGAAGGGAATGGATTCGAGAGATGTTGTAAAGATAGAAACAGGTTTTGGGAACAGGTTTTTGGAAGGACATCTGGGGTGAGTGAAAGTGAGAAGGCCAGGAAGACCAAAGTTAAACCCGAGTAACTGGAAGAATGGTGGCATCTTCAGTTGTTGTAAGAAAGTTTGGGAGAAGAATGAGTTTGAGATTGGAGAGAAGATACTGAATTCTGTTTTGGACATGTTGAATTTGAGATGCCCATAGGACATCCAGTTTGAAATGTGCAGCAGGTAGTTGGTTTGCTGGACTAGAGCTGAGGAGAGAAACTGGGGGTGAATAGATAGATCTGAGAGTCATTTGCATAGAAATCTTAAATGGAACCCATGGGAACTCTTGAGGTCACCAAGGGAGAGAGCTTAGATAAGAATGAGAAGAAGGCCCAGAACAGAGCCTTGGGTAACACCAACAGTTAGTGAGTGTGACATGGACAGAGAACCAGCAAAGGAGACTAAGAAGAAGTGGTCACACAGATAAGGAGGAAAATCAACAGAAAACAATGTCATAAGAACCAAAAGATAAGAGAGTGCCCAGGAGGAGCAGAGATCTGAAAGGATGTAGTCTGAGAAAAGACCATTGGACTTGGCAATCAAAAAGTCATTGATAACTTTTTAAAAAGCAGTTTTAATGGATGAGGTGTAAACCAGATTGCAGAAGAGAACAAGAGAAAAAATAGAGGCATTGAACATAGCATATTCCAGGAGTTAAGCTAAGAAGGGAATGAGATATCCATAGAATGATAGCTATTAGGGTTGGTGGAGACTTGAGTGTTAAGTGTAGGTGGTAGAGAAGGAACCAGTAGAGAGGGAGAGAATATAGATTAAAGAGATAGTGGAGCACCAGCAGTTTGGCTTTAGACCCCTTTAGAGGTCCTAATGAATATAGGCAATCCTAAGCCTCTCTAGATTTGTGTAGGAAACTGTAATAATTTGGAGACTAGAACACTATGGCTAAGGATGGGTTCTAATTATGGTTAGGGAGATTGAAGGGAAGCTGGGACTATGGAAGAGTCCTTACTTATAGACAATGGCATTGTTGTTTATGAATGATTCTTTTAGTACCAGTGGTATCAGCTGGGAGAGATAAAACAAGGGGACCCAGGAAACCAGTTAGGACTCCATTACAATAACCTAGACTGCCTCTCACAATACTGATATTTTACCCTAGATAAATACCTGCTATTTAGCCTATTCAGCTTTTCTTACATTTTAATCTTCCTTGGTAGGCTTGTGTCCATTTCCATGCTCATTGTTCATACTGAATCAGCCCTTTCCAACCAAGTATGTCCTCTGCTTGCTGTACCTTGCCTCCCCTTCCACTCTCTAGAGTACAAGACCATATTTGCGTATTTGAAAATTGTCAAAAACCACCTGTGCAGTCATCATTTTCACTCTCCTGTTCTCACTTTATGGTTTCCATTCTTGCAGCACACGTTCTTCTATGCACAAGGGCACAATTGCATTTTTGTTTCATTCTTTCAGATTGGGAGACAATGCCAGAAATCAGTGCATCGACTCTAAAGCAAGCTATTTCTGAAAAGCAATCATCTCAGGAGGTGACAATGGAGAGATTCAGAGGGGATTTTTTCTGTTACTCTAATCTAGGACAAGCCTGGGAATATGATGCCCAGAGTGAGAGACAGCAAAGAGTCCAGGAGAGACATCTGAGACAAATGACAGTTCCTCAGAAGAAAATGCTGCCTGTGAAGAGGGACCCAGAGTATAATATGTATAGTCCGAGTTCAGTCCTTGTTACAGAAGAGATTGTTCCTAGAAAAGAGAGATATCCTGAATGTGATATATATGAAAAAACCTTCAAATGCAATTCACATTTAATTAGACATCAGAAAATCTGTGCAGCAAAGAAACCTTTTGAGTGTAATGAATGTGGTAAATCTTTCAGTAAAAGTGCACTCCTTCGGCAACATCAAGTAGTACATACTGGAGAGAAACCTTATAAATGTAATGAATGTGAGAAAGCTTTCAGTAAAGGTGCACTCCTTATTCAACATCAGAGAGTCCATACTGGAGAGAAACCTTATAAATGTAATGACTGTGAAAAAGCTTTCAGTAAGGCTGCACTCCTTATGCAACATCAGAGAGTCCATACTGGAGAAAAACCCTATATGTGTAATGAATGTGGGAAAGCATTTAGTCAGAGCATATGCCTTACTCGCCATAAGAGAATTCACACTGGAGAAAAGCCCTATGAATGTAATGAATGTGGAAAGACTTTTAGATTGCGTGGACACCTTACTCAACATCAGAGAATTCATACTGGAGAGAAACCATATAAATGTAATGAATGTGGGAAAACCTTTAGTCAGAGTACAGACCGTACTCAACATGAGAGAATTCATACTGGAGAGAAACCCTATAAATGTATTGAATGTGGAAAAACTTTCATTCAGAGTACACACTTAACTCAGCATCAGAGAATTCATACTGGAGAAAAGCCCTATGAATGTAGTGAATGTGGAAAAGCATTTTGTGATAGGTCATCCTTTACTAAACATCAAAGGATTCACACTGGAGAGAAACCCTATGAATGTACTGAATGCAGGAAAGCCTTTATTAGAAGTTCAGACCTCATTCAACATCATAGAACTCATACTGGAGAGAAACCGTATGAATGTAATATATGTGGGAAAACCTTCAGCCTTCATGTACACCTTACTCGACATCAAAGAATCCATACTGGAGAGAAACCCTATAAATGTAATCTATGTGGGAATGCCTTTAGGCATAGTTCAGCCCTAGTCAGACATCAGAGACTTCACAGTGGAGAGTGATCTTGAGTATTTAGTGAATAATATAAAACTTTTATGCATCCCTTATTCAAATATTCAATAGTCACAATATCATATAAGTTATCAGTTATTATTTTAATTGGAGTATTTAAACTGAGGAATATGCTTCCTTTTCTTTCCTCTACTATGTTTCTTTCTCTTCTATAATAAAAGCTAGCATCTACAAAGTGAGGTTAAATCAGTTCATCCCAAAGCAGCTCATTTGATACATGTTTTTTAATGATTAAATCACCTAATACCAATTTTCTAAGAATAATAAGCAGTTTAATTTCTGTACTTTAAAAATTGCCTTTTTTTAAAAAATGTTTAATTTATTTATTTTCAGTTTTCAACATTCACTTCCATAAGTTTCACATTTTCTTCTCCCTCCCTCCCTCCTCCCTCCGCAAGATGGCATGCAATTTGATATGAGCTCTACACATACATTTCTACTAAACACATTTTCACATTAGTCATGTTGCATAGAATTATAATGAATGGGAGAAACCATGAGAAGGAAAACAAAAGAGAAGAGTCTGCTTCACTCTGCATTCTGACTCCATAGTTCTTTCTCTGGATGTGGATAGCATTTCCATCATGAGTCCTTTGGGAAAGTTTTAGGTCTTTGCATTGCTGAGAAGGGCTAAGTCTATCAAAATCAGTCCTCACACACTGTGGCTGTTACTGTGTACAATGTTCTGGTTCTGCTCACTTCACTCAGCATCAGTTCAAAAATTACCTATTTTAAAGGACATTTTTAGCTTCGATTAAGTATTTCCAAATCATTTTTGTTAATGAAACAACAGTGATGCATGAATATACCCAGTAGGGTTAGAAAAGTTGATCATTGCCCTTAAGTGAATTGGCCTGCCTTTTTTTACAATATAGTTGCAAGGAAATGTAATTGGAAAGTTTTCTTGTGTGGGTCATCAGCTAATAAGTAAATGCCATAGTGTCTTCAAAAGAACAGAAATAACTTTTTTTTTTAAATAGTCACAATAGCTCCTGAAAATAACTACTGCAATGTAGAGAAGTTTTAAAGGGCATTGGTAAAGGGAATACACACACTATTTTCTGTTATATATAATTCCCATCTGATTTTTATATGGAAACATAGGTCACATTCCTGCCCAGCTTTGAAAAAAGTGTTACCAAAATGCTTTTTTCTAAACCAACTTTAAATGGTTTATCTGTGTGATATCAGACTTTCTAAAGTGTATATGGAAGTTGATTCAACAGGACAACACAGTAACAAATAGCAAAAAAAAAAAAATAATGTACTCTACCAAATTCTTGTTTTCTTCATTATTGCCTTATTTTATACTATAGGAAATCTGAAAATAAAGGAAAACCTTTGTCATGATCATGAAATTAGAAAATGTTCCCTGTTACCTTTCACGTTTTGCTGCTTTTGTCTCATTACAAATTTTCCTGTAAAATTAATCATAGGAATTGATATCAACTTGCTATTATTTTTCTTATGTTTGATAACAGAATGTTGTTATTCTTTTTGAACTGTCATTTAAGCACTAACAGTTTCACTTTATACCCTGATATTTTGCAGGGCAAACTTACCTTGAAAATGCATGAATCAGCTCTTGCTGGCACTGAAACATTCATTCTTTGATCCATCACTATGTTGTGGATTCATAAGACTGAAAAACTTTGAAGTTTTGGCTTTAACGGTGATCAAACTCAGACCAAAGTTGTGAGTTTGATTCTGAATTTGCAGAGCACATGTTGAAAAAGTTGATGAACGTCCAAAGTATTTGTGTTTGTATTTATATTTGTGTCTGTAATAATTATAAAATTTTTTTTGTTTTGCCTGATTACTGGAAAGGTGAAAATTTATAATATATCAATGCAGTTGATATACTCATGTATTTATTTTTTGTAAGACAAAGTTTCCAATGCCAGTTGTTTCTGTGTTTCTATCAGCTCAATACTGCTAGTGAATGTGAAGCTAAGACTGAACTACAAGGGGCTACATGGTCAGGAAAATAAAGAGTAAAGTCTAGAAGCCAACTTATACCATGAGGAACATGAGAACCCAGATCCCATAATGTCTGGTGGGGACCAATCCAACTGGTAGAATTAGATTGACAGAATGAATGTTCATGAAGTCATAGTGTGTTTATCTTCAGATAAAGGGTGAGGAAGGAGAAGCCTCCAAATCTGATGAGGGGCTATAGCCCAAGGTCCAAACAGAAGAATAATATTACTTGCTAAACAGAAGAGCAAAAGCAAGATGTTGCTAGGTTCATAATCTAGTGTGAAATATTCTATGATGGGCCAAATTAGGGACTCTAAGAGTAATACTGATCTCAGACTCTTAATTTTTAATTCCTGTAACACAAGATTGAAGTAAATTCAGGAAAGCTCAAATTCATCATCTTAATCCAAATCCATTGCAAAAGAACAAGAACAGATATCACGAACATAATACCCAGTAGTGAGTATGCAGGAAAGCAATCTAGTTATTAGACCCTATATTTGGGGCATAAGTTTAGGATTAAACTATTCACCGCTTGCAACATATAAAACTTCTTTTTACCTGTTATGACCCTACCCTTTATATGTTCCTACTTTTTTTGTTTTTGCAGGGAGGAAGGCAGGGCGATTAGGGTTAAGTGACTTGCCCAAGGTCACACAGCTAGTGTGTCTGAGGCTGGATTTGAACTCACGTCCTCCTGCTATAGGGCTCTGGGGGTATAGGTACTCTACTCACTGTGCCACCTAGCTGTCCCTTCTTTATTTTCAAAGTCAGCCCCCCTTTAAAAGTAATTTTGTTGATTTATTTGTTTCGTACATTACTTTTAGTTTCAAATCCCTCCACCATGAACTGGGTCATTTCTTGTAACAAAGAATAAAAGAAATAGAAACAAAGCATTTCAGCAATACTAACCAAAACATCAAGTTTGACAGCATATTCATTATTCCAAACCTAGTCCCATACTTCTGCAAAGAAGGAAAGGTGGTTCATTTTCTTACTTCTGGGATAAACCTGGTCAGAGTTCAGTTTTTAATTCTTCTTGTTATTCTTTCCAGCAATTAAAAAAAAATAACTAAAATGGATAATGTTCTGTTTGGGGAAGGAAAGGGGTATGGAAGAAGTCAGGTTCCTTAGGAAGGAGTGATGACAGAGATCCAAAAAGATTTTGGCACGTTGGGGCTAACTAATACAGTGTACTTTAATATTTGTGGTAGCAAAGAACTAGCAACAAAGTAGATACTCATCTGTTAGAGAATGGCTGAACAAATTGTGCTATATTAATGTAATGGAGTATTGTACTGTAATGATGAATATGAGATATCAAGAAATGTGGGAATACTTGGACAACCCAATGCAGGGCAAAGAACAAAGAATGAACAGTCCCAACAATACCACAAAGAAAAATTACCAATCAACTAGTGATGAAACATACCTTGTTTCAGTAAAGAGGTGGTACGCTATTGTGTAGAACAAAGCATATGTTTTCATGTAGTCTGTTTTTCTTAACAGTACACATAAGGGAGGGTTCTGTTGGTGGAGATAGAATTGGGTAGCCCTTTGATCTCCAAGTCTGGGATTCCTGGGAATTGCAGTTATAATGTCTTGGCATCCAATTGCATGGGAGTTGGGGGTAAAATATGTCTTTTTTATTTCTCTGTAGCCCCTAAAGATTGCTAATTGGCTAGAATCAGTTGTACAGGTTTCCAGTATGTAGTGGTCCTATGAACTAGTCAGTTTGTGTTTAATAGATGGTAGGCCTGAAAAGTGATGTGCCTTGCCCATAATCACTATATATAACGACATTCTCTAATTCCATGTTCTTGTAGCACACTATGCTCTTTCAATTAATCTCATATATACATATATAAATATATGTTTTACATCTATTACATTTGATCTTCACAACAACTCTATGAGGAAGATAATTTTTATCCCAATTTCATATGTAACCTTCCTAGAAGCTGAATTACCTGAGGTCACACCATTCACAATCTTTGCACTGTATGATGCATTGATTCACCCCTTGATAGAGGCTTCGTTGCCTTTTCTCTGTTAAAGGACCTCTTTACATGTCCCATTCTCTTCAAGTATTTATGTGTAGAGGTTGCAGCTGGAAATTTTAAAGAGGATAAGCTAAAATCACAGCTGAATTAAGTTCTGAAAAGACTACCTCCAGAAGTCATGTGATCAGAAAGATGGCAAAGTAGTTGATTTCAGCAGCCCAAAAAATATTAAAAAATGTGACAGGTATAGAATATTCAAACATATATCTATAAGATGGCAGAAACCCCACAGAACATCTTATATATTAATAGATTTTAAATGAGACTTGTGGTTTCATCAGTGTAGAGAGTTCCTAGTGAAGAATACTTTGTACCAATGCAGATCACTTTCTCTGCAACTTACAATCTTAGTTGCTTGGAACACATGAAGGATTAATTAAATTGACAGGGGAACAATAAGTAAATGACAGAAGCAGAAATTAAACCCAGGACTAACTGTCTCTGAGGCCAGTTTTCCATCCATTGCTTCTCAATAATGGAAGAAATATTAAACATGATGTCAGATTGTGGCCATTTTACCTCTTTTTAACTGTTATGGCTCCATGTTTTATATGTTCCCTCTTTTTAAAGCAAATCCCCCTTTAAAAATGATTTTACTGATATATTTGGTTTGTACGTCACTTTCATTTCCAAGTGCCTTGTCACTGTTGCTTAACTATTTTACAAAGGATTCAATGGAGGAGGGAGAATGAATACTGGAAAATGACTAATGTAAAACAAATGGGGACACGTCACTAAAGATGGTGGAATAATTGTGTTCTGTTAATTTTTGTAACTGAAAAACTTTAATCAATAGTGACCTAGAGCATTTTTTTCATGACTATAGATAGTTTTGATTTCTTTGTCCAAAAATTGTTTGTTCATATCCTTTGACGATTTATGAGTTGGGGAATGGCTCTTTTATATATATAAATTTGACTCAATTCTCTATAGATTTGAGAAATGAGGCCTTTATCAGAAAAACTTGCTGTAATTTTTTTTACAGTTATGATTACTGTGTATTTTCCTCCATCCTATTCCTCCTCCCCTATTTATCTTACTCTTCTCTTTCCTTTCTCCCCGTCTATCCTCAAAAGTGTTTTGCTTCTGACTGCCTCCTCCCCCAATCTGCCCTTTCTTCTATCAGCCCCCTTCCCCTTCTCTTTTCCCTTCCTTTCCTATTTTCCTGTAGGGTAAGAAATTTCTATACCTAACTGAACATGTACATTATTTCCTCTTTGAGCCAATTCCAATGAGAGCAAGGTTCAATTGCTTCCCCCATCTTCCCCTCAATTATAAAAGCTCTTTCATGCCTTTTTTTGTGAAATAATTTACCCCAGGAGAGGATTCTGGGAAGATGGCAGAGTAGGTCAGAAAATTCCAAGCTCTCAAGATTTCCCTCACAAAAGAGTTAAAATAGTATCTTAGGGCGAACAAAGTGTGGATGGAGACAAAGAAGAATGGGGGTACAAGCAGGACCTGCCTGGGACAATGTGAGAGGACCTGAAGAAAAATCCCAGGACTAGATTTGGTCTGAGCAAGGAGTAAACACCTCCAGGCTAGTTTCCCTTTTAACAACTAGCTGCAAGCCGCTTAAGCACCTAGGGCCATGCCCTGAGGTTGGTTAGTTAGAGAGGCTGCCTCTGCCCCAACCACAGGAACTTTTCACCCAGGGATAGTAAGGAGAGTTGGGCGTTTGAGCCCAGGAAAATTGAAGGAACTTCTGCTGATGAGGAATGCCAGACCCAGCTGTGCTGCAAAGAGCGGTGAGGGTGAGAAGGAACCAGCACACGCCCAGTGAGTGTAGAAGAAATGGGCAGAAAGCCTCTGGCTGTGGGCACTTACAGGAAGTTGGAGGTTTGGCTTTGGTTCCAGGCTAGAGGGAAGAACTGAAGATCTGGGTCAAGAGGCACCATTTCCCAGACCCTTGGGCCAGAGGTTATTACAAAAATCAAGTTATTACCACAAAAAAATGCACAGGCAAAGGAGAAAGAATCCAACCATAGAAACCTATTACGGAAATAGAGACGAGGGTTCATTTTCAAAGGAGGATATAGAAGTAAAGAAACCTCCAAAGAGTAACATCAAATGGTCACCTGCCCAAAAAGAATTTATAGACCTTTAAAAAGATTTTAGAAATCAAATGACAGAGATGGAGGAAAAACTAAAAAAAAAAAATAGTAATAATCCAAGAAAAAGAAGGTTATGAAAGTCAACCAATTAGAAAAGGAGCTCCAGAATCTTAAGGAGGATAATGACACTTTGAAAATTAGAATTGGGCAAAGTGAAGCCAGTGAAATTATTAACAGATCAAGAAATAAATAACACATGAATAATGAAAAAATAGAAAGTGAAACATAAGAAAAACAGATTTGGAGAATAGATCAAGAAGAGAAAATATAAAAATATTAATGCGAAGGTATATGTAGAACATATATCGGATTCCATGCCATCTTGGGGGGAGGGGAGAGAGGAGGAAGGGGAAGAAAATTTGGAACTCAATAACCTGTGGAACTGAGTGTTGTAAACTAAAAATAAAATTAAAATATATAAAAAATTTTAAAAAGAAATTTAAAAAAGAAAATATAAAATAATTGGACTAACAAAGTTATGATCAAAAAAAGAATCTTGATACAATAATACAAGAAATAATTAAAGAAAATTATCCTGAAGCATTAGAACAAGGCAGAGAAATAGAAATAGAAAAAAGCTATTGAACACCACTTAAAAGAGATCCTATCAGGAAAACTCATAGGAATATCATAGTCAAATTCCAAAACCTCCAGCTCAAGGATAAAATATTGAAAGCATCAAGATTAAAACAATTTAAACATGATTGTGCCACAATTAGAATTACACAAGACCTAGCAGGAGAGACATTAAAAGACTGTGAGTCTTGGAACACAATATATTGAAGAGCAAAAGACCTGGGGCTCTGGCCAAAAATATCATACCCTTCAAATTTAAGTATTATCTTGAATGAAAAAAAAATGGACATTTGATAAACTTTCAGACTTTCAGGACTTTGTAAAAAAAAAAAAAAATCCTTAATAGAACATTCAACATACAAGAACCAAGAGAAACATAAGGTACACACCAAAGACTCACTATAGGGGATTCATAAGGACAGACTGTTTATCTTTCATATAATGTAAAATATAAAATGTATGTCTAAGATTCTTATTAATAATTGGCTAGCTCATAGAAAGGGGGGGGTAAACCTGACTGATATGAATTTAAAAAGTAAAACCATTTAGAAACAGCTGAAAAGAGTAACTATTTTATACAAATGAGATGCAAAAGGAAGAAAGGATACAGAGGAATTAGATGGGAGAGGAGGGCTAGTAGTTCTGGTAACCTATTTTCATCGGGAATGGGTTTAAGAGGGAACTATATATACATACATATATATATATATATATATATATATATATTTAGAAGAGTATAAAAGTTTTCTGAATTTAGAAAAAATAAAATGGCAGGGGTATAGAGAGGGGGGAGAGGACAAGGGAGGGATTTTTAGAGGAGAGAATGAGGGAATAGGTAAAAGGGGGCATAGAAGAGTGTTTAGATTTATGGGAATGGGAGGAAAAAGGAGGGATGATTGGAGTGGGGTAGGCAAGTAATAGGAGGGCAAGGTAGTGGGCAGAAGTAGAGGAATCAGGAGGGATAGGAAACAAGAGATATGCACAAATATAAAAACAAAGATCAGGAGTAGAGTATGTTTGAAAAAGTATATGTCTATATATGTATGTATATATCTATAGCTATATAAGCTAAACTTGTAGGGTTTGTAGAAAGAATAAGCCAGGAGGAAAACAAGTGCAATTTGATGTAGCTGGTTTTTCGTTTTATTTTTACTCCTACTTACCCAGTTAAGTCAAGGGTTCCTAATCTGGGGTCCATAAGTTTCATATTGACCCTGAACTTGGATGGGAAATTTTTTTTTCATTTTTTAAAAAATTTTGTATGCAACTTTATATAATCTGAAATGTGTACAGAGTGCAGTTATTAACTATAAATTAGCACAAGACTGTTTGCCAGGAATCTGAAAATGTCAGCATGATTCTATTTCATAATTCAAGATGTTTTTTCTTTAGGGAGTGCCATTACCTTTCAGAAGGGATATTCAGTGGGGCAAAGTGGTCCTACAATCCAATCAGAAGGAATACTACCTTCTAAGAAACAAAACAATTCTTCTATACTTCCCTGGACTTTGGTCAGCTTAAATTGGCTCTGGATCAGATGATGCTTGTCTAGATCTTCAAACTCATTACTTAGGAAAAAGGTGGTATGAAACTCCTGCATGTCATAACAAGCCCTTTGGAGCTTGTCTTGTAGGCTGCTTGGAAGACCTCGGACTAGGAATGAGGTCCATGAAGGCCGACTGTAATTTCATGGCAATGCTATGGGACATGCCCAGAGCTCAGATTTCCAGGAGCTGTGTATCACCATCCACATTTTCAGACTGGCTCCTACTCCACTTGATCCACAGCTCAAATAGCAATTCTGCCCATCCTCAGAACCTTGCTTACTTTGATAAGTCAATTCAATTGCTTCATAGAGATGGTGCAAGAGTTTTCTGATGTTGTTCTTGACACCTCTGATATTTTCCAGTGCATGCTTATATGTCTGGGGCTGGAGGTTGCTTGGCAGAGAACTTAGTGATGTGAAGTAGCCTTTGTCTTTTGAAGACACCTCTCTAAAATAACCTCCATCTTCCTCTGAAGGTTCTTGGATAGTAGCCTCATTTGGTGAGATTGGGAGGTATTTGTCCATAGTCGCTTTTATTTCTTCTAGTGTTTGTTTCTCCTCTTGGATTTCAGACAAGATTTTCTCTTCATCAGACACAGATCTTGTGCTAACACTACTGATGCTTATGGCATCATCCTTGCTCAAGTAACCACTATTGGCATTCATTAATCAATTTCTTTTGATGGTTGAGCTTTGTCAGGTATGATCTCTTTAGATGAAGGTGGTATCTCCATATCTAATCTTTATTATAGCTTTTGGGAGTGGGGTGGGGGGAGGGGAGAAAAAGAACAAAGTAAAAAAGTGCAAGGCAGAGAACAAAAGAAAACTCACAAGGAAGCAAAGGTGGACAATTTTCAACACAACATGTATTATTTATTGTAAAGCATTTCTTTAAATGAAAATCTATTGTTATATATTTTGAATCCTCTCTTACATTCTGCTATGCACATGACATGTTTTTTTTCCTTCTTACTTTGTAATTAAGTTTCAATATTTAAGTTTATGATATGTTTTCTTCCTTTTCTCTATTCTGTATTTGTGTTCTGGACCTTGAGTCTAAAATTAAAAAAAAAATTACCCCATTCTACCTCTTCCTTTCCCCTTCTCCCAGTGCATTTCTCTTTCTCACCCTTTAATTTTATTTTTTTTCAACTCACACCCATGTTCTCTGTCTATATATACTCCTTCTAATTGTCCTAAGAATATATACAGGTCTTAAGAGTTACAAGTATCATCTTTCCATGTAGGAATGTGAACAGTTTAACCTCTTTGAATTCCTTATGATTCCTCTTTCCTATTTACTTTTATGTTTCTCTTGAGCCTTGTATTTGAAAATCAGATTTTCTATTCAGGTCTCGTCTTTCCATCAAGAATACTTGAAAGTCCTCTATTTTATTGAATATCCATTTTCTCCCTGAATGATTATACTCAATTTTGCTGGGTAGGTGATTTTTGGTGGTAATCCTAGCTTCTTTACCTTTTGGGATATCATGTTCCAAGCTCTCTACTCCTTTAATGTAGAAGCTGCTAAATCTTATGTTGTCCTGACTGTGGCTCCATGATATTTGAACTGTTTCTTTCTGACTACTTGCAATACTTTCTCCTTGACCTGGGAGCTCTGGAACTTGGCTATAATATTTCTGGAAATTTCATTTGGGGACTTCTTACAGGAGATCAATGGATTCTTTAAATTAATATTTTACCTTCTGGTTCTAGAATATTGGGGCATTTTTCCTTGATAATTTCTTGAAAGATGATGCCTAGGGTCTTTTTTTTGATCATGGCTTTCAGGTAGCCCAATAATTCTTAAAGTACCTCTCCTAGATCTATTTTCCAGGTCAGTTTTTTCAATGAGATATTTTACATACACCCCTCCCATTTTTTAAATTCTTTTTATTTTATCATTTCTTGATGTCTCATGGTGTTATTATCTACTTCCACTTATCCAATTCTGATTTTTAAGGAATTATTTCCTTCAGTGAGCTTTTGTACTTCTTTTTCCATGTGGCCAATTCTACTTTGTAAGGAAGTCTTCTTTTCAGTAAATTTTTGTGTCCCTTTTACAATTTGGCCTATTCTGTTTTTTAAGGTGTTATTTTCTTCAATTTTTTTGTGCCTCCTTTACCAAACTGTTCACTTGTTTTTCATAACTTTGTTGCATCATTCCCATGTCTTTTCCCAATTTTTCTTCTACCTCTCTTATTTGATTTTTTAAAAATCTTTTTTGAGCTCTCCTAGAAATTCTTTTTTGGGCCTGAGATCATTTCAATTTTTTTGAGTCTTCAGATGTAGCATTTTTTGGTTTTTGTTTTAAATTTATTTATTTGTTTTTAGTTTTCAGCATTCACTTCCATAAGATTTTGAGTTCTAAATTTTCTCCCCCTTCGTATGCTCTCCCTTCCCTAAGATGTCATACAATCTGATATAGGCTGTACATATATAATCATATTAAACATATTTCCACATTAGTTATGTTATAAAGAAGAATTAGAATCAAAGGGAAAAACCATGAGAAAGAAGAACAGAGAGAGAGAGAAATAGAGAAATAGTATGCTTTGATCTTCATTCAGACTCCATAGTTCTTTCTCTGGATGTGGATAGCATTTTCCATCATGAGTCTTTTGGAATTTTCTTGTATTGCTGAGAAAAGTTAATTCTATCAAAGTTGGTCATCACACAATGTTGCTGTTATTGTATACAACGTTCTCCTGGTTCTGTTCACTTCACTCAGCATCAGTTCATGTAAGTTTTTCCAGGTTTTTCTGAAGTCCACCTGCTCATCATTTTTATGGAACAATATTATTCCATTACATTCATATACCACAACTTGTTCAGCCATTCCCCAACTGATGGGCATCCCCTCAATTTCCAATTCTTTGCCACCACCAAAAGAGCTGCTATAAATATTTTTGTCCATGTGGGTCGTTTTTCTATTTTTATGATCTTTTTGGGATAAAGACCTAGAAGGGGTATTGCTGGATCAAAGGGTAAGCACAGTTTTATAGCCCTTTGGGTGTAGTTCCAAATTTCTCTCCAGAATGATTAGATCAGTTTACAACTCCACCCACAATGCACTACTGTTCTAATTTTCCTACATCTTCTCCAACATTTATCATTTTCCTGTTTTGTCATGTTAGCTAGTCTGGTAGGTGTGATGTGGTATCTCAGTTGTTTTAATTTGCATTTCTCTAATCAATAGTGATTTAGAGCATTTTATTATAGTCATTATAGTCATAGAGCATATGACTATAGATAGCTTTAATTTCTTCATCTGAAAACTTCCTGTTCATTAGATGTAGCATTTTGACTGTTTTCTTCTGAGTTTGTGTTTTGAACTTCCCTGTCACCACAGTCACTTTTTGCTTTTTAAAAAAATTTTCTCATTTCTCCAGTTTATTTCTTGATTTTTAACTTTATGTTAAAGTTGGGCTGTGATTATAATATGGAATGGGTACTGTCCTGAGCTTTAAGTTTTCTGTGCAGCTGTTTTCAGAGCTAGTTCTAGGGATCTGTAAGTTTTTAGTTCTTCCAAAGTGGTATGATCAAAGAAAAAGTGTGTTTGTTAATCCCCTGGCCTGTGCTCTGGTCTGTAAGTGATTATAAGCACTCTTCTGCCCTTGAATTGTGACTAGGGTCTCCTCTTCCCCTGCAGCTACAAGCTCTAGTGTGCTAGTGTTCCTCCTTGCCCTGGAACTGAGACCCAGATCCACATCTGGGAAATACAACAGTCTTGCACCCAGTGCCAGCAAAGGGATCCCTGTAATCTCTTTCTGACTAGTTGTCTATCTCCCTTACCATCTGAGATGTCTGGAAACCACCCCTGCTGCCACTGATTCAGTAAGCTCCCAAGGCCTACTTGCTGGTTTGCTGGGGTGGCCTAAACCACCCCATTGTGGTCCACTCTCATTCCAGTGCAACAGACTTTTCCTGCCAACCTTCTAAGTTGCCTTGGGCTGGAAAATTGTTTCACCCTGTCTTTTTGTGGGTTCTGCTGTACCAGAACTTGTTTTGAAGCATTAAAATTGTTTGGAGAGGAATTTGGGAGAGTTTAGGTGAGTCCCTCTCTTTTCTATGCCATCTTGGCTTTGTTCCCTGATCCATTCTTTAGAATTAAATTATTTGGTTTCCAAATATTTGAAAAGGAACAGAAACGCAAGTAGGAAGGAAATGTTTATTTGCTGTCTTGCTACATTGATGTCAGTTCATTTTAGCCTGAGACATACACAAGCAGGTTTAAGGATTTCCTTCCTTTAATGACAACATCTATCACTATTCCCTAGAATACTAAGAGCTGACTAAAGTTGTTGACACCCAATACTGTTTTTAGTTTTATAAAAAGTCTCTGGTATTCCAGAAAACAAACACCAAACTATTCTCTCAAGGGTAGAACAATGAGGGAAAATCATATGTATGAAAGGAAGGCTTGATATTATCGACAGGATGATAATACTTAACTACCATATTATAGTATTATAAAGTCCTAGTAAGCTGAATGAAAATCATTAGGTATGTGTGTTCCTGCCATTCATTGTTCTCTTTTGAGTTTTACAATTATACTTATTAATAGTTTATAAATTTTGTTGGTCTATTCAGAAACTCAATTTTTGAATTTATTATTTCAATTATTTTCTTATCTCCAATTATATTCTCTTCCCTGATCTTTGTAACATTTTCTTTCCATTTGCTTTTTCCTTTTCAAGTTTTTTAGGTTTGCTCAAGTCATTATTTTTTTCTTTCTTCCTCATTCAGGCAACATTCAGGATTATTAATGTGCCTTTGAGTACTACTTAGGCTGCATCTCATAAATTGTGACGTAAAGAAGCCATTTTGTCAATACCTTTGTTGCGGTCTTTTTTTTTTTTACTTTCCTCTTTCACTTAACTATTACTTACATCATTTTAAATGCTTACAGAGGTCTATATTTTTTATGTATAGCATTAATTATTAATTTTATTGCATTATGATCTGCAAATGCAATGTTTAGAATCCCTCCTTTTCTATATGTATTATGTCTCCTTTTATGGCCTTGCATGCAGTCAATTTTTACACAGGTTCCAAAGTCTGAAAAAATAAATATATTCTTTTCTTATCCCAGAGTTAACTTCATATAGCTATTTATTTTCATTTGTTTAATATTCTGTTTAGTTGTGATTCCTTTCTTAACTTTTGGGTGGATTTATCATGTAATGATAATGAGATATTTAAAAAAAACTCATAATTTTTCTAAGTTTATTTCTTGCAAGACTGAAATTTTCACTTATGATGTTGCAGGATTAAGTATATATGTATGTATACATACATATGTATGAGCATATGTGTATATATATGTATATACATACACGTGTAAATATGTATATATAAGCTTAACATATTTTCATTCCATATAGAAACTTTTAGTATAACATCATGGTGGCATCCATGAAGTAGAGATGTTTTCTCTGCCCCAAACTCAAGAATTTGGAAAGTGAGAGAATATGCACTGATTTTTCTACCAAGTTCCCAGAAAAAGTTCAGCAGATTTTTGTTGAGGTTCATCAATGCCTTAAAACATGAGAGTGAGCTCTATTTGTACCTGCCGATACTGAATTCTTGGTTTGCCACAGATCAATCTGCTCTGAATAATTAATCTGAACTTCACCTTTGGCATTCCTGGCCTCTCCTTGGGCATGATCAGGTGCTGACTGGCCTCCTATGAAGCTTTGGCATCTGGTTTAGTTATTGACCTAATGTGGAAATTGGTAGAATAGTATTTCTCTGAAAAATGACAGGATATTCCTTTCTAAGGGTCACACAGATTTATTAATGCTTCTGAAATGGGGCATTTTGCTCAACCTAAAAGTGTAAAATGAGCCAAAGCAATCTAATCCTTTCAGCTCTTGACATTTCAGTGCTACTTTACTCTTCCCTTAGATCTCACTTATTTTCTTTAAAGAGAAACTTCATTGTGTGTGTCTCATTTGGTTTCCAATGCTTAGGAATGCTAACAGCTTATTCCAGACTCAGAGCCCAGAAATGCATGAACCAGTGGCATGTTTCTTTTCTCCTTTATCTCAGATTATGACTGACTTCATGCCTTGGTAACCTAGCACTGCTGCCCGGAAATGGAGTGGGACATCCAACTTAAAGCAGTATGTTGGAGCTTTGTAGAATCTCTGGAACCACCAAGGAAGGTTTATGTTCACTGCCCAGATATGGTGAGTGAAGGCAACATAATATGGTCAGGCAACCATTTACATGCAGACCCTAAAGACTCATACATATATAAAATCAATTTGGGCAGTTGATATATGGACAAGAAGATATGTTCAAGGATGTGTTGGAATATGTGGTATTGAAGAGACATTTATCAAATGAATGCATGGCAAAATCAGCCTTGCCTGGGTGCATGACCCCACTCTCACAAACCCATCCCCCAAACGGTGATGATTTCAGGCTCCTATTATAGGAAGAATATGAAAAGACGAATATGGAAGTTCTGAAGCTTCAGTCAACTTGGTGGCACAAATAACTCTTGAGACTGGGGTGGGAAGGTTAAGGGGCCCAAGCTAGCCTTCATTCTCTTCCCAGCCCTAACCATGACATCTTCTTCTCCCCTGCCCCCACTCATCCCCTTTTCAGCTTCCATTTGTGTTGTCTTCCCCTACTAGAAGAAAAGCTTCTAGTGGGCAGGGGACTGTCTTTCTTTCAGCTTGTATTTGTATCCCCAGCACTTAGGACAGTGCCAGGCAATAATGGGTGCTTAATAATCCTTCCTTCTTTCCTTCCTAGATTTTGGTGAGTTTCAGAGACCACCTGAAATCATTTCTTCCTTATTGTTAGCAATATCCTCAATACATTGCTCTGAGGGGTTCTGATTTTTTGTAAGTGCCTGGTTTTTGTTTATGTTTCAAAGACTTTCTTGAAGTAAATAGGTCTCTGCAAACTTTTCATTCTCTTTGCTTGTCAAATATCCATTTCATTCTATAAGACTTTATACTGAGTCTTGTTGGTATATAAATGGCCCATGCTTCTTAATTCCATAAAAGTTGTACTCCAATTTTGGCACTGCTTCCTTATTCTTGAAAAATCTTTTATAATATTGTTATTTCTTGCTATTTTTTTTTACTTCTAACAGTAGTATTTTTTCTTCATTATTACAATGTTGGATATTAACTATGTGTCAAAGCATGTTAGATACATACAGATGGGATCTTCTCTGTCTATATCCTTTGAATTCTTTATATTTGAATCTCACCAGGTATTTCAACCATTTTGGGGAAATTTTCTCCAGTGATTTTTAAAAATAATGTCTTATTATTTTGTTTTTTCTAATTCTCTGGAATTTAAGTCATTTAGAGAATGCTACATCATGATCTATTCTTAAGATCTTGTTACTTGAATTTTTGTTTTCTAATAGAATAATTTAAAGTTCTTCAAGTTTGGTAATATTTTTTATTTCCTCTCATTTGTTTTCAGTCTCTTTTAATGACCTTATTTCCCCATAGAATTTTACGTGATCTTGTGATTTTCACAGCACTGCCAATTATGGTTTGATTTCTTTTAATGTGTTATATATTCATCTGAGGAAAGATCTGGAAGATCTGTGGAATTTTAAAAAATTTCCATTGCTCCTGGTACTGTAGCTGATTCAGTTGTAATGCAATATTTTAAAGTTTAATCAGAATTCTTTTTTTTACTTTGCTTATTTTAAATTTCAGTTTGTTGGGGATTTTTTTTTGTATTTCTCTTTTCTTTGGTATTCCTACTTGTTATTTCTTTGTAAAAAGACTAGTTCCCTTTAGTCCATTCTGACTTCTTAGGCATGTTTCTCTTGATTTCTATTTTTAAACTAAAATAATTATTATGTTTCTAAAGAATATCGAAATTTTTAGTAACTATTATCTAATAATTCATTTAACCATAATTTCTATCACACATGTAACAGCTTTACATCTAAGAAAAGCAAACCAATTCATTTAAAGTCAATAAGGTTAGTGATCAACTGTTCTAATATCAACATCAGAATAGGGTTGAGATGCTACTATTGTTACATTACCAAAAATGATAAAAAAAAAAAAACTTTGTAGTAGGGGATTAAAATCATAAGCTTAGGTAATTAAAAACAGTATAAATGTTTAATAAATTTATATAATTGGTGTCAGATAAATTAATCATTAGCAAATTGGACAGATTAATTATTTTGAAGTTAACAGATGTATATTTTATTATGACTAGTGTGTGTTATCGGGAAGAATAAAATACAGTTGAGGCAGGATGTGAAAGGAATATATTTCTGATCAAACACCTCCGAAAATTTCAACTAGCGACAAACTGTGATATCAAAATCATAAGATATTTGAATAAAGAATGATATAAGCATTCTTGAATTCATTAAGACCAGTATTATTTTCCTTTGTGAAGTCTCTGATGCCTGACTAGAGCTGAACTGTGCCTGAAGACACTCCAACACTGATGACATTTATAGGGCTTCTCTCCAGTATGGATTCTCTGATGTCGAGTAAGGTTTACATGCAGGCTGAAGGCTTTCTCACATTCATTACATTTATAAGGTTTCTCTCCTGTATGACCTCTCTGATTCTGTATAAGTAGTGCACCTTTGCTGAAACCTTTTCCACAATCAGTACACTTACAGTACAGTTTCTCTCCTGTATGAATTCTCTGATGTTGTGTACAGTCTGTACTCTGACGGAAAGCTTTACCACATTCATAACATTTGTAGGGTTTCTCTCCAGTATGAATTCTCTTATGTTGAGTGGGATGTCCACACAGTCTGAAGGCTTTTCCACATTTGTTACATTTGTAAGGTTTCTCTCCACTATGGATTTTTTGATGTTGCTTAAGCAGAGCACCTTTACCAAAGGCATTCCCACATTCATTACACCTACAGAGTTTCTCTCCATCATGGTTTCTTTGATACTGCCTAAGGACTACATCTTTACTGAAAGCTTTCCCACAATTATTACATTTATAAGAATTCTCTCCAGTATGGACTCTTTGATGTTGTAAAGGGAATTCACCCTTATTGAAAGCTTTCCTGATTTCAATATTTCCTATCATGTTTTGACTAAGGTGTCCATGCAGTCTGAATACCTTCCCACATTCAACACATTCAGAGAGTTTCTTGCCAGTATGGATTTTTTTATGTCGAGTAAAAGTTTCCATGCAGTTGAAAAGCTTCCCCATTTTCATTACATATTTAGGGGACTTCTCACCAACAGGGACCCTTTGATGCTGCCTACAGAGTGCACCCTTGTTAAAAATTTTTGCACATTCATTATCATCATAGGGGTTCTTTCCTACACATAGTTTCTGGTGTCCAATTAGGTGTGTTTTATATATTAAGATTTTCCCACATATATCACATTTATGCCAATTCTCTCTTGTAAAACCACCCCATGTCATAACAAGGTTTGAGCTCAGATTAAATTCATCACACTCAGGACCTGTCTTTCCATGAAACATTGTCTTTTGGGAAACAGTCATTTGTTGCAGGGGTCTCTGCAACCCAAATTGGTCATCGAGTTTCCAGACTTCTCCTAGCTTAGGGTACAAGATGCCACCCTTTGTAAATCTTTCCACTGTGGACCCTTTGGAGGATTCCTCTTCAGAAATGCCCTGCTTTGAAAATGGCTCCTTGACTTCATGCCTGTTATCCCATTCTAAAGGAAAAATAATAAAATTGTGCCCTGTGGCCTGTGCTAGGAAGAAAGAAATGACTAAAATGAGAATAATTATGTGATAATAATAAGAACAATGCACAATGATCCCAAATAAGAATGGAAAAGGAAGGCAAAAAGCAAGTAAAAGAATCTGAATGAAGTGGGGTCATCCATCAAAGAGGATTAGAACGGGCAAAGGAGTGGAATAAGTTAAGTAGTGGGGACGTGGCACAGTGCAAATGTCAGTGTTGTGGGAAGAAGCCCAGGTCAGAGAAGTGGGCTTGATCATTACCATTACTGTAGTAGGATCCTGTTCTTTTCAATCGACCCTGTACAATTCTATCAAAACACTTTGTTTAAAAATCCTCATGTCTATAAGAAGATCCCTGTAGTCCCAGTTCTCCCAAAGCTTCCCTAACCATCATCAGGGCCTTTCTGCAACCATGATGATATTATCTCTATCTAAATGCAATCGCTTCTTACACACACTTACAAAGGGCCAGAGGGAAAACCACTGGCTCCCCATTATCAGTATCACTACCCCATTTTGATCCCTGGTGTCATCTTTTGTTCTCCTGATGTTACTGATTGTAGGCAATCATCTGCCCTCATTATTACAACTTTTTTTATCTGACATTTCATGCCAGACTAACTCTATTCTAATTTGATTTCCTGATTCCCATCTCTTTGGCTATCTTCAGACCTTTGGGGGTCTAAAATCCTGGCTTTCTGCTCTTAACTCCCCTACCCAGTTTTTTCCTGATCTTGAACCTCCCTCTTACTATTATACCCAGTTACTTCCAATGGCTTCAAGTGAAAATCATTCTTATTGAACACTCTATAGCATCTTCCTATTTCCTACAACATAAGGATCAGTATCCTTAACCTGACGGTCAAGGTGTTTCATGATCCATTCCCATACTACTTATTCACCCTTATTTCAAAACAAGCATGCCCCACACTTGTCCAGGTAGGCTTGTAAGTGTCCTACACATATACAGCATTAATTTCTCACTCCAGAGCTTTGTTCATATTTTTTCGTCCACCTGGAATGTCTACTCACCCCATTCAAATTCTAAAAGCTCTCAGGGTCCAACTCATGCCCATATTTGTCTGTCTCTTTCTTTAAAAAAAAAGCCTTCTTTTGATACCTTGATTTCCCTTCTTCTTGTAACCTTTATATTTTTATTATAGTTACTTATTTATATTTCTTATTTGAGCATCTCTGTTTTCTTTTTTATTGGTTATCAAAATATTATCCATTCTGAGCAGTGGTCCTGTTCCCTCTCTGATACTCATCTTTTTGCCAATTACTACGAATGCCCTTTTTGTTGCACTTAGCTTTTCTTTATGAGCCTTAGTTCATCCTGAACCTTAATTAACATTCCTGATATTTTTCTTAGAGGTCCATGAAATGATTTTGCATTAATTCTCAATTACTGGCTTTTGAGTCCATCTTTTGAATATGTTTTAAAAAATCTAAGTTGGTTGATGAGTTCCCTTGTATCCACTTCAGTTTCTTAAGGTAACTACTCATTTTCTTCCTCATTAAAATTGTTTCTTTTGTGTCTTCGGATGGAATTAGTCCATCAGGCCACACGTCTTGGAAAGGCATTGAAAATGAATAATGAGGTGGGCCTAGAATTGAGTAGGAGGAAGAAAGCAAGCAACTTTCAATTCAACTAGAATAAAAAAATGTTGAGTGATGGGAGGGGATATTTTTATCTAATAACTTAGACAAAGCTGACATTCAAGATACATATGGAATTGAAACAAATACATATGAATAAAAGTCCTATTCCCCAATAAATCAATAAACAAAGGAGATGAAAAATGTTCCACATCATTAATGTGTGCAATGCAAATTAAAAAGAATTCTGAGGTTCCCCCTCACATCTCTCAAATAGGCAATAATAAAAGATAGAAATATTGCTTGTGAGGCTGTGGAAAAACAATCACAGTAACATACTGTTGCTGAAGCTGTGAATTGGTTTAGATATGTCAATTTGGAATTCTGCAAAAAAATTGATTAAATTGTTCATGATATGTAGAGGTTAAGGCAAGATATTTAAGAGACTTCATGACAAGTGACCTCGATCTTCTCCACAGGCCTAGGGAAATCTTACTTACCTGAGAAAGTACATCTTGGGATTTCTTTCTCTACCTTCCAAGGATCTTTTCCATATTCCAACTTGGAAATCACATCTGGTTTGGATCCTTTATGCTCTGCTCATATGGAAAGACATATTACTGGGGTATTTGTTCTGAGAATGAAGAAACGTCACAGAAAATCTCTAACCCTTTGTTCTTCAGAATTTCTGGAATATGAGAGAAGTGAAGCATTTGAAAAAAATTTAGCACTACAAAGATATCTATTTCATACTATAAAAAGTACAGACTTTTCACCTTTAAATAAAGAGCAGAAATATTCTCTTTCTATGCTCAAAGAGATTAGCAGTATATGATCATTGAACACTAAGTCCCTACACAGGTAAGTAAAACTTAACTGAGGAGGGAAAAAAGTTTCCAGTGGGAAGACTGACCCTAAATCATACAGGAAAATCAACTTACCCAATGAGACCAGGTTCCTATAATTTTCCAACATCACTTCCCTTCACAGGTGTTTCTGGCCATGGTCCAATTGCCCCCACTCTTCCTGAGTGAAGACCACAGCTACATCCTTAAATGTCAATGATGCCTGAAATGACAAATACATCCTTACTTAGCCTGGGCATGGTCTTGGAAAATTGGCAGGATCAAAGGGAATGGACAGGATTATATGTACTGATAATGTTCAGAGATCTGAGTGTTTCAAGTGAAGTAAAATAGGTGATTCTCCATTATAAGCATAGGATTTCCCTTGATTATATAGCTGGTACAGAAGTATGAAATATGATAAGTGTCCTTGAGGAACATATATTTTTACTGGTAATAAAACATATAAACAATTCAATTGGCAGATAATACAAGATAGGATCCACTAAAATGCTAAGTTGTGTGGTACAGACAGTAAGTGTACGTAAGTGTATGTAATTTTTACTGGTATTAAAACATACAAACAATTCAACTGGCAAATAATATAAGATAGGATCCAGTAAAATGCTAAGTTGTGCCTTACAGACAGTAAGTGTACATAACACTCAGAATAAGTCTGGATTTGGGTCACAAATGATTTCACAGAAAATTCATAATCTTAAAGTCAGCACTGACCTATGTTGGAGCATTGACTTGGAGCAACCTCAAATCTAATGGACAATTACTTTCTCCATTTCTCCCCAATTGACCGACTTTTGCTTGAATACTTCCAGTGAAGTCTCTTTGTCTCTCATAGCAGCCCAATCCAATTTGTACCTAAATATTAAAAGGTTTTTCCTACTATTGAGCTGCAATCACTCTCCCTTAACTTCTACCCATGGTTTGTAGTTTGGACTTATACAAAGATCAAATCAAATCCATCTTTTGCTTAACAGCTCTTCAAATATTTGAAGGCTGTTATTATATTTTTCTAAATCTTTTTTCCAGACTAAACATCCTGTTTTCTGCAACTGTTCATATGTTATCTTTTTCATGCTAGTCTTTCCCTTCTCAGCTTATTTGTCCCCACTAAAATATATCTTATGCAACGGAACACATATTTTATATTTAGCCTGACTAGTACAGACCGAAGTGGGTTTTTCATCTCTCTCACTCTGGACACTATAAATCACATTGATAAAACCTAAGATTGTGGGTAATATTTTTGATGGCCAAGCCACAGTAATTCACAAAATGCTTATAGCAATATATAATGAGCTTAAAGTAACAGGACCATAAAGCTTATAGTAAAGTAATATGGGATGGCTACTTAGGCCAGGTACTCATGGAGAACATCAGAGAGTTTAATGGCTATAGCAAGCCAAATGCTCCCTATGAGATAATATTGGCAAAAGTGATTAGCACAGTGCCTGGCACATAGTAGATACCATGTAAATGCTTATTCCCTTCTTCTCTCCCTCCCTTCCTAGATTGGAACATGGTACTATCCAACTCTTGAGTCAGTCACCAAGCCTCTTCAAGAATCCACCTCGGCAGCAGTTGTCCTACTTTAGGAATGTTTAGGCATAGTGACTGAAGAAAAAAAATTTTTCCAAATGAGCTTCAATTAGGACAACTTCAACTATGGCCGTACTAACCTTTTACCATTTATGCATTAAATTATTGAAATGATAGGTGCTGTGGGAATACAAGCAAAATATGGAAGAGGTTATCTGGACTGTATGGCATTCAACTTTCTTCATGTGCCAGAAAGCATAAGAAGCTGTATCCTTGTGATGACCACTGAATTATGGAAATCATCATCTATAGCTACATTCACTTCCACTGATTTTAGATATTTGAGGATGGGTTGAGAGAGCCAAGATATATACAAAGCTGGGTTTGGGGTAAGGTGTCAATGAATCAATTAACAAACATTTATTGAACAATTTCTATGTCCTGGGTGCTGTGCTAGGCAATGAGGGCACAGAGACAAAACTGTAATAGTCCCTGTCCTCAAGAAGCTTGATTCTATTGAAGAAGGTAGTATAATATTATAAATAATAATATAATATAAATAAGTAATAACACACAATAACTAACAGTGTCTCATTTATAGTGGGTGCTTAATAAATCTTTTGGGCAGCTAGATGGTACAGTGGATAGAGTGCTGGGTCTGGAATCAAGATGATTCATCTTTCTGAGTTCAAATCTGGCCTCAGAGTCTTACTAGCTGTGTGACCCTGGGCAAGTCATTTAACCCTGTTTGCCTTAGTTTCTTCATCTGTAAAATGAGTAAGAGAAGGAAATGACAAACCGCTTTGGCGTCTTTGCCAAGAAAACCCCAAATGCAATCATGAAGAGTCAGACACAAGTGATTGACAACATCAACAATACTGGTTAAATTCAATTTTTTGGTTCAACTATTTAGCCTCTTGAGATTTCTTTAGATCTGTCATCATGAGTTAGCTTTCTCTGCCAGTTTTGTCACCAGAAAGTGTAAGTATGCCATCTACACCTTATCAAAATCATTGATAAAAATTGTTAGCACAGAACCAAGGACAAATTCCTGAGACATTCCCTTCAAGTAGATATGAAGCCATTAATGTCTACTCATTGATTTCAATATTGGACTCTAGTGGTTGGAATTCAACCAGTTCCAAATCCACCTAACTGTAATTTGGCCTACAATTAATATAACTAGGTTAAATTCTTGGTTTTCTGTGGACAGTAAAAATATAAATCTTAAACGGTATATTCATACTCCTATGGGAAAAATAGCTCCAAGGATTTTATGTTCTTGTCCAGAAAAGTATAAATATCTTCTGTCTGGGAAAACATCAATAAACTCCAACCTCAGGCTCCTGTAACTGGCTTCTCCAGATCCTGCCACACCCTTAGACAATTCAAAGCTCTGAGAGCAAAGAGAATCATTTTTTACATGTGAAAAATTTTTCATATGGAACATCTTTCAAAATTTATATACTGTAGAGTCTAGTCTCAGACAGTGAGATGGTCACTTCTACCTGCTCTATCTAGATCAATATTCTTCCAGGCAAGATGTGTAGAAATGCTGAAGACATCTTAGACTCTTCTTTCATCCCCCTCAACCCAAAAAGTCATTTATTCTTTAGTCAATCAGTAAGCATGTTAAAATAACCACTGTAATGCCAGGCACTGTGCTAGGGACTCAGGATACAAAGACAAAGGTTAAACAGTTCCTGGCCTCCGAGAGCTTATATTTTAACTTGGGAGACTTCAAAGGTCATCTAGTCCAAACCTGTCATTTCAAAGATGAGGCGACTGAGGCCTAAGGAGTTTAAGTGATCTCTCCAGGGTCATTTAGGTAGTGACAGCATCAAATCAAACAAAGTTCTCTGACTTTAAATCTACTATTGATTGGTTCCATGAACTGAGGGAATACGAGGACTTAAGGAAGACACCTAGGTTGGTGGTATCCTCAACAGCAATAAAGAAGCTTGGGAAAGGAATGGATCCAATTCTACACATGCCAAGTTTGAGCTATCTATGAAATATCCTGTTCCAAATTCCAATAAACAGTTAGTGATACAAGACTGAAGTTCAGAAGAGACCCTAAGGCTGGATAGCAATTGGGGAGTTATCCATGTAGGCATGATAATTAAACTTAGGGGAGCACATGAGGTCACCACATGTAAAAAGAGAAGAAGTCCAGGATAGAACCTTGGAGTACACATGTAGTTAAGGGGCATAACAAAGAAGATAGAAGAGAGGTCAGACTAGTATGATAACCAAGGGACAGCAGAATCATGAAAACCCTGAGAACAGAAAGTATCCCCTATCTACAGGACCTATTCAAAACTCCTTAATCTGACATTCAAGGCCATATACACTATGGCTTCACCCTACCAAGCTCTACCCTATTTCTCCACTACTTCCTAAAATGTAACTTCAGTTTAAGCCAGGTCAGTTCTCTCTCTGATTTCTATAAAGGGCATGTTCACTCCAGCTCCAAGTGTTTACTGATGGCATCCACAGGATGATAGGATTACAGTTTAAGAGCTGGAAGAGGCCTTAGAGGTCATCTAATCCAATCTCTTTGTTTTTCCAGTTTACAAAATTTAGCCCCAAGGAGGTTGAGTAACTTGCCCAAGGTTATACAGAGGATCAGGGATAGGATTTGAACTCCTGTCCTTTGGCTTTCCCTAGGCCATCTTTTATAGCTAGTTGAATCCTGTCTCTCCTCAGGGCCAGCTCAAATCCCACCTGTTTTAAAAGAGCTTCACAGCCCACAATGTACCTTCCCTGATCTCATATTTCTTGTCCATGCCACTCATTTTGATCTTGACTCATCTTGCATTATTTAACTTTTACATAAGTTAAAAATAATTAAAATTGTGATTTTAATGTTCATATCTTATCTCCCCAATGAAATATAAGGTTCTTAAGGACAAGAACTGTGTCTTCTATTTCTTATGTTTTGCTAGTATGCCAGAACATAGTACTGAGAATACAACTGCATATCCTGATTGAGTGACTGGATCTTGGGAGAGAAGAGAAGGATGCTTGGAATAGTAGTAGGTAAACTGGGAACATGAGAACACCCCCAGTCTTCTAGAGTCAAATAATTGTTCAGGTTTCCTGGAGAGGACTTTTTAATGTAGGTCATTTATAAGCTCCAGAGTAAGGGAAGGAAATGTTTTTATTCTCAGGCAGCAGAAAGGATATGAGGGGAAAGAGATCAAAGAACCCCAACTTACCTGTGACCTGGTCATAAGGAGTCCTAAACTCATTCCTTCCTACTTGGTGCTTTTCTCTTGGGGGAAGGGTGGATTCCTGACAAGGCAGAGCTGTATAAGGGAAAGAAGCCATGAGAGAAATCTCTTGTGTTGTGCTTCCCAGACTCACCAAGCTAGAAATCCTCACAGCACAACTGGGTGTTATTACATCCGATTCTGAATCAAAGGGAAGGTCTACAGAGTAAAGATCCTATCACTGTGGTCTTAGTACATTCTAAATAGTAAGACCATAGCCTAGATAGCAGGAACCAAAACCTACCTCCAGTCACCAAGCTGTCAAGCTACAGTTCAGAAAGCTTTTAATGTGTTACCTACACACTTGCAAAGCATTTTCTGCTCTATTCTACTCTTCCTGGATTCCTCTCCACTCCAAGTCTTGACCCAGGACCCATTAAAATATATCAGAATATCCTGTCTTTGATATCTTCCCAAAATCATCTCTTGGTGAGTACAGAGTAGGGGTGCAGTGCAGGATATACTTAAGCCCCACCAGAGAACATGGTACCCACTTTACTAAGCAAGCTTTCTAAGGAGAAAGGTGGTTCCAGGTCCAAGAATGCTCTCTTCTGTATGAATAAGGCTCCTGCAGTCAGTCTAGGTGTGACCTCCTACATGGTCAAACCACAACTTGTTCTTAATTTCTGTAATTCTCAATTTTCTAGCCAAGCATGTTGGTCAGATTCCCTAAAGTCACCCACTCCTCATTAGCATCTGAATGTTGTGATGTCACTCAAATACTGTTTAGCCAGATAGGGTGGTTGGGAACTGCTCCAGCACCAGCCTCTGACAAACCAAGCCTTAAACCCAATTCACTCTGGAGCTCATAGATTGGACTATAGGTCCCTGCCCTCCTAGCACAGAGTGAATGTAAATACTAAATAGTAACTGTTTCGCTTTTGGCCAGGAACCCTCCGGATCTTCCTCTCCCTGTTTGATTTCCACCCCCACCCCAGAGTTTTCATTAAAGGGGCCATCCCTTGATTAACTTCTTAAAGAAGTCTATTCACTGAATGGGCATTACCTCACTCAAAGTGAGAACCTGAAAAGACCTTAGCCCGAAAGGACCAAGGTGTACCAATGCATCTTAGGCCATCTCCAGTAGTCCTGGTGAGTGTCAGGCCACTGGACCTAGATGGTTCTGGAGGAGAAAATGAGGCTGGTGAACTTGCATAGCCCTCCCTCACTCAAATCAAAGTCAACTGCAAGTCATGTCATCATTTCCCTGACGACACGGTCCTCTTCGAGAATGAAGGACAAACACAACCTTACAAACCCTGCTCGTTCCTGAAGTTCAGGCCAATGGGCCCAAAACAGGTGTTTCTCCTCTTAGAATGGATTCCTGCTTTCCAGGGCCTGGGGGCTTAGAGGCAAGGTCACTTTTCTGGGGACCATCGCTAGACCTGAGATGTTTGCTTCCTTTGTAGAATCCTCCTTTTAGTGCTCCATAATAGACACAATAGACATAATAGATAGCTCGTGGGCACAGACTCTAAAGGGGATGCTCTGAACACAAAGAAGATGGAATCGATAACAGTCAGGACTTGGCAGCCCCAGTTTCAGTCTGGGTCTCTAAGGGCACTGCAAAGATAGGTAGAGAGCCATATATACAAACGGGCAAAAACGAGTTTCATTCATCCAACAAAGGTATAGTTCAATTAAATTCAACAAACACTTGGTCAGCTGCTATTATCGCAGTTATCTAGACCCTAGAGATATAAAAGCAAAAATGAAAAGTTCCTGCCCTCAAGGAGCTTACATTTCTGAGGGGATGGGTGGGTGAGTGTAGCTTTTCCTGATAAATTGGTGTAAATGTACCTGTACATTTACACTCAGTGTAGCTCCTCCTTAATTAAGTACCAGGTAAATTGAAGATGTGAGAATATATTAACGGGCATTTCAAAGGAGCTAAATAGGCACCTACTCTGGTTAAAAGGCACAATTAGCAGCCGGGCAGTTACAAGAATATCACAGATCTTTCACCTGGGGCACACACTGACACACTCCCACGAATATAACAAGCTCTTTCACCCGGGGCGCGCGCGCATCCTCAAGGGAAAGGAACTGTCCGAGTGCATGCCCAGTATTCTGAATCTACTAGATTGCACGGAGGGCTTGACTGGGGGTGGGGAATCGGGGCCCAAGTCTTAAAATACCTGGGAGTGGGTCTGACACCTAAAATGATCTCCAGCTGCTTCCCCAAGGGCGCTACAGGGAATACCCAGCTCTTACTCAGGCGAGGCTCAGGATTGAGCCTACGCCCAGGGATCCTCAGTACTACAACTCCCAGAATGCCACGAGACGCGCGACTTCTGCCTTGCAGAGACATTCCTTATTGGAGGTTCTCCGAGAGGTGTTCCAACCCCGCTCCTCCCGCTCCTCGTAACTCCCAGCACGTGGAAAACTATGGAAATCTCCAGACCTCTAGCATCCGACGTCAAAAAGCGAGACTCGGCAAGTCCAGAGGGCGGAGGCTGAATCTGCCACGCAGAAGACGTAGACGTGCAAGTTTGGACGTGGTCAGTGTGGGAATTTGTTTTGCTCTGCTAAGCGTATTTATTATGAGAGATTTTTAAAATTGTTCTGTTGAGGTAGGGAGAACAATGGAAGGAAAAAATAAATTCTGATAAAAAGAAAGGAAGGAAAAAAAACCTCAACCACCGTGAGTAGGGGAGGGGCCAGGACACGAGGCTCTCTCCACCAATCAGAGGCCGTCATTGCCGACCTCCTCTCCCCACCCCCCCCTTCCTGGTCTATCTTCCCACAAAGCATCCAGGCACCTCTTCTGGCTCACCTAGGACAGGAAACCATTTAGCATCAGCTTCGGGCTGGTGCTGTGTGAGTTACTAGGCATAAAAAGACAAGGGAAACCATCCTTGACTTCACAACTGTCTCTGACATTCTGTTAAGGACGTCATGTGCGAGGTAATGGGGAGGTCGGGGAAGGGAGGGGCAGAGGGAGGGCAACACCAGAGCTCAGGAGACTAGGTAAGTGGAGGTGAGGTGAAAATGCATCACAGACACGCGAGACAAGGAAACATAGAGTACTCTGTATGACAAAAAGAAAGTCGGTGTGATGGGACTCTAGGGAGTGTGAAGGGGAGTAGTGTAGAGTAAGACTGGATAGGTGGTAGGTAGGGACCTAGGTTGAAAGATTTTAAATGCCAAAGGAATTTATATTTGATCCTAGAGGTAATAGGGAAAGAAATAGTACTTTCCTAATCAGATTTTCTACTAGCACGCATATACACACATTAAATCAGCAGGCACACACATGGATATAGATTTAACAGGGAAAAAGATAAGTTTTCCTTGTGGAGAAGGTTATCAGACACCATACAAATTAAGGAAAAATTCAGCCAACCTTTCTGGAACCATTCCATGCTCTCTAATTTTCCCTGGGTTTGAATGCCTTTTCCTCAGTAATTTCCACTCGGTTCACAGTCAAATAGTCATGGCCCGGGGTACTGATCTTTCCATTTTTTTCCCCTTCAAAACTATAGCCCAGTGCAGCTTTGCCTACTCCTTCCCAAGATACTTCTGATCTCAGCTTTCACCTACTGTTTCCTGCTTCTTCATTTCCTTTTATAGAAGACCCTGGTGTCACCAGTCAAGCCCAGCTGAGGGTTGAAAAAACCCTACTTAGGTCCATCCATCCAACCCAAAATGGAGACTCCATCTTTCAATGTTTATTCCTGTTTACCCTTACTTCTGGGTTTGGTTTCTGCATTGTATCTGTTTACCAATTCTGTGCTAGTCTACCCATTTATAGGTTTGCACTTAGTACACAGGGGCAGAAATGATCATGCAAGACACTCAGAGACTATAGTTTCATGTAAGGTTTATTGTAAGGATACTTTAGATCAGGAGACAAACATAGCTGCTCCAGGGTCTCAATATTCGGCTCGTGGG
Source organism: Phalanger gymnotis (assembly GCA_028646595.1). Taxonomy (NCBI): domain Eukaryota; kingdom Metazoa; phylum Chordata; class Mammalia; order Diprotodontia; family Phalangeridae; genus Phalanger; species Phalanger gymnotis. The sequence continues at coordinate 97,359,818 of CM053625.1, forward strand.
CGCAGGGTTGTATCGTTTCAGACAGTGATGCAGAGCTGAAGGCATCTTCTCTACTTAGCATAGTGCCTGGCACATAGGAAGTACTTAAACACTTGTTGACTGACTATAGGAACTTTCTAAAGATGGAGTGGTAACTTGAGATATGTGGTATTTACTTCTTACAAATAATGGTTATGGAGTTAGTACAGATCGTTGTTCTCCACAATACTGAGAAGCTGGAGTACACTCAGAGGGGAGAGGGCCAAGGCTGTAGAGAACACTAGAAATGATACTGCAAAGACTGAAGAAACTGGGAATGTTTAGCATGAAAAGGACAGGGGGAGAGGGGGGAGGAGAGGGGGACATCATAATTTTCAAGTATTTGAACAGCTGCTATACAGAATAAGAATTAGATATTCTATTTGACTCCAGAGGGCAGAATTGTGAACACTAGGTAGATAAAGAGAATCCAACTTGGGGCTGATATAAGGCAAAACTTCCTAACAATTATATTTATTCTAATTTGGAATAGTTTGCTTCAAGAAATAATGGGTTCCTCTTCATTGGAGGACTTTCTGTAAATCAGTTCATCTGTGATTTCAGTTCTGATTTTGGCTATGTATAAATATTTTAAATAGGAGAGGAAGTAGGAAACGGTCCTTTCACAGAGAAAAAAAAAACCCAAACTAAGGAAACTTTTTAAGATGCAAGGATGAAGTAATGGCAGCCATCATGTAGTAGAAAGAATAATGGTTCAAATCCCATCTCTGCTAATTAGGGACTTTCTATGTATATCTGTCTCCTAGAGACTTCCCAGTTGGGTTATCTACAGGATACTTCAGCCTAAATCATTGATCTAGGGCAAGGCAATAAGAGCTCCTCCTCTTCCTTCTTTGGTTCCCAAATAAGAAAGAATCTTTCTGTATTTGAGTGCTGAAGTCTTAATATTCCCTCTGATTTCAGATGTTGTGCTGTCCAGAATCACATTTTCCTAGTTGAATTGTCCCAATGGCTTGACCTAAAAGGCTTTTCTGGGCCTGTGTTCCAATGCCATTCACAACAAATGTTCAGCTCTCAGACTACGCTTTTGTCTATTCCTGACCCTGCAAACCCCTGTGGCACTGCCATAGCTCCACATTTGCTAGCAGAATTGACTGAACCAAAGTAATTGACATAGAGCCAATGGGTGCTGGAAATCTTTTTCCTTACACAAATAATAAGAACTGCAATGTCAACATTCTCATCTGCAATAATCAGTTAAATTAAATATTTTATCTTTATAATTTTTTTAAAGAATTAATTACCATAAATAATTATAGGCTGCTTTGGAATAGCTATTATTTCAATATGTACTCTTCTTTCATATCTTAGTAATTGAGCAGCCTTTCCTATCACACCTTGTACGCAACCCTTAAAAATAGCTGAGGGGAAAAAGTTCTAATAATAACCAATTATTCTAGGATAACAAAGTATTATGGTTATGGGGGGAATTTTTAAATTTGTAGGTTGAGAATCAAGCTCATGACTATAGCCTTTGAGTTTGGCTACTGTTAAAGCAAAGTTTTGAGATTTTTTCATATTTGATTCTACAACATGGCAACAGATCAAAAAACAAACATTTCAGTGTTAGCAAGGGCTGTCATACTTTTTCCACACAGAACTGATCTACTTAACATCAAGACAAAAGATAAAACTGTTAATGATGAGATGATTCCACAAAGCAGAATTACAATCTTATCAAACACAATAAATTGAAATCTTAATTATGATGGTTGCTAGTAGAGGAAAATTTATGAGATGAGGTTAATAGAACAAGAATCTTTTAATTTCTTTAGAAGTGACTATATGGGGGGGGGGGCTAGGTAGCACAGTAAGTAGAGCAGTAGCCTTGGAGTCAGGAGGACCTGAGTTCAAATTCAGCCTCAGACACTTAACACACTTACTAGCTGTGTGACCTTGGGCAAGTCACTTAACCCCAATTGCTCTGCCTTGCCCCTCTCCAAAAAAAAAGTGACTACATGACCCTAAGTATCTTCAGAACTTTCAAAGATGACTATAAAAATCTTCCCAGAAGAGACTATGAATTTCATAACTGATGAAAGTTTTCCTTCATCTTTATTACAGTGTAAAATAAGACTGGACTCATGTTTTCTTAAGTAAATGAATTACCCAAAATTTCATGGTTCTCTTGTTATTGTAAATAAGGTTTTGTGTTTTCGTGATCTTTATTATTTTGAAAATGCAGATGATTTTATAGTTAATCTTATATCCTTCAACTTAGACAAATCCATTTGTCTCAATAAATTTTTGGTTGAATTTGTTGGATTTTTCTAACATCATGTCATTGGTGACTATTTTGACTCCTATACACTTTTATAAAGTGTGTAGTTCATATTATTTAACAAAACTACTTGGGAAAATTGGTAGAGAATTTGGAAGGGAAAGAATTCAGAAACCACATTTTATACTATATAACTCAGCAAATTCTAGATGGTTGAGATTGACATGAATGCCACAGACCCTAGGGGGAAAATGGAAAAAAAAAATGAAACAGAATATTTAACTCAATCAAGGAAGATGAATTTTCTTTCTGGGGACAAGATTTTCTACATTAAAATTTAAAAATTTCTGATCAACAGAAATGAAAATCAAAATCGAAAAAGAATAGAAAAATATAGCATGAATGAGATTAAGAACTTGATGTTTAAGATATGTAAGGAATCATAAGAAAAAAAAATCACAATGATAATTCCAAGTCTACAATGCCTACATGATAAAAGCATATTGATGGAATTTTCAAAAGAGGAAACAAAATATTAATAATCACTTGAGTAACTGCTCAACCCCACTAATAAGATACATTAAAAATGCTCTAAATCACTATTGATTAGAGAAATGCACATTAAAACAACTCTGTGATACCACTTCATACCTATCAGATTGGCTAACAAGACAGAAAAGGAAAATGACAAATGCTGAAGGGGGTATGGAAAAATAGGGACACTGGTGGAGTTATGAACTAGTCCAGCCAAATTTAGAACTATTCCCAAAGGGCTGTGATTCACCAATACCACTACTAGGTCTGTATCCCAAAGAGATAAAAGGGGAAAAGTACCTATTTGTACAAAAATATTTATAGCAGCTTTTTGTGGTGGCAAAGAATTGGAAATTGAGGGAATACCCATCAGTTGGGGAATGGCTGAACAAGTTGTATGTGATTGTGATGGAATACCATTGTGCTGTAAGAATGATGAGCAGGATGGTTTCAGAAAGGGCAGCTAGGAGGCATGGTGGATAGAGTGCTGGGCCCAGAGTCAGGAAGACTCATCTTCCTGAGTTTAAATCTGGCCTCAGATACTTACTAGCTGTGTGACTCTAGGCAAGTCACTTAAATCCTGTTTGCCTCAGCTGCTCATATGTAAAATGAGCTGGAAAAGGAAATGGCAAACTACTCCAGAATACCCCAAATAGGGTCACAAGAAGTTGGACAGTACTGAAAGGACAACAGCAATGACAACATGGTTTCAGAAAAGCCTGGGAAGTCTTATAATGAACTGATACAAAGTGAAGTGAGCAGAACCAGGAGAACATTGTGTATAGTAAGAGCAATATTGTAGTATGATCAACTCTGAAAGATTTAGCCACTCTTATTAAGACAGTGTTCCAAGACAGTTCCAAAGGACCCATGATGAAAAATGCTATCCACCTCCAAAAAGAGAAACGGTGAACTCTGACTGCGGATTAATGCACACATTTCTTCACTTTCAAAAAAGAGAGATATAAATTAAATTCAACTTTGAGATACCTTCTTACATCAAATTGGCAAAAAAATAAAAAGTCAAAGAAACTCAGAGCAGGTGGTGCTGTGGAGAAATGGGTCCTCTGCTGGTAGAACTGAAAACTTGTAGGTTCTTTTTTGCGATTGGAATATATTCAGTAAAGTTACAAAATAGTCATACCCTTTAGCCTGTTGAGTGCATTGGTGGAAATATACCCCAGAAATCTTATAAAAACAACAAAAAATGTATCGATTCAAGTAGTTTCATGGCAGCATTACATGTTAATTACAAAAAGTTGGAAGCGACATAAATGTCCAACAGCAAGGTACTCGTGGAAAAAATAAGTGACATATTAATGCAATGGGATATTATGCAGTCAAGACTAACAAGTATGGAGAATAACTTGAAAATCCTTTCTGAAATAATGCAAGATGAAAAAATAACTATAAGAATGGGGGTGCACACTGAAATTATATGAGGAAAAAGTAAAAAAGAAAGAAGGCACAAAGACTTCTACTAGGGACTTAGTAGTGACTGAAATAGTGTTGATAGTTTGTGTTGAAACTAATTTAAATGTAAATAATTACTAAGCAAGGTTAGTTGTTTGTATTGATTTTCATTGTCTCTAATAAAACATTTAATAAAATTTTTAAAAATGGAAAAAACATCAGAAATTCTAGATATAAGAACTTAGTAGCATATATAATTACAAGGTATCATATAAAATACATGTTTGGTTTTTTGTAATATGCTACCCTTATGAATGTGTGTATGCACACACATGTAAAAGCTTGATGTTGAAGATATATTATTGAAAGTTGATTAAAAATGTTTGTTGTCATTTGTATAAAAAGTTAGGTACTAGGCCTCTGGGCAAGAATGTGAATTCTACCATCATTGTTCCTATGTGAAAATTGAACTGGAAAATAAAGGCACTTCCCCTACCTCATATAACTTGAGATAACTGAGTGCAACCTGTATTTGTTTAGTTCTTTTACTCTCAAAGGTTGTCACTTTTTTTTTTTTATCATAGCATATTTAGATTTTAAAGTATATGCTTCAAAGATCTGTGATTTCATCAGGGTACTTCCTCTGTGAACAACAGTATGCCACAAAAGTTTCATAAATTGCTGTGGCTGGAAACAATTTCTAGTTGAAAATTTTTTCTTTTATTAGGGACAGAATAACTATCTCAAATAACAACAACGGCAAGATCTTACCTCAGACTTTCAGCTTTCTACAAAACAGAACCAAACAAATTAACAAAGAACACACAAAGAAAATGCTATCACTTTGTGTCCCTTTTCTTTTTTGATAGGTTTGACATTGTGCAATCTTTGTTTTCATTTCTTAAAAAGAAAACAGTGTATACTCAATTGTGGCTCTTTTGATTCCACTCTGTATCACCTAACTTAGGTATTTATTTCCTTGTACTATTCATATTTCTCATTTTTATGGCAGGAGAGTCAAGTAGATTCGGCTGGATTGCCTTCCAGAATTTGCTTCTTTAAACTTCTTTCTGTTCCAGTATGACAGCAAGAGAAGAAATAAAATAGTCTCCAAAGAATTAAAACTAAATATCCCACAGAGAGCAATGGAGAAGCACATAGTAGGTGTGGACAGGCTGCAACATCTAAGTAGTTGAGAACTTTGAACCAATAAAAGATGTCAACATAGAAAAATGCATGACAGGAAGTGAAGATGGGCCAGTCATATTGCAGGTGAGGCTTGTGACAAGTTTAAACAAGAGGAGTCTTCAGAATGTCAGGAGAAAGCAAGGAAGGTCTGCAGAATGTTGGGTGAAACCCCCAAAAGTAGGGAAGGCATGGACTAGTCACAGAGGATGGGTTGTCATGGAAGAATTGTGAGCCGCCTCATTGCAAGGAACTCTCAGGTCATGATCTCACCTATCTATTTAAGTATTAGAGCATGATTCTATTCCTTTACTTGTTTATGGCATAATTTATGAAGCCATTTTGTTGTTCGACATTTGGGTTGTTTCTAGTTCATTGCTATTACAAGTCTCTCTTTTGCTTGTTGTTTTCTTCCTCCTGCAACTCCCTAACCCCACGTCCCACACCCATCAGAAAAAATCCTAGTGATGGAATTTCTAGGTTGAAAGATATGTTTTGTGATTTATTGCATGTTTCCCAAAATATTTGCACTACTCTACAATCTAACAATAATAATGTTTCCCCACAGCTCAATATTGGACTTTACCAATTTTTATATTTTTGCTGTTCTAGTGGAATAAGTTGATATTGTAAAGTTGCCTTGATTGGCATTTGTGATTGTTAGCAAGGCTGAACATTTTTTCTGTTATATTAACGGATTGCATTTCCTTCTTTACAAATTGTCTATTTTCATGTCTTACTTCAGTGGGAAATTTTTTTATTGCCACACAGGTAAGTCATCAGTACTTAATAAATTCTGGATGTCTCTTTTAATCTACTCTATTTACTTTTAAAATGTTCCCCATTCTATTTTTTTCTTTTACTTTTAGATACTATAATTTTCTTGTGCAAAATCCTTTATCAAATCCAAACCATCTCCAAGTTTTTTTTTTTTATTTGATGAATAAAAATGTTCCTCTTCACAATTTGGAAAATATTTTTTCTTTCAATTTTTCCACTATTAAAAAATGCTGATTTGTTTTATGGTTAATTATGACCTATAGTGTCACGTGAATCTAAGCTTTTTTTTGTTGCTTGTTGCTCATTCTATAAATTATTTTCTATCACTGTTTTTTTTCCCTAGTACCAACTAGTTTTTATAACTATTGTTTTTGTAGTAATATTGATATCTGGTAGTGCTAGTCCATTTTCTCTGTTGGAAAAAATATTTTTCACTTGTCAATTTATCCCTCCACCAATACTCTATCAAAGTATCCCTTTTAAGATTGAAAGTCAGCAAAACCAATCAATACATTGACTGTGTACGATAGTGTATGCTATGATCCACACCCATAGTTTTCCACCTTTGTAAAGAAGGGAGGTAGGCTTATTCTTTTGTTTGAAATCTAGAGCCAAGCTTGGGTATTGAATTGCTTTTTAAGAGTTGTTATCCCTTTTAAAAATGATTTTCCCATTTGAATATTTTTCTGGCTTTATGAAATAGAGTACTGGTGTTTTGATAACGGATAAAACATCTAAGTCAGTTTGGCAAGTGTTGCTGTTTTTGTTATCTGATTGACCTAATCATGAGAATTAAACAAGCATTTTAGTTATTGTTAAAATCATTTAGAAATTTTTTAAGCCTGCTTGTCTTCCTAAGTTAATGTTCAGATACTTAATACTTTGATGTAATCATAAAAGCTATTTCTCCATCATTTTCCTTTGATTCATGTAAATGATTCTGTGAGAACATCTTGCTATTTTAGCAGACATTTATTATCTTTTTGTTTCTTAAGTTTTAAGGATAATTACATTATATACAAGTGAAAATATTTTCACCTCTTTATTTCCAATGCTTGTTTTCCACGTCTTATTACTATTGCTAAGATTTATAAAATTACTAATGGGAAAGCCAAAAGTGCCAGGTCCTATTTGATACCTATATTGAATAGGAATGCTGCTAGATTTTCTCTTTTGTATGTACTAGTTTATGGTTTCAAATAAATACTTTTACAAATCATAATCTAGGACCTTTTATCCCTACATTTTCCTCATTAAACATGTCTTTAATCAAAAATGTTTTCTCTACACTTAGTAATATAATCATATAGTCGATTTACTTCACTTGTTGAGGAAATGTTTTGTAAAGATAATTTTCTTGGTATCATTCCACCCTCACATGCTATTTAAAAATCTTTTCTTGCTATCACTCCACTCCTGCATGATATTTTAAAATCTTTATCCTAATAGCTGTTTGCATTTCACATATCTCCTGTCTTCATAGAACATGTATTCTGTGAATTAAAAGGGTTCAAGTCTGTGCCTCTCATTTTGTAAATGTCTTTTTCCAATTTCTGGTATCCTCCCTTGTTCTCTTCAAAATCTGCAGTGAACCTAATGTTTATTGGGGAGTGATTTTTTTGCTTCTTACAGCACACACTAGCATCTGTTATTGTATTGTTGTACTTTAGATACAAGGAACTTCTAGTAGTGTTGAATTTGGGGTTTTTCCTTTTCAACTGATCAATCAACAAATATCTATTGAAAACACACAAAAAAGTTCCTATTACGTTTTTATTGTATCTTGTGGATTACGTCTAATTATGTTTCAGTGGTTACTTTAAACAATTCTGGGGGAAAAAAATTCAATAGTTTCCTGAAAGTGTCCAAATTCTCTTGTTCTTCTAAGTTTAGTGTGATTTCAATCTTGACTACAGTTATGTGATTTATCCTATGGATCGTCTTTTCCCAAAGTTTGGATAATTCAATGTATCCTTTTTGGAGGGAGCTTGCTCTACAACTGTGTGCAATTCTTTTTTCCAAAGTAGCGTGTGCCATTTCTTGCATCCTTGGATCTTATATTTTCTTTTCTAATGTACCTATGTTATTTTTCTCGTTTTTGCATCTCTTCTAACCTAATTTTCTCGCACAATTTATTAGTATTGTAGCTATTATTTACCCTTGTGATTTTCTAAGCATTGCCAATTTCATTTGCTTGTGTCTTTTATCTGTGGGAATGGAGTGGACCATACAAATCCCATCTTGTGACTCAATTATTGATCTAGTTCAGTTCCCTTTCTATTCAATTATGGGTCTAGTCCAATTGTGAGAAAACTTTATTGCACTGTTTGAACCTAGCCTTGTGTGGCTGGAAGCTGGACCACCCCTACCTGTTGCTTAGAGACCACTAAAGACTTACATCAGGGCTGTCCAAAATGTGGCCCTGCCATGTGATTTATGTAGCCGGCCTACAAGCATAGAAATTGACATAAATGCTTTAGTAAACAAAGCTGAGCTACTGCAGAGCTTGCACTGAAATGGCAAATCAAAATATATTGTTTATTGTTTCAATAAAAACCTAAGGTTGGACAGCCCTGACTTAGGTTATACTGACCAGAAACCCAGTCAGAGCCAAAGACTGACACGAGGAATTTTCTCACAACTATACATCTCAAGCAGTCCATGTGTCTTATTTGAAAACTGGCCCCATACTGATCAACCAGTTACTGTTTCATTGTTCCTTTGATTGAATACAGACACTTTGGGGAGTGGGATACATTTTTTCTGATTTCAAGGGACTGCAACTGTTTACTTTCTCCCAACTTGAAAAGTCCCTAATCTGTCCTGTAATTAGAAATTAGGTTATCCAATCTTGTATCCTGGTTTATATCTTGTTTTCTTTTAATGCATAAAAATCTATCTCTTCCTGTATTTAGGGTCCAGTGCCAAACTGAGGAGGTGTGGTTCCAATTTGACATGCTATTGGCATGCATTTCTTAATAAACCAACATGCTGAGAAGTTTGAACTTGTGTTTCCTTCGCTATTTCAGACTTCACCTGTTACATATCCAATAGGAGAACAAATCTTCAACTGTTTTTTTTATAACATCCTTTTACATCTCTCATAGTTTCTAGTATTTTACCTGATTCAATTGTTAAGTATTTTCAGTTGTATCAACGCTGTTTCTTTGTTCATATTTAATTTTGGTTAGTTTTTTTCTTCTCATGTGTGCATATATTTTATTTTTAGCCTTTTCTCTTCCCTCTGGTATTTCTAATGTTTATTTTAGGGAGTAGGGAAAAGTGATCCAGGAACCTGACTCCAATCAAACCTCAACTTAAGACATCTATGTTTAAATCCTTTCTGTCACTACCTGTGTGATCTTGGAAAAATCAAACGGTATAGGCTAGTTTCCTCATTTGAAAAATGCGATTGGACAATATAGCTTCTAAAGTTCCTTGACGTTTTAAATCTATGATCCTTGACAATAATCTTATAAGCACTCATCCCACCTCACACTTTTTTAACTTTACTTCTAAAAAAAGATGGTTAACTCACTGAAAGCCAATTAAAACTAATGATCAACTTCCTAACTGTATTGGTTAGTAATACCTACTAGTGTGGAAATACCAGAAATTATGCAAAAATTTCGTTAGGTGTTGAAAACTTTAAACTGGGTAATTTTTAAGAATTCAACATAAAAATTTACACATATTATCAGGAAACCGATGTTAGCTGAATTATTTGCCATATTAATTATAAGGTGATATGCTTTAAGGTGAATTGATGTGAAGTCCCTTGTAGGCACTGAGGTGTACAGTAAAGCAAAAAGAAATAGAGAGGAGGCATATTTTTCTCTAAGACATGACAAAAGCAATTAGTGACAAACCATGACTTAATGACCACAGATACTTGAATAAAGGATAAATATAACAGAAGCATTTCTCCATTCACTAAAATCCCAGGATTACTCTCCACTATGAAGTCTCTGATGTCTGACTAGAGTTGAACTGTGCCTAAAGGCATTCCCACATTGATTACATTTATAGGGTTTCTCTCCTGTATGTATTCTTTGATGCCGAGACAGGTTTGCATGCAGTCTGAAGGCTTTCCCACATTCATTACATTCATAAGCTTTCTCTCCAGTATGAATGCTTTTGTGTTCAGTAAGCTGTGTATGCAGTCTGAAAGTCTTTCCACATTCACTGCATGTGTAGGGTCTCTCTCCAGTATGAATTCTCTGATGCTGAGTACACTGCCTACTCTGACGGAAAGTTTTCCCACATTCATTACATTTGTAAGGTTTCTCTCCAGTATGAAGTGTCTGGTGTCGTTTTAGTTGTTTACTCTGACTGAAAGTTTCCCCACATTCTTGACATTCATAAGGTTTTTCTCCAGTATGGACTCTTTTATGTTGAGTAAGGTTTGCACGACGACTAAAGGCTTTTCCACATTCATTGCATTTATAGGGTTTCTCTCCAGTATGGACTCTCTGATGTCGCATAAGAAGTGCACCATCCCCAAATGCTTTCCCGCAATCACTACATTTATATGGTTTTTCTCCAGTGTGAATTCTCTTATGTTGAGTAAGTTTTCCACAAAGTCTGAAGGCTTTTCCACATTCATTACATTCATATGGTTTCTCCCCAGGATGAATGCTCTGGTGTTTAGTGAGGTGTCCATGCAGTCTGAAGGCTTTCCCACATTCATTACATTCATAGGGTTTTTCTCCAGTATGGATTCTCTTATGTTCAGTAAGACTTGAACTCCGACTGAAAGCTTTCCCACATTCATCACATTTGTAGGGTTTCTCTCCAGTATGGATTCTCTGATGTTGCTTAAGAATTGCACCTGTACTGAAAGCTTTCCCACATTCATTACATTCATAAGGTTTCTCTCCAGTGTGAATGCTCTTATGCTGAGTAAGGCTTCCACGAAGTCTAAAGGCTTTCCCACATTCACTACATTCATAGGGTTTCTCTCCAGTATGGACTCCTTGATGTTGCTTAAGGAGTGCACTCATACTGAAGGTTTTTCCACAATCATCACATTTATAGGGTCTTTCAGCTGTATGGACTCTCTGATGTTGCTTAAGGAGTGCACCTTTACTGAAAGCTTTTCCACATTCACTACATTCATAGGGTTTCTCTCCAGGATGAATATTCAGGTGCTTAGTAAGGTGCCCGTGCAATCTGAAGGCTTTCCCACATTCATTGCATTCATAAGGTTTCTCTCCAGTATGAATTCTCATATGTTGAGTAAGGTGTGCATGCAGTCTGAAGGCTTTCCCACATTCATTACATTCATAAGGTTTCTCTCCAGTGTGAATGCTCTTATGTCCAGTAAGGCTCCCACGCAGTGTGAAAGCCTTCCCACATTCATTACATTTATAGGGTTTCTCCCCAGTATGGACTCTCTGATGCTGCCTTAGGAGTGCACCTTTACTAAAAGCTTTCCCACATTCATGACATTCATAAGGTTTCTTCCATACACAGATTTTCTGATGTCTAATTAGGTGTGAACTAAATTGAAAGGTTCTTCCATATAGTTCACATCCTTGGGATTTCTCTCTTACAGAAACTTTCTGTTCTGTAACAAGGACTGAATTCAGACTAATTTCATTACACTTAGAGTCTGTCTTCCCAGGGATAATTTTCTCCTGAGGAACTACCATTTGCCTTCCAAATGGACCAACATGCTTCCAGGTATCTCTTAACTCAGAGTACCAGAAAACACCTTTTGGAAATCTTTCCACTGTCACCTGGGGTAATTCCTCTTCAGAAGTGCCCTGCTTGGTTTCATGTGTGGTCATCCCACCTGAAAGAAATAGAGAATAGTGTAACAGATTAAACAGAGGATTTGACTATGAGCAAATATCAGAATTGTGGGAGGCAATATGGGATCACAGTCCCATTAACCCATGTCCAAATTATTCTACTAGAAGTCCAACTAGTTTCCTGGGTTTCCATATCCTATCCCATCAGACTGATTGGGTACAACATAACCAAAGGAATCCTACATAAGCAACAATTTTATGTTTATAAGAACACTACTGCAGTTCTAGGACTCCTACAATTTCCCTAACAAAAATCATGGCTTATCTGTAAGCCATGGAAATTCTTGCTCCATCTAAGTAAAAGTACTTACTATACACACTTTCTGGATCAGTTGACAAGGGCAATATACAACTAGTGTAATGTACAGCTAGAGGCCAAACTACTGGCGATACGGTAAGCTACAATATGTTATGTGAAAAGTACATTAAAAATTTAGAACTAAAGTGATATATACAAAGTCTGATGGAGATAGTTTAGAATGCAAATTCCTTGTGACAGGGATTATGTCATTTATTATATTTGTATACCAAGTGCCTACCATAAAACTTGGGGCTAGGTATTTAATAAATATTTGTTGAGTGACTGATTGATGGATGAATGAAAGGTACCAACCAGGGAAATCACCAAATGGTGGCAATCATCAATAAGCATACAACCAAGGTTATATAACCTAAATTTGCAAAATTAGACTCTGCTATGTGATATTATAGGATAATAAAAAGTTTTCTACGCAAAGATTATAGAACATTTTAGAATAGTGAGAGTTTGTGATAAAGAAAAGTGAGAAAAATGGCAGCACATCCATGAAGTGACTGAGAATATTCCTGGCCACAAAAACTGCTCAATACTTTTTTATGTTTTGAGGATGGAAATTACTCTAACGTAGGGTCTAAGAAGGGGAAATGGGTTAGTTATACCTTTTTTTTTTTAAGTAAATTCTTAAGTACTATAGAGAAGGCCAAATATTAGAGGCTGAAAGTGGAGATGTACCATCCTATAACCCAAAGTTGTGGTAAATTGTATATTATACTGTATATTATAAATTATTAATTGTATGTTATAAAAAGAATATCAATACTTCTGAATCGCAGTAGAGAGTGTTGTTAGGGAAGAGAGAGAAGTAAGGGTGGATAATTAAAGAGAACTTTGAATGCTAAGTAGAGGAGTTAAGAGATGATGTAGCAGACCATAAGTAGTTACTAATTTTTTTAATGATCAATAGTAAAAGGATAAATATATATTTTAAGTGTTGTTGTTCTGTTGTTTTTTCAATTGTGCTCGACTCCTCATCACCCCATTTGAGATTTTCTTGACAGAGATGCTGGAGTGGGTTGCCATTTCCTTCTCCAACTCATTTTACAGATGAGGAAACTGAGGCAAACAGGGTTAAATGACTTCCACAATGTCACACAGCTAGTGTCTGAGGCCAAATTTGAACTCAGGAAGATGACACTTCCTAACTCCTTGCTGTGCTAACTCTATCTACTGCACCACTTAGCTGCCCAGTATTTTGGGTAACTGACAATAAAACAAAATGGACTGGAGAAGAGAGAACTTGCTAAAAAGGATAGCAACTTTATGCTGTAATAAATAATGATTAACCAACCCAAAATTGTGGTATCAATGGAGAATCAGAGCTGAGTCTTACAGATACTTAAAAGGAAGGAGAAACTGCAGTAAATATAGATTTTAAATGTCTAAGATGTCAAAGAAAGGAAAGTTCAACATAAAAGTAGTCTAAAAAATTTCATGGAGGATGGGAGCTTGGGTAGGCATTAAGATATGGGTCAGATGTAGAATTGCAGGAAAATATACAGAATACAGTACTATTACAAGGAGACAATGGATTACATGGGTTTTGAGTGAAGGACAGAATCTTACGGTTGTATTTTGCAAACCTTAAAGCACTATATAAATGTTAGCTACTTTTACTATTATAAAAGTTTATTTTTTTAAAGGAATAATTGGAGTGTTTCTGACCAGCCTCTCCCTTCTAAAAAATACTTTCTTTTCCCTGGGTTTTCTCAACCTTTTGCAATCTAGCTTCCAACCTCAGCAATGATCTGAAGTTGTTCTCTCCAAAGATCCAATGATCTTTGATTTTTCACATCTGATGGTATTTTCAATCTTCATCCTGATTTCTCTGCTGTATCTGACACTGTTGACCACCTTCTTATATAGTCTCTCTTTTTTTAATCCCACACAATCTTCTAGTTCTTCTATCTATCTAATGACTTCATTTCAGTCTCCTTTGTATGACACACTTTAATTATAACCCAAGATGGTGCTGCCATGGTCCCTTTTCTCTCCACACTTTCTTTCTTGGTGACCTCATTAGCTTCTGTAGGCTTGATTATCAGTTCTATGCAAATGCATCCTAGATCTGTGTAGACAGTTCTTGCTTTGAATAAGTTTGCATTATATAAATTCAACTTTATGTAAAGAATTCTGAAAGAAATCTGCATTTCAAAAAAACACTTTTGTTAACTTTACTGTACGGTACTGTGCTTTCTCTCTCTGCTCCTGCCCCTCTCCAAAGCAAAACAAACCTAAAAAAAACCCCAAACCCCTTCAAGTGAAAGCAGAAGAATGACTGTCACAATGAAAGACCTCTGTTGAGACCTACGGTGCTGAGAGATAACTTGGTCCCACTCTACCTGCAGGGGCCCCCACCTGTCTGTCTTCCATTTGTCCATACTCAGGCACTGTGTGTCCCTGGCCACTGTGTGTCACCAATTCTCTCCTGTCTGTATCTGTCTGTCCTCCATATATTCTTTTCTCAATTCCAGCCAGGCCCCACATAGGTGGCCCCCGACCCTGCATGTTCCTCAGCCTGCTCTTGCTTCTCTCTCCTTGGCCTCCACATGTCCCTGAATCACGTGTTGACCCCCTTTCTCCTGAGGTACTTGGTCCCCTTCCTGTGTCCCTCCCTCCCCCTTCCCCACATCTGTAAAAATCACTTTACATAGAAGTCTGTGGAACAGTCCACTTATGTAAAGTGAGAACTGTCTACATACAATCTCAGCCTCTCTCTTGAACTTTGGTCCCACATAACCAACTGTCTTTTAGATATTTCCAACTGGATGTTCCATAGACACTTCAAACTCAATTTGTCCAAAACAGAACTCATTGTCTTACCCTTAAATCCAAACTTCCTCCTAATTGACCTATTTCTGTCAAGAATACATTTTCCCAGAAATTCAGCTTCTGAGTAATCTTCAACACTTTCACTAGCCCCACCACATCTAATCAGATACCAGGTTTCGCCAATTCTTTATCCATATCTCACATACATACCATTATCTTTACTCATATTACAATCATCTTAGTTCAGGACCTTATTACTTCTTGCCTAGAGTATTCCAACAGCGTCCTAATTGGTTTTCCCATCTCTGATCTTCCCCCTCTCCCACCTATCATTCCCCCTAGCTGCCAAATTGATATTTCCAAAGCACATGTCAGACTATATCACTGAAGTTCTAGTGGTTCCCTATTGCTTCTAGGATAAAATATAAACTCCTTCTGGGTGTTTAAAGTCCTCCACAATTGGGTTCTATTCTATCTTTCTAAACTAATTTTACACAAATCCCACATCTTGATTTTACAATAGATACAATGCTGGGCCCGAAGTCAGGAAGACCCAAGTTCAAATGTGGCTTCAGATACATACTAGGTATGTGACCCTGGGAAAGCCACTTCTGTTTGCCTCAGTTTCTTCAGCTGTAAAAGAGACAATAATAGCACCTACTTTGCACAGTTGTTGTAAGATCAAATGAGATAATATTTATAAAGTACTTAGCACAGTGCCTGGCACACAATAGGTACCATATAAACGTTTATTTCTTCCCCTTCCCCCTTCTTTCCCTCCCCCTTTCCCTTGCACACACTCTACATTCCAATCAACCTGGAACTATAAATAGATTTATTGATCCCCATGCTTGATCAGAAATCATACCTGAATCTCTCTGGAAGGATAAAAGCATGTTTGTTCTTCTACATCCTGCTTTTATTTTTTAAGCAACAGCAGGCTTCCACATCCTTTTTTGAAAACCAGATCGTGTTCTGCAATTAGCTTCTATATTCCATTATCTTCTCACAGTTACATATCCTGTATACAGTCAGCTTCTATATTTTATTGTCTTTTATGTATACATATTCTACTATTCATTCCAATAAAACCTCTTAATTTATGTGTTCCTTTGGCTGTCCAGCGTAAGTTAAAAAGCCCATCCCTCCTACTGGATTAGAGATTACAGTGTACACTAGACAGAGGCCTAACATGGATTTAATAGCTATAGACAGGGAAGGCCTTAGAGACTAACCAATCACTACTGCAACATGAGACTAGTTGATGCTACCTTTATGTATGTTACAGTTAAGACTATAAATTGGGTGGGTATCAAAAATGGAACACAAACAAACAAATCCTAGCCTTTGTCTCCAAAGGTATAGGCCCCTGCAGTCGGTCTGGACAAAACAATGAGTAGCTCATGGAGCTATGAATTAGTCCAACTGTTCTGGAAAACAATTTGGAATTATATAAGAAAAATTGCTAGTCTGTTCTTACCTTGTGACTTAGCAATCTCATTACTGAGCCTATACACAAGAAAAACAGACAGAAAACAAAATATAATCTACACCATACGTTCACATGCATTCTTTGTGGCTGCAACAAAATTAGAACCAAAGTAGTTGTCCATAAATTTGGAAAATGGCTGAGAAAACTATGGCACATTAATGCCATAGAATAGTATTGTCCTATAAGAAATGACTATAAGAAATTCAGAAAAACTTGGCAAGACTATATGAAGTGATGCAATAAAGAAAGCATAATCAAAGGAATAATATAGACAATGTCTACAAATATACAAATGATTAATAACACTAAAAAGAAACAACTCTGAAGTACAACAAATAATATTGATTTTTAGAAAAATGACAATGAAACATATTCCTCCATTCAGCAGAAAAGTTAGGAGTATGAATATGAAATGCAGTAAACCCTGTCAGACATGGTCTCTAATGGTTGGCTTTAGTGAAATGCTTTTCTGCTACAAGAAAGGGTTCAATGGATATGTGGAAAGTAGGATTAAAATGGTCGGGGTTGGTGGGAAGGGAAGAAGATTCAGGGGAAACAACTATGGTATAAAAAATAAAAAGCAATAGAGTTTATAAACCTTTGGAACCAATAACAGTAATAACCAAGTCTGTATTATGTTGAGATAAAATCAAGAATGATATTTGAGGGGCAGCTAGGTGGTGCAGTGAGTAGAACATAGGCCCTGGAGTCAAGAGGACCTGAGTTCAAATCCTGCCTCAGACACGTAACACACTTACTAGCTGTGTGACCTTGGGTAAGTCACTTAACCCCAATTGCCCTGCCTTACCCCTCAAAAAAAAAAGAATGATATTTGAGGGAACTCATATTAAGTGACCACAGTCTTCTCCACAAATACAGAGTACTTAAAGGAGAACCTTAGCATCAAAAGAACTCTAAAACATCTCATGGTTAAAGAAAGCTTATAGCTTCGTATTGCAAGAATGGATTAGTGCTGAGTGATAAATTAGAGTAAGGAATATACCTGGTCCCCAAAAGGCCAGCTAATCAAGTCTTTTTAAGGGTGTGTCCACATAATTAATATTCCCTTTTTGCTAAATAAGTATTATAAAAGCATAACTGAAAATTGACTACTTTTGTCTTTTTCATGCCATGGAATTTCATCATTTGTTTCATAACGGCTATAAATATGAGCTGGAAGTAGATTAAGAGACAGTTCTCAACAATCATCTGGAGGACTCCAACAGCCTCCTAATTTGTCTTTCCATCTCTGGTCTCTCCCCTCTCCAATCTATCACTGACTTAGCTGTCAAATTGATATTTCCAAAGCACAGATCTGACCACATCATTCCTTTGATCAAAACTTTCTGGTGGCTCCCTAATGCCTCTAAGTTAAAATATAAACTTTTTGCTTGGCATTTAAAGTTCTCCACAATCAGGTCACTAGGCACATATCCAAGAAAGTCACAGACAGAAAGCAAGATATAACATAAACCTATATATTCATAGAAACACTTTATGACTGCAAAAAAAAAATAGGACCACAATGGGTTACCCATCAAATTAGCAGGAAAAACTGCTGGTCAATGCCTCTACCTGTAATAGGTTTTAAGATAATAAAGGGTTTTCTGACACAGTAGCCAAATGCAGAGTGAAGTTTGTTTTCTTTCACAACTGTTATTTATAATAATACTCATTTGCTTGGTTCTCACTCACCTGGAGAATTACCTCTTAGGATTTCTCTCCTTACCGTCCAAGGCTCTTCTCCTTGCTCCAAATGGGAGATCACATCTGGCTTGGAAATGTGATGCCCTGCTCAGGTAGAAAGACAAATGACTCAGGTGTTTCTTCTGGGGACAAAGATCTATCCCAAAAAGTTTCATTGCTCCTCCCTGCTCCTCAGAATTTCTGAGAGATGAAAGAAGCAGTAATAAATATAGAACAAAAGAAGTACCTATTTCTTATGCTACAAAGTATAGACCTTTCACCTGAAAATCAGGAACATCCTATTTCTCTGCCATAAAGAGATTAGGAATCTGATAACTGAACCCAAAGTTTCTTCATGGATAAACTCTTCAGCAGCTCCACACTTTTTATTAACTGAGGAAAGAAAAATATTTCAATGGACAAACTGATTCTAAGTCATATGAGAAAACCATACTTACCCAATGAGACTAGATTCCTATAATTCTCTAGCATTACATCTCTGTATAGATATTTCTGACCAGGGTCTAGTTGCCCCCATTCTTCCTGGGTAAAGTACACAGCTACATCCTTGAATGTCAATGATTCCTGAAATGTCAAAAATATTCTTATTCAACCACAATCCATTGACATGGCTTTGGGGGCAACTGGGAACTTTAGTGAGTAGACAAGATTACCTGTCTGGATAATGTTCAAGGATCTGAATATGGAGACAGGTATTATGGTGGTTCAAATGGGTTCAAGTACTGCTTCTGGTACTTAGTGACCCTAGGCAAGTTACTAAACCTCTCTAGGCTTGTTTCCACTTCTATAAGATGAGAGAAACCACGATGACCTCTAAGGTCCTTTTCATCTATACTCTATGATCCCATGAGTGTTCCAAATCAAGTAAATTATTATAATTCCTACTATGTACCTAATAGTAATCTTGACCATATAGGAGATACAACAGAAGTATGAGACCATCATTACTCCTGGAAGCAAAATATACATATGGTACAATTGTTGAACCAACGTAAAACAATACTGGTTATGAATTGGTGCAATAATTCTGGAAAGCAATTTGAACTACATCCAGAAAGTCACTAAACTGTACATATCAATATCCTTCCTAGCCAAAAAGATCAAAGACTGTGGGAAAGGACATGTATGTAAAATATTTATGACATCACTTTTTGTTGTTGTAGCAAAGAACTTGAAACAGGCACCTATCAACTGCGAAACAGCTCAATAAATCACTGCCAATGAATGTAATGGAATATAACTGTGGTATAAAAATGATAAAAGGGACTGATTCTGCGACAGCTGAGAAGACTCATTTGACTATAGCAGAGTAACATAGGCAGATCCAATGACAATATTGTAAAGGAAGACAACTTTTGAAAGACTTATGAACTCTTATCAATGCAGTAACTAATCACTACGGAACAGTGATGATGAAGCATGCCGTCTATTTCTTGGTAAAGAGGTGGTGGACTGTAATTGCAAAATGAGACAATTTTTCAGACACAACCAATCTGAGAATTTGTTTTGCTTGACTATAATTATTTGTTACAAGAGAGGCTTTTTGTTATGGGATTTGGGGGGTGAACAGAGTTTTAGAGACTAATGGAATGGTGGCAGTTGGTGATAAAGACTCAAAAAGGGCAGGAATTTGACCTGTGATGTCACTGGTGTAGGGAGCTCCTAGTGACAAACTTCCCATACCAAATCAAGTTAAGTAACTTGCTAAGGTGGAACAGCCATTAAGTATCAGAAGGGGGACTTGAACCTAGGTCTTTCTAGCTCCAAGGGCAGCTCTCTATTCACTATGCCTCTGAGGGATGCAAAAAAAGAAAGACAAAAAGAAAGCAGAGTGTTAATATAACATTTTAAAAATATACAGGAAAAAGAAGTTAGGTGACAAAAACAAGCAGGGTAGTTTAATACAGTACGTACTACTGTATTAAATTTAGTCGACTAAAAAAAAGAGATCAGTAGTTTCACATATGAGCATTTCTATTACTCTTTATATGTGGAAATGTTCATCTTTGTCAAGATTTTTTAAAAAGAGAAGTTAATTGAAACAAAGAAAATGCCCTAGGCATTATCAGTGATCTGCAAATGAGACTATGTAGTCACACAACCAGTGTTTAACCTTAAGAGACAGCAGGCTTTTTCTTATTCAGTGTCTTCTAGAACCACAATTAGCATATGTATTCCTGTTTTCTAAATCTGTTACTTTGTCAAGCACACCTATGAGTTAGTTTTTCAATTATACTGACATAGGCTGGTTCTCCAATTTTATTTTTTATCATACATTGATTTTTTTTAAGTCAACTTGTTTTATTCTGTAATTTGTTGCTTCCATGACTCTAAGTCTGGCTATCTATCTACTACACCACGCTGTCTCTTGATATATTTGCTATCTAACTTTATTATCCTTTCGTGTTTCTACCACTTTTTAATGCTTCAGCTTAACATTTCCAAAAGAATTTCTACGCCTTGATATTTTATAGAATTTCTTTATTGTATTATAATTTTTTAAACAGAATTCCTTTTTCTGTTCAGGGATTAGAAAGGCAGAAAGTACATGATCTAGCAAGCCTGATCAAGATGTAAGCTACAGTTGTTGCAACAGGATAGTGCACCAGGTAGGGGTCTCTAGTCAGGCTCAGGGTTTAGAATATAGCTAAGTTCTTCCTGTGATTAAATTGGAGGAGTTATTCCTTCCACTATGGGGAAAAATACAGAATTCCATAGCTTTCAGCCTATGCTAAGAGTACAAATGGGAGGGGGCTGGTAATGATGCGACAAGGTTGAGTAGGAAGCTTTAAGCCACTGGCGAGGTGCACCTGAGTATGGGGATACAAAGGGGTGGGGAGTAGGGAAAAGACTAAGATGTCAGGAGTGCCCTGATCTGTTAAGGATAGGGATGGAAGATACAGGGGACTTAGAAGAAAATCTTAGTTGTCCTCAATAGGGTCCAGATGGGCAAGGAACTCTAGGGATTCCTTGAACCATAAGGGGTGAAGGCCTTCCTGGTTTGGAATGGGATTATATTCCTCAAGTTCAGTGGGTTAAGGAACTCCCTGCCTCTCTGTGCCTTGCCAATGGATGGTAGCTTTAGGCTGAGAAATTTAGGCCTACATATAGCTAGAGATGGGATAGCATAATTCAGGAGTCTTTTAATCCAAACACAGAAGGACACTGGAAGTGGTGGATGGCCCCCATTTAGCTAGCAAGCATGGGACACAAGGGTAGGTCGTGCACATGGACTACTGGTGTCCGGTTCACGGAAAGCTTTGGAATTCCAGGAAGTGGATAAAGTACTGGACTTGGAGACAGGAATATCTGAAGCTGAATCCTGTCTCAGTCATTTACTAGCTGTGTCATTGGGCAAGTTGCTTAACATCTCTTAGCTTTATTTCTTCATCTGTAAAGTGAAGTCAATAACAGTACCTACCTTATAGGATTGTTGTGAGGATCAAGTGAAACAATATATATGTAAAGCTCTGAGGAAAAAATCCATTAAAGAGCTATATAAATACTAGCTATTACTATTAGGCTCCAAATGATTTTTTTTTTGTTTTTTCTGTTTTTGTTTTGTCTTTTTTTTTTCCCCTGGGATGGGGAGGGGTTGTGTGATGCTTTCAAATCAGTGAGGGGATTTGTGTAGAGCTACATTCTCTTGCTTCCAATTGCTTGCCATGTTATAGGAAGTCCTCTGAATTGGGCAGTGCCAACAAACCAGAATCTCTCAGCAAAAGATAATAGAGACTTAGTTTTCCCTTGAAGCCTCTTATCACATGTGATTGGGCCTCATAATAGAGATGCCACCTTCTCAGAGAATATTTATGTCAGATAATTACTTCTCTTTTCTGTGCCACCTGATCCTGAACCTGACATTAGCTTCACAAAAAACCTGTATGATATGAAGGAAATAACTTAAGAATATGGGTCCCTAGTGTAGATCATATAACACTGGGGACCACAATGTATTAACACATTTTGCTGGAGATTTCAGGAGGGAGCAGGGGCTTGGCTCCTGCTTAGAACATCCACAAGTTAATGGATATGTATAAAGAACAAACAAGACATCAAACATGTTGTATAATGTTATGTTGACGACTGCAGTAGGGCTATATGCATTACTTACCTTTGACATAATTTGCCAAGAACAAAAGTTAAGCAATAATCAGCCCTATAAAACTCACTATACAACTCATTGCTGGTGGATGTGCCAAAGAATTAACAATTAAATCACCTGCAGACTGGAGCTCAAGCAAGGCAAGAGGTCTTTTTAAAACAAAAGAAGTACAGCAGATGACCAATAGATCACAGAAGAACCAAGGCTCCCTGGATCTAAGAAAAGGCCTTATGAAATGAATGTAGAGAAGAATACAGTAGTTAAACAGGGAGTCTGAGTTATTAGAGGGATGAAAACAATTAAGGATTCCAAAACTGAGTGGTAGAAGCAAAATCTGGAACTAAGAGCAGAGGCATACCAAGATTTCATAGAAGAGTGAGGAACTGAGCAAGACCTGGAAACAAAGATGGTGTTGGGGAATGGCTGAAAAACAAACAAACAAACAAACCTATGCTATAAGGAGGTAGTGGAATATTATTGTTCACTAAGCAACAAATATGAGGAATTTGGAGAAATGTGAGAAGATTTATATGAAATAATTCTGAGCGAAAAGCATAATCAAGAAAGCAAAGTACATGACTATAACTATGCAGATCACCAAAAGAAAAATGAACCCCGAGTAATGGGAAAATTAGTGAAGGTCCTGGAGAAGAGAGAAAGAAGAATACCTCCTCCTCCACAATAAAGAGGTAAGAAGCTAGTAGAAAAGAATAAGATTCTGTTTCAAATGTTTGTCCTTTGCACAGTGGGTTCAATCTGAAAGGGTGGGAGAGGAAATGACTGTGATACAAAGACATCAACAAAACACATTTTAAAAAAACAATAAATTACACCCTCTGCTATAACTAGGCCAAACTTCTTAATGGTTTCTACAAAGAACAGGGTCATTCCAGCTCTCAGTCTTTGCACATGCCTTTCTCCTGCTTGGCACATCCTTTGCCATCCTCTACAATCATTTAAATCTCATCTAGCCTTTCCTTCCTCTGAATTTTTTATATTTATTTTCTGCCCCATTCTTCTCAACCCTGAGTCATACATTTCTCTGCATTATTTAAATTTTTCACCTGTGTTAAAAAACAATAAAATAATTTTACATGCATGTCTTCTCTCCTAGTGAGACTGCAAAGGTCCTTGAGGGCAAGGACTATCTTCCATTTCTTTTCTTTTGCTCATTGGCTAGGACAGCTAGGACATGTTCACAGAGAGGACTAAGCACACAGCAGACCTGACTTTCTGCTGAATGAATTTGTTGATGTTACGAGAAAGGATTCTGTGAAATGGTGTTATTAAGTTAAGAACACTCCCTGTCTCCTGGGGGCAAAACAGCTGGGCCTTAGGTTCCTAGACAGCACTTCCAGGTTAAGAGAAAACATTCCTGCCATGAGATGGCATTTCTGGAAACTAAGAAACCTCGACTCACCTGGGATCTCATCGTTACCAGGCCAGAGTACATTACTTTCTGTTTGGTGAAACGGCTAGGGGAAATGCTGATTCCTGAGGTGGCTGAGCTGTGGAAGAGTAAAAAAAAAATGAAGGGAGATCTTGTCTTGTGGTTCCCAAACTGATCAAGCTGGAGCTACTCACTGAAGAGTTTGGTGTGACCCTTCTTACATACTTTATGACAGAAAGCCCTAACACACATAGGCCCAGGCTTCTGCCCCAACACCCACAAAGACTCACACCTTTGCCCCAGTACCCAGACATGTGAACTCGGTTCTCTGTTTGGGTACCCACATAAACACATCATACATACACATCACATGCCATCATACATATACATACATATATTCGCAGACTCAATCCTGTCAGCTTTAGAGGAAAAGGTCCCATTAAATGGTTCAAAGCAGGACATGTTCATTCCTTATTAGGGAAACCACATCATCTCCCCCTTCTGTAATTCTCACCTCTCTCCTGAAGCATTTGGGTCAGATTCTCTAAGGTTAAGCAGTGCTCACTGGTTTCTGGATAGTCTGATGTCACCCCAGTCCTGTTTACCCAGACAAGGTAACAGGAACTGATCCAACCTGAGTCTTCTAGGACTTGCTCCTTCCTGAAACTCTGACCAGAGTTTCAGGCCAGGTGTGTCTCCTCCTGGGATGAGTACCTGTTCTCCAGCACCTGGGGGACTAGAGGCAAGATCACTTTTATCTGGGACCTTCACTCTGGGACTGAGATTTCTGTCTCCTCAATCCAGGACCCTCTCTCTGGTGCTCCAGGCTTGATACCTATCAACTCAATACGGAATTGCTGAGAGCTGGGAAAAGATGGGGTCAGAGAAGACGACCTAGCATCTAAATCCTATAAAGCACAGAAGAGAAAGCCAGCAACACAAATGGACATATGATGAATTTTATTCATTAAACAAATATAGAATTCAGTTCTATAAATGTTTATTAAACACCTACTATGTGCAAAACACAAGGCTAGGCTCTAGGGATACAGGCAAAAAACCAAACCAAAACAAAAAAACAGTTCATGCCCTTTAGGAGTTAACATTTTTCAGTGGCCCCCACTGCTGTGATATACTACAAAGTCAACTTGCATTGAAAACTCTTCACAACATGGCACCAGTCTACCTTTCCAGGCTTACTGCATATTATTACCCTTCTTACACTCTTCCCTGAACTTGGTATTCCATGTCCTGTCCCCATGCCTTTTCAGGGGCTACCTCCCATTCCTGGAACATACTCCTTTCTCTCCTCAGCCTCTTAGAATCCCTAGCTTCCTTAAAGGCTCATCTCATGTGTCACCTCCTGTGGAACACCCTTCCTCATCCTTCTTTTTTAGTGTTCTCCCCCTCTTTAGATCATCTTATTTTTATTTACTTCTGTATGTGCTGTATTCCTTCAATAGAATTTAAACTCCTTGAGGGAAGGAACTGATTTTTTTCTAGTGCCTCCTCCAGGGTAGGCCCTTAAATGTATTTTTTTTTTC
Source organism: Phalanger gymnotis (assembly GCA_028646595.1). Classification (NCBI taxonomy): domain Eukaryota; kingdom Metazoa; phylum Chordata; class Mammalia; order Diprotodontia; family Phalangeridae; genus Phalanger; species Phalanger gymnotis. The sequence goes on from CM053625.1 coordinate 97,385,132, forward strand.
TTGTGGTGATGGTGGTGGGGAGGGTGGTTTGGATTGGAATACAAATATATAGGAAGAGGGAGAGCATTAAAGGGTACATCAAAACTAATGGGCACCTCCACTGCGTTCAAGGCCCAGTGCCAGCTCTGTGTGTGTGTGATTCTCCCACTATCTTCTCCTTTGCTCCATTCTCTGATCAAGTACTCTCTTCTTCTCACCAAAGCCAACCTCTCCACATATATCCCTGCCCCATTCTTTCCCAGTTTCTTTAGCAGACAATAAATAATCTTCTTTCTTTAATTCTCAGTATCTTTCCATCTTCCGGGTCTTTTCCTAGTTTTCTTCCTTTAAAAAAAAAAAACAACCAAAACCTAATTATCTTCCTGAATCTTGCCTCCCCTTCTCAGCCAAACTCCTTAAAAAAGCCCTCTAAGTGTCCCTATGTGACAGCTAGGTGGCACAGTGAATAGTGTGCCAGCCAGAGTCAGAAAGACTCATCTTCCTGATTTCAAATCTGGCCTCAGACGCTTACTACCTCTGTGACCCTGGGCAAATCACTTGACCCTGTTTGCCTCAGTTCCGTCATCTGTTAAATGAGGTGGAGAAGGAAATGGCAAACTACTCCAGTATCTTTGCCAAGAAAACCCCAAATGGGGCCACGAAGAGTCGGACACAACTGAAACGACTGAACAACATGCCCCTTGGCAAACCAAAACACTCCTACCTAGCCACGATCCTAGAGATGAATGGTCTTTTTCAGTTAGAAGGTAAGCTCCTTGAGGGCAGGTTTATTTCTCCAGTCCTTGGCCAGGTGCTCAGACCAAGCTAAACAATTAATAAACATTCATTCATTCATTCACGGTACCTGGCACTAAGCTGGCATCTAACGTTTGTTGACAAATTGATATATGGCGGAAGCAATCTAGGTCTCGAACTCTAGGAGCCTCAGGCCCGGCGCTTCGCGCCGCACGCACGTGACGCTCCTGTCAAACCACCAGCGCAAAAGGAGCCGCCGAGGGCCCAGCCCGTCACTCACTCATCCACGCACTCCGACCTCCGCAAGCCGCTCCGCCCGCCCCGCCCCCCGCGTCCTCTCGGCCTTACACTATCCCGCCCACCTCCGGCCCCTCCCGGATCCGCGCTCCCCAGGCAGAACGTGCGGAGGCGAGCGACGGGGCCGGGCCGCTAAATACCTGGAACTGGGTCCGGAGCCTGGACTGACCTATGATGAAGAGCTGGGTTCAAAGCTTAAGAACAAATCATGGCGTCCAGGCTGCGCGCGCATCCGCAGGGGCAGTGCGCCTGCGCCGGGGACAAAGTCTTTCGGACTACAACTCCCCAAATGACGCGCAGCGGCCTGCACGGCTTCTATCCAGCTCCCGCTCCGGGGATTCTTTTCCCGAAAGATTTTTTCGGTTTGCGCGGTCTAGTTCTAGTTTTTCCGGGCCCTCAAAAACCAGCCCTTTCTCACGATGTCAGAGCTACTCTTGGTTCTATCACCGTAGCACAGCCAGTACTAGGCCTCGCAGCGATCGCCGTAGTCCCGCCCCTCCTGTCACCCCCTTGTTTAAGGGCCGGAAACCGCCCTTTCTGGTGTAAAGGGCCATTGGCTGGGCAGGTGATTTTTAGGGAACTGGGGCCACCAATCCGTCTCGGAGGAGCCGCTGTGGGAGAGGAATTTGAAAAACTGGACCAGGGAGTAGCCCGAGGGGCGGGAGCAGGTTCACGTCAGGTCTGATTAGGAACTACTGTGGAGAAACCAGAGATTTCTGAAAGAAATTATATATGACAAACATACTATAGCTCTTTGAGGAAAGAAGAACCATGGGCGTTATCCATTTCGACACTTAAATGTTCCTTTGATTTCGTAGATGTGCTTGCTTTCTCCAAAGGTATAGATTGCAACCCATGCAAGCCTTCACATCTCATGGGATTCTTGACTATGTCTTTCACTAAGTCCTCGACAGGGAGTCCACCGAATGGGTTTGAAGTCCTTCTTCTAGATATTTTGACACTAAGTAAAATCTGGGACCTGTTACATAAGAGTGACTCCAGAAAAGCCCCCTCAGGTTCCTAGCACCCAGTTGTGTCGGACTCTCCGTGACCTCATTTGGGGTTTTCTTGGCAGACATGGGAGTGGTTTGCCATTTCCTTCTCCAGCATTTTGCAGATAAGGAAACTGAGGCAAACATGATTACATGATTTGCCCAGGATCTCACAGCCAGATGAGTCAATACAACTCAAAAGCATAAAACTTAATCAGTTCACATGATGTGTATATCTTTATTACCTAGGGGATATATTAGTTGAAAACAAAATCAATCAAATACTTATTAAGTGCTTACTATGTGTCAGGCACTATGCTAAGTGCTGGGAATACAATTAATAAAAAGGCAGTTCCTACCCTCCTCCTGGGTAGAGGGAGAGACAACATGCAAACAAATACGTACAAAGCAAGCTATATACAGGATAATCAGAGGGAAGGCACTAGAATTATGAGGGGTTGGCAACAGATTCCTGTAAAAGATGGGATTTTAGTTGGGACTTAAAGGAGGCTGAGCAAGTCAGTAGCAGAGTTGGGGAGAGAGAAAAATGCCCTGAGCACAAAGATGAGTGTCTTATTTGCAGAACAGCAAAGAGGCTAGTATTGGATGTAAGAAGCAGGGAGTAAGTTGTAAGAAAACCAAAGGTAGAAGGGGCTGGGTTATGAAGGGCTTTGAATGCCAAACAGAGCATTTTATATTTTATCCTAGAGGTGATAGGGAGCCACTGGAGTTTATTGAGTGTGTGTGTGGGGTGACATGGTTGGACCTACACTTCAGTAAAAATCACTTTGGTGGCTGAATGGGGGATGGATTAAAGGGGGGAGAGACTAGAGGTAGATGGACCCATTAGAAGGCTATTGCAGTAGTCACGGTGTGAGGTAATAAGGGCCTGCACTGGACTGGTGGCAGTATCGAGGAGAGAACAAGAGATGCAACAAAGGTAAAATCAACAGGCCTTGGCAACAGATTGGATGGGGGGGAGAGGTGAACAATAGTGAGGAGTCAAAAATAACTTCTTGGTTGCCAGCCTCAGGGACTAGGAGGATGGTGTTGCACCCTACAGTAATAGGGAAGGTAGGAATGGGGCTGAATTTATGGGGAAAGATAATGGGTTCTGTATTGGACATGTTTATTTTAAGATGTCTACTGGATATCTAGTTTGAGATGTCTGTTGGAGATGTGCGATTGGAGGTCAGCAGAGGGGTTGGGGCAGGAGAGGTAGATTTGAGAATCATGGGAACTGATGAGATCATGGAGTAAAGTGGTAAGGAGGAAGAAAAGAAAAGGGCCCAGGATAAGGTCTGGTGGAATACCTATGGTTAGAGGGAATGACCTGTATGAGGTTCCAGCAAAATGTAAAATTTGATCAAAAAGTATAGCCACTAATGTTACAAGAAAAGATGCCCTACCCCCTGCATACATGGAATTTATTCTCCCACAGGTTACCACATCACTGGAGAGGAAGAGCACATATGCAGATAGCACATGACTAAGAAATACACAAATCATCCAGGAACATTGTGTTGGGGCACATATGTGGGTATAACAAATAAAGAACCCACGTGGCCAAAGCACACATATGGAAGTTATACACAGAGACACGCATGGCTAGGGTGTGCATATAGATGGGGGCAACTCATTTTCAGCACTGCGGAGTTGCCAATGTACTCTGGAGGGGTTGCAGTACTTTGTGCTGGACATCACTTCTCTACTTTCCATCTCATAACCTCTGCTGGGTGTTTCTAGTGGTATTGTGGTCATCAAGCAACTCTCTGCCACCACTTGTTGAGTTTCAGTACTTCAGAGCTATCTATTGATCTTTGTTCCCACCTATAGTGTATACAGTAACTAGAAAGCCTCTTCTTGACAAAGGCAAGTAGATGCTTTCATTATATAGCTGTGGTTGAGTTATCACAATCAACCAGAGATCTACCAAAAGCCAGTAGAATGAAACAGACTAAGACTAAATATATTCTATTTACTGCCTTTGTCTGGTACTCAGACAACTATCATTTGGAGTTTAAAAAATTCCTTATAATTTCCATTGCATTCACCTAACTTAGAGATTCTACAAACAAAAAACAACTCCAGAGGTGTTGTGATAGAGGCTGGAGTGATGAGGCTCACTTTGCTCTCAATCAATCCCCTTTGATTGGTGTGCTAAAGACCTAAGTAAAGCTAAATAGAAAAGGCAAAGAAATCCTTGCCCTCCAACTCTGTTCCCCATTATGCCTTATTATTCATGTTTGACTAGCAACAAAACCTGAGGCTTTGATAACTTAGTCTGGCCAGCAAAAAGCCTCACTGTTCTCCCTATATGTGACTAACCATGTAGCACATGGGTTTTCTATCTGTTGTCCCTTGACTAAGTGAGGCAGACTGCTGGACTTAGATGCAAGAAGGTCTGGGTTCAATTCTCACCTCAGACACCTACTAGCTCTGTGACCTTGGGCAAATCTTTCTGAGCCTCAGTCTCCTTATCTGTAAAATGGGGATGGTGGTAATAATAGCATCTACCTCACAGGGCTGTCAGGAGAATCAAATAAGGTAAATCCTGAAAAACTTAGAGTACTATATAGATGCTTTTATTATCATCATACATCTCTGACATTCTTTACACTGCTTCTCTTGTGAATTTTTTTTACAATGGTAACCAATAATTTCATACAATTACCAAAATAATTCACTTGGCATTGAATGGGATGGATAATTATGAAGACTTCACAGGGTATGTCTAATGGAGAGGTTTTGGGATTTGGCCTTGTAGTTTTGGAAGGCATGCCCTTCCCCCCTCTCTCAGATGTTAGAAGATAATGAATTTCCTGTGAGCTATTTGTTCTTTGCTCTAGGAAGGTCTCTCCTTCCCCTAGACTTTCAGATGCCACCCAGGCAGCTGAGTTCTGATAGGGAAAAACCTGAATGGACCAGATCAACCTTGGTCCTCTGTGTAGTTTTCGCACCTAGACTGTAAGCCCACCTCCCAGCCAATGGTGAGAAGGGATAGAGGTGGGTGGGAATCTTTTTCATTAAGAGTATAAATTAGGACAGGTTCCCTTTTACATCGCCTCCTCCATTATGGAGGTGTGCCCAAATCTTGCAAGGTTTGTGAAATAAATTTACTTTGTTCCTCCTAAGGATGTCTCTCCTATCATTTAAAAATTCTGTCCCATACAGCATTTAAGACTTTCCACAATCTGGTTCCTAGGTACCTTTCTAGATTTATCTTATGAGTCTACAGTACAGACACCATATTCCATCCAAACTCATCTACTAACTTTTCTAAACTCCCTACTCCCTCTCTGGTGTAGGTGAATTCATAGAAATTGTCCCCCATGCCTGGGATGGAATTTAATTCACTGAACATTTATTATGTGCTTACTATGTGCTTAGCACTATGCTAGGTACTGGGGATACAAAGACAAAAGTACTAGTCTGCTCTCAAAGGAACTTACTTCTACTGGGGAGAATCAATGTATATACCCAGATAAGGGAATATAAAAGATGTGTTAAGTAAATACTAAAGGCTAGGGATTACTAGAGAGGAAAGTGAGAAGGTGGAGCATTCCAGGCATGGGTCATGAGCTGCACAGAGATGGAATACCCCGTATAAAGAATAGCAAGTAGGTCGCTTTGGCTGGAATATAAAATGTATGCCTGGGAGAACTGTGATATTGTTCTAGAAAGATAGTTTGGAACATACTGTGAAAGGTTTGAAATGCCAGACACAGTAGTTTGTATTTTGTTCTAGAGGTAATAAGGAGCTATTGAAGCTTCTTAGGCAGGGGGAATAAGATGGTCGGATCTGTACTTCAGAAATATCAGTTTGGCAGCTAAGTGAAGGATGAACTGGAGATGGGAGAGATTGAAGACTAAGAGGCTAATTAGGCAGCTATTGTAATAGTCCAGATAAAAGGTTGAGAGCTTGAACAGGGATAATTGTTGTATGAGTAGAGAGAAGTAAATTGATAGTAGAAATGTCATGGAGATAGAATTGGTCGGCAACTGATTGGATTTGGGGTTGAGGAAGAGGAAGAGCTGAATGTGACCCCTAAGTTGCAAATGTAAGTGACTGGAAGGATGGTGGCATACCAGAAATAGGAAAGTTAGGAAAAAGGTGAGATTTTTAGGGATGAGGGTGGGGAAGGAAATGAGTTATCTTTTGGACATGCTGAGTTTGAGATACTTTTGGGACACACAAGTGGAAATGTCTGCTAAGCAGCTAATAATGTTAGACTGGAGCCTAGAAGAGAGATAAAGGTCGAATGTACAGGTTTAAAAATCATTTACATAGACTTAGTTAAAGCCCTGGGCAGCTAGATGGTGCAGTAGAGTGCTGGGCATGGAGTCAGGAAGACTTATCTTCCTGGATTCAAATCTGGCCTCAGATACTTCTTAGCTACGTGAACCTGGACAAGTCACTTAGCCCTGTTTGCCTCAGTTTCCTTATCTTTAAAATGAGGTGGAGAAGGAAATAGCAAACTGCTCCAGTATCTCTGCCAAGAAAACCCCAAATTGGGTCACAAAGAGTCAGACACAACTGAAAATGACCGAACAGCAACAAATTTCATATGAAGTCATGTAAAACATTTTCCAGATTAGCCATGATCTGAAAGTAAAAAGCAAAAAAATAAGTAAAGGAAATTCGCTTCAATCTGCATGCAGAATCCTTCAATTCCCTCTCTGGAGGTGGATAGCAGTTTTCATCATGAGTCCTTTGGAATCCTAATTATTTTCCCTAATGGCTGGACATTCACAAATTCATCAGTAGTGGATTAGTGTCCCTATTTTATTTTTTCTTCTTTTCCACAGCCCCTCCAACTTTTGTCTTTTTCCTCTTTTGACCTCTCCAGGCTGCACTCCAAACTTTTTCTATCGTGCTTCGTAAACCTCTTCATCCTGGAAACCGCTTCATTCTTCACTGAAGCCCTGGAATTTACACACCGGAAGTACCTTCCCTCCCCCTGCCCTCCCCCGCTGTTGTATGGAAACTCCATTTAAGGCACCCTGTCCAGTCTCATCTTTATGCCCACCTAGACTGCACAGATGTTCTCTACCAGGCTGTGGGGTGTGAGGTACAACCTCAAAGTTGCTTTAATTTGCATTTCTCTATTATTAGCAATTTACAGCATTTTCCATGTAAAATTCCCCTATACATATATATGATATGTGTATGTGTGTATATATTAACATATGATTTGAATGTTGGTTTAAATTTAATTTCTGCTGGATTTTCATCCAGGTTTCCCAATATTTTTTGTCAAATAGTGAATCCTTCCCCCAATAACTTGAATATTTGAGTGTGCTAAACACTATGCTACTGTCTTTTTTGGGGGGGCAGGGCAATTGGGGTTAAGTGACTTGCCCAAGGTCACACAGCTAGTACTTGTGTCAAGTGTCTGAGGCCACATTTGAACTCAGGTCCTCCTGACTCCAGGCCTGGTGCTCTACTCACTGCGCCACCTAGCTGCCCCCTGTCTTTTTTTTTCTCCTGAATTTGGTATACTTAATCTTTTTCACTAACTGACCTCTCTCCTCTTCTTTTTTCTTCTGTTTTTTTCCTTAATTATTATTTGTTTATTTAATATTTTTACTTTTCAGCATTGATTTCCACAAGAGTTTGAATT
>CM053625.1:97393279-97427571 GCA_028646595.1 Phalanger gymnotis
GCCTCACAAGAGTAACCAGGAGGCCACAGAAAAACAAGATAGTATTTAGCCAAATCATATTTACTGGCCTCAAGTCCTTGCTCGCACCCTTGGGTCTACACACGGGTCGGCTCTGCTTCCACAGCTTCCTGCTACGGCTTCTGCTGCTGTTGTCCCTTGGCTCGCCTTTCCTCGAAGCCAGCCTCTGGGGTTCTCAAGCTCTGCCTCAACGACCAGAGACCATTGGTTCCCCAGTTGACCCCTCTTAAGTCATTAATCTACACCCACACAGGTTTCACAGCTGATAGGGCTTTGGGCCTGGGGCTTAGCACTTAACAGCTGAAAGTACTTTCACTCAAAGTAAACAAAAGCCAAACTCCTGAAGTGCCTTTCACTCAAAGTAAACAAAACCCAAACTCCTGAAGTGCTAAGGAGCCCATTTTGCCTTACCGACACAATGATTCAGGGCACTACAGCCTGTTCCGCCAGTCTCCAGGTCTGGTTGGTCTGGGTGTGGCCCATGCTGGGCTCTGCTTTGCTCTCCTCCCAGCTCCATGTGATAGACCTGACCCAGCGACCATCCAGGCTGTCCTGGGCTGGAGCCCTGCTTCCCTCTGCTATTTTGTGGGTTCTGCAGTTCTAGAACTTGTTCAGAGCCATTATAGGTGTTTGCAGGGTCCTGAGGGAGAGCTTTAGGCAAGTCCCTGCTTTCCAGCAGCCATCTTGGCTCCACCCTCCCCCTTTCTTAACCAGTACTAAATTGTTTTTAACAATTACTACTTGGTAGTCATTTTGATATCTGGTATCTTCCCCTGCCCCCCATTCCTTCTCACTTTTTTTTTCATTTGTTTCTATTGAGATTCTTGACCTTATATTCCTTTATAAGAATTTTATATTTTTCTAGCTGTATAAAATATTCTGTTATGAGTTTGGTGCAGCACTGAATAAATATATTAATTTAGTTACTACTGTCAATTCTATTATATTGGCTTGACCTACCAATGAGTATTAATGTTTCTACACTTATTTAGCTTGTTTTTTAAGATTTTATTTTAAAAATTTGCATCAACATTTATGAGGGGTACTCGTCTAGTTATTTTTTTCCTCTGCTTTATCTCTCCCTGATTTAGATGTCAATAACACTTTTGTATCTAAGAAAGAGATCAAAAAAGGTACCTTTTTCATAGTATTGCAAACAGTTTCTATATTGTTAGAATTGTTTAAATCTTTGATAAGAGCTCTCTTGTGAATGCATATGATGTTAAGTTTTTTCCTTTGCGAGTTCATTTATGGCTTCTTCAATTTCTTTTTCTAATATTAGGATTCTTTAAACATTCTATTTCTTCTTTTGTTAATCTTGCTATTTTACATTTTTGTAAGTATTTCTTTCCCTCCTTTAGGTTACCAGTTTTCTTAGCAAATAATTGGGCTAAATAGTTTCTTATAGTTTCCTTTATAATTGTTGCAATTTTTCCTTTTCTATTTTTGGTATGAACAATTTGGTTTTCTCCTCTCTTTTAAAATCAGGTTAACTAACTGCTTATCTGTTTCATTAGTTTTTTTTTTAAACCAGCTCCTAGTTTAATCTATGAATTCAACAGCTTTTTTTTGCTTTCATTTTACTAATCTCTTCCTTTTTTCCAGCATTTCTACTTTGTTATTCAGTTGAGGATTTTATTATTCATGTTTTTAGATGAATTATCAATTTATTGGTTTGTTCTCTTTCTCTTTTGTGGATGAAAACATTTAACCTTCCCTCTTCAGAATTGCTTTAGCTGAAACCCACTAGATTTGGCATTTTGCCTCATTATTATTTTGATGAAATTTTCTACTGATTTTACAATTTTTTCTTTGACCTGCCAGTTCTTTAGAAATGCTGAGTGTCCCGTTACTTTTAAATTCTTATTTTAAGGACTCTTTATTAAAAATTATTTTTATTGCATTATAATTAGTAAATAATATGTAGTATTTTTATTTTCTATATTTTATGAGATCTCTATATCCCAACACATAGCCATTTTTTGTCTAATTTTTCTAAAGTTCTATTTATGTCTTTAACTTCTTTCTTCTTTTTCTTTATGTTAATTTGTCTAGATCTGGAAGGGTGCTTTAAGGTCACTATTATAGTTTTTCTATTTTCTCCTCTAATTCAATTAGATTTTCCTTTAAATACTTAGATGTTATTAGATGCCTAGCAAATATATACACATATATACATTGATGATGACTTTTAGCATAATGTAATTTCCCTTATCTTTTTATCATGCCTGTATTTAGTGTAGATTTATTTGAGATCGTGATTGCTACCAATGCTGAATTCAGCTGAAGCATAATAGATTTTATTATAGCCCTTTAACTGTGTGAATCTTTGTGTTTCAAGTGTGTTTCTTGTGAACAGCATGTTGTTGGTTTCTACAATCCATATCCTCTTTTTATTTTATGGGTGAGTTCCTCCCATTCACAGTTATGACTGTTTTTGTATTTCCTTCTATCTTGTCTCCTTGTACTTATTACCTCTCTTTTATGTCCTCTTTTCTATTTAGAAAGTGGTAGAAGAGAGAAAACTTGCCTGACATGGGATTTCATAAGTGAAACAACCTCTTCTTATAGCTCTTCTTTCCTCCTTACCCTACCCCTGATCCCAGGTTTTTACTGTCTTCCTTCCCTTTTAATCTTCCCTTTACTTTCCTCCTTCCAAAATTCGAGATTACTTTAGTTGACTGTCACCTTACCTATTCTACTTCTCATCATTTAGACCCCTCTATATTCCTCCCTTGTCCCTGTTTCCTACTTTCCTTTGAAGTTTAATATATTTCTATACCTATGTCTCTCTCTCTCTCTCTTTGTATTCAACCTTTATCTAATTCAGATGAAAGTGAGGTTCATGGGATGCCTGTTCACCCCAGCCCTTCCTCTATGGTTATATATTCTTCATCTGTGCACTTTTATTATGCAATAATAATTGCCTTCCTCTTCTTCCTCCTTTCCTCCCCAGTATAGTCCCCTGGCCCTTCTGTTTTGGGCTTTAAGACAGAACCAAAACTACCCACAGAGCCTCTGTCATTTTAACTTTTCTCTATGATCCTTAAAGATATTAGGGCTCTGAGAAGACATATATTTCTTTTTTCCATATTAACAAGTAAACAGTTCGTCTCAACTCCAAAAGCTCTAGGGTGGCTTTCTGAACAGTACTCTCTGCCTTTGGCTCTCATTTGCCCCAGTAATTAGTCTATCACAGATCTCCACAGGACTCCAGGAATCACTCTGTGGATTCCTAGATTGGGTGAGATAGTCTAGAGCTGAATCCCTTTATGGCCTGATAGAGTGGTACATCTCTCTGCTCCAGTGGAATGCTTGCTGGGGATTTGTAATCCTTTTCATCTTAGCTCACTACCATCTTCCCACAATCCCCCAGTTTTCCAAATTGTCCATTTTTATTATGTTGATGTTGTAGAATAAATTGTTCTTCTGGTTCTGTTCACTTTACTTTGTATCAGTTAATATAAATTTTCCCATGTCTCTTTGAAATTGTTTATCTCACTTCTTACAGCACTATAGTATTCCATTACAATCATATACCATAATTTGTTCAACCATTCCCAACTGATAGGTTCCTTCTTAGTTTCCAGTTTTTTCGCCATCACAAAAAGGTGTATTATAAATATTTTTGTACATATGGGTCAAAGGGCATTCATGTTTAGTAACTGCATAATTTCAAATTGTTTTCTAGAATGGTTGGACCAATTTATAGCTCTAACAACAGTGTGTCAGTGTACCTGTTTCCTGAAGCCTCTGTAATACACATAATATTCCATTACATTCAGGTACCAGAATTTGTTTAGCTACTCCCCAATCAATGGGCATTTACTTTGTTTCCTGTTCTTTGCTACCATAAAAAGTGCTTGTATAAATATTTTAGTGCATATTTAATCAAGTCACCTCCTTGGGATATAGGCCTAGCATCCGGAAACTCTAAGTCAAAGAGTATGTACATTTTAGGTACTTTATTTTTCAAAATTCGAAATTTCTTTCCAGAATGGTACCTCCATTCTTATAAAAAACCGATTTAACACCTAAGTAGAGATAAAAAGGCTGGATTCTCAGATCCTACTCTTACCATCCCATTTAGCCTATCACTGCCACAGAATTTCTGGGAACTAGAAAAACTGAAATATTGTATCAGAGATAAGAACCTTATTTTTTTTAAATAAAAAAAAGAAATTTATGAACTATCTAGGACAGAGTTTTCAGTGGCCTTCTCTCACACTCACTCCTTCCTGGCCTTTATATTCTTGAGTTTAGTGTATATCCTATTTTGCAATTAGATAGATAGATGGATGGATGTAGATGTATATAATATATATGTATATATATGTATATGTATGTATATATATATATATATATAAATGTAGATGTGTATATATATATAATATTCCATTATATCCATGCATCTTGCCTTCTGGAATATTGTATTCCAAATTCTCTGCTGCTTTATAGTGGTGGTGCTAAATCATATGTAATCATGAGTGTGGCTCCTCAGTACTTGATTTCTTTCTTTTTGTCTTTCTTGCATTATTTTTTCTTTGACTTGAAAACTCTGGATTTTGGTTGTAATTTTCCTAGGAATTTTTATTTGGGGTTTCTTTCAGGAGATGACCAGCAGATTCTTTCTGTTTTCATTTTGCCCTCTGGTTCTATGAGATCTGGGCAGTTTTCTTTTAATATTTCTTGAAATGGGATATCAAGAGTCCTTTTTGGTCATGGAGTTCAAATAGTCCAATGATTCTTATATATTTTTTTTCTCTTCGATCTATTTCCTGGTTACTTGTTCTTGCTATGAGATGACTTTACATTTTCTTTCATTTTTTCAGCCTTTTGACTGTTTTAATATTTCTTGTTGTTTCTCATGGTCATTATTCTATTTGATCCATTCTAATTTTAAAGGAGTTTGTTGCTAAAGCAATGTTTTGCACCTTTTATGCTAAACTGTTAATTCTCTTTCCAATTCTTTCTTCCATAGTTCTCATTTCTTTTCCAGTTTTTTCCTTAGGCACTCTCATTCCATTTATAAAAACCATTTTAAAACTTTTAAAAAGAACTTTTACTTCTCTTCAAACAATTCTAGTTTAATTTGTGCCTGTGTTCTTTTTCTAAGGCATTGCTTGTAGATGTTTTGGAGTCCTTCTGGATTTGCGTCTTGATCTTCTCTGCCGCCATAATAGCTTGTTATGATGTGGCTTTTTTTTTTTTTTTGTTTGCTCATTCTTCCATCCTGCTTATTAACTTTAGACTTGATGTAAGGACTAGGCTCTTCTACACTTCTGGAGTGAAAGTCTGTACTAGTCCTGTTTTTGCTTTCTTGGGATATTGAGCATTTATTCCAGGAACCTGGGAAAAGGAACTTGAAAGTTTTCAGTGTTCCCAAAGGGATCTGATCCAGGGCAAAGTTGTCTGATTTCCCACCTCCCCCAGCCCCTTCTGAGTTTTGTAATTTTCTGACTGAGTTTGGGTCTGTACAGGTATAGAGTTCTGCTAGACTATCAGTCAGCGGGAAAATTCTGCTGGTACAAAGTAGCAAAATTGTAAGCTCCTCTTTGGTCTAGGATTTCTGCCTTTCTTATTCCTTTATAGTCTGAGCTAAATGCTGGACGTGGGACCCTGCTGTGAGCTTGAAGTGTAAATCACACCATTGCTGCTGTTGCCTTCTCAACTTCCTCCTTTCTTGGTACACTGCCTAGTGCCTCCACACCTTTGAAAAAGGCAGTGCTACTGCCAGGCCTAGCAGAGGTCCCCTTCTCCCTCCAATCTGGATCTCTGACGTAGGATTGGGTAGTTTGTGACCAAGTTGCCAGCTAGCACCCATACCCACTGCAGTGCTCTGATATGGATCTGAGTTCTCCTTTTGTGCTGGCATACAGTCTCTCTCTAGGCACTGTACGGCTCCCCATGCTGTATATTCCTGCCATAACTCTGTTCTCAGTATCTACTGACTGGGCCAGACAAAGGATTCATTGTGACTTTTTTTGGATTTCTGCATCAGGGTCTGGTGAACTTCGTAGTTCTGGTTGTAGGAGTTATGGATGGCAGCTTAGATACATTGCTTCCTTTTACACTACCATCTTGGCTCTACTTCCAAGTATCCTTTTTCTTCTGTCTTCATTAAATAATTCACACCTGGTGGTGAGGGTGATGCATAATATCCCCAAACCATGAAAGAACTTTTCATGAAAGGATTAAACATTCTTCTATATAAACTATGGTTTCTAACCAGTTTTCCCCCCTCTTCTCCCACATGCTACATTTCATACAATCAATGCCCTGGGATAGTTGGAGACCATTTAGGATGGCTGGTACATAAATAGGGAGAAAACCACCACCACACTCCAAGGGGGATGGGGGAGGGAGGTGTGTTATGAGCAAAGGAAGCATGTCTACTTTTCCACTCACAACTTCTGAACCAGAATACTTTCAGAGAACTTGATAGAAATTGTAGAAGAACCATTTTCAATCGCTTAGTTGCTAAGTTTGGCAGCCTACTAGATGATACAACTATATTTACCCTGATAACTGATTATATTGACTAGTCTTAGTCTGATTCATATTCTATTAGAGGTCTCTTTCTTGGTAATTCATTAACTCTCATGAGAATTATCTCTATACAGATGACTTTCAGATTTACATATAAAGCTCTCATCTTTTCCTGAGTTCCATACCACCAATTGCTGGCTGGATACCAGCTAGATCTCTTGCAAACATCATAAACTTAACAGTATGAAATAGAAGTCATTACCTTTTCCCCAAAAACTTTATCCTTTAATTTTTTAAATTTAATCCTTTAATTTTTTCTATTTCTGTTGAGAATTCCACTATCTTTCAGGTCATCAGGCTTTGAAATTATAGAATTGATGGGGATGGAATCTGAACCCCTAAAAGGAAAAGACCATGTCTTTGGGATGTGGAAGTCCTTAGACTTTCCCACGTGGCCCAGGTCCTTGTTGTTTTCCTGGGACATCTGACCCTTCCCACTTAATTAACTGTCCTTTCATTGTGGCCCTCATTGTCCCTATCTGGCTCCACCCTACACTTAATTCCTTTATTCCATTTAGATCCCTTCTCTGTTCCCACAGTCTTCTGTGTAAAAGATCCAATACTGATGTTTTTAGGGGTGTTGATCATATCATCCAATACTTATTGGCAGATGGGTATTAATCACTATTGTTGGGTTGATCAGTTACTCTAGGAAATGTTCAGCCAGCCTCTCTGATAGTGCCTCTGATGGCATTTCTCTTGCAGGAAAGATGACTAATATAGTCCCATTCCTGATTATTTCATACCACGTCTAACCAATTTCAGTCATGGACTTGGCTGCTAGAAGCTGAGCTTGAATCTCCTGGAGAGATTCATTGGTCATCATCGGTCATCACAATGACACCTGTTGGGTCCAAAAGCCTCTTTATTATGGACTTTTAAATTCCAAATGTGTTTGGATGCCATCTGCAATAGTCTTAGGAACATTGATGTTCCATGATTATACTTTCCTGCCAGATTCTTGTTTTGCACTCCGACTGAGCATAAGTGAGGTGGTGGGGGATGGGAGAGAATGGCCCACCCTGTAAACATGAAGCTAGGAACCTGGGGCTAGGAGAAACAGCAGAATCTTCTGGAGATGAGTTCTAGTAAATAATTTCCAGATGGATTTTACATTTTACTTATAAGCTTAATAGCCACCAAAAAAACACCAATGAAATAAATATAAAAAACAAATTAACAAATGATAAATAAGCAAAGAAAGTGTTAATTTGTCCTCAATCCTCTTATAAGCCTATCCCAAATTCCAGTTCTTTTGGTTGTTTTCCTTTCTTCTCCTTTTTCTAAGTTGTAGTTAGAGTGCATATGGCTCTGGTATATTAATTTCACTCTGCATCATCCAAGAAATATCTTCCCATATTTCTCTGTGTGATATTTATTGTATTTATAGCACCATAATATTCCATTCATTAATGTGTCATAATTTATTTATTCGCTTTCCATTATTTTTGCTATTACAAATAGAAAAGCTGTATGTTTTTTACAGATAGGTCATTTTATGCTGTTTTTGTGATAGTTTTAGTGATGGAATCACTAGGTTGAAAGAAACAACTAGTTTTGTGACTCATTTTATAATTCAATATTGATCCAAAATGTTTGCACTACTCTTCAATCTCATCAACAATGAACTTTATCAATAATATATGTACATATATATTTGCCATTTGAATCAGTAAAAACTAAAGTAACATCTTAAATTTGTTTTGATTTGCTTAATAATTAGGGAGCTTGAGCATCTTTTCATGTGGTTATAAGTAGTTGTGTTTCCTCCTTTGTAAATTATCGTCATGTCCTTTGACCATTGATTTACTGAGGAGTGTGTATTAATCTTATGGATATGTCAGACTTTTATCTGATATATTTATTTCACATTTCTCCATTGTATTTCCATTTAATTTTAGATATTATTTGTTGTGTAAAATTCAAATCCTTTATATAACTAATCTATTGATTTTTATTTCCAATGATTTCTTTGATTTTTAAAAAATGAAAAAATGTCCCTGTTCCTTTCATAGTGAAGGCAAACATATTATTCCTTTTTTCTTCCATTTTTTTAGGGAGGGTGGGTAGTAGGGGACAGTGTTGAATCTCTGATTTAAATGATCTAGGAAGCTCCTATTAAGGAAAGCCCTCTACCAATTCAGATCACCAAGAGTTTTGTAATTTACAATCTGAGAAATTTGCACAGGCCACTGAGAGATTAAATGATCTGCGCAGGATCATGCAGCCATTATGTCAAGAGGTGAGACTTAAACCCCAGATTTTTCTGATTCTAAGGTCACCATTGGGATAGTCTGTCTCTCAATTTCCATAATTTTGTTCCTTTTCTTTTATTTGATCTTCACATTGCTTTATCTTGCTTTGATTATACCATCTGTCCACTGGATAATATCTCCTAAGATATTTTCTTTAGCTTCAGTTCCCAGTTCCACTCTTCCTTATACTTTAAGTGATTGAGTTGTCCTATAACTTTTAAAAGTGTGTGCATACTCTTTTTTACTTTACTCATTTTTTCTTTTTCAGTTGTTTCTCTTTTCTTTGGCACTTCAAGTTTATGTTTCTTTGTGAGAGAGGCCCAGTTCCCTATAATCCTTTCCTTCCAACACTGCGTATCCATTTCCTATGATTTTTATTTTTAAAATAAAGTGATTTCTATCCTTTTAAATAAAACTTGGAGTCTAGTGTTTATCTGATCATTTATATAATCACGAATCCTGATCACAATTGTACAACTCTACTTTAAGAGAAATAAGTAAATTTATTTTAAGCCATTAATGCTAATGATCACTACCTAACCCTATTAGCTTCATCTTCAAAAATGACATATATATGTTCTAAAAACTACAAATTCTAGTATTTATAAAAACAATATAAAATGCTCAGCGAATTGATAAGGCATTTCCTTGGAAATCAATGTACTCCTGTATTGGTACTAGGTATTAGGGTATATAACTGAAAAAAAAAATTGTGTACATGTTTGTACATGTAGATATAAAAAGAGGATCTAAAAAAGTGTACTTCCACCTAAAACACCCCAAGCAAAACTACAAGCACTATAATTAGTGACAAATAGTGATATCATAAGAGTAGTGTGTTTTTAAAAGGGTTAAGAATAAAAACTTTCCTGCATTCACTAAATTCTCAGCATTGCTCTCTACTATGAAGTTTCTGATGTCTGACCAGAGCTAAGATGTGCCTAAAGGCATTCCCAAACTAATTTAAAGGATTTCTTCTATTATGGGTTCTCTGATGTCAAGTAAGGTGCATAAACAGCCTGAAGGCTTTCCCTTATTCATTACATTTACAGGGTTTCTATTTGTTATAAATTATTTGATTTTGACTGTAGTTTATATGACGATGGAGATTCTCATATTCATTATATTTATAAGCATTATCTCTAGTATGAATTCTCTTACATTGATCAAAGGTCCTCAAGCAGTCTGAAGTTCCCACATTCATTACATTATAGAATTTCTCTCTAGTATGGACTACCAATTCTGCTTGAGTGTACATTTACTGTAAGCCTTCCTACATTCACTGTATTCATAATGTTCCTTACACGGACTTTGGATGTCCAATTAAGTATGAGTTATACCCTTATATATCATATTCATAGCATCTCTTGTGTGAACTCCATGTTCTGTAATTGGGTTCACACTAAATTCATTTTTCTTAGGGCATGTCTTTCAAGGGAACATTGTCTTCTGAAAAACTGTCATCAGCCTCGGACATGATTTTCTTGATATTTTGCTGCCACTCAAACTAGCCATCAAATTTTCAGATTAGTCTTAGCTTAGTGTTATCAGATGCCTTCCCTTGTGAATCTTTCCATTATTGTTTTTGTGATTATTTTTCTTCAGAAATATCCTGCTTCAGATTTAACTCTTTGGTTTTAACACCTGGTCTTCCAATCTGAAAGAAAGAAACAAAAAAGGCAACTCTGTCCCATTGCCTGTGCTAGGAGTAAGAAAACTACTGAATCTAGAAAAAAAGAATAAAAATGATCATGAGTATAACACAAAGGTGGCTTTAGAATTTTTTAAATATGGACTTGAGATCTGGGGGAAAGAAATGGAAGGAGAAATAAGGAGTAGTGATGAGGAAACACAAATCGCTTTTAGATGTTGGCACAGTATGCAAAGTGAGCACAGAAATTGAGACACAGACATCTAGGAGAATCTGAAGGTGAGAATTATTGACTGTTGGATGGACAAAAAAGAAAGGATGTGGCTTAAGGAAAATATCAGGATTGTGAGGGGCAGCCTGGGGCCAGAGTTCAGGGTTTCATCATCTCATGCTTCAATTATTGTAACAGGGTCCTAATTAACCTTTTGGGTTTTGTCTTACTGCCTCAAAGTGATCTATATGCTGATATCAATTGAGTCCTTCATAAAAAAATAATTTTGTTTCTGTAAGAACACACCTACAGTTCCAGCTCATCCTCAGTTCCCCTAAACCATAATCAGGGTCCTTCTATCACTATACTTATCCTATCTCCATCATATCATGCGCTCCCTGCATTCCTATCCATATAGTATCAGAACTGCAGGAATTGTAAAGGGGGAAAAACATTGGTTCCCCATGATTAATATTATCATTACTATGCTTTGAGCACTGGCATTTATTTTGTTCCCCTGAAATTACTGGATTGTGGGCACACATCCACCCTGACCATAGATCACTTTGTCTATTTGCTGATAGGACAATTCTTCTATTCTACTTTGACTTTAAGATTCTCAGACCTTAGGATAGCCTCAGACTTTTGGGTAAGTGTAGAGGCCTCAAGCTCTGGCATCCTGATGTTGCTCTCCAGTCAGGTCCCGAGCCCCCTCTAATCACTATAGACTTTTGCCACTAATGTCCCCATGTGACAATATTACTTTCTTACGGAAAAATCACAAAATACCTTTCTACTGCCTACAAAGTAAAGATCAGTTCTTAAGCTGGCAGTCAAAATCCTCTAAAATCTATTCCTGTGAAACTCTTTTTCAATACTACTCCACCAATAAGCATGCTCTAGGTTAGTAGTTAAGTCTCCTAGACTAAAAGGGAGGGCGGGGAAGGGATGAGAGTTAGTGGGCAGGTCATGAATGAGGATCCAGCAAAGAAGACTGAAGAGTCATCAGACAGGTAGGAGGAGAACCAAGACAGGGAAGTGTCATGAAACCTGAGAGAAGATCAAAAGATGGTCAACAGAGTCAAATGCTACATAAAAATCAAGAAAGATCAGCATGAAAAAAAGTTATTGGTTTTCTTTTACTCACTTGGGCAGATAGCTCTTGGGATTTGTCTTTTTACTATTCAAAACTTTTTTCTTTGTTCCAACTGGGAGATCACATCTGGTTTGGAAATTTAATACCCTGTTCATATAGAAAGAAAAAAGACTTGGGTATTTGTGCTGGGGACAAAGACCCATCCCTGAAAGTCTCAAATCCTTATTCTTCATGATCTTAGAAGGATGAACTATGTGTTTCATCAAAGACAGGAAAAGTCCCAGTTTCATCTTTTATGAAGTGCAGAACTTCATCTAAAAACAGGAGCAAGAGAATCCTGTTTGTGTCCCAAAGGTAATAGGAATATATGAAAATTGAACTTCAAGTTCCTATACAAAAAGACACTAGAGGCCCCATAATTTTTAATGACTGAGGAAATAAAGGCATTCCAAAGGTTAGATGAATGCTGAGTACATAGGAATGCCACACTTACCCAGTGGGATCAGATTACTAGAATTCACCAGGATTATGTCCCTGTACAAGTATATTTCATATCAAGATCCAGTTGGTTTACTCTCTCCTGGGTGAAGTCCACAGATATATCCTTGAATTTCAATGCTTTCTGAAATGCCAAACATATTCATGCTCAACTTTGGACCATCTATTGATGTGTCATTAGAGAGAGTTGGCAGCATCACAGAAGGTGTGTGGTCTTATAATATTCAGGGATCTGAGTATCCCAAGTAAAATAAATTTTAACTAATTTTCTATTATGTACTTAGCACTGTTTCTGATTACAAAGGAGCCAAAAATAAGTATGAATCATAGTAAATGTCTTTGAGGGACACACAATTTTGCCTGGGAGGAAAAATGCCCTTTACATAATTAGAGAATAATACAAGACATTATCTAGTAAAGTGCCACATTGTGTGGTAAGACATTAAGTACACATGAATTTAGAAAATCCAGAAATGCACATAGAATTTGGTAGCAGATAAGACCCTAACAGAAGAATTATAGGACCTTAAAGTTGGAAGGGACTTTAAAGGTTATCTCGGGCAATCTTTTAGTCAAAGAAGGAATATTTTCTATATCTCTCCCTAAGTGATAGTGTATTCACCCAACCTCTCCTTGAATGTTTCCAGTGAAGTCACTGCTTCATAAGGCAGCCCAATCCATTTTTGTGACTTTCAAAATTTCAGAAAATTCTTTCTGTTATTGAGCTGCACTAGTCGTCCTGGTAACTTCCACCCATTCCTAGTTTTCCTTTTTGGAACTGCAAAGAATAAGTCAAACCTATCTTTACATAACAGTTCCTCAGATATTTGAAGGAAGTTTTTATGTCTTAGCTAAATCTTCTTTTCCTAGGCCAAACATTCTAATTCCTTCAACCATCCCTCACATGATGTATTTTTCATGATGCTCACCCTCTTATTAGATATATTTGAATGTATCAATGTCCCTTTTGAAATGTGGCTAGCAGAACCAAACATGGCATTCCAGATATAGCTTGACAAATGAACAATACACTTCCACCTCCCTTACTCTGGATACCATGGTTTATGTTAATAAAACCTAATATTGCATTATCTAAGTTTTTGGCAACCATACTAGATGGATTACCTCATAAAAAGCTTGTAGTTGAATGACATGGAAGGTAGGGTGGCCACTTGGGACAGGTAATCCTATGAGTACTCCTTGAACACAGAAATTGTGATGTTTAGGTGACTATAGTACAAATCCCTCTAAGAACTCACACTTATTCCAGGAATCCTTGTGGTAATGACTAAAACAAATACCAGTCATTCTAAGAGATCTTCATTGAGGAGAGGCCCTAACTGCTCCCACTGATTGTCTTGCTGATTTGCTATCTATGCACTGAACAGGCGTGGCAGGGATTGTGGGAATACAAACAAGAACATTCATGGAAACTCTTTATCTAGACCTTATGTTCTAGATAACCAGGATCATGTTTTTCTTCAGGCCTAAGAAGACAAGGTTAGTTATACTTTGTACTGAAGGCTAATTGTAGAAATTGTTGTTTGCTTCTGCCACCTCCTTCCACTGATTTTGGATCTTTGGAGGGGAAAGTCCAGGAACCAAAGTCTCTACAAAGTTAGGCTTGGCAATGAGGTACTCTATTAGGTCCACAAACAAGCAGAAGACATCCTTGTGTTATGGAAATTTTGAGTGCCAAGAAATGCAATTTGGGTTGGCTACACATGAGTAATGTTTTAGCATTTTAAGAATGAAATACTGGCAAATATCTTTGACTCTTTCATAGAAGCTTACTTTGGTAATATCATCTTTTCTCACTGAAAGCAAGTGATGTAGGTAGTAACTCATTTACATAGTTGGTAGTAAGAGTACTATTATCTGAATTCTACTAATCAAGAAATAGACTCAGAACTCACACCATTAAGTGGTAAAGGTCACTGGATTGTTACTGTTTTCTCCCCATAGATTATAGATTCTGAGGGATCTTACAAGTTATCTAGTCTACTGCATTCTTTCCACCGCCCAGTTTTACAGATGAAGAACCTGAGGGCCAGAGAGATGAGTTGAATGATCTCAGGTTGCACAAGCGATAAATGAGAGAACTGGAGTTCAAATCTATATTCTCTGATACAAAATTCAATGCGTTTTCTTTTGTACTATGTTGCTTACCATAGTTCTATCCTGGGATGTATAAGCCACCAAATCAATCTAATTTACATCAAGGTAAATAAGGAGTGAGTCTCACTACAGAGTCAAAGAATATTAGTGATTCATAGGCATTGCTAATTTCTATTTAAGGATATTCCCAGCTTACTGGAAAGGCATACCAAACACTGGGGCTTTAAATAGAAGAAGCCTTCTAGGTTGTGGGAAATGCAGCTCCACAGGCTTGAAGTAGAGA
This sequence comes from Phalanger gymnotis, assembly GCA_028646595.1. Taxonomy (NCBI): domain Eukaryota; kingdom Metazoa; phylum Chordata; class Mammalia; order Diprotodontia; family Phalangeridae; genus Phalanger; species Phalanger gymnotis. The sequence continues at coordinate 97,407,959 of CM053625.1, forward strand.
AAACCTGGACTGGAGTCTTGCCTCTGATATACACTGGCTGCACGGTTCTGAGCAAATCACTTAACCTTTCAGTGCTCTAAGAAGCTCCCTAAGACCATAAATTTCAGAGAATGTGAAGACCTGAATTGGCAGAAGTTTCCTCAACAATAGTGCCCTATAGCAATGACATATATATATATATATATATATATATATATATATATATATATATATATATATGTATATATAGATATAGATATATTATCACTCAGTTGGAGGTGTTCTGACAGCTGTTTTGTGATTCGTAGGTTCTCACAAAGGAAAGTAATGATAAATTCCACTAGATGTAAGTAATTATCATCTGCCTGATACTATTCTCAGAGGTAATTTCACATTCCCTAAGATACAGTTCAAAACCTCTAACATTCATAAAATTACAAAGGACTACAAAAATGACAAACCACACACATACACACACACACACTCTGAAACCACACCATACAATACATGCTACTTCACATACCTCAACTAACTAGATAACATCTTTATTTCATATCAGTCTTTTCCTCTCTAAAGCTAACTTCTTTGCACTTTGACTTTTGTGGAGCCAGGTCACATCTCTCTCTAAAGAAGAAAATAAAACAAAACTACTTTTGATTTTGCAGCTCCTAAGATGCTACGCAATTGTTCTCCCATCTTTTATTCCTAATCCCTTTAAATATATAATATAGCAATATATAATTAAATATAATATTTATAAATATAATGTAAATATAATAATATATTATAGCAATTCCTTCTTACCATTTCTTCTTCATCTGCTTCAACCTGACTGTCCCCAGTGCTCTATGCAAACTATTCTCTAGGAGGTCACTATCTTCTACCCAGACTCAAGGTCTTTTCTCAGTATTTACTCTCAAATACTGTTACATTTGACTCTCCTAACCAATCTCATCAGCTGGAACCATGCTATTGTTTTCCTGGCCTTCATGATTTTGTACTAGTTTTTCTTCTCCCATTCCTTCCTTTGCTCCCCGAGTTTCCCAAATCTGTTTTTTGCTCTTATGAAACAATTATTCTTTCACTATTATTCACCAACCATTCCTCTTTTGAAGTTTATGCCATCTCTATTTTTTCTTCACCTGTGGTGGTCTAAATAACATATATTAAAACTTTGAAATTGTTTCCAGGAGATAGCTAAATAAGATGTTAGGCCATAAATAGACTTAGTGATACCCATGCCTGGTCAAGAAGTGATAAGTGATAATCTTTGCAATGATGGATACTATATCTGTTTGGACAATGCATCCTATTTTGTGGCAAAGTTCTCTTCCATATATACTAATGTGTATATATAGCTCGTGTGTGTATACATACATATATTTATATGCATAAATATTCATGTATATCCTATTCTATAATTAACTTTTAAGTTTCATTATATCCATAAATATCTTGCAGTTATATACCCTTTAGGTAGTTACCTTCCATACTGCATGTATATATATTTACTTGATATTTTTATTCCCGTTATTCAGTATTAGTACAATCTACTAACTTATGTATGTGCCCATTTTTCTAAAACAAAGAGGGAAAGAAGTTTCCTCTTAATTACCTAGACTATTAGCAGGGACTTGGAGCTCAGGCTAGAGGTCCCTTGGAGCCTAACCATTTACCCCTGAACAAGTGATCTATACTAGCTGTCTTATAATAGGTTAGGCAATAAATTGAGATGAGGGCTGAGGTGGGATGGCCAATCAGGTCTTCAGCCTAAAAGATGTAGCATTCTTTTCTCTTCATCACAACCCTTCCCCCAATTGAACAAGCATGATGTATGTCCCTTGTTGGAGTTTCTTGGCATTGGGGTGGCTGTGTGGCTGATGGGAAGTCAAATCTCTGTGTATCCTTTCTCTTCTATTTCCATGAAATGATTCATTCCTTGTATTAAGTGTGCCAAATAGATCCTTTCCATAGATCTTGAAAGAATCTGGTCTCTTAGATCAATACGTTTTCCTTTCAGTCATTTATTGACCTTCAGAGAAGGCTCCTACTTTCTACAATGATACAAGTGTCTATCTCAATCTTCAACTTCGCCCCATCCCCACCATCATTATCATAAGAGATATCAATATCCATGCTGATGATTTTTCTAAGACCTTGCAGTTTCAGGTCTTGGACCCTCTCTATTGCCTGCCATCCCTTCACTTCACTTCAGTCACCCTCCAGCTTGGGCACAACTTAAACTTCATCATCACTCAGAAGTATCCCATCTCTAATATGCTGACTTCTGAAATTTCCTTCAGCTCTCCTAAAAATTCTTTTAAAACACCTGTTCTCTTTACCTAGTGCTTATACCTATTCTTCAAGTTCACTGCCCTGTTATATATGCCCACAATAAATTAGAGGTAAGCATAACTAAAGCAACTACAGTATATATAGAACTAACTTTAATTAATGCTGACTTCCCCAATTTTGGCGAATATTGTTTGTGGGCAATGACCTTGAACAAAAAGACACTTCATGAATATCTTTAAGCACTGAAATGACACATGGGAAGAACAGCCAGGACAAGTCACTAAAAGAATTCCAGCTATACCACAGTTCTACCTCAATTGGCCCGAGCCAATTGAGCCAATGAGTACAAGACTCATTCCACCAGCTCTTACTACCAAATATAGATTGGGGTGATCCAAGATAAACTAGTCCTTTCTCCTTTATCTGTAACCTTTAAATACAGAGTATCCTAAAAGTCTTCATGCAATTTTAAGCTATTAAAGCTTAATATTAATAGCTTACGACTACACAAAGACTTTTGGGACATCCTATGTAATAGTAGTGGTTATACAATCAGTTGATATTTAATTCATTTATTTCTCACAAGTTAAGCCCTATAGGGAGTAACTCAAGGAAACTGTTATCATGAAGTGATACCTGTCCTTTCTTGCACTTCTACAGCCTACAGTGTCTTATTATTCCTACTGTACTAACTTTGAAGACCACTTTAAGATGCATCTTCCTCCTGGGAAGGAGGGTGGAACAATGCTTCTGGCATGGCAAAGAAGGCATGGGATAGGAGGGTGGAAACAGTGATTAACACCTGTATAGATCTGTTATTGCTTAACATACTAGGCAGCAATGCTTTTCTATCCAACATCCTCTGCACCTTTTTTCATGTTGTCTTGGAGGCTGAGTTACACTAATGGATACTCTAATCATTCTGAATTTTGTCGAGGGTTTTGTCAACAAGGGTAATCTTCTCTCTCTTGGGTTTCTTTACCCCAGGTGAAAGCTTAAATTCAATGGTTTTTCTCCCTGGAATTTTTTCTTTCCCCATAGGCAAGGTCTCTTCATTATACCTGTCATGAGTTAAGAGGATTTTAATCAACACCACTCCATTGTAAGGCCTCCTTTAGGTCATGGAACCTTGTTATTCCTACTCTTATGTAATCTTGAACTGGAGTCCTGCTACAGTAGAAGTATAACAGAAGGCAGTTCAGACCTACTTTACTGAATCCAATTTGGTTTCCCATTGCTCTGGTTTCCCATCGAAGTGTGTATGTGGATGTGTTGTAGGTAGTGCTATCTTAGAAAATACTGCTGTGAAAGGTCTGATACATTTCTACCCTAAGGTGCTGAGGTCTCCCAATTAACCTCCACTAATTTAGTCCTCATTATCTTCTGCTTTTTTAAATACCCCCTTTTATTACTCACATCCCAGTTTTAGCTACATTGTTGGGTCAAACCTGGGCTTCTCATCTAAAGCACAGATCATGGATACCTGGTATCACCAACTCTGGTAATCCAATTAAATTCAACATATATTTATTAAGTACCTACTATGTGTAAGGTACTGTGCTGAGTTCTGAGGATACAAAGATGAAAAATATTAGTATCTGCCCTCAAGGAGTTTACAATATATAACAAAGGGAATAAAACATGTACACAAAGAAATATAATACCAGGTAAAATGTGATAAGAATATAGAAGTGATTTCTCAAAAAAATGTCTAAGAAATTTTGAAGACTGAGAGGTGACTTTCAATTGTAGAGATTGGTGATGGAAGGCTTTGAGGAAGAAGTGGCATTAGAGTTAGAGTTTTAAAAGAAAAACAGGGTTTCAAAAAGGCAGAGATGAGGTGGGAATGTATTCTAGGCATGGAGGATAGAGTGCATGAATATAAAGAGGTGGGAGAGTACAAAAACTAATGGCTTGGAAATGATCTAGTTAGACCACATTACTTGGTGTCCATGGTCAGACCAATGGACTAGAAATATTATTTTTACAGCTGTATCTTGTAGAAGCGAGAGATAGGTAGGAAGAACATAGAATCTTGATGCTGAAAGGAGGACTTGCAGGCCAGTTACGTCAATCCATATCTGAATCCTCTGGTCACAAAATGGCCATCAAAGCTTTCACTAGAGGTATTCTAGTGAACAGAAACCTGAGCTCTACCAAGTCAGTTGATTATGCTTTGAGATAGCTTTAATTGTTAGGAAATATTTCCTTACTACTAGCAAAATCCCACTTCTATAACTTTCAACCACTTCTCCTAGGCCTGCTGTCTGGGGCCAAGCAGAACAAACCAATTCCCCTTCTACATGAAATACAATGGGTGAAAAATATGAAAGGAAGTATATGTCTCATGAAAATACAACAAACCAAATCATAGCTGGTGACAGTAACATGATGGGCATAGAGTATCTGAATAAGGGACATCTAACAAAAGTTTTCCCCTCACGTCCTAAATTCTGTATTAGTCTACACTGTGAAGTCTCTGATGCCTTATCAGGGTTGAACTGTGCCTGAAGACATTCCCACATTGATCACATTTATAGGGTTTCTCTCCAGTATGAATTCTCTGATGTCGAATGAGGTTTGCATGAAGGCTGAAGGCTTTCCCACATGTACTACATTCATAGGGTTTCTCTCCAGTATGAGTAATACAATGTTGAATAAAGGATGAACTTTGAATGAAGGCTTTTCCACATTCGTTACATTCATAGGGTTTTTCTCCAGTATGAATTTTCCGATGTTTAGTAAAGGATGACCTGTCCCAAAATGCTTTCCCACATTCATTACATGCATAGGGTCTTTCTCCAGTATGAATTCTCTGATGTTGAGTACAGTCTGTACTCAACCGGAAAGTTTTTCCACATTCATTACATTTGTAGGGTTTCTCTCCAGTATGAATGGTCTTATGCTGAGTTAGGTGTGTACTCAGACGAAAGGTTTTCCCACATTCGTTACATCTGTAGGGTTTTTCTCCAGTATGAATGCTCCTATGTCTAGTAAGGTGTACACGAAGTCTAAAGGCTTTTCCACATTCATTACAATTATAGGGTTTCTCTCCAGTATGGACTCTCTGATGTTGCCTAAGGAATTCACCATTACTAAATGATTTCCCACAATCATCACATTTATATGGTTTCTCTCCTGTATGAATTCTTTGATGTCGATTTAAGTGTCTGCTCTGACTGAAGGCTTTCCCACACTGATTACATTCATAAGGTTTTTCTCCTGTATGGACTGTCTTATGTTGAGTAAGGCATACATTCTGGCTGAAGGCTTTTCCACATTCATTACATTCATAGGGTTTCTCTCCAGTATGGATTCTTTTATGTTGAGTAAGGCTTGCACGTGAACTGAAGGCTTTCCCACATTCATCACATTTATGAGGTTCTTCTCCAGTATGGACTCTCTGATGACTTACCAAGAGTGAACCCTTACTGAAAGTCTTATCACAATCACTACATTTATAAGGTTTCTTTCCAGGATGAATGCTCTTATGTTTAGTAAGATGTCCCTGAAGTCTGAAAGTTTTCCCACATTCATTACACTCATAAGGCTTCTCTCCAGTATGAATTCTTTTATGTTGAGTAAGGTGTGCATATAATCTGAAGGCTTTCCCACATTCATTACATTCATAGGGTTTCTCCCCAGTATGAATTCTTTTATGTTGATTAAGGTTTCCACGAAGCCTGAAAGCTTTCCCACATTCATTACATTCATAGGGCTTCTCTCCAGTGTGAACTCTATTATGTCGAGTAAGGTTCCCACGAAGTCTGAAGGCTTTTCCACATTCATTACATTTATAGGGTTTTTCACCAGTGTGGATCCTCTGGTGGTTCTTAAGGATTGTACTCTTACTAAAAGCTTTCCCACATTCATTACACTCAAAGAGCTTTTTCTCTACACAGATTTTTTGATGGTCAATTAACTGTGAATTACAGTAGAAGGTTTTCCTATATAGATCACATTTATGAGCAATTTCTTTTGAAGGAACAATTTGTTCTGCTACCAGACTATATTCATTACACTTGTGGTTTGTCTTCCCAGGGATTATTTTTGCTTGGGAAACTGTAATTTGTCTCAGTTCTGCCTCCCTGATATTCTGCTCTATTCCAAATTGAGAATCAGTTTCTCCTAGCTCAGAGTACCAGACACCATCCCTTGTGAATTTTTCCAATGTCACTTTCTGGGATGATTCTACTTCAGGAATGTCTTGCTTTAGAGTTGACTCCTTGGTTTTATTCCTGGTCTCCCAGTCTGAAAAAAAGAAAGAAAAAATGCAACTTCCCTGTTGCCTGTTCTGGGATCAAAGAAACTACTAAAGTGAGAAGAGTAAAAGTGATAATAATAATAATGAGAATAACATATAAGTGGTGTTGGAAACATTTAAATATTGAATTGAATATTTGTAATTTAGAGATAGAATAGTAAATGTGTCAAGGAGTGAGATGTGAACATAAGTAGTTGCAGAAAAATTGATCCAATTCAATGATTCTGATCTACTGATGAAGAGCAGAAGGTAAGAAAGGTGACTACTGGAAAAGACTAAAGAGAGGGGCTATGGCTAAGAGCAAATATCAGGATTATGGGAAGCAGCTGGAACCTGAGTCTAGGATTTCATTAACCCATGTTCTGGTTATTATAATAGAATCCTAGGTCTAATCTCCTAGGTCTTATTCTCTCCAATCAGTTTTATGTACTGATACCAAAGAAATCCTTCATAAAAGATAATTTCATGTCTATAAGAATATGCCTATAGCTCCTTTAACCACACTTAGGGCCTTTTTGAAGTCATAGTGATCCTATTTCTGTTCCACTGCACTCTCTTCATGCATATGCTTTTGGGATCAGGGCTACTTGCATTCAGCAGGAACTATAAAGGATGGAGAGGGAAAACCAATGACTCCTTTTGATCAGTATCACTAGTACACTCTGAGCATTGGTATTTATTTTTATTTTCTTGGAATTGGTCCTGATTGCCAAAATTCACTTTATCCACTGAGCATAGCCTTCTCTATTCTTCTTTGACTTTCTGAATCTTGTACCTCTGGCCAGCCTCAGACTTTCAGATAACATAAAGATAAAAAGCTTGGAGCTGCAGCCCTATTCAATTTCCTTCTTGTTTTGACTAGTCTCACCACTATGAACTATTGCCACCAATGCCCTCATATGTTGATGTTGCTCTGTTAATGAAAATCTTAAAATACCTCCATGCAGATTGGTCTTCAGTCTGGAAGTCTAAGTCCTTCACAAGTTGGCCTCATATTACCTATTTACTCATATTTCTCAAGAGGCATGCCTTAGTCAGAGGTGTTTGCAGTAGGAGTGGAAAGAAAAAGGCAATATAATAATGCACAAGTCATTTAACCTCATTGAGCCTCAATTTTCTCATCTGTAAAATGGAAATGATAATACCTATAGGACCTACCTGAAAGGGTTGTTGTGAGGGTTAATTAACATAATATATGAGTCATACCCTACGATCCTTGAAACATTATGTGAAAATCAATTATCATAATTTATGGGAGTAATACTATTTATTAGTCAAGATTTCTCTTAATTATCTCCCACATGCTATAGCCTACCAGGAGTGGGGAACCTGCAGCCTCAAAGCCACATGTAGCCCTCTAGGTCCTCAAGTGTGGCCCTCTTACTGAATCCAAACTTCACAGAACAAATACCCTTAATTAAAGGATTTGTTTTGCAAAACTTGGACTCAATCAAAAGGCTGCACCCAAGGACCTAGAAGGCCACATATGGCCTTGAGGCTGCAGGTTCCCCACCCTTGTAGTCTAGAGTATTATTATGGCCTCCAATTGGTCTCCCTGCCTCAAGTCTCTTGCCATTATAATACATTCTCAATATAACTGCCAAAGAATTTTTCCTTAAGGATCTGATCATGTTACTTCCCTACTCAATAAAATCTACTGGGTTCCTATCGCCTTTAGGATAAAATATCAGCTGCTCTGTTTTGCTTTTACCACTTGGCCCCATCCTATTTTTCCAGCTTCATTATATATTATTCCCTTTCCCAGACATATATAGTCAAACTGGCCTCCTTTGCACATTGCACTCTCTTCTGTCTTTATGCCTTTGTACTGCCTGTCTTACATGCCTGGAATATATTCCCTTTTTACCTTTGCCTCACAGAATCCTTCACTTCATTCAAGATGCAATTCAAGTGCAGAGCTTTTCCTGACCCCTCAACCTCCCAATTACTAATGTCCTCCCTTCCTAATTACCTCTTATATTTATTCCATACACAGTATGTTTATTCTGTATCTTCTTATACATTTACATACTAGGTAGATAGGTAGGCACGGTAGCTAGAGTGCTCTGCCTGGAGTCAGGAGAACCTGAGTTCAAAATCCAGCATCAGACACTTACTGTATGACCTTGGGCAAATCACTTAACCTGTTTGCCTCAGTTCCTGCAATTGTAAAATGAGGAACATAATAGCACCTATGTCTGGGGCTTGTGGTGAAGATCAAATGAGATAATATTTGTACAGTGCTTAGCACAATTCCTAGCATATAGTAGGTGCAATAAAATGCTAATGAAGATGCTGCTCCACTAATCAAAGATATAAGCTCCTTGGAGAGAGGGATTTCTTCATGGCTTTTTGTCAATGTCAAGTCAATAAGTATTAAAGGAAAAAAGAACAGTCGTTTATCTTAAAGAGCTCTCAGTCTAATGGGGAGGCAACATGCATTATAGATATATGCTGGAGATAAGCTCAAAGGGAAGTCACTAAGATTAGGGAGACCTGGGAAAGGCTTCTTTGTAGAAGGTATTCCAAGCACTTAAGCACAGGGTCTGGGCATAGTAGTGATTTAATAAATGCCTGTTGATTGATACTAAACTAATTCTCCATTCCAAGCTTTTATTCATTCTGTTCTCTTTACCTGGAATATAGCTACTCCTCTTCACAAAAAAACAAACCAAAAAACTCTTTAGGGAACAAATGTCCAGTTGTTAAAAAAAAAAAAAGGTTTCTCTGACTCCTTGCTTTGATCTTTCCTTTCTATGAGCTTTATATCTTTTATTATAGTTACATGAAAAGTAGCATATTGTAGAGGATAGAAGGCTGGCCTTGGAGCTAGGAAGTTATGGGTTCAAGCCCTGACTCTGACACATAATAGTGGTATGAACATAGGCAAATAATTTAAGCAAGACTCTAAATTACAACTGAATTGTCTATATTGGGAGTTATCACCATGTGATGGAGGGCTGAACAGGTAGGAGACATTCTGCTTTGCTCCAGAGGGCTGAATTAGGATCAGTAAATAAGAAGCAGCTCCCAGAAGGCAAATTTCAGCTCAATTTTAAGAACCTAATAATTACAACTTCCTTAAAATGAACAGGTTACCTCACAAAGTAATGACTTCCTTATCCCTTGAAATGATCAAACAAAAGCTGGACAATTATCTTTTAAAGAAGTTATATAATTACTTCTTTCCAAACTCCTGAAATAGAATTATAACTCAGACAAAAAACTAGGAGACTTAGATGTAAGTCTCTTAGACTCTTTATTGCTCCCAACATGTCTCCTGCCTCAATGCAGACTTTCTCTTTACCTTGGTTTTCTTTAGCCTTAAGGGTTCTTTTATCTGGTGGTTCTTGCATTAAACAAAACAACCTCTAAGATACCATTCAATTGTAAAATTATAAAAATCTATAATTTGCCAGATTTTGACTATCATAACTATTATGTATAAACATTCCATCTATTTTGCTTTCTTACCTACCTTGGCAAGGATGTGTGGAGGCTTCTCTTTCTACTGTCCAAGGGTCTTCGCCTTGTTCCAACTGGGAGATCACATCTGGTTTGGAAACCTGATGCCCTGTCCATATGGAAAGACAAAGGATTTGAGTGTTTTAAAGTAACCATTCCAGAAAGAAACATACAACAATAATAGCCAGCACATCAAAAGTACTTTTCTCTTACTGTACAAAGTATGGATCTTTTCCTGGAAAGGGAAAGAAGGTATACTCTATTTCTTTGCTCCAAAGGGATTAGGAATATATGATCATTGCACTTCAAGTTCTGACACAGATCTCAGAGGCACCATAACTTTTGGCAACTGAGGAAAAAATGGTACTCAATGGAAATGTTGATGCTTAGTTACACAGAAAAGCTTCCCTTACCTAAAGAGACCAGGTTCCTATAGTTCTCAAGCATTACATCTCTATATAGGTATCTCTGATCTGAGTTAAGTTGCTGCCATTCCTCCTGGGTAAAGTCTATAGCCACATCCTTGAATGTTAGTGATTCCTGAAATGACAAACACATCCTTGTTTAACCTAGGGAAATCCTGAAAGTAGTACAAAATATGGTTGAGACATTGTGTTCTCGAAGGACTTATTTTAACTGGGAGAAAAACATACACATGATACAACTGTAGAACAAGATGAGACATTATTTACTAAAGTGCTAAATTGCATGGTATAGACATTAAGAATACAGGAGAGAGGAAAGAAGTTCATATGTATTTAAGTAGCTAAGGAAGACTTCACAAAAGAATTACAGAGCTATGAAGTTGGAAAGGATCTTGGAGGCCATCTAGTACAACCTTCTAGTCAATAGAGGAATACTCACTTCAACATGGGTTTTTAACCTTTTGGATGTAAGAACATCTTTGGCATTCCAGCGAAGCTTATGAATCCTTCTCAGAATAATGCTTTTAAATGCATAAAATAAATTACACAGGAATACAAAGAAAAACATTATATTGAAATATAATTTTCAAAACATTTTTAAAAATCAAGTTCATGGACCATAAGTTAAGAAACCCTGGCTATAACATCTACCTCCAATCAAGTATCTTTATCTTGCCTATGCTTGAATTTTTCAGTGAGGGCATTGTCTCCGAAGGCAGCCTAATCCATTTTTGTGATTCTCCAAAGGTTAGAAATTTCTTTTTTCTACTGAGCTGCAATATGACTCCCTAGAATATTTATCCATTATTCCTAGTTGTGTCCGTTGGAAGCACAAAGAATAAATCAAATTGATCTTTTACACATTAGCTTCTCAAATAATTGAAGGCAACTATTATAGCTTGGCTATATTTTTTTAAGGCTAAACATTCTAGTTCCTTTAACAATTTCTCACAAGACTTTTTTCATGCTGGTCACCCACTTCTAGATGTGTTCTAGTGCATCAATGTCTCCTTTAAAATGTGGCATGAAGAACAGAACATGTTATCTTAGATGAAGTCTGACCAAGAAACAACAGAGTGGAGGGCCTATGTTTTCCCTTCCTTATTCTCAGAACCATAGGGAAGAGAAAAGGAAGGGAATAAGCATTTATATAGCATCTACTATGGCTCAAGCACTATACTAAGCACTTTTTGCTAATATTCTCTTATTTGATCCTCACAACAACCCTATGAGGGAGGTGCTATTGTTATCCCCACCTTACAGTTGGGAAAACCAAGGTAAACAAAGGTTAAATGACTCTCCATAGTTCACGTAGTATTAAGTGTCTGAGGCAGGATTTGAACTCAGGTCTTCTTGACTCCAAGCCCAGTGCACTATCCACTGCACCACTTATCTGCCCCACAATAGACATATTAATAAAGTATAAGACTTATCTACTTTTAGCAGCCATAATATGTTACCTTATAATAAGGCTATATAACATGACAAGTGGGGACATCATTCAGGCCAGACAGTCTTGGGGGAAAGTCAAGATGCAAACAGTATGAACTGTGTTCAGGCTATGATGCCTGCAGCATCACAAACTCCTGCTATGTTAAGATTAGATCATACAACAATGGACCTTCACTGAAAAGGCTCTCAAGCCCCTCTAAGAATCAACCTTAGCAGTAGCTGCCTTGCTTCAGGAAACTATTGGATAATACATGAAGAATACTAGGTCTTGAAAGAGATTTTTTCATTAGGAATTGTCTCCTGGGACACAAGCATGACCATCCTTCTGACCTGCTGCCATTTATGCAATAAATGAATAGGAGTGGCAGGTACTGCGGGAATATAATCAAGACCATTTATGAAAGGGCTTTGTCTGGGCCTTGTGGTCATCATATAGCATTCCACTCTTTTTCTTGCCCAAGAAAGTAGGGGGAGTTGTACCTCTTTATTGACGACAAGGACTTCCTGAAATCATTGCCTGTGATGGTTATCCACTTTTGGTTATTGGGAAAAGTCTATGATCTATACAAATATGGGTTTGGGGGCTAGAAGCCATGATTTTATATTAGGGCCATACATAAATGGAATAGCCTCGTATATATTATAGGCATTTAAAGTACTAGGTGTGGACATCTGGCATTTGGGTTGTTTGTGGGGTTGCGATGTTTGAGCATACTGAGAAGCATATTCTTGCAAACCTCCTAGACATTTTAACAGTAGATTATGTTAATAATAGTCTCTTCTTTTTTAATTAAGAGAATACTGAATGATGCAGTTAATAACCGGCAACATTTTACATACTTCTTAACAGTTACAAAATATTTTCCTCCTAACACTGGTAGGTAGTCAAAATATTTTAATTTCATTGTGCATATTAGGAAAGTGAGGCTCAGAAATCACAACTAGTGAGTGTTAGAAATGTTAACTTCTCTACAATAGGCCATATTGCAAACTTCAGAAGTATGCTTTTCAATAGGTCTCATTTCTGTTTTGGGTGTTCATCCTGGCTTAAACAGGAAGGAAGAGAATCAGGAGAGTGGTGTCCTGAAAACCCAGAGAGAAGAGAGTATCAAGGAGGTGAGAGTGAACAACACTGTCAAAGGCTGCAGAGAGTTCAGGATGAAGATTGAAAGATGATAACTGGATTTGGCAACTAAGAGATTACTGGCAACTTTGGAGACAGTGGTTTCATTGGAACAATAAGGCCAGAAGGTGGATGGATATTAACGGATTAAAAAGAAAATCAGAAGAGAGAAAATGGAGATACCTATTATAAAAGGCCCTTTCAAGGAGCTTAGCTACAAAGAGAAGAAGAGATGCAGTGATAGTTGTAGTAGTTGTTGTCATTCTTGCTCGAAAAAGACCAAAATTCCTATGCTGGGGTCAAGGTACAGTGTGTCTGTCAGAAGGCTCTACCACAGGTGAGGCACAAATAGTCCATATGAACATTTAGTGTAGAGATGTCTCTAAATTTATGTATCCCAAGTTCTTCTGAGCTACTGCAATTCTGCTTCGCTCAAAGAATACAGAGTGCTTTTTGATGCAGGCATGCCATGCTGGGTGGTCTTGTGCCACTGTCTCCCATGTTTCTCAAATGATTCCAAAGTTCTTCAGAGACACTTGAGAGTGTCCTTGTAGCACTTCTTCTGATATCCTTGTGTGTATTTGCATTGTATGAGTTCTCTGTAAAATAATCTTTTAGGCAAATGTATGCTTGGCATTCAGCTGCTATGGCCAGCCTATCAGAGTTGCAATTCTCTGCAGCAGAGTCTGAATGCTTGGAAGTTGAGCTCAAGAAAGGACCTCAGTGTCTGGTACCATATCTTGCCAGGTGATCTTCAGAATCTTCCTATTGATGACTGGGAAAGCTCATGAGCATTGGCCATTATCCAGAACCAGGGTAAGCATGCCATCACGGAACTGACATACAATACTGATAAACTTTTCTGGGCAACCAAATTTTGCCATGATCTTCCACAAGCCCAAATGAATGACAGCATCAAAGGCCTTAGTCAGATTGATGAATGTTGTATACAGATGTCTGTTCTGCTCCTGGTATTCCTCCTGGAGTTGTTGGTCAACAAACATCACATCAACTCCTCTTTGGCCCTTTCTGAAGCCACACTGGCTCTCAGGTAGATGAACATCTTCCAGGTGAAGGCTCAGCCTATTAAGGAGGACTTTGACAAGAATTTTGCCAGCAATGATCCTGCTATGATTGTCGCAGGATGACTTATTTCCTTTTCCTTTATAGAGATGTCTCAATGAAGGCATCCTTGAACCGGGAATAACCTCCTCTTGTCATATAACCCAGAAGATTTTCTTCAGCTGTTATATGAGCAGTGGACATTCTGCCTTATAAATCTCAGCTGGAAAAAAATCAGCATGAGGTACTTTGCCACATGAGAGGAATCTAATAGCATTCAAAACCTCTTCTTCAATTGGAAGTTCAGCTAGAGAGGGATTGACTTCAACCTGAGGTATATAGTCAACGGCTTGAGCACTGGTTGATGATGGCCTGTTGAGAACACTATGGAAGTATTCGGCCTATTTCTTCAGGATCATGTCCTTATCACTAATCAATGTGGCTCCTTCAGCACTGAGTAGCTGAGATGCAGCATAGGTCTTTGGCCCATAAACAGCCTTCAGGGCATCATAAAAAGTGCTCTGTATTGTTACTATCAGCATAAAACTGAATTTCATCTGCCTTTTTACTGAGTCAAGAATTGTCCATGTCTCTAAGTTTTTTGCTTGTACTTTACTTTTGATGGAGTTAAACGCTGCTTTCTTTGAGATAGATGAACTATCCTGTTGATGCAAAACGTGTGAAGTTCTTGCTTTTTGTTTAGCAGCTTCTGATTTCCCCCATTACTTTCACCAAACCAATCTTGATGTTTGTGAGTGTTCTGGCTCAGATGAGTAAATAAATGAGGTACTGTACAATATGCCTCTGAAAACTTTCCGCTCCTTTTCTGCTCCACTGTTGCCAACTGTGTGTTGGCTCAGCTTTCCCTCCAAGTTAGCAAGGAACTGTTCCCACTTAGAGAAGTGTTCTAATCTGCTGACATTAAGTATTCTGGTAGTCATCTTGCCCTAGTGGCCACCATTTGTGTTGAATGTGAAAATTTAGCTTGAAGAGAATAAGTCTATGATTGGTCCAGCATTCTGTGCCACACATCCCCTTCATCACTTTCACATCCTATCTCTTCTTAGAAAGACAGTCTATTAAAAGCCAATGTTTGCTGCTAGGGTGCATTTACAAAGTTTTATTACATTTAAGTAAATGGAAGACAGTGTTGGTGATGAGAAGGCCATGAGGTAAGTCTTCTGACTACTGCTACTGCTGTTTTTGACTCCATCCCTCTTAAGGACTCTCTGTCATGTCTAATAGTCTGTGCCTACTCTGGTGTTAAAGTCACCCAGAATTACATCAGCACACTGATGAGGGTCTTCAGGTCTTCATAAAACTTTTCTTTAAGCTCATCAGGGTTCGTCATGGTGAGAACATACACACTGACAATTGGTGGTATGGTGCTTTCCTATAAGTGGCAATTGCATTGTCATGAGCCTGTCATTCTCTCCTCTTGGAAGGCATACAAGCTTGATGACTAGATTGATTTTGATTGTGAAATTTATGCCAGCTTCATGGCACTCCACATCACTGCAGCTACTCCAGAAAAAACAAAACAAAACAAAACAAAACATGTATTCAACTTTGACTCTGGTAAGCTGGCCTTCATTTGCCAGCCTAGTTTCACTCAGAGATGCTATCTGGATGTGATACTTGAGTTCGCTCATAGCAAGAGCTGTTCATCTTTCAAGTCTACTGGATTTCTTGTTGTCCATAAGTGTGAGCACATTCCATGTACCAATGGTGAGTGGAATCATCTTCACAAAACTTTCTGCACATTTTTTTGTGTTTTGACCACAGAGTAGGATCTCCACACATGCCATGGTAAGCAGCCAGGGTTAGGTTAGGCAAAGTAGACAATTTTTAGGGCACCTTTTCTAGCCCCTTCCTCACACCAGGAGGTGAGCAGTGTGGTCTTTTGAAAACAAAGCTACTCAGACACCCAGGGAGCTCCCACTGCTGCTTCAATCCAGTGAGAAAATGATCCTATGGCCTGGGCTGACTATATGCAGAGTTGTGATCACAGCTCTCAGTGTATCCATACTTCTTTGTTCATCATTTACCTCTTACCACAGGACTTTGAGATAGGTAAAAATGGTAAAATGGCATGGGTGATATATTTTGACTCATGCATAAACTGGTTTTAAGTAAGGCAGAGTTGCACCAACTCGTTGGCCTCACTCTCTTTTCTCCAGTTATCAGAGTCCAGGGGCAAGATAAAAGTCAAGACAAGCGGTGATGGTTCAGAATGCGGTGGATAACCTTGTTGTCTTCAATGTCTAACTAAGCCCTAAATACTTTACAGTGCCTGCATTCATGGCTGTTGGAACAAATTGTTCTCATTTTCCCATTTTGCTTGTGGATGTCTTCACATGCTTGGGGTAGATACCCTGCCTCCAACTCACTGAAGGGTTTGAGAACCTTTAGTTACTCTCACCCTGGTTTAGCCTATCTGCTTTAATGGTTTACTGGGGTGTGGCCACTGCACATGCTATGGCTTCTTAGAGTGAGGGTTGGGGGTAGGTGGACATGAAAGGTGGAAAGCAGCCCTGAAAAGGGCTTGGCAGCCCTCACACCAGAGAACTAGTTTTCTTAAACACCTGTACATCCCAGTTAGCAGAGACAGAAGGAGCAAGTGAGGATTTTTTTCAGGATGGGGGAGACATGGACATGTTTGTAGGCAGTAGGGAATGAGCTATTAGGGAGAAACTGAAAATAAGTGAATGAGTGGGGATGACAGAGGGAGCAATCTTTTGGAGAAGATGGGATGGAATGGGATCATTTAAGTAGGTGGAAAGGTTAACATTAAAAAGCAAGATTACTTCATGTGAGAGGGGGTGAAGTAGGAGTTAGTGGCAGAAGACACATGAATAATATGAGATGGAGAAGAGGGGAGAAGAGAGAGTTCAATTTTTTTCTGTAAAATATGAGACAAGGTTCTCAGCTGAGAGGGTGGGAGGAAGGGGAGCCATAAGAAGTTTGAGGAAGGATGAAAAAGTTTGGAAGAACCACTGTGGAGAGTGGGATAGTGAATTGGTAAGACAGGTATAGTAGGACTGCCTAACAACAGTGAGGGCTCAGTTGAAGTTGTGTAACATAAATTTGTAGTGGACCCAGTCAGAAAAGTTGCATGATTTTTTTCCATCTTCACCATTACATCTGTAGGAATGAAGGTTGCGAATGGTGAGAATGATCTAAGGCTGAGGGCTCCAAGTATAATTGGCAAAATGATAAGAGGATTAAGGATTCAAGACAGGAGGACAATGTAGAGTTTAATTGGGTAACCAAGAGGTGTAATTAACATTACAAGGGGTCAAGATGGGAAAAGAGGAGAGGATGGCTAGTGTAGAAGAGATGGTTCTTGTCCGACATTCTTGAAGACCAAAATGACATCACTATGCTAGAGTCAAGTTTCAATGTATCTGACCGTGGCTGATCAGACCAATAACAGTTCAGAATGCTGTACACATAGCACAGGTACAATCTTGTGCATATCAGGCACAAATAGTCCATATGAACATTTGGAGTGGATGCTCTAAATTTGCACATCCTGTGTTTCCTTTGAGCTTTCCTTTGAGGAAAGTGATCTCTCCCCTACTCGTTGTTCCTAAATCTTTCCTTTGCAACCAATCTCATTCCTTCTTGAATCAAAAGTTTTGGTGTATTTATCCTTTTTACTCATTAGATTGTGAGCTTCTTGACAATAGGGCCTATGTCCTATAAATCTTTGTTTCCCCAAAGCCTCATCTAGAGTCCTGCACATGATTAAGTGTGCTGAATTGCCTTTCTGAACTTTATTCTGCCAACTCAGTTCTACATTCTCTGAACCATGTATTCTCATCTTCATCTACCTTCCCCTGCCATTTTCCATCCTTCCTTCCCCACAATGCCTCTTTCTACCTCTTCCTCTGACAAGAGTAGTCAGTCAACATCATATTGCCTCTAGAAAGGGTGTGTCAATATCTATTGTTTCCATCTACATTTCTGACTTCCCAGACCAAACCAAATCTCCATTCCCAGGCCACTGTTCCCTTATATGTTGTCTCCACCATTAGAATGTAAGTTCCTTGATGGCAGGGACTATCTCACATTTGTACTTGTATGCCCAGTGCTTGGGACATAGTAAGTGCTTAATAAATCTTTTTCATCCATTCATTCCTAGGGTTCTAACCAGCAATTTTCTTTGTACCTAATTTGAACCTAGTTATTAAAATGTGAATAGACTAGTCCCTGTATTGAAAGGTATGAGGCTTATAGTTTCTCTGAGAATGACAATGGTACCAGGCAATAATTCATATTTAACATTAATTTGCATAGAACAGTTGAGCTATGATAGATAAAAGAGCGTATATGTGTATGTAAATGGACATGTGTAGATATATACACACATATCATATATAGTGATATGATGAAAAATATTAATTTTCCCATTTTGAATATATTCTTGAATATAACTTTGCTATTCTTATATTTTAAATTATCCAGTTCCTGTAGTTGGTATTTCCCAAAGCTAATGTGGCCATGCAACACTTCTGGATTTGCCATATATTGATGGAATCCATACTTACTAAGGCAAAAGGGGTGGACAGACTGAAACAAGTTTTACATTGAAATAAAGGTAATTATACTTGTTTTTCAATTTTCAAAAACTGGTAATGCATTGGGAATTTGTAATATGAAATTATGTTGCATTTTTCAGAATACTAAACATTTCTTTCCAAACTCTTATTCATATTCTGGCAGGAAAATACAAGATTCTTGAAGGCAGAAATTGCTTTGTTTTTCCCTTTGTGTTCACAGTGCCTTATATTGAGTTGATCCTTGATAAATGTTTATTGTTTGTTCACATCACTGAACAGGATTCCATGCAATATAACTTATGAAAGGCTTCTATAAGTTTATGGTTTCAATCTTGATGTAAGATCCTGTACTCTAGGAGTGACCAAAGCAAACATTATGTATTTGCATAGGAGTCAAAAAAAATACTAAAATTATTCATTATGTGGATTTTTAAGTTCCTAAAACCTGATTGCTTCTTGTTCCCAAATGAATCTAAAACACTTCTAAGCTTCCTTTTAACTCTAAATCTTGTGACCTTAATAACTGAAAAATGGAATCTCTACTGTTCTTTTAGTTTGGTTTTAAATATACAGTAATTGATCATGAGTAGATTTTCACCAATATGACTATAATAATCAACTTTTTACTTCATAATGATCCGTACCAGATGAACCAATGAACAGAATATGTGTTAGTAAGATTTATTGGGCCCTCTCAGGAAATGCAAGGAACTACGCAGTTTATTTTTTTCCATATCAGTGAGAATTTGGATTCCCTCAGGTATGTAATATTTTAAGAGTGACATAAGTAGGTACCATCATATTTCATTTGGAGTCAATAAAAAGCCCATAAAAACTTAGAGTGTGTATTATTTAAATGCCCCTGGGAGAAGCAGACCTAAGAATTTCATTTTCTATTTATGGGAAAGGAAAGAATTTATGATACAACAAGAGATAGAGAACATTACAAAATGCAAAATGGATAATTTTGATTATGTTAAATT
>CM053625.1:97428071-97467235 GCA_028646595.1 Phalanger gymnotis
ACTCAAGAGCCAATCATAGCAGCCTAAGTTCTGGTCATTCAGATGACGTTTGATGATGTATGAAATCCAATAAGAAGAGAAGACAGAGCCATTTGTGCAAGGGCTCCCACTTGTGATGGTGCTGATGCAGAGACTCTGAGCAGCTGTAGCTAAGGAGCCCTCCAGCTTGTAAACCCAGATGCTGAGACTTTGTTGAACTCTGGTAACTATGTATTGGGATTTGAATCAGACAAGGTCTGTCTGTTGATGTTTGTACTTTGTTTGTATTTTGTTCTGAAGTTCAGGGTGCTGGCTTTTTTCCCTGAACTAAGTGAATGGTATTTGTATGCTGAATTAAAGTAAGCTTGTCAACCTCTTCACGTAGCTTTCCTTAGTTAAGCAGATCAAAAGAACCTGTGCTTTTGCAGTGTGCTGGCAGCTTTCTGGGTGCTGGCTGTTGGTGGATCTTATACTCCCACAGAAGCTGCTAGCTGGATTGTTGAAACAGGAGGGAAGCACAAAAATGGGAGAAAATCTTTACAACTAGTAACTCTGATAAAGGCCTCATCTCTAAAATATACAGGGAACTGAGCCAAATTTATAGGAATACAAGTCATTCCCCAATTGAGAAATGGTCAAAGGATATGAACAGGCAGTTTTCAGAGGAAGAAATTAAAGATATCTATAGGCATATGAAAAAAATGCTCTAAATCACTACTTATTAGAGAAATGCAGATCAAAACAACTCTTAGATACCACATCTCTCCTGTCAGATTGGCTCAAATGACAAAACGGGATAATGATAAATGCTGGAGAGGATGTGGGAAAATTGGAACACTGTTACGTTGCTGGTAGAGTTGGGAACTGATCCAGCCATTTTGGAGAGCAATTTGGAACTATGCCCAAAGGGCTACAAAAATGTGCATACCCTTTGACCCAGCATTAAGACTTTTAGGGCTATATCCCAAGGAGATCACACAAATGGGAAAAGGACCCGTATGTACAAAAATACTTATAGCGGCTCTTTTTGTGGTAGCAAAGAATTGGAAATCAAGGGAATGCCCATCAACTGCGGAATGGCTAAACAAGTTGTGGTATATGAAGGTAATGGAATACAATTGTGCTATAAGAAATGGGGAAGATATGGACTTCATAACAACCTGGAAAAACCTACATGATATAATGCTGAGTGAAAGGAGCAGAACCAGGAGAACATTATATATAACCACAGATATATTGATTCTGTGATGACTAACCCTGATAGATCTGGCTCTTCTCAGCAATACAAGGTATAAAGACAACTCCACAGGACTTATAATGGAGAGAGCTATCTACATCCAGAGATAGAACTATGGTGTCTGAATGCAGATTGAGGCACATTGTTTGCTCTTTTTTTTTCTCCTCTTTTGCTATTGTTTTTGTTTTTTTGGTTTTGTTTCTTCTTTCTCATGATTCATTCCATTGGTCATAATTTTTCTTTACAACTTGATTATTGTGTAAATAAGTTTAATGTGAAGTTATATGTAGAAGATATATCAGATTCCATGCCATCTCAGGGAGGGAGTGGGGAGGGAGAGGGAAGAAAATCTGGAACTCAAAATCATGGAACTGAGTGTTGTAAACTAAAAATTAAAAAAAAAAACAATAAAAAAAAGAATTTCATTTTCTTCTCTCAAGGAAGGAAAGTAAAAATATCTATTTTTCTGAGACAGGCCTCACCACACCCTGAAATATTCCTGGACAGGTCACCATAAAAGCCACTTTATCAAGGACAGCACGGCGACTATTTTTTTTTTTGTACGAAAAGTTTTTTCATGTTTTTTTTTTTGTACGAAAAGTTTTTTCATATAGGATGGATCAAATGGTGGCCTGAATGGGAAGCAGATGTCCTAACTTCGGCATTGCCATTCTAGTGAAAACCAGATATTTGAACTAAACCAAATAACAATTAAAAAGAAAAGAAAAGCCACAGTAAGTGACCTTTTCTATACCAAGCTCATACAAAAAATCAGCCAGAAGTCTTGGGACATCTGGAAAAAAGGGGTTGGCCAGCAAAGTCAATGCCAGCACTAAAGACTCCCAGTGGAACCAGAGACGGACCAGAGAAATGTAATCTGCAAGATTCTGTGCAGGGAGCAAAACAGTGGAAAGCTCCCATAAAAAAGCCCTAGGGTGTTCAGAAAGCCAGGGTAGGGTCATTGGAAATACCAGGGAGTAATCAGTGTTGTGTGCCTTTTAGACAACTGAGGAATGGCTGGAAATTGTGGTATATGAATGTAATGTAGTATCACTACACTGTAAAAAATGATGGAAGAGAAGATTTCAGAGAATCCTGGGTAACATGAAACAATTTTAAGCAAAGTAAACAACAGAATGAAATGAGGAGAAAACTCATATAAGGACAGCAACATTGTAAAAAAAAAATATTAAAAATTTAAGAACTTTGATCACAAAAATGATCAACCATATCTCCAGAAGCCTTATGATGAAGCGTGTTATCTATCTATTGACAGAGAAGGGATGAACTCAAGGTATATAAAGAGGCAGACATTTTTTGTACAAGGCCACTGTGTGGATTCATTTTGCTTGAAAATATTTGTCACACACACACACACACAAACAAGAGGTTGGTGGAGTGAGTTTAGTGGTGTACCCAAAGGCAACATGAAACATTATTTCATAGTGTATTTCATCATGTATTACAGTACTAAAAATAAATATTTTATTAGATTGTGAGCTTCTTGAAGACAGGCACTGACTACCTTTTGCCTCTTTTTGTAACCCCAGTGCTAAGCACAGTGCCTGGCACATAGCAGGCTCTTAACAAATGTTTATTAACTGACAAAAAAAAAAAAAAGAAAAGAAAATATTTGTTACAAGGGCATTTCCCCCCTTTCCCTAGGTTTCTAATTGGAGTGGGAGGTATTTAGGGGAGATAAGAGAGGTTAACAATAGCTTACGGCAATAGAGGTTAGCAAAAAAAAAAAAAGGCCAATGAAATATTTTTAAAAAATGCACAGAAGGAACAAAAAGATGTTTGGAAATAAGCACAAACATAACTTTGTAAGTGATTTGAAATTATTATATACTTTTTAAAAAAGTGACATGAAATGAAGGTCCATGGTTTCATATTCAGTCCCCTTTTGGTGTGCTGCTATGTATGTGGGAATGCTTTTTTGTTATGTTCAGAATAAAAAAAATTCATATAAGAAGCATATCAATGGTTATTTACCTACTATGGGACCCGGCCTTAAGCAGCCAGATAGCCATATTCACTTTTACTTTCTAGATCATCATTTTGCCAGTTGCTGAAGGTGGAAACTCAAATACAGTTGTCATCATACCTGTGCTATAATCAATTCAAGCAACTAAATATTTCCAACTCTCTCTGCGGTAATTAAAAAACACTCAAGATGGTATTCAAGCCCTCAAACTATAATATAACTCTACTCTACAGAGCCAACCTATTGCTTTGTTGTTGAGTTGTTTCGGTTTTGTGTGATTCCCCATGACCCCATTTGGGGTTTTCTTGGCAAAGATACTTTAGCGGTTTGCCATTTCCTATCCCAGGTCATTTTATGTATGAGGAAACTGAGGCAAACAGGCTTAAGTGACTTGCCCAGGTCACACAGCTAAGTGTCTAAGGCCAGATTTGAACTTAGTAAGATTAGGTTTTCTGACTCCAGGCCCAGCACTTTGTCCACTGTGCCACCTAGCTGCCCAAACTGTTGCCTACTATTTTCTAAAATGTGTCCTTGAGACCAGGCCAAACTCTACTGGTTCTCCTTCGCCACAATTCCCCCAAGTATTCCCCTCTTCCCTCCCTTTTCATTTTCCTTTTATGTGTTGTCTTCTCTTACTAGAATGTAAGCTCCTTGAGGGCAGGGACCATCTTGCTTTTGCTTGTATTTGTATCCCTAGAACTTAGCATACTGCCTGTAATATAACAAATGCTTAATAGACTGCTTGTGCCTATCTACTTGGCTCCTACAAAGGACTCACTAGAGTTTCAAGCCCTTTAACTAGGCAAGAGGTTCTCTCTATCTGAAATGCCATTCTCTATCCATTCTTAGGGGCAACTTAATCCTAGTTTTTTAAGAAAGCCCTCCCTGCCCATTGCTACCCATATTCCTCCCTCCCTCCTTTGAATCTTTATGAAATTTCTTATCTACACTATTTTTTTTGGCCCTGACTCATATACCTTGTTGTATTAACTTTCACCTATGTTAAATATCTATGACTTATTTCTTATACATATCTATTTTCCCCAATGAAAGTGCAAGGCCAGGGAAACTAGGTAGTACAGTGGATAGAGCAGTGGCCCTGGAGTCAGGAGGATCTGAGTTTAAATGTGGCCTTGGACACTTGCCACTTACTACATGTGTGACTCTGGGCAAGTTGCTTAACCCCAATTGCCTCAACAACAACAAAAAAAGTACAAAGCCCTAGAGGACAAGGATTATGTCTTTTGCTTCCTTTTTTTTGTTTGTTTTTTTCCTGTCCACAGGCCAACAGTATTGGGCACATAGTAGAACCGAATAACCTTATATATGAGTGGATTCCTGGTAAGGAGAGGGCCACGGCGAAATGGCACTACGAAAGATGGGCATATTTCCAGTCTCCTAGAACAGAACAATTGGAGCTCCCTTCTGAATGGGGCATACGCCTAGGTACAGGAAGGAAATATTCTATCCTCAAACAGGAGATGCCATTTGAGAGCAGAGAGAGACAGAAGGGGGAAAAGACAGAAACCAACAATTCTCAACTCACCTGGAACCTGGCTGTAAGGAATTCAGAGAATTCTTTGCTCCTCAATGTTTCCCTCTTGGATAAATGCATATTTCCAAGAAGACAGAACTGTGAAGGAAGAAGGAATTATGAGAGATTTTCTTGCCTTGTGGTTCCCACACTTGATAGACTAGAAATCTTCACTGTGCAATTGGCTGTGACTTCCACATACCTTGTAGAAGAAAAGTCAAATGGACCCTAGTAGTAGTCCCATCAGCTAGTCAAGATCAGAATGGATTCATGATATTGTCAGTCAGTCAATAATCTTTTAATAAATGCCTACCAAGTGCCACGTACTGTGCTTAGTGCTAAGGATATAAAAAGAGTAAAAGTCTATGCCCTCAAGAAGCACACCATCTAATGGGGGAGACATCAGCAAATAAGTATGTACAGATATGTACAAACTAATGTGTGTGACTAATGTCAGCTTGGGCTACATTCCATGTCTGTGATCCTAACAGATTCCAGGTATTACAATTATAGTCTCAGCCAGAAATCACTTCCAAGGTCAACCAGACCAGCTGAAGCTTTTTGGAAAGTTTTTATAAATGTGATGTCCACTATCTTGCAAAGAATCCACTAAAGCCAAAGTGTTTGGCTATATGCTTTTGTTCCAGAATTCACAGTCTCAGAAATTCCCATTCTTACTATCCCAGGCTTTGGTTCTTGACAACATTTTAGAATACTCTGCTTTTGGCCCCTTTCCAGAATCATCATTCCGCAAATGTTGAGTAAGAGTGCAATGCTAGGTGAATTTTATTCCTATACAATGCCCCAATCCAGGAAGTATGGTACCTCCCTTATCGAACAAACTTTCTAAAAAGGAAGGTAATTCCAGATAAAAGAATGTTAACTTTTCAACAGGACAAAGCCCTAGCAACTTTTCTCTGGCCCATCCACATCTCTTCTCTGCTTCTTTAAGTCTCACCTTTCTCCCCAAGCATTTGGGTCAGATCCTCGAAAGTCACACTTCTGATTCTAGATATTCTGAAGTCACTCCAGTCCTCTTTAGCCAGGCAAGATGATTTTAAATTGATCAACTACTCAAGGACCAGCTCCCTCGTGAAGTTTTTGCCAAAGGTCTAAGGACAAATGGGTTTGCTTCTGGGCCTGATTCCTGTTTGTTCCCGAAGGCCTAAGGGTCTCAGAGGCAAAGTCACGTTATCTGAGATTTTCTCTCAAGGGCTGAGGTCTCTGTCTCTTCAGCAGGAACCCTTCCTCTGAAGCTCCAGGCTAGATAACTACCGATTCTATGCAGGACTACTGCGGACACAGAGAGAAGATAAAATTAGGAGACCAGAAGTATCAGCCTCAAATTCCTAGATAACAGTGAAGAGATAGCCGGAGAGCCAGGCTAAATGAATGGGCGCATGAGTTTCATGCTTTCATAAAATATCTAACTGAACAAACATTTAATAGCACTTACTATATATGCAAAGCACCAGAGATACAGGTACAAAAACGAGACAGTCCCTGATCTCATGGAGATTACGTTCTCCGGAGGTGGGATGGGAAGGGTGTAACATGGGCATACAAGTGAATATAAGGTGATCTAAAGATGGAGCAGATGATCGAATGGGGACCCGCTGTGTTTAGGGCTCTGTGCCAGCTGCTGTGCACAGATACATAAACGAAGTGGAAGAAATCAAGGTCTGGTCCCTCCACGGGCGGAAGCCCTGGTGCTTCGGAAGGCACAAGATGCTGGAATCCCACAGCCCGAACAGCTTCTGGAAGGGATTCTGACGTTCGTCTGTCACACACATCACTTTTCTCCGTCTTAAACCAGCTCCCCTCCCTCCCTCGGATCCTGAACCCTCCCGGATCCGCCCAGCTCTGGCTCGGGGCGGGGTTAAGGATCGGGCCGGGTCATTAAATACCTGCCACTGGGACCCGGACTGACCTCCGATAAGGAACTGGTTCAGGGTGAAGAACCAATCATGGCGACGGGACTGCGCGCGCATCCTCAGGCAAGTCGCGAAAGTGCGCCTGCGCTTAGAGAGCCAAACGACTACAGCTTCCAGAGCTGCTGGGGCTCTTCTGCTTCGTTGCTACGGAGAGTCTTTTTGAGAAGGTCCTAGGGGTCGGTAGGGCCACGTCCTATCCCTTCCTAGCATGTGAAAGACCGCTTTGCTCTTCTTACCGAAGGCGTAGCCAAGAGTTAAGCTTGGCACTATCCCTTAAATCAAGAGGAAGGGTGGGGAAGCGAGTGGTCTCTGCACCAATCAGAATGCGGTCTCGGTCCACACTCCACCTTTCAAGGCCCTTGGGCCGTCTCCTTGGCAACCGAATCGGCTTCTTCCTTTTCCTGAACGGAAACGGAAATGGAAGTGTGATCTGGAGGGGAGATTGCGTCTAGATGGCAACTGGCGGAGGAAACCATATCCATGGGGAGCAGCGGGCAAAGGATGAAAATGGCTTTTTGGGGATGAGGCCAAGAGCTTTAAGGAGGTTTAGGACCCGAGGAAACAAAGTCCGATTCGGGAAAAGGTAATAGCCCTCGTTGTTTAGAAGGAGAAATGTCTAATTTGCTAGGGATGTTTGAGGAACGAGAGGGAACCCGGGACACACCTTTACACCTCTCTTCCTCATTTCCCAACAGGGCACCGCCATTGAGGGCAGTCTCCTAGTTTCCTAACACCAATCATTCTTTATTCTCTCCTGCCACTGTCTACCCATATAACCAGGTGCCAAGCCATTTCTGCCTCTGCGACATCTCTCACTTTCACCCGCTTTACTCACAGACCCTCCCCCATTTCAGGCCTTCAGGCCCTCACGCTTCTCACCTAACCTCACCTTTGTGATTGGCCTCCCTCCCTTCAGTCTTTTCTGCCGCCAATGCATTCTGCCACATAGCTGCTAAAATTATATTCCTAAAGCACAGCTCCCCAGCTGAAAAGCCCTTGGTCAAGGGCCTTTTGTTATTTAGTCTGCCCAACATTTCAGTCTGTCCTATTCTTCGTGACCCTACTTGGAGTTTTCTTGGCAAAGATACTGGAGCAGTCTGCCATTTCCTTCTCCAGCTGATTTACAACTGAGGCAAACTGAGATAGGTGACTTGCCCAGGGTCACACAGCTAGTGTTTGAGGCCATATTCAAACTCATAGAGATGAGCCTTCCTGATTCCAAGCCCAGTGCTCTATCTATTCTGCCACCTGGCTGCTCCCATTAGTGCCTTAACCCCTCAAAAATAAAAGCTGTTCCTCAGGCTGGCACCACTTTCTACCAAAAGCCTTTTCAGATTTCCCTCAATGCTAATAATGCCTTCCCTCTGTTGATTATCTCCAATTTATCCTGTAAATGTCAGCTGGATATACTTATTGTATGTTTTCTCCCTCATTAGACTGAATTTCTTGAGAGCAAGGGACTGTTTGGTTTGGTTGTTTTTTGGCCTTTGTATCCCTAGTGCTTAGCACAATGCCTGGCACATAATAGGTCCTTAATAGAAGAAGGGAATAAACATTTATATAGCACCTACTGTGTACCAGACACTGTGCTAAACACTTTACAAATAATCTCAACTGATTCTTACAACAACTTTGCAATGTAGTTGCTCTTAGTGTATCCATTTTACAGTTGAGGAAAATGAGGCAAACAGAGGTTAAATGACTTTCCTGAAATCACACAGCTAGTAATTGTCTTAAGGCAGTATTTGAACTCAGGCCTTCCTTACTCTAGGCCTAGTGCCCTGGGCATAGTTAATATATACCTGATAGCCTTCATTCTTCTCTTTCCTGTTCCTCAAGGAGGAATCAAAAAATGAACATTTTGATCCTTTTTTTTTCTTTTGTCAACAAATATTTATGGGGTAAGTTGGTGTAATAACTCAGTTATGTAACAATTTATGGTTACAAAGAGTCTTTATCAATGGGTTTATTATCTCACTTGATCCTCACAATAGCACTGTAATAGTGAAAATATTAATAGATATGAGTATTATCTCTTTTACAGAGCAAGAAATCAAGACTGAGGAGTCCACACAACTTTGCTGTGATAGAAAGAGTTGAACCCAGGTCTTTTGAGTCTGAATGCAACTAAATCACACCTATGCTAACTTATGGAGAATATAATGGTGAATAAAATAAGGCCACTACAGCTATCATTTACTGTATTTCACCACATAAGTGTTGCTGATTTCATGCCACATTTTTGCAAAAAAGTGAGTGTGACCATTATGTGAAACTTTAAAATGTTTGCTGGTATTACTTAAAAATCATTTATTACTAAACTGTTTTTGTGTGGTTTAGAGCACTTCAGTACTAACAGTATTTTCACTCGACCTGATGAAGAGCCATAGGTGCAAGGGGTTTTCTTGGCAAAGATAATGGAATGGTTTGACATTTTCTTCCCCAGCTCATTTTACAGATGAGGAACTGAGGCAAACAGGGTTAAGTTGAAAATATTATTGAAATAATATTGAAAATATTAAGCACCTCCAATATACAATGCTGGGGTTTTAGTTCATACAAAGATGAAGGATCCTAGCAACCATATCCAAAGATTATATAATCTTCATTCTGATTCACATGTTGCTAAAGGAGCTGGAGGACATTACATTCTGACTTCTCCCACTTCCCACCAAGAATAGGTTGATTGATTTACTCAATTAAGGCGCCTCATGCCATCCCACCCCACTTAATGTAAATGATAAGCTTCGCTATCAACATTAGTCTTTCAGACTACGTACTAAAAGTTGTTGGGACCGGAATAATTGTCTGGAGAGAATTTGGATACTTGCTTGTGCCTCGGGCCATCTATAAATTATCAAGTTAATGTGGCTTTCCAGTAAAACTCCTAAGGAAGCACTTGGGAGAGACTCGTTTTTAGCCCTGGACATATCTCCCTTACTACTGTTTTCTCTCCCTTCCGTTAGCCAGTGGGGGACCTTGTGAGCTTTTTCTGAGTCTGAAATAACTTCACATTATCCCATCAGTATCCTAGCAGCATCCCCTAGCAACTGATGGCAGTGTCTCTTTTGGGAAGGCCAGACTGGACATAAGATTCATGGCTGTACAAGAAGTCCAGCAAAGAAACTACAACATGCCTAAAGGGAACTTCCTGAGCATCCTATAAAGGGAAAAAAAGTTCCCAGCAACTAGGATGTGTCACTTCCTCCTCTGCCACAATTGTTCTGTAAGTTTGAGTCCACTTCCCCTAGGATTCTATGTACTTGTGTAAGAGTCTGTCACACACTTTTGGGGATGTATTTTATATTAACTGCACTCACTGTGCCACCTTAGCAAATACCTCTTTCTAAAAGCTACATAAAGCTGGTTAAAATCTCAAGTGATAATCTTTAAGGCAAAGCATATCAGCTGGGGCTCAATACAATGTCATTAGAAAATCACCCCTTAATCCTCAGGGGAATCCCTAGAACATCACAGGGGTAGATGAAGCCTTGTTCTAGAACCCAAGACTCATTTAGAACAATTCAAGTTAGGAAAAGGATCTAAGGAGCTAACATGGGCTACATCTATCAACCGAGTCTACTACATATATATTGCCCCCAAGTGGGCTCTCACTACAGCAAGAAAATCATTCTACTTCCTAATTGAGTCACTATCCCACTCTCCACAGCAGCTGTTCCAAGTTTGCTGCTTTCTCCTCAAACTTCCCACAGTACCCCTTCCTTGACCCATAGCTTTGGATATAGCTCCTACATGAGATCACACAGAGGCAAACAATCCTCAGCCTATGAAGGTTCCGGTAAAACAGTATCACAAAATCCAACCCAAGAGCTATAAAGTCCTTTCAGTCCTACCCAAGTCTAAGGCATTCCTTAAAGCTTCCTGCTCTTTGTATGTAAGGGGCTCCTGAACACTGGTAGCCAGGCTATTACAATAGCAGGTGACCCCCTCCCATGGGCCTAGTAGGAGTTCCCCCCACCCCAGTCTATGGGAGACTTTTCAGGCAGGACTCTAAGGGAAAGGACATCATGGGCTCTTGGGAGCTGGTACCTATGTGGGCCCTTTCAGCAGCCTCTATGGTAGTTATTATGGACAGGGTCAAATGGAAAGCTTTTGAACTGCCCAAGCCATCCCAAGTACTTAAGTATCAAATGATACCTAATCCCAGATGGAGGTGACACCATTTTCTCTCAAGTTATGAAAATGTAGGCTAGAGTATTTTACTAAACCAACTTCCTTTACAGCAAACCTGCGTGGCCAATAAGGAAGGTGGGTTGCACCCAGGAGCTTAGTGTGAACTATAGGGACCTGCATAAGTTGTCATGCTCATTGCCGTATCTGCCCTATCCATGATCCCAGTGGGTTGCTGATCTCATCAATGCCTTTTTTCTCTATTCCTGTGTCTGAGACTATTGAATAATACTTTGCTTTTATCTTCACTCTCCTTAAATGCTATCTGAATTTTCCTCACTACCAGATTCTGATGTGCAGAGTCCCGAAAGCCTCTATTTGCCAAGGGTATTCATGTACACACTACATTGATGGTGTGATGTGGACTGGGTCAGACAAATCCACAGTAGCAATAGGCCCTAGATAGGTGGCTCATATGTAAATTCTCCTCCTCCAGTGCTGCCGATAGTAATGGAAGATCAAACCTAAGAAAATCCACATTCCAGTCTGCCCAGTCAAGTGCTTAGGAATACACTGGATAAGAACCTAGATAATTCTGGACACAATCTAGACCACCCAGGGGGAAAATGTTTTTGAAAATTCATTTAGTCCTTCACCTGTCCTAAACTGGCAAATTAGCTCTTTCTTCTCCTATCTCAGGGCAAGATATTTGCTACTATTAATAAATAGCTCATCATCATGCTCCTGACTACCAGGAGTCAAGTGTCCCACTTCCCAGAAGCCATAGTCACAATGAATAAATGCTACTATAGGAAGAAAGGTTCTTTAGTTCAGCAGTTTCTTAAATCCTTCTAGGACTTATCTGGTAAGAATATTTTTGGACATAGTTCTGGTTAACCCTCTCTGGCCCTTCCTTATTCTGTCCCCTGTAGTTGTCCAAGCCTTGAGGCCTTTGCCCTCTCAAGTGGCTCCATAAATCTTGGGAAATGGCTCAGGTTCCCCTCAAATGGTAGGGCCTCCTGTCCCTAAGGATGGTTCACATAACTCCTTCCCAGAAAGAGTTTGGGGAAACAAAGTGTGGTATTGTTGGGAAAAGCTAGGGTTCCCAACAGAATGGGGGAGGCAGAATTGTTTCTGCATCATGATGATGAATTTCTGTTTAATTGGAAGAAAGGGGAATCCTTAACCAACTTAATGGGAATCCTTAATTCTTCAACAAAAGTGAAGGAGATTATTCAGCTCCCTCCAAAGAAGCAGGCAGCCCCTTAGTAGAGGCCTCTAAAGAGTAAAAGTTTTGGTATTACTATCCCAGTGGAGCTTCCTAGAAAAGGGAGGTCCTGGAAGAGTCTTTGATCATCCAGTCCTGTTCTCTAAGGCTCTAGTACAGAAGTCTTGGAATCAATGTTTGCATCTGTTCAGACTACATACAAAAGAGTAATGACCTCATAGCTACTTTATTACAGATGACTCTTGATATGTGATAATTGGTAACTTGGCTAGAAGTGTTACCATCTGTGCTGTGGCCTTATGTCTCTGAAGCTGTTCCTGTGAAAAAACCAGAGAAAACCATTGTGGAATGCATATGCCACACAGACCAGATCATTAAATCTGGGACTTGGTTCTCCCAAAGGAGGAAGAGCAAAGTCTGAGATTTCTACTCTTCAATCTCTTTCATATTGGATCATTCCTGCAGGGAGTTCTTGATATTTTTGCCTCTTTCTTTCTAGTTTAGTCCCCTCCCCTCCCCTGTGCTGCGTATGCCAGGCTTTTCCCATTCCAGAGATTAAGGTTGTCCAGTAACAGTCATATCTTTTTAAGAGACAAGAGGTCCTGTAGAAGACCTTTAGTTCCTTGTCATAAGAGGTGTGATAGGAGCAATATTTATAAGAGTGACTGCGACATAGGATAAACTGACCCTGAGAGGTTTTTAACCCAGGGGCAAAGGCTGATGTGGCTTCCTGGTTACCTGTAGACTTGGTGGATTTTCCAACTAAGTCACCACACCATGTCCTACTGACCAGATACATTTCTGTGTGGAGACAAGGGGGATTATATCTACTTGAGACAAATGCTATTTCCTTGTTGGGCATCCTTTCCATGCTATGGCTATTAACCTACTTCTGTTTAACTGCTTTATGTTCTCTGAGTGTCTCACCAACCTTGAACCTGAAGTACCAGATTCATCTGTTAATCTTGACATTCTACATGGTATGAGAGATATGCTTTCACAGTCTCCACTCACTTCTCCATGTTGTCCTATGTCGTTCCCAGCTAAGACGATGTTTAGCACCAGAAATGAGAGCACTTTAGGGCCTGTCCAATCCCACCTTCCTCACTTGATAAGTGAGGGGGAAAAGGGCTAATCAGTATCTCCTTGTGTTACTACAATTAGTAATTAGTTACTACAATTAGTAATTAGATTAGTCATAGGAGACTTCAACCTATGGTTGAGAGTCAATAGTCTATAGCCATGGAAAAGTTTTGCTCCTTTGATTTCTGATGAAGATTGGCTTGCCAAATCTCCAAATTATCTTCTCCCTTCAGGTTTCACATTTTGTGCCTTGAACACCCCTTGGCTGAAGACCAAAAAACTTAGATCCCCCTGAATGTTTACTTTGTCTTCTTATCCCATAGTCTCTATTCTTTGTCAATTTAAATGAAACAATCTACTTAGCTGAATCTTCCTAGTTGCAGTAATCTTTAGGGTCTAGAACACCAAGCATCTCTGGGCCTGGATTCTAATGTTGCTCACAGTGTGAAATCAGCTCTTGGACTCTGTAGAGTAGACCATCCAGGTTTGTGGCTCTGCAAACCTCATTCATTATTACACTGCATTACAGAAATAGCAAAAAAAAAGTCTCACTTTTCCAATAGTCAGGAAAAATAAAATTTTACACAATTACAGATTCAAATATAAATACAAACACAAATAAACAGAACATATAGCAATTATACCAACATATACTTCTCTCCCCAAGTATGAGTAGTGTCTTACCATACCTCATATGGAATCCCCCCAAATTCCTGGAAACAAGGAAAAACAGAGGTTCTAATTGCAATCCACTATTCCAAGACAACATGCACGATTATGGGATTATGGAAAGTGAGGAAGACATATTCATGTGGGGAGGTAAAAGGATCATAGATTAGACCTGAAAGGGGCCTCAGAGATCATTTAGTCTAACTCCTTTAGGAATGAGAAAGTCAAGGCTTAGACACATAATGTGACTTGTTCAAGATCACCCAGGTAGTGAGACGTAGATCAAGAATTTGAACTCCAAATCTTGCTTTGCCCAATGCCCTACGCTAGTTTTTTTTTTCATTTTGTGGATTCAGAATCATGATGACAGCCTTTGTATTCCAATACAATGTCAAAGCTCTAAAGGTTTTCTTTTTTAAATGAATCGATAACATGCTAAGAGACAAAAGAATGAAAAATTCAGTTCCAGCAAGGGTTAGTTCATTGATTTGAAAAGCAGGTGCACCCCAGCCTGACATTAAAGTACAAGGTAAAGCTGTTAGTGATGATAAAATGGTAGATCCAAAACAGCAAAGACACTGCATTATCATACAGCAGAAAGCTCAACACAGTGATCTTTTAATTCCTGTGGTGTCCTCTATGGGATAATTCACAGTAAGAAGATAAATGTAACAGATATCTCAGTCAGTCTCTCAGAAAGCCATTTAGTGGCCCTACTGTTCTCAAAAGCTTTTTTTTTTTTTTTACCATAAGTGCCTATAAAAATCTTGTCAAAGGAAATCTGAATTCTGCGAATGGAGGTTTTCCCTCATCATCTTATTTGCTATAATTCAAAGTAAGTCAGGAGGGCAGATGTGAATTTGATGGAATATATTCTTTTATCATCAAATATAATTTTAGCTATGTTATTGAATTGCCCTGTTGAATCAATTTATACTTTGATATCATTTAGTTATACCAATAAAACTTAATGACATAGTTTTTGTTCTCATCTCAATAAAAAATTGATTAGGGTGTTGACAGGAATATGACACCTATTCCTATGTGAAAAGCTGATGTGATTCATGTTAAATTTAAAACATTTCTTTCCACTAACGTAACCTGCCACAACCATGAGTGCTGCCTTCATGTATTCATTTCTTTTGCTCTCAAAGATTGTGGGTTTTTGTGTGTGTGTGTGGGGGGAGGAACGGGAAGGAACAAAGTAATTGGGGTTAAGTGACTTGCCCAGGGTCGCACAGTAGATATCTGAGGCCAAATTTGAACTCAGGTCCTCCTCACTCCAGGACTGGTGCTCTCTCCACTATGCCAGCTAGCGGCCCCCAAAGGCTATTTTCTTAAAAGCACTGATACTAGTTAGGAAGTTTAGGTTCAGATACCTCATCTAATGCTCCTTAGCTGTGTGACCTTGGGAAGTCACCCTTCCTGGGCCTGTTACCTTATCCGTAAAACTGGTTGGAAGAGGTGATCTTTGAAGTCCCTTCCAGCTCTGTGATTTTACCACTTTGGGTAGTACTCCTTTTACTAACATACATAACCAACTTTCCATGCTTCAACATACTGCAATTGATTTCTTATCTTTAAAGAAAACTTGGAAATAAGTCCATTCATAACTCACACCAATGTAATTCTAGTGCTAAGGAAAGCAAGCCAATTCACTTAAAGTCAGTACATCTAATGATTGACTTCTTTAACCCTATTAAGACTCACATATTACTTTTGGTGTTTCATCACCAAAAAACAATGCAAAAATATTTAGGAGTCCCAAAACAAAAAAATAGGTAAAAAGTATAACTACCTAGCAATGTAAAATGCTTATAAACTTAGTCAAATTACTGTTAAATGAATCATTAAGCAAACTTTTTAAGAGGAACTGCTATTGGATGGAGAACCCCTTGTAAAAATTGGGGAATATACTATGGGAAAAGATATACAGTAGGGAAAGAGAGGGGGAAGAAGCAGCATGTTTCTCATTTAAGTACACCAAACAAAATCATAGCTGGTGCTACATTATGACCATAGGGTATTTGAATATGGGTTAAGTCCAAAAGAAACTTTTTTATTTACTAAATTCCTAAGACTATTCTCCACTATGAAGTCTCAGATGTCTGACCAGGGCTGAACTGTGCCTGAAAGCATTCCCACATTGAATACATTTGTAAGGTTTCTCTCCTGTATGGATTCTTTGATGTCGAGTAAGATGTACATGCAGGCTGAAGACTTTTCCACATTCATTACATTCATAAGGTTTCTCACCAGTATGAGTTCTATAATGTTGGGTAAGATCTGAACTTCTAATGAAGGCTTTCCCACATTCACTACATTCATACGGCTTCTCTCCAGTATGAATCCTCTGATGTTTATTAAGGGATGACCTATCACAAAATGCTTTTCTGCATTCACTACATTCATATGGTTTCTCTCCAGTATGAATCCTCTGATGCTGAGTTAGATGTGTACTACATCTAAAGGCTTTTCCACATTCAATACATTTATAGGGCTTCTCTCCAGTATGAATTCTTTCATGTTGAGTACGGTCTGTACTCTGACTAAAAGTTTTCTCACATTCACTACATTTATAGGGTTTCTCTCCAGTATGAATTCTCTGGTGTTGAGTCAGGTGTCCACGCAGTCTAAAGGCTCTCCCACATTCATTGCATTCATATGGTTTTTCCCCAGTGTGAATTCTTTTATGTCGAGTAAGACATATACTTTGGCTGAAAGCTTTTCCACATTCATTACATTTATAAGGTTTCTCTCCAGTATGGATTCTCTGATGTTGTATAAGGAGGGTAGCCTTACTGAAAGCTTTTTCACAGTCATTACATTTATAGGGTTTCTCCCCAGTATGGACTCTCCAATGTTGTGTAAGGAGTGCACCTTTACTGAAAATTTTCCTACATTCAGTACATTCATAAGACTTGGGTACACAGATTTTCTGTTGGCTAATTAGGTCTGAATCACATTCAAAAGTTTTTCCATATATATCATATTCATGGTATCTCTCTCTAGTGGGAACACTCTGTTCCATGATAAGGACTGAGTCCAGATTAAACTGACTACATTCAGGGGCTTTCTTCTCAGGTAGGATTTTATTCTGGGCAACTCTTGTTTGTTTTAGGTATCTCTCATGTATTTCTTGTGGGGCCCCAAGCTGGTCTTCAAATCTCCTGGTTTCACTTGGCTTAGAGTGCCATATACTATTCCTTGGGAATCTTTCCACTGTTACCTTCTGGAATGATTTCTCTACAGAAATGTCTTGCTTTGCAGCTGACTTCTTGGTTTCTGGTCTAATCTCCCAATCTGAGAAAAAGAAAGAAAAATCTAACTTGCTTAGGCTATGAGAAAGAAATCACTAAAGTGAGAAATGGAGAACAAATATAGTATTAATGAGTACAATGCTCTGACAAGTTTCAAATATGGCCCTGGAGCCTGGGGAAAGGATGGAGAAAGGGAGAAAGGGAGAAAGTGATAAGGGGATAACCTTTCCTCCTCTGAAGTTCATTCAATCTATATTTATTATCCAATTAAGATTCTGGTAACTATTATCTACCAATCTCTAGGACACGCTCCTTCCTCCTTCAATGAGTTCGGTGTCTGGTTCACAGTCTCTCCTCCATAGCTCCTACCCTGATACTAAAGGACTTCAACATATACAATGATAGTTCCTTAGACACTGCAATTTTCTAGTTCTTAAACCTACTAAATTTTCATGATCTCCTCCTTCACTTCAATTCAACTACACAGAGATGGTCATAACCCTGATCTTGCCATTACCCACAAGTGTTCTTCCATGTACTCCAAAACTCCTTTATCTGATCATAAGCTTTTATTAGTACATCTCTCCCTCTGTCTCATGACCCTTACTCCTGTCTTTCATCCTCACTCCGACTTCTAATCCATCTAACCCTCATGTTCTTTCCCAGGTCATCACCTCTGCACAAGTTATACTCTCCTTCCTTCCCCATCTTGATTCCTTGGTGAACTAGTTCAACTGTACACTATCTTCCTCATCTCAAGTCCCTTGCCCTCCTATCAATCTTTTCCTGCCAAACCCCAGCCTTAGATTACTCCCATTATTCCTGTGTTGTTCTTATTCATGTGCTGCTGAATAAAACTAGAGAAAATCATGAAACTGGGCTTGACTGGGTCTAATACAAATTTATGTTTTATGATTTGACCTGGGCCCTCACCCCTCACCCCTCACTGCAGCAAGGTAAGCCTTTTATATGGCCTTAAATCAATTCACTTCCACTCACTAGAGCAAATTTTCCAAACCTTTTTATCCTTCCTCAAACCTTACATAACTCCCCTTGAACTCACCCTATCAGCTGAGAAACTTGCCATGTTTCACTGAAAAAACAAGCCATTTGTCAAAAATCTCTCTTATCCTCTTTCTCATATCATGTCACCAAGTTACCTTCTATCACTATCTCCTCCTTCACCCCCATTATACATGAAGAAGTAGCACTTCCTTTGCCAAGGCAAAGCTCTTTACATCCACTAGTGATCCTATTCCTTCCCACCTTCACTAGTAGATTGCTCTCTCTATCATCCCCTCTCTCTTACTAATCTTCATCTCTCTTTGATTACTAGCTATTTTCTTGGTGCCTACAAATATATCTATCTTCATCCCTAAAAAACTGTTGATTTGTCCATCCCCAATAGTTATTGTGCTGTATTTCTTTGCCCTTTCATGGCCAAACATCCTTGAAAGGATGTCTGTAATAGGTGCCTTTACTTCCTTCCCTCTCATTCTCTTCTTAACTCTACAGTCTAGCTTCTGACCATACCACATGGCAGAAATCGCTCTAATGATCACTTAATTGCCCAAACTAATGGACTTTTCTCAGTCCTCAGCCTTCTTGATCTATCTACTTGGCTTTTAAAGCCCTTTATAACTTGGACCTCTACTACCTTTCTAGCTTTTCTGCACCTTATTCTTTTCCACACACTCTGCGATCTAGTGACAGTGCCCTTCTTGTTGTTTCTTGCACAAGACACTATATCCCAACTGTGTGCATTTTCATTGACTGTCCCCCATGCCTGGCACTCTTCCTCCTGTCTCTGCCTCCTGGTTTTCCTTGGCTTCCTTCAAGTCTCAGCTGAAATCTTTCTACAAGAAACTTTTCCCAGTCCCTCTTAAGCAAGTGTCTTCTGAGATTATCTCCAATTTATCCTGTATATATCTTATTTCTACATAGTTGTTTTCATGTTTTCTACCCATTTGGATTGTGAGGTCCTTGCCCTTCTTTGGGTATTTAAAAATGCTTATTGATTATGAATATAGGGATAATCAGAATACATTTTTGAGGGGAAGTGTTGGACCTATGCCACTGGCTTTGTCCCATGGGAGCCTATGAAACTGTTTTAACCAGGATGTTTCTTGCCTGATATGTAGCAATCCTTATCTTATAAATGATAACCTACAAACTGGTACTCCAAGGTGTACTTTAGTATTGTATGGGCCACCATTTTCATGGGATCTTGGGAAAGCTGGGAGTACTGGACATCTTTTCTGAAGGATTTTACC
This sequence comes from Phalanger gymnotis, assembly GCA_028646595.1. Taxonomy (NCBI): domain Eukaryota; kingdom Metazoa; phylum Chordata; class Mammalia; order Diprotodontia; family Phalangeridae; genus Phalanger; species Phalanger gymnotis. The sequence continues at coordinate 97,447,387 of CM053625.1, forward strand.
CCTCTTCATTCTGGAGCCCAAAATGCTAGAGCATGGACGCCTGCAGTCTTGCTTAATCAATCAAGGAACCTCTGTGTACCTTAAAAAGAGACTTCAAAATCCCCAAATGTCAAAGCTCTAAATTCTACCCTGAATGCTGGGGAGGAGTAACCATGCAAATCATTTACCAGTCTAGCTCTGACTTTTAAAGTCTTCATTGTCCTTCATCTCTCTTCCAGCTTTTGACATTACTGATATCTGCTTTCTAATGGATTCTTTTTCCTCAGGTTCAGGGGTACCACATAATCCTAGTTTTTCTCCTACATCTGTAATCATCTCTTCTCTTTCTTATCTTCTCTACCTTGTTGGTATGAGCATTCCACTCTGGCTCTCTTCTCTCTCTATAATCTTTCCCTGGGCAATCTAATCTATTCCCACCACTTTAACTCTTCTTCATGCTCTCAACATCTCCTGTCTCTAGTTCTGATCTCCCTTTGACTCAAGATCCACATGTCCAAATGCCCAAAGGAAACTCCCCTCAGGACCTCAAACTGAATATACCCGAAAACTGAACTCATTATCTTCCTATTGTGCCCCTAAACTCTTCTTTCTAACTTAACTACTTCTGATCTTTCCAACTGCTAATGCTCTTCTCCGTAACTACTTTGTATTAATTTTGTGTTTATTCTGTATAAATATATTTGGAAATACTGTCTTTCCCAATAGAATATAAGCGCCTTAAGGGTAAAGACTATAATTTTGTTTTCTTTGTATTCCCAGAGTTTGAACTGGATGTCTTCTAAGATCTTTTTCAACTTTACGATTACTTCAACATATTAGAGAATCGTATTTGAAGGAATTTATGCCAAATGACCTCATTCTTATTCACATGCCTAGATAACTACAAAGAAAATTACAAAAGCTAGACTATAATTCCTTTTGTTACTTAAAGTGATTCCTCTGATTGGGTCTTTCTCACTTACCTGGGAAGGCACCTCTTGGGATTTCTCTATCTATAATCCAAGGCTCTTCTCCTTGCTCCAACTGGGATATCAGATTTGGCTTATAAACCTGATGTCCTGCTCAAAGGGAAAAATGAAGAACTTAGATGTTTGCACTAGGGGTAGACGTTATTCCTGCTTTAGGTTCTCTCTCCTTGTTCCTTGGAACTTCTGAAGGATGAGATAATGCAGCTTATGGACAGCGCAACAAAACTATCTCTTTTATATTCTAAGAAGTAAACTTTTACACGAAAAGAGAGGACAGGAACACCCTGTTTTTGTGCCCCAAGTGAATTGAGGATTTCTAATCGCTCAGTCCTAAGTCTCTAAACAGATAAATGTTTTAGAGTGAGAAGCTTTAAACCATTTAATGGCTGGGGAAACAAAACAACCCTAAGTCACATAGGAAAACCACACTTACCAACTGAGACCAGATTTCTGTAATTCTCCAGCATTACATCCTTGTACAGATATCTCTGATCAGGGTCCAGTTGCCCCCATTCTTCCTGGGTGAAGTCCACAGCCACATCCTTGAAGGACAATGATTCCTGAAACGCCAAACATGCTCCTGTTCAACCTGGCACCATTGATTGACATGGCCTTGGAGAGAGTTGCTAGGGTCAGAAAAAGTGAACACGACTGTATGTTCTGATCATTTTCTGAAATGTCTATATACCAAGTAAATTATTTACTCATTTCATACTATGTGGACAGCACCATTCCTGACTAAATAGGAAGTTCAAAAGAGGAAAGCTGGTCAACGTCCTTGATAAGGATATGGTTTTGCTAGAGAGGAAAGAAGACATGGCACAATTGGAATATGGTAAAGTGTTAAGTTATAAAAGTACAGAAAGTAAGTGCACATGATCCAGAATGAAAGGGGACACACCTAGGTGAGGGAAGCAAGGTGAAGACTTCATAGAATTATAGAACCTTAAAGTCTGAAAGGATCATGAAGGCTAACTGACAAACCTCCCATCCAGTGGATGAATACTTAAGCTCTACAACCTCTCTGATCTACTAACCATATGAAATCACTTAATCTCAGTTTGAAGACATTAAAGAAGTAACTCCTTCATAAAGCTGCCCAATCCATTTTCATGCACAAATGTTCAGGTCTTCTCACTTCTATTGAGCTGCAACTTGTCTCCTTTTAATACCTTCCTACTGTTCCTAGTTCTTCCATCTGAAACAAAAAGAATCAATCACATTCATAGTTTATGTTATAGTCCTTCCAAGTGCTCGAAGGTAGCTATTATGTCTTTTCTAAATCTTTTTTCCCCCAGTTCAATCATTTCTCATATGACATTTCTTTGCCTTCCTTTCAGTGTCATATATATGTGTCATTGGCCTCATCAAAATGTGGGACATAAAATACAATACCCTACTGTAAATATAGTTTGGTCAATCCATAATAAGGCAGGTCCTTCATTTCCCTTGTTCTATATACCATAGTACTATTAATGAAGCCTGATGCTGCAACTGCTTTTTGGAGGAGGAAGGTGGCAATATAATATTACTTCAAAAAAAAAAAGCTTAATATAGTCAGCTAGGATAGCCACTTTAGCAATATGATATTGGAGATAATCAATGTACTCACGAAGTGGGGTAGGTATGTGTTTTCAGACTGCGGTGGCTATAGTAGCACAAAGTCCTGGTCTGGACCATAATACTATGTATGTATCTTCTGAGATCAAGTCTTCAAGGCCTTCCAAGAATCTACATTAGCAGTAGTTGTCATGTTCAAAGAATCTCTAGGGTTGAATCCAGTGAACACTAGCAGGCAAAACTGCCTCACCAATCTTTTGCCATCTAAACATTAAATGAACAAAAGTAGTAGGGATTATGTAATACAAGCATTCTCATTCATGGAAGTGCTTTATCTGAAACTTATATACACAGCATCTGAGATCCTATTTTTCTTCATGCTCAAGAAGGGAAACTGTCCTTTTATTTATTGAGAATTGCTGCCTACAGCTGTTATTCATTGGACATTTTAGGAAGGTCCAGGGTCAAAGTCCATACAGAGTTGGACTTTTGTGGGGTAGGTACGGCATATTAGGGCTTCACACACGTAGAAGATAGTCATACATACACTCATACACACACACGTGTGTATGTATATGCATGCATGTATGTATGTATACATACACATATATGAATTATGGGCATTTTGTATGCTAAGTAATGCCATCTGGGTTGACCTATGCAACAATGATATTCTAGCATTTAAAGAATGACATGCTAGCAAACCTCCTGGCCTTACTCATAGCAACTGTATTAGGTAGGCAAGATTATGGGTCTACAATATAGACAATGTTTACCATAAAATATTCTATTGCTTTGGTGTTTATAACATTCAAATATTCAATTTGGCCAATGGAGGAGTTGAACCTAGATGCCTTTGGGATTAAAGAATCATAAATTTAGAGCCTAAAGAAACCATAAAGGCTACCTAATCTCCACATTTTATAAATGAAGAAAATGAGGCCCAGAGAAGTTAAGTGACATGCCTAATGTCACCAAAGTAATAAGCATCAGAGAGGGGATTTGAACCCTGGTCTGATGTCAGTGCTTTTTCCAATGTACGCCTATCACCTACCACTGGAGTTCACTCAATTGACACTGGTATTCTCCTAATAAGAATATTTTATGATGGCTGGTCAAACTGATCCAATAAATGGGTAAACTATAATGTTTCAAAAGATCATTCATTGAGGACTGCCATGGCTCCAGAACAACTTATTTCTGTCAATGTCTGGTGAATCAAGGCTGAATGCAATTCTAGAGACAAAGGAGATGGCATGTATCCTGGATGCACAGGAATTAGTCAGTGAACGACTGTCTGAGGGAGAGACCATCAGCCTTGTTCAAGAGCATCAACCCTGCAATGTTATATGGGTGGCAGACTGCTTGTTCTACTGGAGCTCGGGGCAGAGTATGATGCCTTATTAGCAGGTCACCTGAGCTAACATGGTCTAAAATCTTGATCTATCAACATTCCTGGTGGTTGGAATAGGATCAGGCTGTTATAGGGGTGGATATCAGTGATAGTAGAATAAAAGACCCTTGTGAAGACCCTACTGGATACTTCTGGCAGACTCAGGATTTTTCCTCATGACTCGAGTTATCACAAAGTGCTAGACTTCAAATGGATTTACCACTATTTCAACCAAATCTGTGGTGGTTACACTGAGTTTGTGGTGGTTAATTACTTCTCTCCATTGTGCCACAAGAATCTGTCAGAATCTGTCATCCACTCTACAAAACCTGTAGTGTTTTGGTTTTTTGTTTTTTTTTTGTAGGGGGGCAGGCAGGGTAATTGGGGTTAAATGACTTGCCCAAGGTCACACAGCTAGTAAATGTGTCAAGTGTCTGAGGCTGGATTTGAAATCAGGTACTCCTGTGCCACCTACCTGCCCCCAAGCCTGTAGTTTTTGAAGGATAGGGTACAGGTATCCTGTGCAAACAATATAAAACGAAGAACCATGATTCATAGCTAAATTTAGGAGATGCTTACAGAAGAAGGCAGTTCTTACTTATGATAATACATTGCCTATAATCTAATGGATAGATGGAAAGAGAGTATCAGGACATCCAGAAATTCCTGCAATGTTATATTCTACACAACTGCAACATGTCTGTCTGTGAACAATATTTACTTCAGGTGGGGTATGACAAGAAAATGTGCTGTACTTAGACTGTTCCTCACCATTCTTTGGTCAATGTGTCAAAGAACCATCAAAGAAATGCCCAGGCTAGCTAAGAAAAGCATCAACAACCTGTTGCTCGAGCAATACGTCAATACAGTTAAAGGAATGAAACAGGTGACTAGTGCAGAAAAAAGTTTTATTCTGGCTGTAACACATATTTACTCTAATTCATTCTCTCTTAAATACATCCTCTGGGCCTAGCATATTGGGCAGATGCTGCTCTACTATTCTCAGCTGAACTAATTTTACCCACTCAGGTTTTTTAACTTGGCTTTCTCCTGAGGATAAAGCATCATTTGTAGCCCTCTCCAATTCTTTCCACCCTACTCCCAAACCACAGAACAAGAAGTTAGCATATTTTTTTTGCTTCTACTGTTGCTTCTAAACCACTACTCTGACTCTTCTCTTTTGAGGTTCATGACATCTGTTTGCCACTTTCTCTCCCAACCATTTCAAATTCATTTATTGACCTCTAGGCTAGTCTCCAATTTTCTTCGATGACTTCAGTGCCTGACTCAATCTTCCTCTCTTCTCCACTCCATCCCCAGCCATCATAATCATCAATGACCTCAACAGCCCTATTGATTACCTTCCCATGACTTAGGACACTCAATTCCTGGGCCTTCTCCACTCTTGAGTTTTATCTCTCAACTTAATTTTAATCACTCACCAAATTTGGTTATACCTTAAGCCTTATTCCTCAGAAGTACCCTCCCAGTTGTGAACTGGTCTACCATTTTGGAAAACAATTCTAACGTGTAAGACAATTTACTAACTTTCATTCTTTTTGACTTAATGAATCCACACCTGGGTTTATAACTCCAAGAAAGTTACTGACAGCAATTAAAGGCATATCCATTAAAAAAACTTATAAAAGCAATATTTGAAATAGCAAAAGGTTGAAAACAAATTATGTGCCTAATGACTGGGGGATGGCTAAACAAATTGGGGTATAGGAATGTAACTGAATAGTATTATAAGGAACTATAAATGTGAACAACTCAAAGAGACATAAGAATGTGTGTGTGTGTGTGTGTGTGTGTGTGTGTGTGTGTGTACGAGAGCCAAAAGATTCTGCAATGACTACAACAAGGTAAATAAAGACCACATTAGATGACAAAAAACTTTTGGTCAAATAAAAGTGACAATGTTTGCTTTAATCATAAAAGTGTAAAGTTATATGTAGTATTGGTAACTTTGCCCGACTGTTCTCAGGAATGCACTTTGTGGCTGGATTGTGAATTTTTCTGGGTTTGCCTTTTGTGTGGAAAAAAAGAAAGTATCCCACATCCAGAATCTTGAAATCCACAATTTCCTTCCACACCTGTAAACTTTCCCTCACTGAATCTACTCTGTCTTCAAAATGACTTCTGGTTTATCTACTTCTCCCTACTCTCTCAGTTCATTACCGTGTCACATACAATATCTTTCATTAAGCACAGGAAATTGGAAGTAGGCTCAGCTAATATAATTCAAATAGCTATGCAGAACTAGAGTGTATATAACAATTTCCATCATTATTTACTTCCTCAATTCTGGTACATGCTGTGTATGGGCTCTAGAGTAGTACAAACTATGACCTAGATCAAGGGCTGGCAAACTATGGCTCATGGGCCAAATCTGGCCTGTTGACTGTTTTTGTATGGCTTATGAGCTAAGAATGAACTTTCATTTTATCTAAAAATATTTTTACTTTTTAAAAATAAAATTTTTATATTCCGAGCTCACAGGCCATACGAAAAACAAGTAGTCCAGATTTCGCTACAGGGCCATAAAATGCTGACCCTTGAGAACCAAAACAAGTACTCTATAAGCTATTCCCCAATTACTAAAATGGCACAGGGAGGAGGGAAGAAGCAGGGATATGTGGGGAGGATCTGAGACAAAACACTGAAGCTACACTACCCTTCTACCTCAATCAGCCACAACCAGTCTTACTCTCTCCAATGACTCTTACCACGTGATCTTTCACCACCATACACTGACTGGGTTGATCCAAGGTATACAGCCTCCCTTCCCCTTATTTGGTTTTCTTAAAAACCTTAAAAGTAGTGACGACTCAATTAGTGGCTACATCATTCAGCTGTTTGTCAAAGGCTAAGCACTGCTGGGAGTGCCACTTGCTCTGTCTTGTATCTCTGTACTCTTCAATACCCTTTTCCTGCTATATTGACAATATTTATACTCTAAGATCTTTCCTTCTGGGAGGAATTGAGCAACCACATTTCTGGCATGCTGAGGGTGGAAGTGGGAAATGATTGGTAGCTACAGAGATCCCCCTTGCTTAGCATACTAAGCAGTTTTTGATCTGTTATTTCTTGAGAAACCTAAGCATTGAATGGGCATAGGAAAAGCCATTCATGGCTTGTTTTAGTACTTTGTTAGACAAGAAAGTTCCTTGAGAAACCTAAGCATTGAATGGGCATAGGAAAAGCCATTCATGGCTTGTTTTAGTACTTTGTTAGACAAGAAAGTTGAAAGAGTGTTAGACAAGACTCTTTCAACATTCTTCCTGTTCTCTTGGAGGGTTGGGATGTGCTAAAGTCTACTCCACTTACTCTATCTTCTTTGTATTAATCAATCAACAAACAATTAAGTGCCTGCTATGTGCCAGGCATTGGGTTGCAAAGACAAAAACAAAACAGTTTCTGCCCTCAAGGAGGAGAGGGAAACACATATACGTATATAAGAAGATGCAAAATATATACAAAATATGTAATTTTGGCAGGGAGGGAAGGGTGTCTTGGCTCCTGCATCCTCTTCTCTCTGATCTCTTTGCTTTTGACCAGCACAATGTGGGTCAGCTCTATCCCATCCTGGAATTTACTATAGGTCTTCTGTTCCCAGGTAAGTGGATTGGGTCTATTCTGGCCTTCTCCCCCAATCAGACTTCAGACTCCCACCTCTCGGGCTCTGATTGATGACCTTTCATCTTATCTAGCTCAGTTCCTAGCCCACTACATACTTCCCAATCATCCCCAAGCCATGCCAGTACTATTTACCCTCCTTCTCTCTCATCTCCCTTTTCACATCTACCTCCCCTTTATGTAATATCTTCCCTTACTAGAAATAGAAGTTCCTTGAGGGCAGGGATTCTCTAGCTTCTTTGTTTTTGTACACCTAGTATTTAATACAGTGCCTGGCACATGGTAGATGCTTTTTCATTAATTCATTTATTCATGCTGCTACGGCAGAATCATGGGAGTGTCACAGATTCACTTTATTCAATCCAGTCTAAGTTTTTAATCTCTAAGTGTATCCAGTACAACTGTACACAGGGAGCTGAGGTCTTGGGTTTACCCCTACTAACACAGTCCCCATTCTTTCCTGCTTTTTCAAGCCCTCCCTTTTCTTATCTGGAACCCAGATTTGGTTATACAGTGAGACCAGATGATCAGGGCTCAACATCAAATCCACAGCTAATTCAATTCAAACAACACCTGGTCATCTATTGTGTACAAGAACTATACTAGATGCTGGAGTTACAAAGATGAAAAATGGGCCCTACAATGGCTAGTGTAATAAGGGCAGTGCTATGACACATATACAGAATAAGTAGAAGGTGAGCAAGTCATTCAGTCTCCCTGGACCTCAGTTTTCTCATCTGTGAAATGAGGGAGTTGGATTTGATGGCTTCTGAGGTCTCTTCCAGCTCCAGATCTATCATTCTATAAAACAGAACATAATGGAGCATCAAAAAAACCAATCAGACAAAGGTCTCTAAGAAAATTTTAGGAGAGAAAGATCGCTTTGTGCTGTGAAAATCAGGGAAGGCTTTATAGAAGAGATCGCATCTGAAGTGCATCTTGAAGAGAAGGCTTTCAACAGACAGAAATTAGAGAGGAAGTCTATTCAAGTTATGCAGAATGATCTACATGGATGTGAAGAGGTGGGAGAGTACAGAATGAGATCAGAAAATTCCCAGTCAGAGAAGAAAAATTACAGAGTCAGATCTAGGATTATTAAGATTATTTCTACAACTGCATGAAGGATGGACTGTCTACAGAATAATCAGAGGCCATTTAGCCCAACATACACCCAAACAAGGATCTCTTCTACTACATTGCTGATAAGCGTTTATCTAGGCTTTACTTGAGGAATTCAAGTGAGAAGGAACACGATGCCTTTCAAGGAAGTTAATTCCACTTTTGAAGAGCTCTAATCATCAGCAGCAAACACAGGGGTGGAACTTGGCTGAGCCTGCATGCTGGAGGTGAATATCAGAGACTTGACCTAGACCTAGCAGGTATCCAAATCTACTTGTCACTGTTAGTATAGGGCCCAATACATGTGAGGGTTTTGCTGAGGTGTACAAGAGTAAGTAAGAAGACAGTAGGTAAGGTTTCCAAAATCTTTGAGGGACTCAGATATGGCAGTCTATGGTTTTCTCTCTTTCCTTTGTTAAATTTTGGGTGTGACCCTGACTGCTGTATTTCTAGGAGGGCAGTCAGGAGCTCATGTGCTGCACCTTGATTTTATCTAGGGTCTTGGGAAAATAGGAGGGGTTTCTAGAACTGAAGCAACTGGGAGCATGAAGGAGGACCTAGTCACTTGGGCAACAAATGTATGAGACAAATCACTCGTTTTGAATGTGGGGAACTAAGTCACCTGCTACAGTACTTAGGCAGTGCCTAAGCGTTAATTTATATAACAAATTTTTATGAAGCACCACTATGTAACAAGGACTTCTGGCACATATGGCACAATGGGGACAAGAAGACAAAAATGAAACAGACTCAAACCTTAAGAAGTTTATATTCTATTGAGGGTTGGGGGCAATACACACAGATACACAAACACAGCGTGTAGAAACTATATACAGAGTTTAATTGAGACAAAGGAATGGCATTTGACTGTTTTGGTAGCACAGGAACAGGACTCTTACTGTCACTGTAATAAAAGAAAGACTGTGATCAGAAGGAAACTCTGGCTTAGAGTTCTTGCCACCACTGTGATAAGAAGAGGACACTACTTCCACCACACCAACTGCGCAATCAAGCCTGGGACATAAAATTCAAGCTCTAGAAGTTCATTGTCTTTCCTGATGCAGCTGGCAGCAGCATCTAATCAATGAACCCCTTGGATAATTTTTATCTCAGATACAAGTAAGACTGTAACACCACAAGCCTGGGTCCAATCATGACAGCACATTTGAGCAGTTGGAAACCAGCATATAGTAGGTGCTCCTGTACTAGAAAACCAAATTAGATCTTATTAGACTACATTTACTTATCAGTCCAAAGGCCTTGCTGGGTCCTTGATGAGAATTAGTCAGGGCCCTTTATGATTGTGGATAGCTGAATCAAGTAACGTATGACAAAGGGTTACTGTAGTCTTGGAAAAGTCACTCTGTGTTCCACATCTCTTACCTTAAACCTGCACATCCTCTAGAATTGCCACAACAGCAGGAGCGACCAGCCTCCATTCATGTTGGGTCACAGGAAGAATCTGAGTTAAGGGAGATCCTAGACTAAAAATGACAGAGAGGATACTGGTATTATCTGACAGTGTGGAAAGGTTACAGCCTCAAGGACCAGACATGGCAGTAGCTTGAGGACTTACATGTTTTAGTATGAGTCAAGCACTTTCAATGAGTACCCAGAAAGGCCATAACCTCCTTTCTCTATGAGTGGGGAAGAGGTTGTTGGGGTAGGGAATAAGTTAATAAGAAGCCTGAAGTAGAGGAGCTCAGCTGGGACTGTGCACCAGAGATAGGCATCATTGGGAAAGTACTGAGCACATGGCAATGGAGCTTAATTAGCATCATGGACACCACCTATATCCAATAGGTCTTTCAGCCAGTTTTACATTGCTGTCAGAGTTGACATACACTGGTCAGAATGACACCCTTGTGAAGACTTCAGTATAGAGCCTGAGAGATCTGCTTGGAAGCCAGGACAAAGAGTATAATCCAGAGGGGATATGAGTGGTGAAGATATGTCTTGCACACTTGTCTTCACAGCCATGTATTTTTAATAACTGAGATCAAACTTCCAACACTTGGGGAAGGCTATAGAGCAGCTGGCATTCTCATGACAGACCAAATATAAAACTTGCCTTTTTTTATGGCCAAAGTTGAACCCTCCAGTTTTTTATCTTGGCCTGACTACCACAACCCTGACATATTACTAGAGGAAAGGAGAGAGAATATGTGCCTTTGGGACTCTTGGGTCTGGCTTACCTGCTCTCCCCTAAATCCTGGCAGAGCTACTCCATGGACCAGTCTGCTACCATGGGTAATTCACTTCAGTTATGTACCAAATGCCAGGTGCTGGGGATATGAAGACAAAAATAGTACCTGCCCTCAAAAGAGCCTGGATATGCTGTGGGGGTGTATGGCATCTATGCAGAGAAGTAAAATAAAAGATAATCTGAAGAGACAGCAAGCACTAAAAATGAGTGAGTTTTAGGGAAGGCTTCACAGATGAGCTGGCAGCTGAGCTCAGTCCTGAAGAAAGGTGAGATGGAGAAGAGGAAGGAAGTTCATCCTAGGCATGCGTGGTGGTGGGTGGTGGGTGGTGGGTGGTGGTGGTGGTGGTGGTGATGGTGGTGGTGGTGGCTTCTAGTGATTCAGGCTATGTGATGTTGAGCTTAGGGAATACAGTGCAGCACTTTAGTTAAAACACAGAGTATCTCTATATGAAATAATGTTGGCAGTTTGGATGCAGATTGTGGAAGGCCATATAGGCTGGGCTGAGGAGCTCATATCAAACCTTAGAGGGTAAAGGGAGTCACCAAAGGATTTTAAGCAGGGGAGTGACATGGTCAGAACTGTGCTTTAGGAAAGTTAACTGGCAGCTGTATAGGGGATGGTTTAGAGAGGGGAGGGACTGAAAGGAAGGAAGCTAATTAGGAGGTCACTGCAGGAGCCCAAGAGAGAGGTTATGTGGGTCTGAATTTCAATGTTCTCTATTTGAATGGAGAGAAGAATGCAAGGCATACTATGGAGAGTCAACAAGATTTGAGAACTGATTGGATATGGTGGATGAAGGAGTAAAAAGTCATGGAAGTCCAAAAGTTGACAGCATGGACACTGGGAAACAAGAGTTCCTTCAACAGAAATAAAGGTTTGGAGGAGTGGTGGATTCAAGGGGTAAGATAATGAGTTTCATTTTGGGACACACTGAATTTGAAATGCCTACAGAACTACACAGGAAAAGACAAGGAGTTGTTGCTGGAAGTAGGTTCAAGAAAGAGATTAAGGATGGATATATAGATTTGAGCATCATCTCTGGAGAGATGGCACTTATACCTATGGAAGTAAATAAGATCTCCAAGAGAGTGCCTACAGAGAGAAAAAAAGCCCAGGGCAGAGTCCTAAAAAGCATCACACTGAGAGACAGGAAATGAGTAGTAGTCCAGCAAAGGAGACTAAGAAGAAGCAGTCAGTTAAGCAGGAAAAACAGAAGAGAATGCTGTCCCAGAAAGTTCAAATAAAATGTGGACTGAGAAAAGGTCATTGGGTTTAGGAGTTAAAAGATTTTAGAGGACAGATCACTAAGGAAAGAGGTGCCATGAGTTCTTGGAAGTCAGTAACTGTGTAAGTGCTTATAGTAAATTATATGGCAGGTATTTTAGGTGGGGTCATACGGAAAGCACCTGGAATTGCCAGAGCCATCCTGTGTAGTTAGTCCTAAACAATCCCAGATTCTAGGACAGGTAAAAGCTATTTCCTCAAGTTATGAGGATAAAAGAAGCCAGAATACTTAACTAAGCCAGCTGCCCTTACAATAAACCCATGTGGCCAGTGAGGAGGCTGGACTGCACCTGATGATGTACTGTGTACTACAGGGAGCTGAATGAAATTGTTATAGCAATCACTGAGGTCTTTCCTGACTTTTTAGATGTGGCGGCCACCCAAGCCCCACAAGAATGGAATGGGGTAGTCCAATTTACTGCCTTCTTTCTACTTTTGTGGCTGAGTAGTCAGGAATAGTTTATATTTACCTAGGAAGAACTCCAGTGTACCTTCACGATTGCTCCCTACTGCTCCTACATGAACTCTTCCTCTTAGTGTCAGATTGGTAGACAGAGACCTGAAGGAGGCCCCACTTCCTGAGGACGACATCCACCACTACATATCCATGATGTAATGCTGGCTAGACCAGACAAGGCCATGGTGACAGAGGTACTAGACTGGATGGTGGCCTAAATAAGGGATGAGCTGTGGGAGACCAACACTAAGGAAATCCAAGGTTCAACCTGCTCGGTCAAGTTTTCAGGAATACAGTATATGGGGAGAGGCTAGATGAGCCTGGACACAGTCCAGAACAAGCTAGTGCTAATTGCTAACACAACAGACATTGGCAGTGGGTACCAGTGGTAGCAGAGGTTTTAGTGGAGTGAGCATCACAGGCACTGAAGGCAGCAAAGGCCCCAGGGAGCAGTTTCGAAGGTTCCAGCATTAACAGCAGTAGTGCAGGGCAGAGTGGGGGGTGTCACAAGTACCAGAAGTTGATAGTGTTATTGTCAACGTTCATGAATAGGCAGCAAACTCTACGAGAGACTAAGGCCTCTCTGGTCCTAGCCCTGACACCCTATTCTGCTAGCCTACCCTGCCTATGAGGTCCTTAATCCTGCAGATCTGTTTTTCTTGGTTTACTAACAGTTCCCCATACTGCAAGAGAAGCATGTACAAATGGCCCTTGGTAGTCATTAATCAATCCAGTAACAGATGACAGCCTGAGGGGAAGAGGTCTTGTCCAGTCCTCCCAGTGAGCTGAGATAGGGCAACACATGACTAGCACCAGAGAGAGCCTTTAGGAACAGCACAGATAAGGCATTCAGCTGTACTTATTACTGGACAATGACAATGGGTCTGAAGCCTGGAGGGAACAGGCCTGGTTAATTAAAGATATTGGAAGAATTTTGTCAATGTCTTCCACATATGAGTTGATTGTAGGGCATGTTCAGCACCCATCAGTCATCAAATGCCCTCTGTTGAACTGAACAATCAGGTTAAGAATGTCAAACAAAAGAATGGCACAGGTCAAGAAAGGAAGTCCATTATCAATCTAAAGATGGGAGCAATGATGTCAAATTGTGGTGAGCGTGGGAATATATAATCCTTTTAAGGATAAGGTAGCAATATGTACTCAAAGGGCTTTATCACCATGACCCAAAATACTGGGATTAGGTGTCCCACCTCCCAGAATTCAGATCCAGGACAAACTGGCATTATTTTAGGAAGGTAGATAGCTTCCTCCAGAGATTTCTTGGATCTGATCTCTGAGACTTACCTGATAATGATGGGTTGCTTTTGGACATAACTGGAACAGAGTAGCAAAGATCTCAAGGTCCTTTCTCCCCTACTGCTTAAGGGGCTTCATATGCCCTGAAGAAATAGCTGCAATTAGCAGCTTTCTTTTCCCCTATGATGTTTGACAACTCCTCAGAAAGGCTTGTTCCTCCAAGACAGTTGGTTGCACTGGGCCTGGAGTCAGGAAGACCTGAGATCAAATCTGGCTTCAAAACTTATTAGCTGTCTAACTTTGGGCAAGTCACTTAATGCCTGTGTACCTTAGTTTCCTCAACTGTAAAATGGGGACAAAAATAGCACCTTCTTCACAGCACTGTTGTGAGGATCAAATGAGATAATATTTGTAAAGTGCTTAGCACGGTGTCTGGCACATGACAGGTACTTAATAAATGCTTATTCCCATTCCTTCTTCTTCCCTTAAAAAGTTAGAATTGTTGGGAGGTACCTTGTTCTTAAATGGCATGGGGAAGGTTAAGCTGTCTCTACATAATTATAATGAATATGGAATAATTATAATGAACCTGGAAGAAAAGGGATGCCTTAGTTTATCAGCCAACGATTCTGAATCCCTGGATGAAGGTGACAAAGTCTTTGACCAGCTCCCAGGGTAGAGAGGGAAGTCCCTCAGCAAAGCTCTCTAAAGTGGTAAAGATTTTGTGACACCTCTCTTCCTAGGGATGGGGAAGCCCTGTCTGGCAGGCTTGAGAACAATGAATGGGTGTTGGTACAGGCAAGTCTTGGTGCTGACCAGGACAGGCCACATGTAAGAGGGGGATGATTCTTAGCTACTTCCCTTCATAGACCTTGACCCATGATGAGGATCAGTGACTGTGTTGGGAGTGTCATCATCTGTGCTGTGACCTTGATATTCCAAGCTATTCTTGCTCATACTCACTACTCTACCCACTGTAAACTGCAAAGATCTGGCATCACTCATCCTATGGACCAGATCATCAAGATCCTTCTGAATGGGGTAAATATAGCCTCAGATTTCTGATCTTTATTTTCTTCCATATTTGGTCACTTATATTGCTTTTTTTAATGCTTTTAAAAAAAAATTTATTTTACCTACACTAATCTGCAATGCTGCCTACACTAAGCTTCTTATGACTCAGAAGCAATGGCCCTAAAGTTAATTAAGTGGTGGATGATCTAGGAGAGACCTTTACCATTTTGCCACAATCTTGAGATCTCTTTGGAGCTTGATTTTATTATCTAGCATGTTAGCTATTCTTCCAAGCTTTGTGTCATCTGCAAATTTAATATGCATGCTACGTTTCCAGTGGATAGGGTGCTAGGTCTGGAGTCAGGAAAACCTAGGTTCGGTCTGGAGCTCATATAGTTACTAGATCTGTGCCTCAATGATGTCACACAGGCTGAACTAGTTTTCACCTAAAAGATGGGGAAACCATCTTCCAGGATTTACTGGTCCAGGGGGCAGAGCTCCAGATGTTGATTCGGCTTCTAGTCATGAAAACCTGGTCCAGGAGAAATCAGTGCCTCTTAGACTTAATAGATATCTCACTACGTTGTGAATCAACACACTCCTCTGACCAGATGCATTTCCATGGAGACATAGGGTAGGATTGAATTGGATGGGAAATATTGAGAAAGGTAGCAAGAAGATGCTCACCCTTGGAAATGATTCCGAATCACTGGTATTGGGGAGTTGAAGGTATAAATTTGTCATAGATAGGTACCAAGCAGTACCTACTTTTCTGGATCTTATGATGATGGCATATTGTGCTCATAAGGTATTCCTAGGAACTGGGCTAAGGTAGAGGAAGCATGATAGCATGTAGAAGTAATTAGACTGAAACAGAAGCAATAAATGTTGGAATAAATTATGGACTTAGCTACTCTTAATGAGGTCAGGTCACTCAGCCTAGACAAACAACATTCCCAGGTTATAAAGGAAATGACAGGTGAGATAATTGAGGGATAGTTACTGAACTCTGAAAGAGAGGTAAGGTGCCAAAAGAGTAGATAAGCAAAACTATTGTTTGGCTTTTCAATAAAGGGAAGAAAGTGGGAGCCTAGTCTGCAACTTTAGCCCAGGAAGCTTGAATTTAATTCCTGACAAAATTTGAGTACATTATTAAAGGGACAGTTGTAAATATTTGTAAATATTGTAAATATTAAGAAAACAGTGACTACAAAAAGTCAGTATGGTGTAATTTCATCATGAATAAGCCATTTCAAACTAATCAAATTTCCTTTTGTAATTGTGTTTCTATTAGATTAAGGGGATGCTATAGATTTATTTTCCCTAAATTTCAACAAAGCATTAGGCAAATTCTATTCATGTAGACAAGATAAAGAAAGAGCTAAAGGCTACCTAACACTATAATTAGGTAGACTCAGAAGGATTTGAATGGTTGGACAAAGATTATTCATTAATGGGTTCACATCAACTTGGAAAGTTTCTAATGGAATATCTCAGGGATTTGTCCTTAGCTCTGTTCTGTTTAACTTTTTGAATGAGTGACTTATATGGAGTCATAGATTGTTGCTGTTTAGTCATTTTCAGTCCTGTCTGATTCTTTGTGACCCCTTTTGGAGTTTTCTTAGCAAGAATACTGGAGTGGTTGGCCATTTCCATTTCTGGCTCACTTTATGGATGAGGAAACTGAAGCAAACAGGGTTAAGTGACTTGCCCAGGGTTACAGAGCTAGTAACTATGTAAACTCCAAATTGAACTTAGGTTTTCTTGACTCCAGATCTAGCACCCTATCCACTCGGCAACCTAGCATGCTTAGTAAATTTGCAGATGACACAAAGCCTAGAAGAATAGCTAGATGACAGTCTAGATGATAAAATCAAGCTCCAAAAAGATCAACAAGTTTGAACATTAGGCAAAATCTAATGTGATAAAATTTAACAGGGATAAGTAGAAAGTTTGATACTTGAGTGAAAAATGTCAACTTCACAATTACAAGATATGAGAGGAATGGCATGATAATAGCTTTGTCTGAAAAAACCTTCAGAGTTTAGTGGAATATAAGCTCAATATAAATCAATAGTATGACATAGTACCAAAAAAGTAATGTGATATTAAGCTGCACTGAAATGTGGCCTGCCCAGGACTAGGCAGATGACAGACCTGCTGTCCTCTTCTCTGGCCAGAACATATCTGGAATACTTTATTCAATTCTGGATAACACATACGAGGAAAAGCCACTATTAAACTGGAGACTGTTCAGAGAAGAGCAAACAATATGGTGAAGGGCCTCAGAATTTTGCTATACAGATAGCTCTTGCTTTATGTAGGTGGACCATTCTGGAGACCTCTACATAAATTCATTTTTTCATAATGTGAATTTGCCTGCAGATCTGGGGAAGAGAGAGAGGGATCAAGGCAGGAAGGGGGTGTTGAATTCATGGAGAGGCACGTGGCAAGGACATGTGGAAGTGAGGACAGAGAAGGGAAAGCAGAAAGAGGAACATGGCCCAGGCCAGACACATGGGGGCCTAGGTGGAATTAAGAAGAACATGTGGGGAACAGATACATGGGGCCTGGACATGGACAAAGACAGGAGAGGGCAGGTGACATACAGGGTCTGAGGACAGACATGTGGTACCAAGCACAGATGGATGGCAGATAGACACCCGGTCTGGACAGTTGGATGAATGGGTGTAGTGGAGCAAAGGTCTCCTCTCTCAGGGTGCACATCTCAAGCCAAGCTCCCAATCCACAGTAGCGATCTCCCTGAGAGTTTGTTCTTCTGCTTTCACTTGGAGGGTTTTTTTATTTTTTTAGGGGTGGGGTGGTGGGAAGCTGTGGAGCCCAAGGTGAGGGGCAGGATCAGAGAGAGAGTGTGATACTGTATAGCAAAGTTAACATAGGTGTTTTTTTAGAATGTGGATTTCTTTCAGAATTGTTTGTGTAATGTTGAATTTGTGTAATGCAAATTTACATAAAGCAAGAACTTTCTGTATAAGGATCAGTGGAAGGAACTGAGTTTTTTCACTTGAAAATGAGAGGATTCAATGCAGGCATGATAGTTCCCTTCATATATTTGTAGAGTTGCCATGTATAAAGAGATTTATTTTTCTTGTGTCTAGAGGTCCTAACTAGGAACAACAGGTAGAAGTTGCGAAAATGTAAGTAAAACCTTACTAAGAATTAAAAAGCCCTAAAGTGGAATGTTAGATGATAACAGGATCCCTTTTACTAAAGGTCTTTCAGGAAAGGCTGGATGACCACTTTTGGGGGATTTGTAAAGGAGATTCTTATTAGATGAATATATAAAGCCCATTCAAAAGTCTACATATCTAGCCACTATTTTCTTATAAGCCCAGGCCTACATCACCAACTAGTTGCCTAGACATCTCCATCTGGATGTCCACTAAATATTTCAAACTTGACATGTACAAAAGTGAACTCTCCCTTTCCTTTAAACCTGCCCTTCCTTCCTCCTAACGACCTGATTTCTGCAAAAGGCACCACTCTTCTTGTAATCACCTAGATTCAGAACTTTCAACTCTTCACTCTCCCTCACTTCCCCATATCCAAAAAGGTATTTAACTCCACAACTCCTTTTCTTCCTTTCCTACCCCCACCCCCCAAACATGCTCCTTACAAATGTCAAATATATATGTAAAAACAAATTTAGATCCTTAAAGTTCTGGAAATGTCATCCTTCATTCAAGAATCTTCAGTGGCTCTCCAAGAAGATAAAGTATAAAATTCTCTGACTTTTAAAGCCATTTAAAATCTGACTCCAGCCAATCTTTTCAGATTCATTTCACATTATTCTCCTTCATACAGTCTATGTTCCAGCCAGAGTGGTCTACTCACAGTTCCCCAAAAACTACATCATCTTCCACCTCTATGCCTTTGCATATGCCTTTCCTTGAGTGCTCTTTCTCTTGCAATTCTTAGAATCTCAAACTCCTTTAAAGGCTAAGCTCACATGCCACCCTCTATGTGAGGCCTTTTCTGAACCATCCTCCCTCCCCCTAATTTTTAGTACTCTTCCTCACCACAAAATAACTTGTATCTACTTTGCACATAATTTGTACTTACCTAGCTATGTATATATAATCCTCTCTCTCTCTTCCCCTTATACTCTAAGCTCTCGAGGTTAGGAACAGTTCCATTTCTTCTTCGCAGCTCCAGGATCTAGCATAAGGTCTTTATATTGCAGATGCTTAATGCATTTGTACTGAATTAAATTGAACTATGACAGATGAAGCAGGGGTCCATTATTAGGACCCTACCCTGGCTTCCCCTTCCCTCCCCTGGCCCCACCATCTGGACAATTGATAGTGCCTTCCCCTCCAAAGTTAACTTGTCTATCTTTTCTACACATATCTCCCATGTAGAAAGTAAGCACTTGAACGCAGTCTACTTAATTTTTGTCTTTGTATCCTCATGCCTAGCATTTAATAAATACTTATTGACTGTGTATGTATGCTAGAAATAATTTTTAACATAAGATCACAGAATTAGAGCTGGAAAGTGCCTTAGTCGTCATCAAAGCCAACTTTCACATTTTACAAACAAGAAAGCTGATGCTCAGGTAGGTTAATGACTTAGCCAATGTCACACAGGTGGTAAGTAGGCTAAGATTTGAACTCAAATCTTTTGATGCAAATTCAGTGCTTGTTCTACTGCATTATTCTTTTTTTTTTAATTTATTTTTTAATATGTTTAGTTTTCAGCATTGATTTTCACAGGCGTTTGAATTACAGATTTTCTCCCCATTTCCACCCCCCCCAAGATGGCGTTCACTCTGGTTGCCCTGTTCCCCAGTCTGCCCTCCCCTCCATCCCCCCATTCCCCTCCCATCCCCCTTTCCCTTCCTTTCTTGTAGGGCAAGATAAATCTCTATGCCTCATTGCCTGTGCACCTTATTTTCTAGTTGCATGAAAAAAAAAAATTTTTTTACTTT